>CM039682.1:32113950-32819914 GCA_022537955.1 Schmidtea mediterranea | reverse complement strand
GACATCTCACACAAGGGTATTCGGGTTGGATTTCTTTGAAACCAAATTGTTTTGTCGATTCCATATAGGAACTCATCTATTAAGTACATATCATATTATTATGATTGAATATCAATCTGAATTATGAATGCTGGCTATCCATGATTCATTATTCGATAATGATTGCAGACGTCTTTATATTAAAATAATATACTAAAAATAAGTAATAATATAATAGTATATAAATTCATAATGTTTTAATTTCATCATAGCTTGACTGCCACTCGTATAACATTTTTAATGATAAAATGAAATAACATTACTTTTATACTAATTAGAGACACAACACACACAAATCTTTAGCTATAACAATAAATTAATTTATAATGTTTTGAAAAGTGATAAAGAAATTTTAATAATATTATAGTTTTAATATGGTAACCATGTTGACGTTCAAGGTAAAAATCAAAAAGATGTGTATGTCTGAATACGGCGTATTGAGGATAGTAATATGATAGATAGACTAGATATTAAATAAGTCAAAAGATTACTGAAAAATAGTAATTTAGAATTCGAATTGAACATCATAGAGATTAAAAGAGCTAAAAAATTATATGATGATTTAATATCTAAAAAGAATTGTATTTTTCATAAAAGATTAAGAAATCAGTATTAGATGAAAGAAAATGTAACTAATGAAAAAAATGATGAAATCAGTTTCATATAGTATAAAATTATATTTAATAAAACATCTGATCAGGTATCAGCTATAATGAATTAACAACAGAATAATGGTTACGTGGTGGCAACAACTTGAAAGAAGTTAACAGTGGCAACAATCATATGCCATTTCCATTATATATTGTTTTACATATTTTTAGTATTTAACTATGATTGGTCGAATATGTATAAATAAGCTTTACTTCATATTTTTATAAATGTCGAAACTAAATTTTTATAACTTATTGAATGGCTTGGTCTCTAATAATTGAAGAAGAAGATGAAAATCATTAAAACATGAAATTTATGGTAACGTACGAGGAAAATCGTTGAAGACATCCATTGATTATGAAAAAAATCTCAATTTGCCACCATTGAGAGAAAGAAGCATTCAATCAATATTTAGTTAATGTTTGATGAATAATGAAATGGATGCGATAATAGAGGATTAATGTACATGAATGATATTAAAATTGGATCCGACTATGATAAATGATTTTAATGGTCTATAGAGGTATATTACTTTATATTGTTATTAATTATTATTTAGGTGATAAGAAACAAATTGATCCGTGGTAGAACAAACGTGATATCGAGTATTCAAGTGCCGCGAGCAACGCTTTTGATATTATATGAATGGAAATTTTTATTAAACTATTCACTGGAGTATCTGTTTTTATATTTATTGTAACAAGGTTTATCATAGATTTTAATAAATATTTTCTTGTTATTTTATTATAAAAACTATATTTTAAAGATTTATTGATTTTACATGTACATTTCATCACACAAGATTATCATAATAATTTTCTATAACATGATCTATAAATTTTAAATCGTAGAAGCTCATCTTTAATAATTTCGGTAGCTTTTCAACATTAATATTCTTCAGAATATTAATATTTCAGTATCTCCATCATTAACAATTTCATATCTGACATCAGAATCCATCTGCATTCAGAATCGCAATCCGATTCTTTACTCAATCTGTTCACTGAGAGTCAACATTCTATATACGGTTATTTTCTTAAGTTTATCAACAAAGTTTATTAAATTTCCTAAACCAAATTAATTAATTTTTTATATTTTAATATTTTACCTTTTTCAGACATATATTAAACATATTTAAAATATTATAATTTTGTTTTAGAATAAAAAAAATAATAATTATATAAACTAAACTAAAATATGTGAAAGTCTAGCAGATAACAATTTCAGATTGGAGAAAGCACATAGTTTTGATCTGCTTTATATCCTTGGATTGTTATTGTTATAAACAGTTTTCTGTTCTTTGAATCCAATTATCTGTAAATGCATCATATATCTGGTATATTGACTCGTGAAGAAAGCATTTCATTGGCATTTTAAATTGGAACTGACTTTTGAACGATAATCAATATCTTGATACTAACATTGAGAGAGTCCACGAGAGATTGAAAATTGTAGTCTATTTGAGTTTTGACGGATTGCATGATATTAATAGATCTTTAAAAATACATTTTTATAATTGGTGGAATTGTGTGGACGTTTATTTTCTTGGTATGTTTGATTTATGATCTCTTAAGGCGTGAGCACTTTTATACCCTTGACAGATACTGATTAACCAATCAGAATCATGCTGATAAGTGCATAATAATTGCATGTTAAGTGCGGTGTGTATGAAATTAAACCCGTGGATTTTATGATTTACACATATATCTATATAAAATGTATTATATTTTTTTAATATTATTACTATTATTATTAATATTATTATTACTTATTATTATTATTATATTATTTAATATTACTATTATTATTATATACTAAAAAATTACTATTTACAATATTATTATTACAAAATAACAAAAAATAAAAATTATATATTATTAATATATACCACAAAGAATAAAATAAAATATTATACTAAATAAACAAAACAAACAAAATAAATCAAACATTTATTTCGAAAGTTGGTATTTTGAAGATTTCTAAACTGATTTTGCAGGCACCATTCAATTAGGCTAGTATCGAAAATGCAGCAGCTACACCCGATACAGGTATTTGGTTCCATCTCCTTTGGTCTTCTGCAAGCTTAATATCCATAGAGATTGATCAATTATGTTAAAAATCATATGTTGTGGTTGTATAACCAAATCTGAATTACTGATTCAGGCTGGTCTTTGACTATTGCTCTGAGTTGAGGATTGGAACATATTATAAGATATTAATAATTATAATAATAAATTTTACCATAATTTTCGATTTTTTGCTTAATTTGTGTTTGGAAGTATTTTGCCATTTTAAAATGAATAAATGAATAAGCAAGTTGTTGTTAATCAATCATTAGCCAATCAGATCTGCCATCACGTGATTTCATTTTGCATATAAAACAATATTTTTTGTACTCTGTTCGCACGCCTAATATACTTATTTGCCACTAGCAAACGTTAACAACTTGGTTGTATTTAAAAGCTCAGTGCCAGGCAAATAATCTCTGGTTCGAACATACAAGACATTTTGTTGACATGTTGTATAGATTGATAGATTGTCTATATCATGGTAATGTATTGATGTATTTAATATTTTATTTATATGTACATTTATTGCACTAAAAGGTTTATTACATCCATGATTCGCATTGCGGATTGAAAAATAGTATACCGGGTATTGTTACATCTCATTACATTTGCTGTGGTTACAATTGGAAACTCATTTTGATACATCAAAGTTCCTTTATAATTTATATTTGATAACATAATTAAACAATAAAGAATATAAGCTATATATATATGATTTTTAGGAAGAGTTTCATTAAATATATATATACAAAAACTACTAATTATAACAAATTAATATGGAATTAAGAAATGATGGGATATAAATCGTTGGCCCAGTGGTATGTAAACTATGTTGTGGTAAATTATGAAATTAATTTTTTCAAACAAAATTCACAAGATTCTATTGGCATAAAGGGTTTGCCGATGGAAGAACATGAATAGCTCAGAGATAATTCTGTAAATTGAAAAACATGAAAATTAGTAAAGAATTTCGATAAAACTGGTCAAGTCGTTTAAGGAAAGTGAATGTCTATTATTGAGATTTTATAGGAAGCTAATAAGAAAAGAATTTTAATAATTTATCACAAAATAGTAACAATGTGGGTACTGTGATTTTATTACTCAAAATCTATTTTTCATCAGGTGGGCCCATCGAAAAGCAATTTAAAATGTTAATATTTAGTTATTTTCAAGAATATAGAGATGCAACATGATTTCTTGCTCGACAGCCTACTAATAATCGTATTTTCTCATCAGTGCATTCAAGATGCTACAAAATCACCACATGGATATATATTTCTTGATTTCACACAACAATGCAATGACGATTTACGGGTAAAAACAGATATTTTCAATAAAGAAGGTGGCATGGTATATAAACAAAGTTGAAAACTTTAACATGTAAAAATGTTTATGAAATCCAGGCTTAAAAATATCCGAAAACTTATAAAAAAGATAAAGAAAAATAAAGTTCCACAAAACCAGTTACAGACCATCTAAAAAGCTAATAACAGAATTACCACTGCAATGGATTATTGAAAAAACATTATAAAAGAGTAAAGAAAAAGTGTTAAAATTGTAAAAATCATAGAATTTCCATATTTTAATGCATGTTAAGCTTCGAGTATGAAAAACGAATGTCTATTTTACAATCATTTCCACATTGTTGTCGATGATTTACTCAAAATTCTATTAAAAGTAGTCAGAGGTAAAATTAAAATCAGTAATTCTAAAAAACTAGTATTGAATAAACATCGTAAGCTTTTGTTATCACTAGTAAATAATAAAAACGTCAGCAATGATAAAATCATATAAAAACAACAGGTGGTTTTAATCGGACAATATTACATTAGCATTATATTATTATACAATAACGATGGGCAATCATTATAATGTTATTTAAAATTTAAATATCTTGGGTAATGGAGAGATTTGGAGAACCCAGAAGACGAGGCAGGTTTCGTGGAGTGGCAAAGTTAATAAAGAGTCAAGTGAAAAAGGAAACGCAAAAGTGGTTGTCAGATCCAGTTGGTAGAGTTTAACAAACGATGCGGAAGATTCCAAGAGAGGTTAAAGACATTCGGTATTAATGATTTATGGCAAATGGATTATGATGGAGATAAACGTATTGCGCAAATTAACAAGGTTATAATACTATTTTAAGTGTAAATGATGTTTCAGTCGTTTTGCTGCGCGGTGTACCGACAAAGACACAATCTGCCGATGAAATATTAAGAATAACTCAATGTTAAAATGGGCATCCGATAATTTTGCAAACCGATTAGGTATATTTATTATTATTACTATTATTTTTATTATTATAGCAAGGAATTACATAGTAAGAGTTATCACCAAATCCTGGATCGTCTTCAAAATAAATATTATTCTGTCATTTCAATATTACAAAGCGCTCTGTTGAAAGATTTAAAGAATTGAGGAATAGATTGAAGAAATATTCGGCATAAGGATAAAATATGGATAAATGTTTACGGAAAATCTTGTTGTTATATAATTATCACATCGAAGTCTGAATGGTTGAGACCCGTAGATATAGTTGCAAAACACGAGTAAAGTCTAAAAAAGTTCACTATAAAAACAAATATAAAGTTGGTGATAGTTAGAATAGTACAATATTGCTTACCTTTTCATCAAAATTTCGATAGTAATTGGAGTGTGGGTATTTCAAATTACTAAAGATTAATACTAAACAGAGTCTGTACTGTATGTTATTAGAGATAGTGATAACAATTTAATACAGGGAAATTCCTATGAACAGATTACAAGTATTCGCAACCTACAGTGTTCAGAATTCAGAAATATTGAATAAAGTGTGGGTAAGGATAAGACAATACTATGTCAATTGATGGATAAAAAACCCCATGGATATCATCAAAAGACTAGTAAAATGAGTTTCTATACAATTTACCGAGGTAATAGTTGCCCACAATCATCGGAAACACAGTAATTTATATCAAAATCCCATTTTTACATGAAATTGGAAAGTTGTTTGCAAGATTTTATTTGTGTACATACATTCCCATTTATATAGTATTGTAAAATGGCATTCAAGAACGTGTTCCAACCTGTGATGGTATTTTCTCATCAATAATTTGAACTGATATTGGTCATATTCCAAATCGATTTTAGATGAAATAGTGGATGTTTTCCAAAGATGGTTGAATGTTAGTGTGATTTTAAGCCCATTACAATAAGTTTGAAAGTATTGGAGGATTGCCAAGCGAATGGTAGGAATAAGCTTAGATTGGCTCCTGGAACTGAATACTAATACGATTAAAATTTGATAGAGAGAAAGTGTACGATGAAAACTAAATATGTGTAGCATAATATAATGGAGGTGGAAGATACATTTACATTTACTAATAATTTATATGGAAACACTTGAAGAATGACATAAATAGATTCATTAAATTGTTCAATATTGACAATATTGATTTCTAAAGATTGGGAATATGCAGAGATATTGAATAAGAAACATTTGTGAAGTACATTGATAAGAATTTGGCTAATACATTGGGATTAGATAAGCAAACATATAGGGCAAGTGCTTTTGGTGTAAACGCAACCTAAAAATAATAAAACTTCATAACATGTTGCATAAAAAACTAACATATCGACTACAAATGTTGGTGTTCTTGTTCCTCTTTGAAATCGTTTGGGTTGATAAACATGACAGGAATGAAGTTGTCAATATAAATATCGATAATCCCATGTAACTTACCGGTATCAACATCATGTATAAACAATATAGAAATAAATATTCGTGATGATAGCGGTAAATTTATTGAATTTAGTAAAGATACAAAACTCATTTGCATTACATTTTCGTAAATTAGATGGTCAATAACGATATTATTAGTATGTATAGTGGTAGCAAAGTGGTGGCGAATTACCATATTTTATTGGTAAAACATATGGATCAGGTTGGTTGAGAACAATTGGTAGATTTGCACTTCTATTCTTAAACGCCTTGGTAGTTTTGGTATGAAAACTGCTAAAGATGTGATAATGAATGAGCAGAAAATATTACCATCTGAAATCAAATGCATTATCCGAGTTAGGGAAGTCTACATGGTTGCAGGTATGTTTCAAAGAACTGAAGCAGGCTCAAAAACGTAAAGACATCATACTAAACAACGAATGAAAGCACATGGAACTATATTTCAAAATATTTGGTGGTAATCTGAATTGTGTTATTTATAGACAATATCCAGCAGTAATTGAAATGGGGGCCTTGAGGATGTATTCCCGATGAATTCTATTATGGATAGTAGAACTGATATTGAATTTTATATTAATGGTTCCCAAACTGAATATCTAGATTTGAATGATACATTGTTAACTGTTCAGATCAAAGTTGTAGATAAAGATAGAAAACCATTGGGTGAACCTAGTGATGTTATACCAAATAATTTCTTGTTTCATACGCTTTTTAAAGATGCAGTTCTCGGGTTTAATAATATCAAGATTGAGGGTGGTAACAGTACATATATTCACAAAGCTCTAATAGAAACTATTATAAATTACAATAGCGATACTAAAAATACATTTTTAACTCCTATGGGTTATGGTAGTGATGACGATAGGAAAAAGTGGATTAAGGGTTCGAAATTATTTACCATGTGCTCATCATTACAACTTGATTTTATGGATAAACCGAAATATTTACTCCCAGGTGTTAATGTACACATTAGATTGAAAAGATCTGATTCGGCATTATCACTAACAAGTGCTACCACAGCACCAATTCTTCAATTAGTTGATGCAAAATTATTGGTGAGAAGAGTTCGGGTTGAGCCTTCTGTATTAGCCGGTCATCAATTGGGGCTTAATTCTAAGCATGCAATATATCCATTGAAAACAAAGGAAATTGTTCAATTTGCTATTGCTAAAGGTTCAGCTTCTTTCTATAAGGAACAAATATTTGGAGATAGAAGAATGCCCAACTTCATATTGGTAACATTTCAAAGTGAATCTCAATATAGTGGATCATACTTAACATCGAGCTCAATTTTCAAAAACTTTGGTGTAACATCGCTAACTTTATCGAAAAATAGTGATTATAGAGAAACATATACTCAAGATTTGGATAATGATAATTATTGTGCTACATATATGAAGAGTATAGTGAGAAATATGGGTTATTTGGATAAAAACCTTAATTGCGGTATAACTCTTGATGATTTTAAAAATAAATATCCATTCTTCACATTTTTTTTGGCACCCGATTTTGATTTAAATCAGAGTCAATTACCTCAAAATGGAAATTTACGATTAGACATAAAGTTTGCTAAAGCTACAACTGAACCGGTACATGTTGTAATATATGGAGTATTTGAAAATGAGGTTCAAATAACTGCAAACAGAACAGTGTTGGTTTGAAAATGTTGGTATAAATGTATATATAATTTATGATAATTTGTCATGGAGTAAGTTTTAAATGTATTATTAATATTATTGATGTAGTTCTGTTCAGGTCTATCGAATTGGAAAATAAATACTAGGACATGAATTTTTAGGGGTTTTTCCTCTTGATAAAATCCCATATTTACGTAATAATCAAGGCATAATCGTCAATACTCAATCATCTCATCTCGGTGGAGAACATTGGTTAGCAATATATATGAAACCTAGCAAGATATTTGTATTTGATCCTATGGGTTTCTATTATCCGGCTTTAATGGTTTCGAAACTGCAAACAATGGGTAAACCTATTGTCTATAATAAAACTATGTATCAAAAAACCATGGACCTTAACATGTGGTCAATATTGTTTAGCTTGGTTATTATCCAAGAGATTTGATGATTAATAAATGTATTTATGTTTATTGTTATGTTTTAACTATTAATATTTTTATTTATTATTATTATTTTTATTATTATTATTATTATTATTATTATTATTATTTTTATTATTATTATTATTTTTATTATTATTATTAATATTATTATTAATATTATTATTATTAATATTAATATTATTATTATTATAAATATTATTATTATGTGTTTAATTAAAGATAAGCTAATGCATCATCACAAAGACAGTGCATGATAAGTGCGTGATCATCACATGATAAGTGCATGCATACAAAATTGAATAAAGAAAACACATGCAAGCTCAATGTATGTATGTGATTTACAAAGAAAACACATACAAACAAAAGTATGTATGTGATTTTACAAATAAAACATGTCTAAAAATCTCTCACCTATATGTGTGTATTGCTTAAATGTGATTGGCTAAATCCTGAAAATATTATTCTCTTTATAAACATTGACAATTTCCAAAGTTGTCACAATTAATTCAAAAATTTATCAATTTTCAAATATTCACTCGCGCGATTTCAAAAATTTTAAAATGGAGAATTCAAGAATTTTACGACAATTGTTGGCCGAAGAAAATGGTAAATTATTATTTTTTAATTTATTTTCTTTTATTATTCTATTTTTCTAGATTGGTTTAATATAACCGAACTTCAAAATTAAATTGACGGTGTTAACGAATTTGTTCCTGGTAATTTTTAATTTTATTATTATTTATTTTAATATAATTTTAGAAAATGTTTCAAATGAGGAAATTATTTTAATAGAAGATAGCGATGATTCCGATATTGGTAAATTTATTTATTTAATTATTATTATTAATGTTTTTCAAAAATTATTAGTGAGGATATCAATGAAAATATTCATTCAGCAGCGTCAGTAAATTTGGACGAGACATTTATTGATAATGCCCCCGTTTCTGGGTTTGACAACAATTATGCCCCCGTTTCTGGGGATGACAATAATTATGCCCCCGTTTCTGGGGATGACAATAATTATGCCCCCGTTTCTGGGGAAGCCAAGATTTCTATGGATGCTGACGTTTCTGTGGGAGATAATATTTTTAATGAGCATTATTATTTTTTAATTTATTATTAATTTATAAGAGTATTTTAATGAGTATAAGTTAATAATATGTAAAGTATTATAATATAATACTTTAAATATTATTAATTTATAATAGAAATATCTGATTTGAAATATGAATAGAAATATTTGATTTGTAATCAGAATATTAATTTTATAATAGAAATATATGATTTATAATACGAATATTAATTTATAATAGAAATATGTGATTTATTTTTATAATAGAAATATATGATTTATAATACGATTATTAATTTATAATAGAAATATGTGATTTATTTTTATAATAGAAATATATGATTTATAATACGATTATTAATTTATAATAGAAATATGTGATTTATTTTTATAATAGAAATATATGATTTATAATACGATTATTAATTTATAATAGAAATATATGATTTATAATACGAATATTAATTTATAATAGAAATATGTGATTTATTTTTATAATAGAAATATATGATTTATAATACGATTATTAATTTATAATAGAAATATGTGATTTATTTTTATAATAGAAATATATGATTTATAATACGAATATTAATTTATAATAGAAATATGTGATTTATTTTTATAATAGAAATTTATGATTTATAATACGAATATTAATTTATAATAGAAATATATGATTTGAAATATGAATATTAATTTATAATAGAAATATGTGATTTATTTTTATAATAGAAATTTATGATTTATAATACGAATATTAATTTATAATAGAAATATATGATTTGAAATATGAATAGAAATATATGATTTATAATATGAAAATGAATATATGATTATAATAAGAATATTAATTTTTATAAATTATTTTACGAAATGTTATTCAAACATGTGATTTATAATAGAAATAAATGATTTATAATACGAATTGAAATTTATTAAAATATTTACATAATTATCATCATTTATATATTATTATTTGATTCATATATGATTTAAATAATAATAAACATTTGATAATAATTACATATTTATCAGGTCGATTGTATAAAAACTATTGCCAATCTGGAATTGGTCATAACTCGAAATGCCATACGACTATGGAAAGTTACTACGGTCATAAATTCTATGGCATCGACTTTTTTATTTGCCCTAAATGCAATACTGCCAAAGACATTGAATATCTAGAGTTTTATAAGAATCACTCTAGCCATTTAAATCAATTTAAAATTAATAAAAAGGCATTATTTCAAATGATTAATGCGAAAAATGTTAGTAATAATAATAATAACACAAACAATACAAAGATCACTAAAAACATAAACAATAATACAACTGTTACTAAAAAATCAAAAAGACCTGCTGATAAAATCGTGCCGTGTATCCATGCTAAAATTAAAAAAATAGAAATCATCATTAGTGATGACGAAACTGAATATAATCAAATAGGGGGTTCTGTAAATATTGAAATAAACGATGAACCTGAAATAGAGGTTGACTTAAGGGGTTCCCGTAAAAATATTCGATTTGATTTAGAAAATCAAAACCTTGTTCAAATGGCATTAACGGATAAACTTGTAAATAAATTACAAAATGAAATTAAAAAAATGGGATCTGTAAAAGTCCAGTTTACAGCTCTCATTCAATTTGAAAAAGATGGGGAAATAAAAAATAATTTCTTTTCAAATAGCGCTTGTGTCTTTTCCGACAGTTTTCTTGCTGATGGTGTGAGTCGGTTAAATGAGAAAATCGAAAAATTCACATATTTAGGAAGTGGGTGGCGCGTAGTTAAGATTCGCGAAATCGATTTTATTTTAACCGCGTATTATCCTGTAAGTCGATTAGCTGGACATAGTTTTATCCCTACACCGGAATCTCTAGTAAGAGGTAAAAAGGCTATTGTAAATGTTAAAAACACAGATCATTCGTGTTTTATATATAGTGTTTTATCAATTTTAAAGCGTGATATAGTTTTAAAGAATAAGGAGCGTGTTTCTTCTTACACTACTTTTATGGATGAATTGAATTACGATCCAATTACAGATTGTCCAATGAGACTCTGTAACATACCCAAATTTGAGAGAAACAATAGCGATTTAAATTTGGCGATCAATGTCTTTGAATATAACAACACCCCTTCTAAACAATTGAATGGCATTGATTATGTACCTCATCATCCTCACCTTGTCTTAATTCATCGAACAAAGGTTATCGGTGGTAACCCGATTAATCTTTTATTATTACAAGACGGTGATAATTATCATTATAACCGCCATTTTTAATTTAAATAGACTGTTGAATTGTCATTCTAGTAGTGAATGTAACACCAGAATTCGCGTAAAATGGTGTCCCCATTGTTTAAACGGTTTTTATTATGATAAAACCTTTAAGGCACATGTTGATTTGTGCGCTAAAATCAAATAGGAACAACCTATACACGCTTCCTGAAAATAAAAACTTAATATTTAAAATTATTCCAAAATGATTACCCCACCATTCGTAATTTATGCGGATTTTGAGGCTGTTTTGCCTAAAGATGTAAAACATCATCAAATACACATGCCGATATCAGCAGGCTTATTATTAATAAATAATTACACAAATACTACACAATATTTCAGTTTTATAGGCTTGGAATGTGTATTGGAATTTTTAAAGAAAGTAGAGGAAATTGCTGTCACAATTGTCCTACCATATTATGAAAATCATGGTAAAAAACCGATGAATAATCTTACTTCTAATGAGGAACAGCAGTTCATCGCATGTAGAACTTGCTATCTTGTAAAAAACTTATTAGAAATAAGGTTAAGGACCATGATCATTTTACAGGTCAGTATCTTGGTGCTGCCTGTCGTAACTGTAATATAATAAGAAAATAAGCAAACAGTTACCTATCGTCTTTCATAATTTGAGAGGGTATGACCTTCATCATATTTTAAAGTATGGATTGAATGAATTTCCATCTTGGAAATTAAATATCATTCCTACAACAACTGAGAAATTCATATCTTTGATTGTAAACATTAAGAAATTGGCTGTTAGATTTATAGATAGTATGCAATTTGTAAATTGCTCTTTAGCCAAGGCTGTGAAAACTCTTACTGATCTACCTCTAACTTGTTCTGCTTTTGATGGTCTTATAGTTAAGGCAATGGGTATTTTTCCTTATGATTTTGCAGTATTACTAGAGATTCTTGAATCGACTTATGAACTACCTCCAAAATGGGATTCTGTATCTGATGATGAATATGCTACCGCCCAACTAATTTGGACACAGCAAAATTGCACTACAATGTTAGACTATATGTTAACTTACCTAAAATTAGACGTATTCCTCCTTGCAGACTATTTTCAGCAATTTCGCGCAAAGGCTATTGCTTACAATGGTTTAGAACCTCTGAATTTTTATGGAATTCCTGGAATGTCATGGGCGTCCGCTCTCATGACATTAAAGGAACCCATAGAACTTTTGCAGGACATGGAAATGTTTAATTTCTATGAGGGTGGAATACGGGGTGGGTTAACATTTGTTAACAAACATCATGTTGCAAGTTCTGAAGATACACAACTCTTGTATATCGATATTAATAATTTATATGGTTGGGCACTTAGCCAAAACCTTCCGTATGGTGATTTTGTTTGGGTGCATGATAATCTGAATGATGTGCTGAGTGAATGTGTGAATGCGAATATTGAATTCCTTCCGTATGGTTATACAATGAAAGTTGACATCAATATCCCTGAGCGTGTGCATCAGTATTTGAATGACTTTCCGCTTGCTCCTGAAAAAATGTGTCCGCCCAATTCAAAAGTTGAGAAGTTAATGCTCACGCATTACAGTAAGAAGAACCATGTTCTTCACTGGAGACTTCTCAAGCTGTATATAGAATTGGGTGCGGAAGTTGAGTGTATTCATAGGGCAATTAAATTTAAACAAGCACCTATTTTTAAAGAATATATACAACGAAATACAGATTTACGCTCAAACTCAAAGTGCGAGCTTCATAGAGATTTGTATAAATTATTTAATAATAGTCTATATGGGAAATCCGTTTAGAATTTGAAAAAACGGATGAATTTGAGGCTATGCAATTCAGCTGAAAAGATGATTATATATGCTTCAAAACCGACTTTCAAAAAATTCATTGAAATAGTAGATGATTTGATTGTTGCTCATCTGAACAAAGATTCTATATGTTTAGACAGGCCTAGCTACATTGGACAATCAGTACTAGACCTGTCTAAGCTGCGGATGTACCAATTACACTATAATGAATTGGCAAAATATCGATCAGAATTTAACTGTGATATAAATATCGTTGCCGGCGACACTGATTCGTTTTTTCTTGAGGTTAAGCACTGTAAGCTTGACATACTTTTGCCTGCAATGATAAGAGACAACCTTTTAGATACCTCAAATTACGACCCGGCACATCCCTTATACTCGAGGAAATTAGATTCTGTGATAGGAAAATTTAAAGATGAAAACAAATATCTCGGGTATAAGGAGTGGGTTTTCTTAAGACCCAAGTGCTATAGTTTATTAGGTAAATCTGATACAATGAGGGCTAAGGGGGTGAAGTTGTTGGGGACTGACATCAAACATCAGTCTTATTTGGATTGCTACAATAAAAACGTAGTTTTCACAGTACCTCAAAGTAGGATAGGGACGCGGAACCATCAGCTGTACACATTTAAAAACAGTTAAATCGCTTTGAGTAATAACGATGATAAGCGATTGTGGGTGGGGAAAAATAGCAGTATCGCATTTAGGCATTATTTTAGGGTTGATGCAATAGATAGTGACCAAGTTAATTTCTTGGATGAGCCGCTTTTCGGTGGTTCGAGCCCCAGTTTTGATGACTCTACCGAAATCAGCGATAATGGACAGCTTTTCGATGGTTTTAACGAAGATAACATTGATATTGATGATGTGTATTTATCAGAATAATAAATGTTTTTAAAAAACTGATTTTGTTAATTTGGAAACTTATTTATCTAGAAAATTTGTAATAGTTTTCATTTTTATTATGAAATTTAGATATAATTTTTTAATATTTTAATTTTTTTTATAATTACATTTTTATAATATTATTATTTCATGCAAAAGCCGCAGCGTGACGAAACGCGAAATATTACTTTATAGATGTTTTAAATGTAAAAACACTATATATTTTAATGTATTTATAATTAATTCTTTGTTTTTATGAAGTTGTTTTTGTGAAGTTGTTTTTGTTTTTTATGTAGTTGTTTTTATATATTTGTTTATTATATTAATATTATTATTATTATTATTATTATTATTATTATTATTATTAATAAAATTAATAATAATATTAATAATAAAAGTTTTTATAAGTATTATTAATAATAATAATAATTAAAGTTTTTATAAGTATATTAATAATAATTAAAGTTTTATAAGTATTAATAATTTTTATAAGTAATAAGTATATTAATATTAATAATAATAATTAAAGTTTTTATAAGTAATAAGTATATTAATAATAATAATAAATAATACTATTAATATTAATAATAATAATAATAAAATTTTTATAAGTTATAATAGAATAATAAAAAGTAATAATAATAATAATATTAATAATGATAATAATAACAATAAAATTATAAATAATAATAATAATAATTAAAGTTTTTATAAATATTAATAGAATAATAAAAAGTAATAATAATATTATTAATAATAATAATAAAAATATTATTAATAATAATAATAATAATAAAATAAATTTACAAAATATATACTACTTATAAAAATAATTAGTAAATAAATATTTTAAAATGTTTAAAAATAATATGACCTTGAGAAATTTTGATTGACCTTGACCTACTTTTCAATGAACTAGAAAAATTATGATGAGTCATCAAATAACCTTGACAATATTATTAAAAATAATATTAATTATAATAAAAATAGTAATAATAATAATATTAATAATAATTATAATATTAATAATAATAATATTAATAATAATAAAAATATTAATAATAATAATAATAAAATCATTTACAAATATATACTATTATTTTTATAAGTAGTAAATTAAAATTAAAAAATATTTAAAAATAATATGACCTTGAAAAATTTTGATGACTCATCCATTGACCTTGACCTATTTTTGAATGACCTTGAACTACTTTTGGATGACCTTAAAAATTTTTGATGACTCATCCAATGACCTTGACCTACTTTTGAATGACCTTGAAAAATTTTGATGAGTCATCCAATGACCTTGAATGAGTCGTGGTCTTTGTTTAAATGACCTTGAAAAATTGATGAGTCACCCAATGACCTTGACCTACTTTTCCGTGACCTTGAAAAATTGATGACTCATCCAATGACCTTGAATGAGTCACGGTCTTTGTTTTATTGACCTTGAAAAATTGATGAGTCATCCAATGACCTTGAATGAGTCATGGTCGTTGTTTTATTGACCTTGAATGAGTCATGGTCTTTGTTTTATTGGCCTTGAAAAATTGACGAGTCATCCAATGACCTTGAATGAGTCATGGTCGTTGTTTAAATGACCTTGAAAAAATTGATGAGTCATCTAATGAACTTGAATGAGTCATTGCCTTTGTTCTAAAAAATTTGTACTTTTAAACTTAGAAGAAAAAAATTTTTTTCGGGGGGGATGGGGGAGTATGTGAGCTAGATGGCCTCTGAGCTAGAGGGTCGGTATCCCACTACTGATCTAGCATAGTGTTCTGAACAATAAACTCCGAATTTCGTCAAAAAACTCCATAATAAGCCAAATTCGACCAAATCTCATAATTCTCTAAAATAAACTGAAGATAATACAAATAAAGAAAATGAACCTACCTGAATTTATCATCGCCCCACTCATTCCGTGCATTTAGACCATTTCGTAAAGGCGCATAACCTACTAAAATAAAATTAGGAATATTAATGGTCGACAAGTGAAAAGTAAAAAAAAAAAATCCAACCTAAAAATCGATAAAAGTTACGTCCAACCGGAAATCATTCTGATCGTCGAGATTGATTTGGAATAAACAAATTCATCCGCGATTGCACCACACACTAACGGAAGTACACGCACCCATGTTATATACCGAAATTATATCTAGACCATTATTGATTTTCGAAAATTATTATCACCTGGAAACATGGATCACACAATAGGAGGGAATTTACCAGAAGAATCAAACTTGCCAACTCAAGGTAGTTTTGTAAAATTTCTATTAAATAATTTAATTTTCCTAACGTCATAAATTTGTTATAAATAACCATTATAGTTGTCTCTCATAAATTAATCCATAAATTAAAGTTAACTATTTAATAACTGTAATCTACCATATTATCATAACACCAAATTCAGGTACCCGATTCTTCAAAACGCTAAGATACTCATTAATTTTGCTCCCCACAAATCTACCAGATAGCTAACCAGGAATACACAGGGATAGCGAAATCGAGGATTAGGTTATGGTCATCATCCCCTTCGCGCTTCTAGATTTTATTTTATGAGCTAGAATAATTGTACTTGCATTGTATATTTTTATCAATAAACAGTCGCATTTCGCCATCTGAAACATACTTTAATAATTAAAGATTAATTATTTACAATATCAGTTTGATATTTTTAATTGCAGTAGTATATTTATTGTTTATTCTATTAGCCCAAATATTAACATAGACTACATGTTGAAACATATAAGAAAAATTGTGTAAATGCTGCTTAAATTCCAGGGGGTTAATTGTCATAGGAAAATGTTCATTGTTGTTTGATAAAGATTTTGATCCGCGAGTGCGATAATTTTCCGAATAACCAGTAACAATGAATTTCAGTTTTTTCACGAATTTCGATAGGTATTTCCCCTCATCAGCTTTTTCATTAAGAATTATCTTACATAAACCTAAAATGGATTTAGTAAAAATTTTTAAAGTAAATCAATGTCTCGTATCAAAAAGCGATAATTACACTTTTATTTTCCCCTGTGAACCTTAAGTAACCAGCTGTTAAATCACACGGACGACTTGGATAGCTTTAGGAACGTTCGTGTAAGACGCAAATCAATCGCTATTCGTTTTAAGTACACTATAAGAGTAGATTAAGTTGATCGTTCACAATAATTAGCCGGCGGCAGATATTGGTTGACCTTAAAACGCCAAGTACAACTAAGATAGACTAATTTTTATCATTGTATCCAACTACCTAACCGTAATGATATTTCAGAAGAACCAATGCCTCTCGAAGGGATACCCGCCCATGTGGCAGATGAATGGCGTCGGGCTTGGAAAAGAGCGCGACCGTCATCAATCTTCGAGGAGCCTCAACCCAAAAGGCCCCATCCAACCACTTGGCAAATATTGGGCCTGGAAAATGATCCTCGCAGGCCGAATGAGCAGCAATATCCTGCCGAAGAAATCCGCGACCACGCGCGGAACCTCCTCGCTCAGTGGGAGAGGATGCAGGAACAAGTCGACCTAAACGTGGTCAAAGCACGGATGTACCTCGCTAATGTCGAAGAGGACATCCTCGTCGGGCGCATTGCGGAGACCCATCCACCTCGACCAGCCCGCAATACCCGGCGACCGGTAGCCATCATTCCAGGTTTCTCCCCGGAGGAAGGGGTTAAAAAATTCTTCGAGGAACCCTGATTCCTCGGGCAAAGAACATAGACAATGATTTGTGTTGTTAATGTTATTGAATTTTAAAAAATTTCAATGTCGTTCGTTTTAATTCTCTCTGTGAATAGATTCATTCTTATAACTATGTTTGTAGTAAATAGAATTTTTATTTATTTAAGTCCATAAAGAAATTTAAAGGTTTATTCTTTTTATTATAGCAATGGCAACTATTCAATTATTACAAACCGAACTAGACCACGCTAGAAGTGCAAACGCGAATCTACTTAGCCAGATAGTCCAAATAACTCGGAAAGCGCAACAAATCAAGGCAACCTGGTCGGACCCGAAAAAGACGAAGACCCTTTATCTCAGGCTCACGGCAGCTCAAAAGGGTTTGGGCGGAGGAGCGACAACTCAATCAGAGTCTCCGCACACAAATCAGGGGACTAGAGGTCGCCTTGGCAGTTTGTCGTGAAGGGGAAGCGGTAACATATCCGCTTGTCTTCGCCCCGTCACAGTTGCCGTATCGAGATCCCCACACTAATGTCATACAACCTACGAATCAGTCCACCGTTCCATCAAGCAATCGTCGGCCGGGACGCAAGGAGCGTGCCCGACGCCGAGCCGCACGACCGCCAAGTCAATCACATTAACTTATGGATGTTGTGTACATTTTCATTTCGGGTTTGAATAAATAAATTCATGTTCATTATTAATCTAATTCCAAGTGATCGGCTTCAAGTCATGATTTGCATGAGATCATCACCACGAGTACTCGCACCGCATCCTCGAACTATCGTTCGATCTCAACTAGTCAACATAAATCTGATTTTGAATTTTCTTACACAAGGGACAGAGTAAAGCGAGCAAAGGTCTTCTATCGACAGCTCGTGAACCCGAGGGGTTGTCCGGCAATTACAGTATTAGTAATAATGCTCACTTTTTGCGGACAATCCACCCACTTGAACACATTTCCAACGTTGCCCTAGCAACGGGTGCCGAGTGGTAGCTAGAAAAACATTTTGTATGGCGTTACTGGGGCAACAATAAGACGAGTTAAACAAATAACGAAACCCTGTAACCCACCAGGTTTATGGTTTCGATAGCCTTGACCCCAGATGTAAAATATTTTCTTGCCCCGAATGGTTACCCGTTGCCAAGCAACGTTGGTAATGCAACCACTGGTTATGGGATCGCCAAAGGTGAGCGCCATATGGGAACTGCTAAGGCCCGATCCCATGGTGTGTTCAACGCACTACCGTTAGAAGGCATGTGTGCAATTTCTCATTCTGGTCCTTTTTCGCGTTAATGTTCCTCACATTCGATCAGTTATCTTTCTTCCAAACCTCTATAAAATCCTTACTACCTTGCGTGATTTAACCCAGATCACTATCAATTAATTTAACAATACGAAGACGATTAAGTAAAATATTTATTAAATACGACATTTACGGTTGCATCTGCCCCGAAAGCTTCATCGCTCGTCGTTTTGCTCTCTCTATCTTTCGTGGACGACGTTGAGGTGGTTTTACCGCGGGTTTGGTGGCAGCTGTTGTAGCTCGATACACCAATTGCGCGGGTGCAAAGACCAGGGGGTAGGTGACGGCTTGGCCTTCCTGGCAGGCCGTTAGTGCCACCTCCAGGCCGCGAATCTGGGTCTTCATGGCCTGCCCCAGTCGTTTTTCTTCGGCCCACCCGCGTTGGGCAGCCGTCACTCGCTAGTACCGAGTTTTCGCTCTGGTCGGCTCTATCCAAGTTGATTTTATTTGGTGGATTTTCTTTGTGAGCTGTAGTAATTGTCTGTGGAGATCAGCATTTTCCTTGCGTGCGCTTTTGAGAGCCGTGTTTAGCGTCGTGCAAGGGTCCATCTCTACAATAAAAACGAGTCATGAAAAAATTAATTCTACTAGTGTTCAGCAAATATTATTGAGGCAATATTTTAAGATGCATTCTGTCTAACCTAATGTTGTGTGATGGTTTTTTGTTGTTAAGTTTTTTTTATAATAAATGCATGTGTGAGAATAAACAACATAACTAGAAAGATGTATTTCATTATATTCAATTGCGATGAGAACCCGCTCTTTCTTCGATGCCCTGCGCGTGTAGGAATGATCCCACTTAGCCCTCCGATTTTTAGTCTCACCTCTCATTTCTCTCGGGAGTATTCTCTTCGGCATGGACAAGTTGGCCGATTCAATCTAGGATCGTCGAGCTCGAATGAGATGCCATAGGAAGGGGAATACCCATCCGTGCTCGGGATCAGGCCAGCTGCGATGTCCTCATTAATCTGGGCTAATTGGTGGCGAGCTTGTTCTACTTGTTTGTCGGTCCTTCTTTGATGGGCTTCTAAGCGTGCTAAGATATCTTCAGCCCGGCCTCGGAGTTCCCGAGCCGGATTCCGCCCTGGCTCGCGTTTGATTGCTACATACGGCAACTCGATATCTTCGGTTCCTCCTTGCCGTCCGAATCTCGATTCCCTTACCGGAGAAATCAAAAATCCCGCATCCCACATCGCCTGTCTGCAACTGGCGGCGGAGTGAGATGGGAACCTCATCGTAACCCGAGATTCGTCCACCCATGAGTGTATTAAAATGGATAGTAATATTACTAAGTTATACTAAATAAAATAGTTTAATGAATACGCGGATGACTTAGATCAAGAATTATTCGTAATTGGTGATGACCTAATAGAGGTTCGCGACGGAGGATCGTCGTGATCGGTTCGCAAATCTGGCGTAATTTGGCGTCTCATGCGTCAACGTTTCATTGAGGTCATTTATTGTGTCAATAAGTACGATATTAGGTATTTAAGTCCTGGTGGTTCAATTTTCATGGTCCCATTTAATAAGTTATAAGATCAAGGAGAATCTTTACTTTCCTAAGTGGCAATTTGACATTATAATTTCGTTGATTTGGAGAAAGCATCGAGGGAAAATCATTTATGTCTGGCATGGGAGTTCGTTTACTATAATTGTGTCCAATAGATCATGAGACTGACGAAGAAATTAAATTTTTCATTCCTAGCATTAAATATCATAACTGGCGTTTGACAAAATCACGCCAGTTGTAATATTATTTATTAGATATCGTAAATTTGTGTTCGGCAAATCACTGAACCGACAACAACTAAATCATTCTTTTCTACATAGAATTTAATATCATAATTCGAGCTTAGCAAATCACTAAGCTGACGAAAAATTTAATCCCTTATTTCTGCATAGAATTTCCCATCAACCTTTGAGCTTGACAAACCTCTAACTGTCGAAACATTAAATTATTCAGTGCTGCATAGCATCTAATATCATAATTTGATTTTGACAAATCACTAAGCTGACGAAACATAAAATCATTTATTTCTGCATAGAATCTCATATCAAGATTTGAGTTTGACAAATCATTAATCTGACGAAATATCAAATCATTCGTTTCTACATAGAATTTAATATCATAATTGGAGTTTTTCATTTGTTTCTCAACCGGCAAGAGTTCCTTTTCCTTGTCCTAACTTGGTTCTCTTGGTGGTATGCACAAGAACTTTCATAAGGTTTTTAGTAGTAAGAATCGACTGGACGGGTTGCATGAAATCTAAATTTTTGTTTAAATTTAAATGAGCAAAATCATAAATTCAAATCCTTACTTTTCTGGGTGTCGGTTCTTCGCTCCATCGTGATCTCCTCTGTCGCAGTAGTGTGAGAGGGACGGCCTCCGATCTGGTGATCTTTCGTCTGTTCGAGTTCATTTAATTAAAACAAACATTTTCTAACTTCTAGTCGATGATCTGACTATTTATATCACTCCTACTACTGTTGTTGGTGTGCGTGCATTGTACAACTCGTTCTCGTTGTGACATTCTTTCTATCCAATTAATTTATATAATTTTCTTGTGCAAATTTCTGACCAGCATGCATGATATTTTGTGAAAGGTCGACGTCAAATGTTTTCTCACGATATGGCAATTCCCTGCCCTACCTACTAATTTGGATTGAGCGAATCGTTTGTTTCCACGTCTACAGTTCATTCATAAATATTGTCGATTTGAATTGTCATGTATTTGATTTTGGAATTTCTACAATCGTTTTTTGGTCATCTTCACTTGGACTGATGTGTTGCTTCATGACTCGACTCCGAGGTTAGACAAGTTTTAAGAATTTAGGTAAATGAATTTTTATTATAGCTCCGCTTATAATTTGGAACGAAATAACAATTTTATTTATGATTCTGATTGATTCAACTACTTCAAGGGATCCTTAACTCAAATTATTCCTTATTGATTTCCCGACGATCGTTGTCAAAGATGCACACCGTGTTATGTGTTTGTTATGGTTAATATGTTGTATAAATCAAATGGTTTATTGTTCTTATTTGGTACTATTATGGTCGGTTAGAATGAGTCTCTTCTGGATGATCGTCCACAAAAATTAATCGGAACATAATGCAAATTTTCTATAGGGTCGGGTTTGTAAATTATTTTCCGACACTAAATTAATTCTATTCTTACATGTTCACAATTTTTGTCGTTATGTCAAATAAGTTTATGTTTTATCTATGTGGTGGGTTATAGGGTTTTGACGTTTGTTTTTATCTTTTTATTGTTACCCTGGTAACGCCATATAAATATTTTCTAGCTACCACTCGGCACCCGTTGTTAGGCAACGTTGGAAATGTGTTCGAGTGGGTGGAGTGTCCGCAAAAGGTGAGCGCTATTACTAATGCTGTAATTGCTCGGATAATCCTCGGGTTCAACGAGCTGTCGATGGAAGACCTATGCTCGCTTTATAATGTCCCCTGTGTGCGAAGGTTCAAGATCAGACTCACGTTGATAGGTAGAAACGGAACGACATTCATATGGCAAAGTGTGGATACTCATGACTTTCTGCGGCAATTTAATATTATTCGCATTTTTAACGTATCCCTTCTAAACGAGTTAACAATATTTATAATTTAATTCAATTCATAAACAAAACAGGGTAAATTAGACAATATTTGTAATTTAATTTAATTCATAAGCAATATAGGACAAATCAATTGAGTTTGTTTGCCAGGCGTGCGGCTCTGCGTCGGGCGCGTTCTTTACGCCCCGGCCTGTAACTGTTCGAGGGTATTGTTGATGGAGTCACCACTGGCGTTGGGTTGTTGACTGAATCTCGGTACGCCAATTGGGATGGGGCGAAGATAAGAGGGTAAGTCACTGCTTCTCCCTCACGACTAGCGGCCAGGGCAACTTCCGACCACCTTATCTGCGTCCGGAGGTTCTGATTCAATTGTCGTTCCTCGGCCCAACCCTTTTGAGCAGCGGTGAGACGTTGATGGAGAGATTTGAGTTTCGCTGGGTCCACCCAGGTGGATTTCACCTGTTGGACCCCCTTTGTAAGTTGAATAATCTGCTCATATAGACCTTTGTTCGATTGTTGGGCGCGGGATAATTCCTTCTGTAGTACTTGAACAGGTTCCATTGCTAATAAAGTGATGATTAAAGGTGGAAGATTACTAACAGAACATAATTATATGAACTATGTTTAAACCAAACAAACAAATGGAAAATCATTTACGAAAAGATAAAAATTCCAAACTAATCATCAAAAGTACACTTAATTTTATTTATTATCAAACCAAAGATTAATCAAATTTGAGTTCTCAATTGTTTTCCAATGGATCAAGGGAAGCCCTTCTCTACCCATTCTTCCGGCGTATAGCCAGAGATGGACATGGTTGGCCGTTTGGTGTTGCGGGTTCGGACCGTTGTTGATTGAGGGGCACGTGTAGTAGTGCCTTGTCGGGGGTGCCAATAATTGTTGGCGATCCGACCCGCCAGTAAGTCCTCTTTGACGTTCGCCAGATACTGGTGAGCTCGGACCATCTGTAGATCCACTTGTCTTTGATGGGCTTCCAGTCTCTCAAGAAGGCGCTGAGCTCGCCAGTGGATTTCTTCGGCCAGCTCTTGACCCAAATCGTCTTCGATGGGAAATCTCGACGGGGGAAATTCTGGACATCTCTCTTGTCTGAAACGGGACCATGCCCATCTCCACCGGTCCGCAAGGGAAGTCGGCATGTGGTTCCTTGAACTGAGGTTTTCTGAATGAAAATCATTAACCACATGTATTAATTTTTACCAACAGAATGAACAAGATAGATAATTATGATATTCCTGATTTATTCCTCTGCGAGACTATGCCGGAGATTTAGAGCTGTCCAATGTCTTTTGGTTAAATCGAAACAAATCTTACGGTTCCGGGGTTCTTTAACGTTAAATTATTCCCATTTTTTCTGCTGGGGTGTATTTTCGCAATATATATAATTTTAATTGATTTTTCAAATATCATGATGTATATAAATTTATTACAATCTCCATACCGACTATTAAAAAATGATTTTTCGTTATTTAACACCTAAAACTGTCTACCGCGTTTGGAGAAATACGACTAAGGTTTGGCCAGCTAAACCTTTTGCAACATAATCGTCTCATACTTCTCTGCTCGAAATTAACATTTTTGGGAAAAGAACACGCCTATGTTTCCCTATATCTAATCAAATATATAAGTTTTCAGCGAACAGATGGTAGCAATTTTAATTAATTACCCATTTCATTAAAGATTAAGTTGAAATATAATTAATCATTTTTCGAGAAAAACTTCTGGTTATTTAAAAAGTCCTAGCCATGCGGCGAATTTACAAGTGACCTGTGGGCAGATTTTATGACCATAATGATAATCAAGCGGTGACGAAAATAATAATTATATGGTGTGATGAATAAATTCTATGGGGGTCGTGGTGTCGAGAAATCCAATGGGCTCGAGGATAATAATGGATTGTTATTTACGGAGGGAACAAGGTGACTGGTTTTATAATCGATAAAAACTTTAGCGGAGTTTAGATTAGCACTAACATAAGGAGATTGTATCGGAGATCATTTGAATCTTAGAAAAATTACATACGCATTATGATAAACTGCCGATTATAAATGTTACCATAATTATTTATACTTATTACTATTTATTACGGATAATTAATTATCTATGTTTACTTGATAAATATAATTTACAATTTCCCACCTTCCGTAGTTATTTCCAATGCTGCGACCGCCTCCTCGTTGGGCATGTTTGGCGTTAATTCCGTGTTGTCTGACATTGTTGAAGACGAAAGAAAAATATCCAAAATGTTTCGGGTGATCAGTATTTAATATTTACCGATTTGCGTGGGTGTCTATGTACGGTTAGAACGATTCCACACGTCACTGAATGGTGATTGATTGGATGGAATTTGTTTATCCGGGTACTAGTCGCCGTTCAGATGAATTAGTTTACAATAAACAATTTCGATATCCGCTCGAATTTTCCATTGGATTTGTCAATTGTTAAATTTTAGGAATGGATATCGAAATTCGACGTTAGAGATTTGTAAGTTGTTTTTTTTTCTTCTTTGGATAATAACGGCGGAAAACTCGCTCGTACCATCGCCAATTTCACGATGTCACGGCGGGTGTTCCCACGTTATTTCCAATTCACGTCAAATCTATTTGATTCTTAATTTATTTTTATTAATATTCAATGCGTTTATTTAACATTTCAAGAGTTCGCCGCGTCGGAAAAATCATGAGCATCTCCTCGTTCATCAATATTGGAATTTTTAATTACCGGATTTTATTCCTATTCAGTGGGTCTTTACAATATTGAGTTATCATTTTCAATTTTTAGTCGATTTTCGGAAGACTTCGAGTCGTTATGCTTTATACCATTTAATATTTAATGCTGGAATAATGGGTAATTTAAGTTACTAACAATCGTGGTCGGGTTTGCGTTGGTGATCGAGAGTTGGGGAATCATCTATGAATCAAAAACTTGTTGGACATTTTTAATCAAAATTGACTGTTGTACTTTAGGAGAATGAATCTCAATTGTGGATGAACCTATTTCGTGAATTTATTCGTTGGTGCTACAGTGATATAACTGTGGAAAACAGAGGAGTCGGTGAAGTTGACTGTTCAAGTGGGTTAGGGGATCTTCGTTATAATACAATCTATTCTATCGATGTGCATAATTTTGATTTAATTATTTAGGCTGATTTTATTTGGGCTAATGTCGATTTATAGTTGGCTTTTATTTGTTAAAGGAAGGTGTCTATTAGCTGTACTGATGAATTAGGATCCGAATAAATTCTCTGGTTTACTGGAAAGTCGGGGTGATTGATTTAATAATAATATAGAAATTTTCATTAAATTAAATTTATTAATTTGTTCCATTTCATAGCAGTGATTTCATATTAACTTTATTCCCCGTCACCTTCCCCTTTAGTAGGCCTCAAACGCAGTTTATGTTCATATTATATTTAATGAGTGCCTACTGGACTACTCGGTGTGGTGATTTTGAGCCGTGTGTAGAATAATTTAGGTCGAATTTAAAGAAAACTAGAAACGAGGAAGTAGCCAAAAGACCCCTTCCTTATTTCTCCTTTCTTCTATACGGGTTAATATTGACGTTCCAATCCCTGCGTTCCGCACGCCGGGTCTTCACGGGCACAGATCATCGGCAATATTCCACGCACTTACACGAATCTGAATAGTATGTAGATTTTAATAGGTTGCGGTGTGTCTTTGGCTGTGGGCAGGAAAAATTTCGACAATAGAACGATAAAGTTTACGAAAAACAAGTTAATTTTATGCATTATAAATATTTATTAATATATTAAACAATGTAACAAATTACTTGCCAAAATCAGGTTGCGAGGAGGGGACATGGAGAGAGAGTTTCCAAATAAACTATCGCTCACCTAAAAATAAACTCGAAATAGATTTTTAAAAATTAGTTTCAAATTCGATTTCAAAATTGGTTTGAAAAATGGTTAAATTTTATGTGAAAATGCATCGGTATATATACCTATTTTCTGTCCCTAACCTCGCGTGTTCTTTTTGATTTAGTAAAACAAAATTCGACCTTGATATTTTCAAGTGTATTCTAATCTTTATTTTTATTATTTTCTAATTTATTTTGATAATTTTTTATTTGAAATTTTTATTGAATTATTTCTAATTCAAATTCTTTGATTTAAATTTCATTTTCATGAAATTTTCATTTTTATCAAATTTCGGTCGAATTTGTTAGGTTTTCATGTTATGTTTGTATTTGTATCGTGCGGATCTTGTTGCATTTTGTTATTATTTTAATTTATTTTTATGTTTATTATTTTATATGTAATTGCTTTTATCTCATATTTTGCTAGGTTTAATTGGTGTTTTCACGGGTTTGATTTTAAAGTTGTAGGTTATATTTGCATGTGTGTTACCGATTCATTTAAACATTTTTCAAGGCCGTTTGTGTTCTGGCCCAACATATGTATGAATTACTCACCTTACTGAAAGTCTTAATATGAGAATAATTCATAAAAGATGTGTATTATAAATGGCAAGAAATTTGAGGTTAATTTGATGCGTATAATCCCTGACTCTTATTTAAACTGATAACGTTTTCTTCGTTTAATAACGTTTAAGTCGTAGTTAGCTGTCTGGTGTTCGGATTCCTTTTCAAAGGGCAATTTTGAAAACGACGATAGAATATCAGAATAAATAATCAAAAGGTAAAACAGTTATAAATAAAATATTATCAAATAAAATAATAACACCATTTTTATTAAAAATTCAATTTGGCAATTTATTTACCATGACTAAATTTTATGCGGTAAAATTTTTCGAGTTGTATTATTATTCGGGTTCAAGTTAATCTATGCCGTTTGCGTCGATATTCGTAGCTTCTGTCCTTCGTCGTCATTTAAACATTTTTCTTATTTTGGGGTTATTGGTTGTTGTCAATGTCCCTGACTCCATATGAAAATAATCATTTTGACCCCAATGGTTACCCGTTGCCAAGCAACGTTGGTGATGTAACCACTGGTTATAGGATCGCCAAAGGTGAGCGCCATATAGGAACTGCTAAGGCCCGATCCTATAGTGGGTTCAACGCACCACCGATAGAAGGTATATGTGCGATTTTCTATTCCTGGTCTCTTCCATTTGTAAATATGGACAATGATTCCTCTCTCTCTCTGAGTGAAGGTTGATTGTCATGCATAACCTATTTAGCCATAATTAATAAGTTTAACAAAACGTGCAGGTAATTCAACAAAACATTTATTTCACATATTATTTCTCAGTTCGACTGTTCAGAAAATCTCAGGGCACGTCGCTTTGCCCGCTCGAATTTTCCAGGACGGCGTTGTGGTGGTTTTACTGCCGGTTTGGTCGCATTTGTCGAATCCCGATATGCCAGTTGAGCCGGCGCGAAGACTAAGGGGTATGTGACGGCCCGGCCCTCTTGAAAGGCTGCAAGCGCCACCTCTAGCCTGTGAATTTGCGTTTTCAGGGCTTGTGTCAATCTTTTCTCCTCAGCCCATCCACGTTGGGCGGCGGTCACTCGTTGATATAGAACCTTTGCTTTTGCCGGTTCTATCCACGTCGATTTGATTCGATGGACTTCTCGGGTCATCTCCAACACCTGACGATGAAGGTCCTTGTTTTCTTTTCGTGCGTCTTTCAGTGTATTATTCAGGACTATGCCAGGGTCCATCTCTGCAAAAAGGAAAAAACAATGTAAATCACAAATGTTTCAGTTCATATAATGAATAGGAATTATAATGAATATAAATATAATCATAATGTTTTGAGGCGTATCAATCTAGAGTCTTGAAAGGGGTTTTATTAGGGCAAATATTTTTATAATAATTATAGATATACAAAGTCAAACTAATATTAATGTATTTAGATTAACCACAATGTGAATCAAGATAGTTTCCAATCAAATGTGGTGTGAAGTGGAGGGCCGGTCTCTGGGGTCCTGTCGTGACGACCATTGCGTATAGGTATGGTCCCACTCCGGTCTTTGGGCTCCATTTCTTGTTCGCTTTTCTTCCGAAAGAATCTTCTTTATTACCGACACTGTCATTGGCGGGATTGGCTGATTCACGCGTGGATCATCGAGCTCGAATGAGATGCCATACGAAGGGGCATACCCATCCGTGCTCGGGATCAAGCCAGCCGCGATATCTTTGTTTACTTGTTTGAGATGTTGGCGAGCCCGATTTACTTTTCTGTTGGTTTTCCGTTGGTGAGCTTCGAGTCGGGCCAGGATATCTTCTGCCCGCCTTCGAAGTTCACGAGCCGGGTTTCTCCCAGGCTCCCGTTTGATGGCAATATATGGCCGTTCGGCGTCCTCCATGTCATCCTGTCTCTCGAATCTGGATAGAATAACCCTCATCCCACATCGCCTGTCGACATTTTGCGGCGGAGTGGGATGGGAATCTCATCTTGATGCGAGATTTGTCCATCCATAAACCTGTGAATACAAATTTATCAAGTCGCTTAATAAACTGAATCGTTCGTATGGTTTTAACAGGTAAACAGATAATTTGTTTGTTGCAGTTATAGTGAACTGATATTCATTACAAGGAATAATTAATTAGGTTGTTGAATAAATCGTTCGCGTAGAGTTATTAGACCATGCATCAACCTATAGGTGAATCAAGTTTTCGTAATGGGTCTTATCAAGTCAATAGTCGAAGAGGCGTTTATGACGGGGGAACTCATATGTATTCTAGTTCGTGGTAGTTCCTAATTTTACCTTGTGATCCTCATTCGTCATAACAGTTCGACTTCGTTGGTGAGATTTAGTGTTTTTAATAGCAGGTTGGGTAGGATGGAATTTTGCTTTTATTGTTCTACGGAATTCTCTAAACATAGAACGGAAGTTCGACGTTCTTTGCTTACACCTGGGCATATGGTGTATTCAACTGTTGATCTAATGTTTCTCTGACAAGCGTTTGAGTACCAGTCATGTGATTAGACGTGGTGCTGGTTTGTAGCTTTTGCCCTGGTCATTTGGCTAGATATTTGCTCGAGTTAAACAAAAACAGTTGCCATGTTTCGTCAGTGAATTCCGGGGCTGGCGAGAGCTTAAAGGGGCGACCTAAGTGGCTTTCATTTGACTGCATAGTACAATATCGTAATGTGGTTTCGACGCTTACATTCATTTATTATCAATCACACTTAGATAGCGTTCGTTTTACTGTGTAGAACATTAGCGCAATGGAGTTTTGATGCGTTTCATTTATTTAATCATAATCATAATTGGATGCCTTTCCTTTGACTGTATAGAACATTGTCGCAATAAAGTTTTGAGGCATTTCATTTATTTAATAACAATCATGATTAGATAGTTTTCCTTTGACTGTATGGAACATTGTCGCAATAAAGTTTTGATGTGTTTCATTTATTCAAGAATAACTATGATAGACAATAGTTTTTGACCATTTTGGTTGCATAGGGTATTTGGCAGGTTTAGGTGACAGTTTTTCTCTCGGGTCGGGTGATTCGGTACATGAATATTTTATAAAATTAAAATTAGTCAATTGAAATAAATTCATACTTCCTTGGGCGTCTGTTCTTCGCACTAACCGGATTTCGTCCGCATCCTGGTATCGCGCGTGGTGGCCTCTGGATCGTAATTCATTGGGTCGTTTGCTATTCATACTAATTACGACAAAAATTGTGCATTAATCATCTGATTGCGTCTTTTATACTTTATTCTGTTGAGTGTGCCTACCGTCTACTTTTCCTAACCGCTGTCTGTCGGTGTGTGACTCAATTTTCTCACTTGTCATGCACTCGCCTGTAGGTGTGTGTCGACAAATGTCGATTACGTCGTTATTTTCCCTTCCCGTTTGTCAGCAACGGGCTGTGCCGTGCCACGTTGGTCATATAGTTATGATCATATTGATTCGTAATTGTTCCTCATTCCATTTAATAAACCATCTGTTACTACTTTATTGATCATTGTCAAAATTACGATTTTATTAGCGACGAAATTTAGTTAGAAATTCTTTACTGATTGTCTTATTTTAATTATAATTATTTTCAGGGTTCAATGGGGTTGTTGTGGGCCTGGTGAGTGTATCTACTTCCGCGGATGCTAATCTCCTACTATTCCGCGTCATTTTGAAGATTGGTCAGGGATTACGTTTAACTCCGATTGATGTTATCATATTTTAAGGATATATCTCGCCTTTTTCTCACTGTATGTCATCTAGGATTTATGTAATGAATGCAAGAATTCGTGGGTGTCAAGGGCCTATTAACTGAGGACGTTCTCTACGATCTACAATCCGATTTCCTCGAGTATCGTCTGGATTTTATGTGAATTTGATTAACGACCTGTGACGATCTTAGTTATGCATTAGTATACTACGTGGAACTGTCAATAAAACTTTTGTTAATTTTCGCAATTTGTTATGGCGTGTTATTCTACTATCTTTTGATTTAATCTAATGGGAGTCAAGTAATGATTTTTTATAGTATTTCTACGTTTCTGGTAGTCTTAAATCCTCTGACCATTTAATGGAGTGACTGTAGTGAATTTCAACTCCGGGTAAATTATTATTATACGTTTTATTAATAGGGAGAGAATGAGTTATTGATTTTGGGCGGGTATTTTCCTCCTGAATTTTTGGTAGCACCATTATTAGAAATCATAACTTTAGAGTGGCCTCTATGTTCCCCTCGTTAGTTGTCATTTACCATCTTAATTTAATATTTTGTCACTCTATTTAATAAATCTGCTTATAAATGATTTTTGGAATATTTTGAAGAGATTGATTTACTCGACTGAAAGATTAGTTTATTGTGAAAATATTTATAAGTGAAACTACTAATCTAATATTTTAACAAATAGTTCGTGGGCAGTTTTACGGACATTGTTTAATATATTTTTTTTTGTTGAAATTTTTCGAAGTTATTATTATGAGAACATACTAATCTTTACTAGGTATTTTAATTTACGAATTTTGTCTGTTTTGATCTAATCATAATAATTAATGAATTTTTAATTTATCGAGTTAGAATATCTTTCACATAACAATGATTTTCGCACATATCCCCACGTTTTTCCTTTTAAGTTGATCCTAGGAGAATTGTGTTTACGTTATGATTCTAAGAGTGCTCACCAAGCTACTCAATGTTCATGATTTTTGCCGATATGTAGAATTCAAATTTTAGGTCGAAATTACAGGGAAATTGGCGGTGGAGGAGCAGCCAAAAGACTAATTCCCCTCCTCCTAATTTCCCCTATAAAGGTTACAAATTGACGCTTGGGCCCTGCGTTATTCACGCCGGAACCTTCACGGACACAGGCTATTGGCAGATAAACTGCTCCTACACAGCCTGAATTGTGTGTATATTTTATTAACTTGCGGTGCGTAATTGGCTGTGGGCCGGAAAAGATTATAGCATTGACGGAAAACTTTCAGTTCAATTAATATTTATATTGACCATATACTATATTTCATAAATTTTCTGAGCATAATACATAAAGTTTGAACATCATATAGGAACACTCTCTCCCCACGCCAACACCCAAGCAGAGCTCCATTGAGGTTGCGAGGATGCGACGTGGAGAGAGTTTCTAACAATCCTCTCACTCACATCAAAATAGTGTTGTTTTTTCGTAAAACTGAGTAGAACTGCTTTCAAGTTTATGAAAAACTGCTTAAAATTATGTGAAAATGAATCAGTTTATATACCTATTGTACGACCCTAACCTTGCGTGTTATTTTTTGATTTAGTAAAACAAAATTTGGCCTTGTTATTTTATAGAGTATTCTATTCTTAATTTTATTACTTTTGTAATTTAATTTGACAATTTTCTTTTTTTAATTTTTAAATTGAATTATTTCTAATTCAAATTCTTTGGTTTTTATTACATTTTCATGGATTTTTGCATTTCTTGGAAAATTATTAAATTTCGGCCAAATTGTTAGGTTTTCATGATATGTTTATGTTTATTTCGTGCGGATCTTGTTGCACTTTGTTATTATTTTAATTTACTTTTATGTTTTATAATTTTATATTTAATTGTTCTCTTTCTCGTATTTTAGCAGGGTTAGTTGGTGTTTAATTAGGTTCGATTTTAAACTGCATGTTGTATTTGCGTGTATTTTACTGATTCATTTAAACATTTCCAGGGCCGTTCGTGTTCTGGCCCAACATTATCTACGGTTTGGAGTTATCCTAATTAGTTAATTTTGATATAGTTAATTTCTCGGGCTTTCTCGTATTATATCGTTAGTTTAATTTAAGATTCAGTAGTTTAGAGAAAAATAATTAAATATAAAATTGAAAAACGTAAAAGTAAATTAAAATAATAACAAAGTGCAACAAGATCCGCACGAAATAAACATAAAAATAACATGAGAACATGAAAATTTGACCGAAATTTGACAATTTACCAAAAAAGCGAAAGTCCATAAAAATGGAACAAAAATTAAATAATTTGAATTGGAAACAATTCAATTAAAAAATTAAAAAATAAATTGTCAAATTAAATCACGAAAATAATAAAATTAAGATTAGAATATACCAGAAAATCATAAGGTCAAACTTTGTTTTACCACATCAAATTTAACACGCAAGGTTAGGGTCGTACAATAGGTATATATACCGATTCATTTCCACAGAATTTTAATCAATTTTCGATCAAGTTTGACTCAATTTTGAACTAGGTACTCGTCTTACAGCACCGTTACAATTTTACAATGTGAGTGAAAGGATATTCTGGAAACCTTCTCCACGTCGCGCACAAAAAACTTCATATGAGCTCTGTTTGGGCGTCGGCGCGGGGAAGAGTTATAATGAAAATCAATTGAATGCTGAATGCCAACCATGATTATATGATGTTAATTATATTCAAATAAAAACTTTAACTGAATCGTCTATGTCGAAATGTTTCCGGCCCACAGCCGACACACCACCACAAGTCAATAAACTATACATATCCCAACCAAACTGTGTAATTGCGGTGTAAGTCCGCTAATAGTTTGTGCCCGTGAAGGCTACGGTGTGAGAACGCAGTAGCTGAAACGTCAATTATTATTCCTATGGTAAATGAAATATCACAAATAAATTCCAAAGATTTCTCACGGTAGTTTGCATCATTGTTACATCGAAGTCACGTCTAAGGAGGTCCAAGGAGAGCAGGCACGATAATCCATTTAAATTGAAATCGACGAAAAACCTCGCCCACATAGAAAAAAAATTTCTAAATCTCCCGATAAATATAATGACAAATAGACCACACCGAATAGCCCACGAAACAACTTGTATGGGATCCTTTCAATAGTCCACATATAGGATATTATTTCATGAACAATGATCTCGCAACAACTAGATTATTTAGTTAATGTTAAAGAGAAATTAACCGAGAGATACTTACAATGAAAATTTTTGGAAGATTGGTCAACACTGAATTAATCAAAATTTACTGAGATAAATTCCAACGAATATAATCCGACCTATAGCAAATCGACCTGGCATTTCGCAAAATATCAATCAATAAAGAGTTAAAAATTCAACTGACTAACAAAGTCCTGACCATCGATTCAGTGATAGAGACACACCGGGATATCTCCTTGATAACACCTGTGTGCAACCACGACTGGCACACTACTGCCTGACAAGAATTTACACACACGCATGGATATAAACGTGTGTCCCAGAGAAAAATTTCATAATTTATTGACGCGATTGATAATGTCTAGAAATTTGAACAACACTCCACAGAGAAACCAGACTGACGAAATCAACATGGAGGCCAAGGAAAAATTAAGAAATGGTAAGTTTAATCATTATAATCATTATTTTTCACTCGCTCAAGTCCTAGATTATAACCCTAAACCAAGGACCAAATACTATCGTAGATCATTACAATCACACTGAGGAGAATCTATAAAATCTAACAAGAGTAACCACAATTACCGTGCCGAAATTATCATTTGAATGAAATAAAAATTCGAGTGTTGAATCGTTCAAATTATTTCTTGTCTCTGATAGAAGAGGACGCCGGATATTCCTCTCGCAAAAAGTTGAATAATGTTCCTCGAACCGTTAATGAAATAAGCCACCTAAATTCACAAATCTTGACTGCAACGAACAAAACACCAATCATACCAACAAATTCCCTCTTGTCCTCGCTAAAAGCAAGCAACTTGTAATCGGCCAATATTAATTTTGTGATTCTCCAAATGGGCCGAATGAAGGACTTTAGAGGACCATCGTAACACAGACGTAATAGTAAAAGGATGAAAACCAAACCCCACCATCGAGACAGAATAGAGCGAGTTTAGACAACTGTCAGAGGGACGCTGGCTAACTAGTGTTGGGCAAAAACTGATGTTTAACCAGCACGATAACGCCTGTGTGTTTTTGAGCAGAAAATTTAAAATTAGATAAAAATGGAAAATTTAAAGAAAAATAAAATAAATAGAAATTTAATAAAAGTTTTGATACATAAAAATGTAAAAATTTAAATTTAAATCGAAAAGAATAAAATTTTTTATAATTTTGGAATATTCTGGAAATTCCTTGTTTTACTGCATCAAAACACACACACGAACAATCATGATATATAAGGCGAATCTGGTTGAACAAAATACACTCTCAAATACTCTCTTGTTACTCTCAAAATTTAATTTTTATTTACATTCAATTTTATTTTACGAAGTGAGTATGTTATCTTATCATGCATTTATTTTATTCTATTATGACTTATGATTTTATTTTATTTTATCATGACCTATGTTTACTGTTTAGTATTTAAGGAATAAAGCTTTAAAATGGAATGCTTTCATTATTACCAAAATGATTAATTTTATTTTAATCTTTAGTCCACTTATAATCGAACCTTCGTCATAGAGATTTAACTCTAAATCATTTCGACCAATTTTTATACTACAAAGATATAATATAGCCTACATGCACGCAAGAGAGAAAAATGAAAATCTTTTTTCGATACCCCGAGTAGTGGGATACCGGCCATCTAGCTCAAAGGCCATCTAGCTCACATTCCCCCCCCCCCCGGCAAAAAAAAATTTTCCTTAAGTTTAAAAGTACAAATTTTTTAGAACAAAGACAATGAGTCATTTAAGGTCATTTAAACAAAGACCATGACTCACTCAAGGTCATTGGATGACTCATCATATTTTTCAAGGTTATTTAAACAAGGGCCGTGACTCATTCAAGGCCATTGGGTGACTCATCAAAAACTTTCAAGGTCATTCAAAAGTAGGTCAAGGTCATTTAAACAAAGACCATGACTCATTCAAGGTCATTGGATGACTCATCATATTTTTCTAGGTCATTCAAAAGTAGGTCAAGGTCATTCAAAACTTCTCAAGGTCATAACATTTTTTAATTTACTACTTATAAAAATAAGTAGTATATATTTTGTAAATTTATTTAATTATTAATATTATTATTATTAATATTATTATTATTAACATTATTACTATATAATGAAAACCAAGACATATACAACAAATTTATTATAAAAAGATAATTCTACTATAGTAGTATTGTCGAAGAGCTTTTCAAATATTATTATTATTAATATGCTTATTACTTATAAAAATTTTATTAATACTTATAAAAACTTTAATTATTATTATTATTAATATACTTATTACTTATAAAGATTTTATTAATACTTTTATAAACTTTTATTATTATTATTAATACTTATAAAAACTTTAATTATTATTATTATTAATATACTTATTACTTATAAAAATTTTATTAATATTATTATTATTATTAATTTACTTATTACTTATAAAAATTTTATTAAAACTTATAAAAACTTTAATTATTATTATTATTAATACTTTTAAAAACTATTATTAATATTAATACTTATAAATACTTATAAAAACTTTTAATATTAATATTATTATTAATTTTTATTAATAATAATAATAATATATATATATATATAATAAACAACTATATAAAAAACAACTACATAAAAACAAAAACAACTATATAAAAAACAATGAATTAATTATAAATACATTAAAATATATATATTGTATTTTTACATGTAAAACATCTATAAAGTAATATTTCGCGTTTCGTCACCCAGCGGCTTTTGCATGAAATAATAATAATATTATAAAAATGTAAATTATAAAAAATTAAAATTTAATATACTTTGTTGAAAATTTACATAAAAAATGAAAACTATTACAAGTTTTCCAAATAAATAAGTTTGCAAATTAAATAAATCTGCATTTCTTTGTATATATTCTTTAAAAATAGGTGCTTGTTTAAATTTAATTGCCCTATGAATACACTCAACTTCCGCACCCAATTCTATATACAGCTTGAGAAGTCTCCAGTGAAGAACATGGTTCTTCTTACTGTAATGCGTGAGCATTAACTTCTCAACTTTGAATTGGGCGGACACATTTTTTCAGGAGCAAGCGGAAAGTCATTCAAATACTGATGCACACGCTCAGGGATATTGATGTCAACTTTCATTGTATAACCATACGGAAGGAATTCAATATTCGCATTCACACATTCACTCAGCACATCATTCAGATTATCATGCACCCAAACAAAATCACCATACGGAAGGTTTTGGCTAAGTGCCCAACCATATAAATTATTAATATCGATATACAAGAGTTGTGTATCTTCAGAACTTGCAACATGATGTTTGTTAACAAATGTTAACCCACCCCGTATTCCACCCTCATAGAAATTAAACATTTCCATGTCCTGCAAAAGTTCTATGGGTTCCTTTAATGTCATGAGAGCGGACGCCCATGACATTCCAGGAATTCCATAAAAATTCAGAGGTTCTAAACCATTGTAAGCAATAGCCTTTGCGCGAAATTGCTGAAAATAGTCTGCAAGGAGGAATACGTCTAATTTTAGGTAAGTTAACATATAGTCTAACATTGTAGTGCAATTTTGCTGTGTCCAAATTAGTTGGGCGGTAGCATATTCATCATCAGATACAGAATCCCATTTTGGAGGTAGTTCATAAGTCGATTCAAGAATCTCTAGTAATACTGCAAAATCATAAGGAAAAATACCCATTGCCTTAACTATAAGACCATCAAAAGCAGAACAAGTTAGAGGTAGATCAGTAAGAGTTTTCACAGCCTTGGCTAAAGAGCAATTTACAAATTGCATACTATCTATAAATCTAACAGCCAATTTCTTAATGTTTACAATCAAAGATATGAATTTCTCAGTTGTTGTAGGAATGATATTTAATTTCCAAGATGGAAATTCATTCAATCCATACTTTAAAATATGATGAAGGTCATACCCTCTCAAATTATGAAAGACGATAGGTAACTGTTTGCTTATTTTCTTATTTATATTACAGTTACGACAGGCAGCACCAAGATACTGACCTGTAAAATGATCATGGTCCTTAACCTTATTTCTAATAAGTTTTTTACAAAGATAGCAAGTTCTACATGCGATGAACTGCTGTTCCTCATTAGAAGTAAGATTATTCATCGGTTTTTTACCATGATTTTCATAATATGGTAGGACAATTGTGACAGCAATTTCCTCTACTTTCTTTAAAAATTCCAATACACATTCCAAGCCTATAAAACTGAAATATTGTGTAGTATTTGTGTAATTATTTATTAATAATAAGCCTGCTGATATCGGCATGTGTATTTGATGATGTTTTACATCTTTAGGCAAAACAGCCTCAAAATCCGCATAAATTACGAATGGTGGGGTAATCATTTTGGAATAATTTTTAAATATTAAGTTTTTATTTTCAGGAAGCGTGTATAGGGTTGTTCCTATTTGATTTTTAGCGCACAAATCAACATGTGCCTTAAAGGTTTTATCATAATAAAAACCGTTTAAACAATGGGGACACCATTTTACGCGAATTCTGGTGTTACATTCACTACTAGAATGACAATTCAACAGTCTATTTAAATTAAAAATGGCGGTATAATGATAATTATCACCGTCTTGTAATAATAAAAGATTAATCGGGTTACCACCGATAACCTTTGTTCGATGAATTAAGACAAGGTGAGGATGATGAGGTACATAATCAATGCCATTCAATTGTTTAGAAGGGGTGTTGTTATATTCAAAGACATTGATCGCCAAATTTAAATCGCTATTGTTTCTCTCAAATTTGGGTATGTTACAGAGTCTCATTGGACAATCTGTAATTGGATCGTAATTCAATTCATCCATAAAAGTAGTGTAAGAAGAAACACGCTCCTTATTCTTTAAAACTATATCACGCTTTAAAATTGATAAAACACTATATATAAAACACGAATGATCTGTGTTTTTAACATTTACAATAGCCTTTTTACCTCTTACTAGAGATTCCGGTGTAGGGATAAAACTATGTCCAGCTAATCGACTTACAGGATAATACGCGGTTAAAATAAAATCGATTTCGCGAATCTTAACTACGCGCCACCCACTTCCTAAATATGTGAATTTTTCGATTTTCTCATTTAACCGACTCACACCATCAGCAAGAAAACTGTCGGAAAAGACACAAGCGCTATTTGAAAAGAAATTATTTTTTATTTCCCCATCTTTTTCAAATTGAATGAGAGCTGTAAACTGGACTTTTACAGATCCCATTTTTTTAATTTCATTTTGTAATTTATTTACAAGTTTATCCGTTAATGCCATTTGATTAATGTTTTGATTTTCTAAATCAAATCGAATATTTTTACGGGAACCCCTTAAGTCAACCTCTATTCCAGGTTCATCGTTTATTTCATTATTTACAGAACCCCCTATTTGATTATATTCAGTTTCGTCATCACTAATGATGATTTCTATTCTTTTAATTTTAGCAGGGATACACGACACGACTTTATCAGCAGGTCTTTTTGATTTTTTAGTAACAGTTGTATTATTGTTTATGTTTTTAGTAATCTTTGTATTATTTGTGTTATTATTATTATTCTTAATAACATTTTTTGCATTAATCATTTGAAATAATGCCTTTTATTAATTTTAAATTGATTTAAATGGCTAGAGTGATTCTTATAAAACTCTAGATATTCAATGTCTTTGGCAGTATCGCATTTAGGGCAAATAAAAAAGTCGATGCCATAGAATTTATGACCGTAGTAACTTTCCATAGTCGTATGGCATTTCGAGTTATGACCAATTCCAGATTGGCAATAGTTTTTATGCAATCGACCTGATAAATATGTGATTTTTATTATCAAATGTTTATTATTATTTAAATCATATATGAATCAAATAATAATATATAAATGATGATAATTATGTAAATGTTAAAAACTTAATATTTCAATTCGTATTATAAATCCGTTATTTCAATTATAAATCACATGTTTGAATAACATTTCGTAAAATAATTTATAAAAATTTATATTCGTATTATAAATCATATATTTCTGTTATAAAAATAAATCACATATTCCTATTATAAAAATAAATCAAATATTTCTATTATAAAATAAATCAAATATTTCAATTCATATTTCTATTATAAATCACATGTTTGAATAACATTTCGTAAAATAATTTATAAAAATTAATATTCTTATTATAAATCATATATTCCCATTCGTATTATAAATCACATATTTCTATTATAGAAATAAATCAAATATTTCAATTTATATTTCTATTATAAATCACATGTTTGAATAACATCTCGTAAAAATAATTTATAAAAATTAATATTTCAAATCAGATATTCTTATTACAAATCAAATATTTCAAATCATATTTCTATTTCAAATCAGATATTCTTATTACAAATCAATTATTTCAAATCATATTTCTATTTCAAATCAGATATTTCTATTATAAATTAATAATATTTAAAGTATTATATTATAATACTTTACATATTATTTACTTATACTCATTAAAAATATTCTTATAAATTAATGATAAATTATACTCATAAAAATATTAAAAAATAATAAAAATGTTACATTTTTATATGAAATCACATCATCTTCCCCAGAAACGGGGGCATCCATAGAAATGGGTACATCAGCAATAAATGTTTCATCTTCCCCAGAAATGAGGGCATCATCAATAAATGTTTCGTCCAAATCTACTGTCGCTGTTGAATGAATATTTTCATCGATATCTTCAGAAACATTAATAATAATAATTTAATAAATAAATTTACCGATATCAGAATCATCGCTATCTTCTATTAAAATAATTTCCTCATTTGAAACATTTTCTAAAATTATATTAAAATAAATAATAATAAAATTTAAAATTACCAGGAACAAATTCGTTAACACCGTCAATTTAATTTTGGATTTCGATTATATTAAACCAATCTAGAAAATAGAATAATAAAAAAAAATAAATTTAAAAAATAATTTACCATTTTCATAGGCCAACAATTGTCGTAAAATTCTTGAATTCTCCATTTTAAATAGATTTTTGAAATCGCGCGAGTGAATATTTAAAAATTGATAAATTTTTAAATTAATTGTGACAACTTTGGAAATTGTCAATGTTTATAAAGAGAATAATATTTTCAGGATTTAGCCAATCACATTTAAGCAATACACACATATAGGTGAGAGATTTTTAGACATGTTTTCTTTGTAAAACACATGCAGTCTACACTGTGACTGCATGCGTTCTTTGTAAAATCACATACATTGAGTTTGTATGTGTTTTCTTTGTAAATCACATACATTGAGTTTGCATGTGTTTTCTTTGTAAATCACATACATTGAATTTGCATGTGTTTTCTTTATTCAATTTTGTGTATGCATGCACTTATCATGTGATGATCACGCACTTATCATGCACTGTCTTTGTGATCACGCACTTATCATGCATAGTCTTTGTGATAATGCATTACCTTATCTTTAATTAAACACATAATAATAATAGTTATAATAATAATAATAAAAATAATATTAATAAAAATAATAATAATAATAATAATAATAAAAATAATATTAATAATAATAATAAAAATAATAATAATAATTATAATAATAATAATAAAAATAATATTAATAATAATAATAAAAATAATAATAATAAATAAAAATATTAATAGTTAAAACATAACAATAACAATAAAACATTAATACATTTATTATTCATCAAATCTCTTGGATAATAACCAAGCTAAACAATGTTGACCACATGTTAAGGTCCATGGTTTTTGATACATAGTTTTATTATAGACAATAGGTTTACCCATTATTTGCAGTTTCGAAACCATTAAAGCCAGATAATAGAAACCCATAGGATCAAATACAAATATCTTGCTAGGTTTCATATATATTGCTAACCAATGTTCTCCACCGAGATGAGATGATTGAATATTGACGATTATGCCTTGATTATTACGTAAATATGGGATTTTATCAAGAGGAAAAACCCCTAAAAATTCATGTCCTAGTATTTATTTTCCAATTCGATAGACCTGAACAGAACTACATCAATAATATTAATAATACATTTAAAAACTTACTCCATGACAAATTATCATAAATTATCTATACATTTATACCAAAATTTTCAAACCAACAATGTTCGTTCAAACCAATACTGTTCTGTTTGCAGTTATTTGAACCTCATTTTCAAATACTCCATATATTACAACATGTACCGGTTCAGTTGTAGCTTTAGCAAACTTTATATCTAATCGTAAATTACCATTTTGAGGTAATTGACTCTGATTTAAATCAAAATCGGGTGCCAAAACAAATGTGAAGAATGGATATTTGCTTTTAAAATCTTCAAGAGTTATACAACAATTAAGGTTTTTATCCAAATAACCCATATTTCTCACTATACTCTTCATATATGTAGCACAATAATTATCATTATCCAAATCTTGAGTATATGTTTCTCTATAATCACTATTTTTCGATAAAGTTAGCGATGTTACTCCAAACTTTTTGAAAATTGAGCTCGATGTTAAGTAGGATCTATTATATTGAGATTCACTTTGAAATGTTACCAATATAAAGTTGGGCATTCTTCTATCTCCAAATATTTGTTCTTTATAGAAAGAAGCTGAACCTTTAGCAATAGCAAATTGAACAATTTCCTTTGTTTTCAATGGATATATTGCATGCTTATAATTAAGCCCCAATTGATGACCGGCTAATACAGAGGGCTCAACCCAAACTCTTCTGACCAATAATTTTGCATCAACTAATTGAAGAATTGGTGCTGTGGTAGCACTTGTTAGTGATAATGCCGAATCAGATCTTTTCAATCTAATGTGTACATTAACACCTGGGAGTAAATATTTCGGTTTATCCATAAAATCAAGTTGTAATGATGAGCACATGGTAAATAATTTCGAACCCTTAATCCACTTTTTCCTATCGTCATCACTACCATAACCCATAGGAGTTAAACATGTGTTTTTAGTATCGCTATTGTAATTTATAATAGTTTCTATTAGAGCTTTGTGAATATATGTACTGTTACCACCCTCAATCTTGATATTATTAAACCCGAGAACTGCATCTTTAAAAAGCGTATGAAACAAGAAATTGTTTGGTATTACATCACTAGGTTCACCCAATGGTTTTCTATCTTTATCTACAACTTTGATCTGAACAGTTAACAATGTATCATTCAAATCTAGATATTCAGTTTGGGAACCATTAATATAAAATTCAATATCGGTTCTACTATCCATAATAGAATTCATCGGGAATACATCTTCAAAGGCCCCATTTCAATTACTGCTTGGGGAGATGGTCTATCAAAAAAACACAATTCAGATTTACCACAAATCATTTTTGAAATATAGTTCCATGTTCTTTCATTCGTTTGTTTATATGTTTATGATGTCTTTTACGTTTTGGAATCGGTGTTGGTGCAGGTTCTTGTTTTTGAAACATACCTGCAACACAAGGTAGAACTTTCCTTAACTCGGATAATGCATTTGATTTCAGAGATGGCAATATTTTCTGCTCATTCATTATCACATCTTTAGCAGTTTTCATACCAAAACTACCAATGCGTTTAAGAATAGGAAGTGCAAATCTACCAATTGTTCTCAACCAACCTGATCCATACTGTTTACCAATAAAATATGGTAATTCGCCACCACTTTGGCTACCACTATACATACTAATAATATCGTTATTGACCATCTAATTTACGAAAATGTAATGTCAAATGAGTTTTTGTATCTTTACTAAATTCAATAAATTTACCGCTATCATCACGAATATTTATTTCTATATTGTTTATACATGATGTTGATACCGGTAAGTACATGGGATTATCGATATTTATATTGACAACTTCATCCTGGTCATGTTTATCAACCCACACAGATTTCAAAAGAGGAACTAAAGAATCACCAACAATTATAGGATCGATGATGTTAGTATATATGAACATTTGCCTATGAAGTTTTATTATTTTTGGTTTGCGTACACCAAAAGCACTTGCCCTATATGTTTGCTTATCTAATCCCAATGTATTAGCCAAATTCTTATCAAATGTAACTTCACAAATGTTATTATTCAGACTGAATTTGCATATTCCATCTTTAAGAAATTCAATAGTTTTAAATATATTAAACAATTTAATGAAATATATTTATGTAATTCTTCAAGTGTTTCAATATATAATTTATTAGTAAATGTAAATGTATCTTCCACCTCATTAATATATGATACAGATATTTTGATGTTTTCGATCGTTACACTTTTCTCATCAAATGTTTTGAATCGTATTAGGTATTCAGTTCCAGGAGCAACAATGCTAAGCTTATCACTACCCATTCGCTTGGCATCCTCAATACTTTCAAACTTTATTGTAAATGGGCTAAAATCACAACTAACATTCAATCCATCTTTGAAAAACATGCCACTATTTTCATCTAAAATCTGATTTGGAATATGACAATATCGTTCAAAATTATTGATTGAGAAAATACCACTACAGGTTTTGGGAACACGCTTCTTGAATCCGATTTTACAATGACTATAAAATGGGAATGTATTGTACACAAATGTAAAGTCTTGCAAAGCAACTTCCCAATTTCCATGTAAATAAATGGGATTTTGAAGATCAACCATAAATTTACTTGCTTGATTTTCCGGATGGATTAGTGGGCAACTATTACTCGGTAAAATTGTATAGAAACTCATTTTACTAGGTCTTTTGATGATATCCATGAGGGTTTTGATATCCATGCCATTTGACATAGTATTGTTTATCCTTACCCACCATTTTAGTTTTCAATATTTTCTGAATTCTGAACACTGTAGGTTTGGAAATAACTTGTAATTCCTGTTCATAGAATTTCCCTTGTATTAAATTGTTATCACTATCTTTAATAACATACATTACAAGACTCTGTTTAGTATTAATTTTAGTAATTTGAAATACCTCATCACTCCAATTACTATCGAAATTTTTGATGAAAGGTGAAGAAGATATTTTACTAATTCTAACGTGATCACCAACTTTATATTTTGGTTTTGTAATAGGAACTTTTTTAGACTGTACTCGTGTTTTTGAACTGATATCTACGGGTCTCAAACCATTCAGACCTCGATGTGATGAATTATTATAACTAACAAGTATTTTCGGTAATACATTTATCCATATTTTATTACCTTGATGCACGAAATATTTCTTCAATTTATCCCTCAATGTCCGGTTAAATTTTTTAACCACTTTTGCATTTCCTTTTTCGAATTTAGGACTCTTTTCTTTAACTTTGCCACTCCAACAAAACCTGCTTCGTCTTCTGAGTTCGTCAAAATTTTCTCCATTATAACAAGATGATTTAAATTTTAATTTAACATAGGTAATAATTGTCACATCGTTTATTGTTCTCCACCTAATAATGATATTGCTTATGGTAATATTGCTCCGATAAAACCACCTTGTTGTTTATATATGATTTTTCTCATTTGCTGACGATTTTTATTATTTACTAGTGATAACAAAGGCTTACGATGTTTATTCAATACTAGTTTTTTAGAATTACTGATTTTAATTTTACCTCTGACTACTTTTAATAGAATTTTGAGTAAATCATCGACAACAAAAGTTGGAAATGATTGTAAAATAGAAATTCGTTTCATACTCGAAGCCTTTAACAATGCATTAAAATATGGGAAACTTCTATGATTTTTACAATTTTAACAACTTTTTTCTTACTCGTTTTAATAATGTTTTTCGAAATAAGATTCATTGCAGGGTAATTCTCGGTTATTAGCTTTTTAGATGGTGTATAACTGGTTTTTGGTGGAACTTTATTTTTCTTTTTAATACTTTGTCTAAGTTTTCGGATATTTTTAAGCCTGGATTTCATAAACATTTTTACATGTTAAAGTTTTCAACTTTGTTTATATACCATGGCACCTTCTTTATTGAAAATATCGGTTTTTACCCGTAAATCATCATTGCATTGTTGTGTGAAATCAAGAAATATATATCCATGTGGTGATTTCGTAGCATCTTGAAATGCACTGATGAGAAAATTACGATTATTAGGGTATGCTTGTCGAGCAAGAAAATCAATAACTGTTACATCTCTAGGATTCTTGAAAATAACTAAATATTGGACATTTAAATTCCTTGTTCGATGTGCGCCACCCTGATGAAATAGATTTTGAGTGATAGAGATCACAGTAACACCAACATGTCTACTGATTTTTGTGAATAAATTATTAAAATCCTTTTCTTTATTAGCTTCCTGATACAAATCATCAATAATGATGACATCACCTTTTCTTAAACGACTTGACCAGTTTTTATCGAAACCCTTTACTATTTTCATGTTTTTCAGTTTACAGAAATTATCTTGAGTTAATTCATGTTCTTCATCGGCACCCTTATGCCAATAAATCTTGTTGAATTTTGTTTGAAATAAATTAGATTTCAGTAATTTACACACAAACATAGTTTTACCACTACCACTTGGGCCAACGATTTGATATACCGCATCATTTCTTAATTCCATTATTAATTTGTATAATTATAGGTTTTTGTTTATATTATATGATTTAATGAACTCTTCCTAAAAATCATATATATATATAGCTTAATATTTCTTTATTGTTTAATTATGTTATCAAATATAAATTATAAAGGAACTTTCGATGTATCAAAAATGATATTTCCAATTGGTAAACCCCAGCAAATTGTTGATAGGAGTGGAAAATGCCCTTTAATATTTTTCAAATCCGGCAAATGCAGAATCATGGGATTCAAGAAACCTTTAGATGTCAATAAATTACAAAATAGAATAAAGGAAATTAAAATACAGTCAATTACTGTTACCATGGATATGGGTCAACCTATCAATCTATACAACATGTCAACAAAATGTCTTTGTATGTTCGAACCAGAATTATTTCCTGCACTGAGGCTTTTAAAATACAACCCAATGTGTGTTAACGTGTTTGCTAGTGGCAAAATAGTTATATTAGGAGTGCGAAATCTAGAATACAAAAATATTGTTTGTGACATACAAAATGAAATCATCGGATTGGTCGATATCTGATTGGCTAATGATTGATTATAACAACTCGCTCATTCATTTCATTTCATTTTTAAAATGGAAACTACACCGAATATGCAGAAGAAAAATACCAGTCAATATGGTAAATTTATTATTTATTTATTTTCTTTTATTATTATTTATTTAGATACATATGCCCCTATGGTGATTGAAAGAATTATTTATTATTATCCGCAAATGAACGAAATTTTGAAGATAAAGAAGCCTGCAATGATAGAAGCTGCAATGTATGAAGAAACCAGAATTACTATTTCCGAGCTGATTAAGCAAGCTCTTTGGGACAATAAAATAAACCGAATGGTAAAGGAAATGGAAACGGAATACCCCTGTATTCTGGGTGCAGCTGCTGTGATTTCCGGTATCAACGCTATGTGGAATGGAATATTACAAATTCAATAAGAAATTTGCAAAAAATGAGACTTTTAAGAAAATAAATGTTTGGTATTTTATTTTTGTTTTGTTTTGGTAGTTTTGTTTTTGTGGTGGTAACAATAAATGTTTTGTATTTTATTTTTGTATTTTTATTTTGCTTGTTGTAACAATAATAATAATAATAATATTTATAAAAATAATAATAATAATAATAATAGTAATAATAATAGTAATAAATGTTTTGTATTTTATTTTGGTATTTTTATTTGGTAGTAATAATAATAATAAATGTTTTATATTTTATTTTGGTAGTTTTATTTTTGTGATGGTAACAATAATAATATTTATAAAAATAATAATAATAATAATAATAAAATTTTTATAAGTAATAAGTATATTAATAATATTAATAAAAGTTTTTAAAAGTATTAATAATAATAATAATAACGATGATAATTAAACTAATAATAATAATGCATTTTATATAGATGATGTGTGTAAAATCATATACAAACTCAATGGGTTAATTCACATACAGTTTTATTTATTTTTGCAGTCACGCACTTATCTTGCACTTATCATGCACTTATCATGCATTGTCTTTGTTATAATAATATGCATGATTCTTATTGGTTAATCATTATCTGTCAAGGGTATAAAAGCGCGTCACCACCTTATAAAGATCATAAATCAAACATGACCAAGAAAATAAGTGTCCAACCAGTTCAGATGTTCCACAATTATAAAATGTATTTTTTAAAGGAGCCTATCAATATGCAATTGGCAAATCCAGTCAAACTCAATAAAACACAATTTCAATCTCTTGCTGGTACTCTCTCAATGTTAGATATCAAGGATATTGATAATACGTTCAAAAAGATCAATTCCAATTTAAAATGCAATGAAAATGCTTTCTTCACGAGTCAATATACCAGATATTATGATGCATTTACAGAAATTGGATTCAAAGAACAGGAAAACTGGTATATAACAATAACAATCCAAGGATATAAACCTGATCAAAATGATGTGCTTTCTCCAATCTGGAAAATTGTTACTGCTAGACTTTCACAATTATTTTAATGTATAGTGTTTAGTGTTCAATAAATGTATTTATGTTTTCTTTGTTATTCTATAAACAAAATTATAAGTAGTTTTAAAATAGTTTTAAAAATGATGTCTGAAAAAGGTAAAATATAAAAAATATAAAATAATTAATTAATTTCGTTTAGAATATTTAATAAACTTTTTGTTTGATAAACTCGAAGAAATAACCGGTGTAAAAATTATAGATATGTTGACTCTAGTTGAAGCATTGAGTAAAGAAGATTCATGTTGTGATTCTGGATGTCAGAGTGATGATACTGAAATTGTTAATGATGGAGAAATTAATACTGAAATTATTAATGATTCTGAAGAAATTATTGATGATACACTTATTAATGATGAAGAAAATATTAATGATACTGAAGATACTACCGAAATTACTAAAGATGAGCCTACCGAATTTAAGAATTGTATTGACCATGTTATAGAAAATTATATGATAGAATATTGTGGTGATGAAGACTGTTCATGTAATAATCAATAAATCTTTAAAAATGTAGTTTTTATTAATAATAATAATAACAAAGAAATATTTATTAAAATCTATGATAAACTTTATTACATAAATATAAAACAGATGCTCCAGTGAATAGTTTTAATAAAAATTTGCAATTTTTGATATAAATATCAGAGCGTTTGGCTTCTGCGGCAACTTGAATAATCGCTGTCCATCCGCCGTTTGTTTCTACCCACGGGTCAATTTTTGTTTCTATTACCTAAATAATGATAAATTAATAACAATATAAAGTAATTTACCTCTATAGACCATTGAAAATAATTTTCATAGTCGGATCCAGATTTTAATATCATGTGTTTCATATACATTAATCCTACTATTATTCACATCCATTTATTATTTTCATCGAACATGTAACTAAATAATGATTAGAATGCCTTCTTTCTCTCCAATGGTGGCAAATTGAGAATTTTTTCATAATCAAATGGTATGTCTTCAACGATTTTCTCGGTACGGTTTACCATAAATTTCATGTTTTTAATGATTTCATCTTATTCACTATTATTAGAGACCAGCTCATTCAATAAAGTTATAAAAAATTTAGTTTCTGGCATTTTATAAAAATATTTGAAAGTGTAAGCGTATTTATACTATATTCGACCAATCAGAATTATGCAATACTAAGAAAATATGTAAAAATATATAATGGAAATGGCAATGATGATTTGTTGGCACTGTTAACTTCTTTCAATTTGTTGCCACCACTGTTAACTGGTTGTTGTAATTTCATTATACGATTGAACTGATCAGTTGTTTTATTAGAATAAAATTTTATACTATATTGAACTTAATTCATCATTTTTTCAGTAAGTTTGCGATTTTCTTTCAATTCTAATATTGATTTTCTTAATTCATTTTTGATAATACCAATGGTCTTATTTAAATATATAATCTCATCATATAATTCGTTTTTAACTCTTTTTAAAGTCTCATATGTATGTTCAAATCGGAATTCTAAATTACTCATTTTTTCAGATAATCTTTTGACTGGAGTTTTCAAATATTCAGGCTTATCTATCATATACAAAATATCCATCAATACTGATGTATCAGGACATACACATCTTGTTGAACTTTTACCTTGAACGGTTACAACAATTGAGTTGACCATATTAAAAACTAATAATATTATTAAAATTTCTTTAATCATTTTCAAAACAATATAAATTAATATTTATTGTTTAGAGCTAAAAGATTGCATGTGTTTAACTTTTCATTGGTCTAAATTAGTATAAAAGTATTTGTTATTTCAATTTTATCATTAAAATGGTTGTACCGAGCGCAGTTCAAGCTATGAATGAAATTAAACATTATGGTAATTTATTATTACTATTATTATTATTACTTATTTTTTAGATGATTATTTTAAAGTTATTAAAGAACGTCTAGAATTCTATTATCCAGAAATACATAGAATCATGGATAAGCCAGCATCAATAATTCCAGACTTGATATTCAATCATACATCAATATGGATATTTACTGTAATCGATGAGTTCCTATGGGATATCGAACAAAACAATTTGTCAAAAGATATGGAACCCGAATACCCCTGTGGTGATGGATGCCATTGCACTGCGGCCCGATATCGGAAGTATGTGGAATGGGCTTTGAATAGAGCTCTTCGACAATACTACTATAGTAGAATTATCTCTTTATAATAAATTTGTTGTATATGTCTTGGTTTTCATTATATAGTAATAATGTTAATAATAATAATATTAATAATAATAATATTAATAATAATAATATTAATAATAATAATATTAATAATAAAATAAATTTACAAAATATATACTACTTATTTTTATAAGTAGTAAATTAAAATTAAAAAATGTTTATAATAATATGACATTGAGAAAATTTGAATGACCTTGACCTTCTTTTGAATGACCTTGAATGAGTCATGGTCTTTGTTTAAATGACCTTGGCCTACTTTTGAATGACCTTGAAAAAATCTGATGAGTCATCCAATTACCTTGACCTACTTTTGAATGACCTTGAAAATTTTTGGTTAGTCGCCCAATGACCTTGAATGAGTCATGGTCTTTGTTTAAATGACCTTGAATGAGTCATTGTCTTTGTTCTAAAAATTTGTACTTTTAAACTTAGAGAAAAAAAATTTTGCCGGGGGGGTATGTGAGCTAGATGGCCTCTGAGCTAGAGGGTCGGTATCCCACTACTACCCCGGATCAAACCGGTTGTTAGTGGGGGAAGCCGCGGTTAAGGCAGTAGCCAGGTCCGTTCAGTATTCTCCTCTTCCTAAATCCTATCGCCCAACCCTCGAAAGAGCAGAGTTGAGGTCCTGGGAAAGGTTAAATATAAAGTTTGAAAATTACGATTAAAAGAAAAATATGTAGACTAGTATCTAGTAGAATTAGAAAGATTTTTTTATTCGATAAAACATATTTCCACACAAAAAGTCATTATCTAACCTATATACACTTTACTACGAGACTAATCACAACAAAGAAAAGTTATTCGACTATATATCGGATCTCTCGCAATACCATTATTCGTAAATAATCTACATTTCAAACCCAAAATTCTAAATGACTTCGACTATCAATTCAAAAATTTTACGTTATCTCATTACCTAGATTTCTACTACTTCGTCAAAGGTAAAAATTTTATCCATGTTACAAAACTGAGACCATGACTCTATGACCTGCAAAACGACTATTATTCTTACTAGTATCGCTATCATTAGACATTTAAAATTATTATTATTACTAAAAATTTCATTATTATTTTCATTATTATTATTGTTATTATTATTGTTAATATTATTATTTTCATATTATTATTATTATTATTATCAATATTATTATTTTCATATTATTATTATTATTATTATTATTAATTTCTTATTAATATTATTATTATTATTATTATTGTCATTATTCATATTACTGTTATTATTATTATTACTAAAATATTATTATTATTATTAGTATTATTATTATTATTATGTATATTATTATGTATATTATTATTACTCTTAAGATTACTATTAGTATTGATAAATTAATATTGTTATTATTATTAATATCATTGTTGTTGTTGCTATTAGTATTTTTATTGTTAATACTAGTATCATAATTATGTACTATTACTATTACTTTTAACAATTTAAGGTTATAATATCATAAAAGGAAAAATAAGATCACAAAACTTTATTAAATTAACAAATTTAACAAAAATTGTCACCTTTATAATAAGAGGAAAAATTTTCATTAAGTAAATTCCGGTGCCGGGATTTCCTCTGTGGATTAAGTTTGGGAAATCTGTGGACTAAAGTGGAATAAAATCAATAATAAACTAAAGAGTATACCTGATAGTAAGTATTGATGTTGGATAGAGTACATCGGACGGTCTGGTTGCGGCGGAAGATCTAAAAAATATAAAAAATATTAGTTAAAAGTAGCTAAAATCAATTTACCAATTGTTTAACCCGTTGTCATGGTAATAAGCGGCAAGCAGGTTTAAACACATTTAGAAAAAGGACTATATAATTGAATTTCTCCTAAACCTTTGAGTTTTTAGGGTCACAACTGTGGCCAGTAATACTAAATAATATTTTATGTTATAGTAAAGTTATTCTTATTTTTACAATAAAATTTTGCAAATTATATTATAATATTTATGAATTATATCATAGTAATTTAAATTAAAATTTTTATTTTTTAAATTTTAGTAAACTAGGATTTCTTTTGGTAATTCAAATTAGCCTTCATAAATAGAAAATTAGAAATAAATTTTTAATCTAAAAAATAAAAATTTTAATAATACTATATTATAGGACCCAGAGTGTCCCAAGCAGTGGGCATAACGCGTTGACCAGTGTCACTGCTATGAGCACTGTTGTAGATGCTTTCGGGGCGTGTAATGAAGTAAATGGTGCATACCCATCCCTTCCCTCGTCTAGATAGCATGATACGTCTCTGAGAGATATTGTTTTAGAAATACAAAGTTATGTTAACATTCATTATATATAAATTGAAATTGATAAAGATAAGGATATAAAGATTTTTTGTTCAGTGGACTCACACAGAAGGATAATAGACAAGTTTCGTAGGGACATATCCGAATACCACCAAAAGGCAGTAACTCAAACTCAGAGGGCGGAGGCCATGGTGCTGAAGTGCCGCTACATGGAACAAACGTGGCTTCGCCCGGAGGCGGTAAATAAATTAAGAACAGAGATGGATGAATTGAAGGCCAAATTAGGTCAGAAAGATGAAACCCTGCGGCTGGCCCAGCAGAAGGCCCAGGAACTTGAAAAACAAGTGGCCGAACTGAGATTGAAGGATGATATCCGCACAGGCCTGATGCAGAGCGGAGCCATACTATCGGCAGAACAACAAGCCATAGTAATACGAAACATTACCGGGAAAAACGACGGAGTAAAAATTATGACTCCAGGTTCCTCACGTCCACTAGAAGATTTGCTAAGAGGAACAGAAGGAAGAACCGGCCGAGCAAAAAATAGAGGGAGCGGCAGTTTAAATTGAAACGAGCTTGCTTGTTAGGTCACATTTTGGACGCAAATGGATTTTAGCTTTTGTGCATTCAATAACCTTGAACACCGATAATCTAGCTAACACTTTGATTATTTGTAAAATTTGAATATATCTTGTTAATGTTGATCATTTGTTAAATTTAAATATAATCTGTTAATGTTAATTTTGGCGTTAAAGTTGATAGTGATGTTTGAATGTGAATTGAAGTCGTTGGATATGGGGATACTAAACGATCAAATGATTAGGTAAATCAATTAAGTAGATAGATAGATGAAAGGGGGACCGATCAAGTAGAGCATGAAGTCTTCTATGACAGCTCATGAACCCGAAGGGGGTTAGGACATTAGCAGTTCTTGAAAAGGAGCTCACCTTTTGCTAACCTTCCACCCACTAGTTCACAGTACCAACGTCAATTTCTGGCGGTGACTAGCGGTTCAAATTCTTATGTAGGCGCTGGGTGTGGGAATAGTAACCCTTAGGCAGTTTAAACTATTTTAAGGACCCATCAGTGCCCAGCACTAGTTTGTGTAGAAAGTTAAAGTTCTCCATTCGTCAACGACCTTACTTACAACTAGTCATGCCCAAACGTATAATCAACCACCAACTATCGGGGAGCGATCAGTGATTTAAAATTCACTATGGGCTAGAAAAGAATAAATCCTGTCAGTCGTTGGCGTTGACTATCTGACAAAAAACCCCACCCAACTCTGACGCAAATTAATTCCCATGGTAAGGATAAAAACACAGATCTGCACTGATTATGACAGAAAACCCTCTAAACGATCCTCCTCATATCACTAGAATTTTCCCGAGGAGATGAATCTCACATAAAATGCCTTCATCTGCTCACAATCGAGACACCACCCTCCCCAATTGTCCGACACCAATGTACTTTCGTCAACAAAATAAGTTTTTTTTGTTATTTAAACCGAACAGATAATGCGAAAGGCAACTTACCATCGCTAAGAGACGGGATGCGGAAACGACGAGAACACCATACTGTTGAGATCAGCACGAACACCACCTGTTAGTTACGATTAGTTTATCAATTCAGTGTTTAAGTTCATTGACCGCGCCGATAGAATCATCCCGGTACATGAGTGGACCAACTTCAATTACAACGACGGAGAAAATTATAAGATCAACGACGAATATCCACCTCCAGTTATTATTGCCAACACCCTTTAGTAGATAAATTTCAAGCTGAATTACACAAAGAACCTTAAAGAAAAAACCGCGACAAAAATTAAAACCATTAGTTTTGCATTACAATAATGTTCCCGATAAATAATTTAATCACTATGATTCCCTTTTAGACAATTCGTGGATCGACGCGGCCCGAATCATCGCACAATTCCCAGCACATTCAGCGGCCAAGTGCAGACAGCGATGTGGGACGTGGGATTTTCAATATCCCCCGTACGAGAAACCAGACCCGGCTCTCAAGGGGATTCAGGAGAAGTCGAACTCCCCTTCATCGCAATAAAACGGGAGTCCGGCCGCAACACGGCTCGGGAAATCCGAGGCCAAGTCGAGTTTCTGTTGGCTCGCCTCGAGGAACATCAGCGAGAGACTGACCGCCAAGTGAAGAAAGCCAGGCGGTACTTGGCGCAAGTGAATACAGACATTGCGGCGGGCAAAATACCTAGTACGGACGGGTATGTCCCCAGTTACAACGTATCCTACGAGCTGCGCGATCCAAGGCTACGCGAACGGACTACGGCAATGAATGTGGTAATACCACGAAAGATTTTTCCCCGAGAACTACAGGACGAGGGAAGATATTCGGATAATCACCGTGATCACCCATACGCTCGTGAACGCCCGAGCCAGAGATACGACCAAAACTTTTTATAACTCAACCGTCGATAATTTTCTTGTAATAAAAATTTTAGAAATAGTTCTTCTGTGATATTTTTTGCTTTGCTTTTCGTTACCCCTTAGGAAGAATAAAATAGGAGAAAAAATACCACCCGCCGATGATAAACGTGATATGAACTGATAAACGATAAATTGATGACATTCGATAATAGATTATAAATCTAACGAATATTTATTCATTATAGATATGAGTTCGAGGCAAGTCTTACAGCAGAAGCTCGAAAAAGCTCGCACGGTCAACAAAGATCTGCAATGACAACTCATCCAACTAACCAAAGAAATTCAGCAAATCAAGGTGACCTGGATTGAACCAGGAAAGGCAAAGACAATTTACCAGAAAATGACCGCGGCACAACGAGGGTAGGCTGAGGAGAAGCATCTCACTCAGTCGCAGAAAATCCAGATATGCGTCTTTGAGGTAGCGTTATCGGCGTGCCAGGAGGGCAACGCGGTAACCTATCCTCTGGTATTTGCGCCAGCTCAACTGGCCTACCAAGAAGCGACTGGCGTCACCAAGCCCCCAAATTAACCGATCAAGCATCGCCCCGGAAAGCAGAGCGAGCGAAAAACCGCGCCGCAAATACACAAGACTAATAAACACGAAATTGTTTTGTTTATTTTTTAATAAAGGTTTTGCCTAGATTAATCTTTCGAATTTACTTTAATAAGAATAGAGTTTAATTAAATAAAATTATGAACAGTTTTCGGAGAGATTCACAATGAATGTAGAATTAACCACGGAAGTAAAGGACCCGAAGCTAGTAAAGAATACATGAACCTTCCAACGGTAGTGCGTTGAACCCATATTGAGGTCGGGCCAGAGTAGTTCCTGTGTGGCGCTCACCTTTGGAGATCTCAAAACCAGTGGTTACATTACCAACGTTGCTTAGCGACGGGTAACCATTGGAGGCGAAGAAAAATTTATATCTGGGGTTAAGGTTATCCAGACCATAAACCCCACAATAGGAATGTAGCAAGATTGATTTTTTTGTTGGAATATTAGAGTTTAAAACATTAATTAGTATTAAGTATAATTATATTTGATTATATTATGATAATGTTTTGATATATTAATAAAGAAATAGATAATTACTATGACCAAATAGATAAATTATACATAGATAATTATTACGAGGAAATAGAGAATTTAAAATCGACTGAAATAATGGAGGGGGGTTAAAGCCACGAAATGAATACCCAAGAAAACAAGCCAAAGCGATTTATGTAAATGCTAAAGTATGGGATATTATAGTAAAATAGTAAATAAAATTTGTATATAGTATAATATATATACAAAACGTGTTATTATTTGTAGAATTTCAACCAAGTCAACAATCAACAAAACAAAACAAACAAATCAGCAATTAAAGTATCAAAGCAATTACAAATAATTCCCGCGTGGAAATAAAAATAAAGATATAAATCAAAAACTTAATCCGAAATTGATAGAATATACAGAAATACCAGAAGTCAAACAAGAGCAGACATCAATAAAAACCACAGTTTATTAGAAAAGGGAGAACAATAAGCAGCAAAAAGATCGAGAAGCTATACAAGAAGACCGACAAAGAAACCAGAATCAGTCGAAACAATAATAAATACCGAATCAGAGAACGAAGAAACAGGACTTAAATCACTTGAGGATATCCTAGACAATCAATCAAACAACGAGAACAGCGACAGAGAATCGACAGCCAAGAGGAAAACGATATTTTAGGAGAATCAAAAGTCAATTGCCGAATCAATATGACAGAGAATGAAACGGAGACACCCATAATCAACAGCGACATCACAACCCGAAGGAGTGGATATTGGAGAATTTAGAGATACAACAAATGAAAGGCAATAATCTACAACAAACAATAAACATTCTGCAGGACAACGGAGATGTGAGAGAACAAATAATAAATGTCAATCAAGAACAACAGAGAGCAGAATGGCAAAGATTACAAATGTAATAGGCAAAAGAAATCCAAGAAAGATGGGAAAGCCGAAACGGAATTACAAAACGTATAAATATGATGAGAGCAGTAAATGAAAACGAAATTCACACGGCGGAGCAGTGTGTTGCGAACAATGACGTTGACAAAACGAGTCTAACAAATGATAATGATGACGCAATGCCAGAAAAGAAAATAAAACATGAAATGAGTAAATTGACCAGTGAAAGAGAAAAAACTAGAAATTAAAGAAATTCAAATGAAAATTCAAGAAATTCAAAACGACGAGACGAAAACAATTACAAAACCTTTAAATGATCCTATAACTACATAAAATCGAATCCAAAGGGTCCTACTGCGGAAATAAGAAGAAAAAAAGAAGATGAAACACTAACAGACAAACAATTCAAACAAAAACTAGAAAAGAGATGGGCCATAAATAAAAGATGATGCAATTCTATAAGCGATAAAAAGCCAACAAAAAGTCAAAACTAACAAACAGATCCGGAAGACGAAATGAGTGAAATTAGCAGTTTGGGAGGCGAACTATTCCAATCATGCAATAATATCAGCCGAAATAAAACTCCACAAACTAACGATGAAGATGATTTTAATAAATCAAAACCAATGAAAACAAACGCCGGTGAATGGGAACTATTAACCGAAGTATATGAGATAGTATACGAACTCAAATGCAACAAACAGTTTATTGAAAAAATAACATTCGAGAAATTTACAAAGTTAGTAGCCTAGGCTAATGAACTCGAAAGAGGTGTATTAACAGCGATATGGAAAAATTTCATTACAGAATATAAAGTGGAGCTCAAAAAGGTGAGAGTGGAAAATATCAAATTAGAATACAACATTCGGAGATTCAGACGCAAACAATCCAGCTAACAGCAACAAATACCGATGAATTGTATCAATGGGTAAAAGAAAAGATGTGAAACGGCCAAAAGAATGAACAATTATATATCAATGGTTGGAAAATCAGAGCAGGTATGCACTTGGTAGACGAAATGGTATGGCCGGAAGACATGAATATTTTATCACTCGAAAAGAATCTATAAGAGAAGCAGTTAGAAGAGATCTTAAAAGACATTAAACTAATATTCGAAAGCGAAATTAAACCACAATTAAAAATGCGAAATAACTTCTGATGAGGGAAAATTAGATGATATTGGTCAAACAAACAGTCGACCAAACAAGAAAATTTATTGATCGAATAAATACTAGGAGACCATACTCAATGAAAAAATTTGTAGAAAATGTGAGAGATAACGAGATCATGACGCTCACAGATGAACGAGCAGGTGAACTAATCGAAACTTATGGCGAATATCAGAGAGCCATGAGAGGAACAGAACCCCTATGAATGAGGGTAAAATTACCTAATGGCGATAAGCAATTGATCGAGGTGGATTGTAAAGTAAATGATTTAACAAAATTAATCGATCAACAAATCTTGATCAAAGTGAGAGAAAATAGTGATGACGGAATGATGGAAGATGTTATATAAATGTATAACGAGAATTTTTTAGAGGAAAATGACCAAACTTCAATATACAGTCTAGGAATGTGGGAAGACGGACAAACAATAAAAGTCATATCAATGGACGAGCCAAATGGTGGAATCAAGGACTCCAAGACAGAGGAACGTAAAATATTAGAATTCCAGACCAAATTGAAAAATAAAATGGATCTAATATTAGAAATATACAACGTATGAAGAAAAGACGAGTTATTATTCTGGAAAATACTATTTCTAAATAATCGAGATTGTAAACCAACGCCGTGGATAAAACATGGATTATCATGACATAATTTTTTTATTTAATCAAAGACTATTCTTTTGTATTTAATAATTAAAATCTCACACAAATTTTTAAAAATATTTTATAATTATTACAAATTTGAAATTAATTACATTGACATTAAGAATAAATCTCAAAATTCGTTTAAATTATATGAAATTAGAAAGATATCTTTTTTGTTTTATTGAATAAATTTTGAAAACTATCTATAAATGTTAACATAAAAAATTCAAATACTACAAAAAACTGATTTATAATATTTAAACGAAATAAATAATTTATAAATTGTTAAAAAATAAAAATTTAAGATTGTGCATAAGAAAACATAATGAGATTACAAAAATTGAAGCAATAAATATCTTGATTTACGTAATTTCGATTAATTGCATGTCCATTGTCAACTTGACCTACATAATTTTACTTGATGATTTGTATGTCAATTGGTATATTAGAAAAGTCAATTCTTTCAATAACAAAGTAAAAACAGATACACGAGCAGTTATTAATAAGTTGTTTGAGGAAATTAATTGTACCAACATTTGAGACAATAGTAATCACGTTGCAATTTTCATTTAATTCGATTTGATAAATAAAAATGGAACTTTCTTGTTTTATAGTGCATTGTAAAAAGTTTTTTAAATTATTTTCTACATAGCGGGCATTCATTGCTTCTAAAAATCGATTAAAAAACCAAACCTTAACGATTTTAACTATTTTCGAAAAGTTTTTTCGTTGAAATATCGTTAATTTTTCACAAATGATGTATTGGTTGCTGTTTTTCAGGTAATCTATTTTTGATTTGTAAATTTCATCTGAATTTTCATTTTGAGGAAATAATTGAACCAGATCAATTTTTGTTTCGGATAGAAATTTGCAACTACTGCATGCCGGTTTAAAACTAAAGAACTTGTAGAAGACGTAAATAATTGGTAAAATTAATAAGAATATAATTAAATTTAGATAAACAATATAAAACGAAATATTTGAACACTTTTCCGGTAGAAACCCTCTGTAACGATATAGATTTTTTATAACTATTTTCAGGTTTCTATGAATTTTTACAGTAGTGAGATCTTGATGGATAAATAATTCATAGTCACTTTTTATGTATTCATTTTTGACTGCAAAATCAATAAATTTTTTAACGCTATTCAAATATTGCTCGTTTGGGTATTTATGAGCGAACCATCCGATATAGCCTAAACAAATCGTTACGTCGTTATACGGATACACAGCAGCGCAAGCATATTTCCATCCTCGGCATTCGTAAATGTGTCCAAGATCATCAATCATAAAGTTGTATGGAATATCGGAAAAATTTCCCGAAGTTCCAGATCCATGGAAATATACTTCTTGAAGACTTCGTAAAATATCCATACAAGCCGCTTTTGTTCGGCAGCTATGTAATGGCTGTTGAGAAGCTGTAATTAAAATTTGTTTAGGAGTTCCGCTGAATAATTTTAATTCCCCGTTAGGTGGTCGACTGTACCAATCATTTTTAGTAATAATGTCTGATTTATATAATATTTCCGAGGGTCTCGATGCGTTAAAATGCCGGCATTGGAGATAATTAGCCTCTGAAATGTCTCCGTCAGAAAATACTATCCAATATATTTGAAGCCCGGTGAATACTTTGATTAAGTTTTGCAATGTAGACCTTCCAATATTCATGTTAGTCTTTGTCGGTGGAAATGCCCAATAGCTCTGATTTATGAGGCAACTATCTTTAATATGCCAATGTTTATTGGACTCTGGTATGGTATGATTACATGAAACAAACTTGGATTTATGTGGACAACGTCCGCATTCATCTAACCCTATATATAAATTGTCATAGTTGTTGATCGTGTAACATTTCATTTCCAATGTATCGTATCGCTTTTCGTCTTCATTTAGCGGCTTATTTTGCGAATCATTTTTAACACAAATCCATTCGAATTCGATAAATTCCATGTTGTCAAATGGGAGATGTTCATCAGAAGGCTCGATATCTTTTAGAATGCAAGTCGAGTAATTCAAGCTAAACCAAGCAGTGTGACAATTTGGATACAAATTACATTCTTTTAAACAGTTTATGAAGGCTTGTGTTTGAAAGTTAAGACCTTTACTTTGGTCTTTAGTAATTGTTGTATTTCGATCAGTTACTTTCCAATATCCAGTACATTTTTCATCGATGGGCTTTGAGTTTTCATTCGGCGGTTCCAATTTTATTATATAGTCATCTACACAAGTCCATACATCTAATTCGAATTCAGATCTGTTTTCTGTTTTTATATTTTGAACAGGCCAACGCGATATTAGCTGGCATGTTTCTTTAACACGATTGATGTATCCACAAAAAGGATTTTTTAAACATTCAATTCGACAAAAAAAATAATTAGCACTAAAACTTCTCAGATGATTTTCTTTTGAAAAACTTAATTCTTTGTCGATATATGTTAAATAATAACCTTTACAACGTCCATCTTCGGGTTGATAAACGATGCCACAAGCGTTCCACCATGAATATTCAATATTAGATATATGAGACACTGTAAATTTATTAGTATTGTAAAATGAACATATTTTATTAAGGAATGAAATGGCATAACAGTTATCATTAATTCTACATTTACTCTTGCAATCATTTCTATCTTTAGAAGGTTCTGAATAAAAAGATGTAATGTTTTCCACTGCTTTGCCAGTATCATCAATATACACTCCGGGTGACTTGTTTGGGGTAGCATATAGACATTGTTGAGAAATTATATTTGAAAGAACACTTACAATAGATATTGAAATTAGTGTTAATACAAATGGCCAAAATTTAGCTAGGATTGTCAAATGACCATAATAAACTACTGAGCTTATAAATCTTATTTATTTGTTTACAATCAAAGTAAACACTAACTACAAACTGATAGATCTACCAATTATAATTAGTTATTAGTGACAATGAGAGGTGATAAGATTAAATTAATATTTTTCATTCAATTTGCATTTTAAAGATTTGAATTTTTTTAATGTAATAATAAACTTTCGTAAATTATTTATTGATTTTCAAAAAGGTAACATTTTTAAAGTTTTTAAATATCTTCTCAAATGTTTTCATTCACAAATAACTTTGGAAAAACTTTTTTATGTAATAGTAAAAATTTTCTGACCCTGTTGTGTGATTTCGATTAATCTTTGTTTATAAATTTCTGAATACCATAAAATAATTAAAATAATTTTATATACTTTCTACATTTCCAAATTTCTTAAAGGTGAAAAATGGGATATATCTTAAAAAATTATGATTTACATCGATCCACTTTGCTGAAAGATGGAGAGTATTAAAGCACTGGAAATATGCACATTGTATCTTTTTATATATAAAAATGTAAACCGTAATTGATTGTTACCCATAATTTTTGTCTCACTGTGTAATTTTTTAATAAATGTTGGCGAATAGGGTTCATTTTAATTTATTTTTATAGGGTTACCTAAATGACTGTTACCTAAACGCCTTCCAGATTATTATTCCGTACCTCCTTTTTACGCATGGTAGTTACCATGTTGGTACTGTACAGAAGGGTTGAAAATCCATGAGCAGGTTAGCTCTAGAACGATATTTTCACTTTTTGGTTCTTGTCTATTTCTACAACTCCTATGTCAATTTGTCAACTTTATCCATTATTTATTAAGGTATCTGAAAATGCAGCAGTGTTCCGCCCTTATTTTATGAATAATTTCCTGTTTCATATATTAAATCCCTGTATCGATTACACTTTCATCCTAGTTTACCCTTTGGCTTTCCATGTATTTCAAATTTTATTAATAGTTCCTTAACTCCAAGCGCATTCCATCATTTTATAACTAACCACTCCGGTCGACGCTTCCATCGAGCGCCTCTCTTTATTCAACAACGTCCAGCCTTTGATATAAGCGCAAACAAGGCCTAACCTGTCCCAGAAGACATTGAAGTTTGGAAGTCATGTCTAATCGGTGCATACCAATCTCTTAAAACTAACTGAGAGATTCGACAACCGCTCACAAGTTCCAACGTGACACATAACATATAATTAAATTGAGGGGAACCGGCCGAATAGATACAATAATCGATGTGGTCGTCCAAAATAATATTAAAATTTTTTAACGAGAGACATGAGTATAAAAGAAACTGATTAAAAATAATTAAAAGGAAAAAATTTATTAGGAAATTTGCCATAGAAAATTACAATGAAACACAAATCAACTTACCACCGCAAAACTCAGTGATATAAACTATCGTTGAAATAAAATGAAAGTTCAAGTTATGTTGAAAAAGTTAAAATTAATGATCATTTTGTTTTGCAGAACTATGGTCTTTCATTTGTCAATACAACCTTAATTTAAGCTCTTTTCTTTATTTCATTTTTTTGCAATGATGGATTTCCGATTTAAGACGGTAATAACAATGCACTATAGTGCTTGATTAATTTTATTTTATTTTAAATAAATATTTTGTATTTTCCTGATTTCAAGATAATTGAAAAAATCTGAGTAATTATTGGACGTTGTTGATAAAATCTTAAAATTCTATAATTAATGTTCAAAATGTTCGGTCTACATGTATTTTGAAATATTCAAGTAATTGAATCTAAATTGTGATATATTTTATGTAATTTCGTTTGTGATGTTTTGAAAAAATAATTTTATAAATTTGTTAATTTATTTTGCGATTTTAAATTTATTTATTTATTTAAATTTTTTTTAAAAATTTAATTTAAATGAATGTTTGATTTTTATTTTTTAAATTAAAATTAAATTTTGTAATACGATTTGAATACGATTATTATTGATTAATTTGTTTAAATTTTCCTATTTTCATTTAGATTTTGTTAATGTGATTTATAACCTACCCTAACATATCTCCCCCTTTTAATTAAGATTCGCCCTCGAATCTGTATGTTTACTGGTTGATCTAATAATGTTGGGCCAGAACACAAACGGCCTTGAGAATAGTTTAAATGAATCGGTAATACACACGCAAATACAACATACAGATTTAAAATCGGACCTATAAAGCATCAACTAACCCTGCTAAAATATGAGAAAGAAAACAATTAAATATAAAATCATAAAACACAAAAATAAATTAAAATAATAACAAAGTGCAACAAGATCCGCACGAAATAAACATAAAAATAACATGAGAACATAAAATTTGACCGAAATTCGACAATTTATCAAAAAATGCGAAAATCCATAAAAAATGGAACAAAAATTAAATAATTTGAATTAGAAACAATTCAATTAAAAAAATTAAAAATAAAATTGTCGAATTAAATTACAAAAATAATAAAATTAAGATTAGAATATACTAGAAAATCATAAGGTCAAATTTTGTTTTACTAAATCAAATTTAACACGCAAGGTTAGGGTCGTATGATAGGTATATATACCGATTCATTTTCACATAATTTTAATCCGTTTTACTCTGTATAATCGGTTTTTTGAAAACTTGAGTCAGTTTAATCTGAACAAATCGAACAAATTTTGGAAGCAAACTGAAGTCTTGAATCAGTGAAAACAATTTTGATGTGAGTGAAGAGATGTTTTGATAACTTTCTCCACGTCGCATCAAAACAACCTCATATGAGCTCTGTTTGAGATGTCGGCGTGGGGAAATGTTGGAATGTGAATTTTGAATCGGAATATGACAAACACGTTATGAGCAATGTATATGATGTCCAATAAAAATTATATAAATAATATTTTCTATCAAAATTTTTCCGGCCCACAGCCGACACATCACCGCAAGAAAGCAAAATAATTACACCCCAATCGAATTGTGTAAGTGCGTGTATAATCGCCAATAATTCGTGCCCATGAAGACTACGGCGTGATAACGCAGTAGCTGAAACATCAATTGTTATTCCGTATAGGAGAAATGGGTTGAAGGGGAAAAAGTCTTGTCTGTTTCGTCGTCACTCAGTTCCCATAAAATCGACCTAAATTCAGATCTACAAAACGGCTTAAAAATCATAACACCGAGTAGTCCAGTGGGCACTCTTAATTTGTAATATAAACACAAATGCGCATATGATCAATTAAGGGAAGGTACGGGAATTTTGTGTGAAAGGAAATCATTACTATGTCTATATTTATAATAATAAAAAGCTAAATGTAAGTGATTTCCCCTCAGTGCCGATAAAATTCAATACAAAACTTAGAATCGTATTAGGCCAAAACCGAAAAAGAAGGACGATTAAATCCCCGAGTCACAGTTAATCCCGTGTAACGAATTAATAACTAAGAATAAATAATTCGATACGCCACCGAGATCACAGTTAATAATTAAAGGGGTAAATTTGTAACGGAATTTAACGCTAGTTTCCTTTTTTTGGGTGGGAAAACAATTCCTTAACATAATAATTTTTAAATACACGAAGCTAGAACACCCACAATTCCCCGGAGAAATTATTAAGTTATTATCTCACAATAGTTTACGAATCGGCGCCAAATTAAAGATAGATTAAAACAGTAAATTACAAAAACTCCAAATAAAATAATACGACCCACTCGAGGCCTAATCATTTAATAAAATAGGCTACCAATATGGTTAAACTTTACTTTAACTTTGCGGAAATTACGCGAATAAAACCTTCTACAAAATATATTACCAGGAGAGTGGAAAACTGTTTATTCGATACATAAATTTATTATAAGAATAATCAACATGGATGTGAGAAGTAGTTAAGTCATGGCGATGGATAACTGACTATAGATAATAGGTTCAAAATAAATCACAACAATTGAACAAATAAATGCATTCGAATTACAAATTGGACATCCACCACAAATTCATGATGTAGCTCATAGTAATGGAAGCGATTGAATTTAAAGGAATTGAAAACTAGTCATCAATAGTCAGATCATAAAATAAACCATAAAAATAATTAGAATGGATAATAAATCACAGACGATAAATATATAAGTTAAATAATAAAATAATTAGAATGGATAATGGATCATAGATGATAAATGTATAAGATAAATAATAAAATAATTGGAATCGATAACGGATCACAGATGATAAATACAGGAACTAATAACATAACAATTGGAATAGATACTGGATCACAGAAGTTAGATAACATAACCATTGGAATGGATGCTGAATCACAGAAGTTAAATAACATAAAACTTGGAATGAATGATAGATTAACGGTAATAAATGCATAGGTTAAATAACATCAATTGATTTCATCCAAATTGGAAACTACCACCGTTCACCGATTTCATAATATAAATACCAGCAGTAGGATTGAACGAATTGATTCGAATTATTGTCCACCTTAAATGAGAGGTTTAGAATGTTACTAGAGAGAACGAAGGATTAGGACCAATAGGTCACAAGAAAATATATTTACTGCAAGTTCCTGAAAAATAATTAATAAATCGAGATAACTAAGATAAAAGGAACCATGAGGATAAATTACGGGAAAGCAAATCCGCGTGTATCTTGACATTTTCTAAAATATTAGATCGATAAAAAGTTAGAATAAAAATGTCACATTCACTCACCAGTAGCGGGACACACCGACACACCACTGTGATAAATGGCATGTGTGTCGACAGGAAGATTCAATTCTCTAGCTACAATGTGTGTGTCTACACTCATATATAATGATTGTGTTGGTCTAGTCTAACCACACAAAAAATGTCTGATAATTCAAAATATCAAAGTACCTCAACCAGAGCGACGAATTTACGACACTCTAACTCGTCCAACAGAGACCTACAAAACCCCGGACCAAGATCGGAGACAATTAAATGGAAAGCGCCCGAAGGTAACCGATAAATAAAATTTTCATTATTAGACTAATTATTAATTTTTCGAGCCCTAGTTACGTGAACTAGATGCAGGAGATCGTACGCAAATTCCCCATGACAAGCTAAGCCTGAAGAGGGATGAAGAGAAAACAAATCATGTTATAAAAATATATATAAGTTATCTCGCTAATTTACGATCAATGGAATTTATGTCATATATGGGCTCCAACCCATAAGAGCAGACCCATTTAGTTACAACCCTCAACGTAACCTATGCTGCCGATCGTCACATGTCATCATCGTTCGAGCCCTTATTAAAATGGATTAAAACCAGTACAGTTTTCAGGTTAATAAACCTTCAATGATAACGACGATAAGTATGGTAACGTTCAATTTGCGTAACTTAATTTATGATCACCCTAATTTAATATTTAATCTATTCATTTTATTTTCGTTTTAAATTAATTTATCTGTATTACTTTGATATTCAAGTTATTCATCCAATTTTAGCATGCGATTTAATTCCATCCATATAAATGCTCAATTCTTTTCAATGGAATTAAATCCCTCAGGTATTCAAATCATTTTGATATTAAACTAATCCAAATTAATTTTGTACTCAACCCATTTTTGGGCGAAAATCAGTTCAACTCATTTAGGCATTTACTTAGATTATTGGATTCAGTAACTAAATTGTCCATTTTTTTCATTTGATCTAATGTTTAATTGAGTATTTTAGTTAATTTCTTCTGATCTACTGTGTAATTAATTTATTTTATGCGATCCTGATTCTTGTAATATTTACATCATCCGCGTCATTGATATTCGTATCGCATGCATTCAGTATGTTTCGAACAGGATTTTTTCCAACCTATTTCCTTTGTCTTTTGACAATGACGACATCGCATATAATTTTTATTTCTTATCTAACCCATATTCCAGGTGATCATAATGGTATCCTCATGCGAACCCATTTGAGGAAGGGGTTCTTTAAGCTAAATTTGTTGATTTTCAGTCTACGCATTTCGACCTTAAGATAAAGGTAATGGAAAATTAAATTCAATAAAATTTAACGCACTAGGCTATTGATAATTAATAACAAACTACCATCCAGAAACGACAAAGATATTTGTATTTAATACCAACCTCGAATTAAATAGGCGGAAAAGCTTAGGAAATATAGATCTTAGGCGATTAACGCTTAAATCTCCTTAATATAACCAACGGGCACTGACTCAAAATCGAACGATCGGTGAGGTGTGAGGGTTGGAGTGACGACCAAGCGGAGAGTCGGTTAGAAATCCCTTCAAAGGGATTCGAAATAAATTAACTGTAATGATGAGATTCCGAAGTGCAGGGCAATTCGAACGCATTACACCGAGAATGCCTGAATAAATAGATTGTGTCGTAAGAATCAACTGCACCCTGATCCTACCTTGAATTAGGACCCTGACCGACCCACTTCATGACCCTTGAGATAACCCATAACTGGAAGAACTTAGACTACTAACTCACTATCAGAGACTTAAATGACGAGCGATGCTAATTAATGTATCATCATTTTTCAGAGGACTCGTGGATTGACGCGCCCCGGGTTACACTACGCTTTCCGGTACATTCAGCTGCATGGTGCCGGCAAGCGATGTGGGACGCGGGGTTCTCGAAGTTTTGACTAAAATGAAACAAATAATCAATTTTGCTATTAAGTAATGAGTTAATTTTATATCGTGTCTGTGAATTTTAACCTTTGCTTCTTCAACAATATTCGGTGAACCATAGACACCTTTCTAATTTGTTGCATATACCATTCGGCCACATTTACTAGTAATATCCTTTTTTATGAATCGCATACCATCTGCTGGTAACGTTGACATTAGAACTATATTGGTTTGTTTCGTCTACACTGAGGTTGTTTTAATTGTATTATTAAATAAATAGTTTGCATTAAAACTATCAGGTCTTTCTCTAAACTGCTCTCCAATTAACTCTTTAAAATTAATTGTTTTTAGATGTGCTAAATTGCATTTATTTGTTTCAATATTATATACAAAGATTGATTCTCCAGTTTGACAATTTGTCTGTCTCATATTACAAAATTGGTGTGTTTGTAATTTGTCTGTATCATCATCAAAGTTTCCTTCGAACTCTCTCAACACAGTTAAATATTCTTCCAATACAACTGTTTTTTGCACAATTTTACCATTTATTTTGTATGGTTTTCCTTCACAATCTACATTTGCTTTCAGTATCCCTTTCACAACTACTGTTTCTCGTATTCTATGGTTCACTTTAGCTCTAATATTTAACTCCCACTTTTGAAAAGCAGATAAATAATTTTCTGGGAGGACCTCAAATGGTCTGGGTATAGCATGCATTTTTATGAGTGACATATGACTCCATTTGCCACAATAAAACACACACGTTGTATGTTTGACAATACATTCTCTCACTGGAGCTCTCAGTAAATCCGACTCTTGGTACACATAATACTTTACATCATTTTCGATTTTTAGTTTAATCGAGTATGGATATCAGCATTCTGACATATCCACCACTGAATAAGTCTTTCCATCTTTGATTGTGAGCAGTCGTATGCAACGAGAGACGTTGACTGTAATTATTGCACAAAATATGATCATCATAAACATGGACCATGGAAAAACCATTGTTTTCCTCCATTCTGGACTAGCTCTTTCATTTAATCGTCTTGGTAGTGAATTTAACTCCCAATTTCCATTTTCTTGCATTGAAAGCGGTGGGTACACCGTTTTCTAAACCCGTTTTTCCTTCACCTCACTCATCAAAAAGTCGGTTATTAATCGAGCAGCAATATCTATCAGATTATACAAGTCATCCGACTTTACAAATGCATGAGTCAGAATTTCTAAAATAGCATAGGTTAAAATTGTTAGCGCTACTTCCTCATTAATTACTTCTTTTGTTAAGTCTTCAGTTATTGCTCTCTCATAAAACGTATCTACATGGCCAAACTTCTGAACAACGTCATGAAGTCAAATTTTCATTTCTTTAACTATCCCTTTTAGTTCATCGTCCACTCTATTTCTATTTCAAACATCGGATATACTATTTTGACGAGACCTCTCAACATTTCTTTCGTTTCGTCGACATAATGTTCTAATCTCTCACTAAATACATTTTTATCTCATACAAAGTTATAATCTTCTTCTCTTTGTCGTTTACCTTATTTTCCGATACTCTAAGCTTCTTTTGCCTTTCTAATTCTATAAACTAATCTTTAATACCACACTCATTTTGAACATCCGCATTTTTATTTTCATTAATTTCACTATTTTCAATTATTTCTTCTTCTTTTTCCGTGTTTCCTTCCCATTAGCTCGGGTTTTCCATTACCCAATTAATTTTTATTTAATTTCTATTTTTATTAAATATTTTGTTCTGGGGACCCCAATCGATTTAATTTTATTATATTTGGATTCGTCTCATCATTTGGCAATCGCCCATACCCTCTTCCCCCGATAAATATTTATTTTAAAATTTTAATTGATTTTGCCTTTTTAATTATTATTTCGAATAATATCAATGTTTTTATTGATTTTCAATTTTTACTTTTGTGCATTTTATTAACCCCATCAAAAGAGATCGTACGAGAAAAATAATATAAATGAAATCTAAAGCCAAAATAAAAACAATAAACAAGGTTAATGTTAATTAAAACTAAAAATACAAAGTATGAAAATAGCCACTGTACATACATGCACCACAAGCAGAAACTAAAAATAAAAAAAAACATCAATTAAACAAATTAAAAATATAACAAAATTAAGTAAAACAAATATTAATAAAATTGATAAAAGCTTACAAAAAGAAACATATATTCAATAAACAAAACTGCCAAAATCTTGCAAAATAAGGCTTAGAAAAAACACAGCGGAAGCGGCGACCAAGAAACAAAATTTTAATGGTAAAAAAGAACATTGATTAAAAAGTAATAATAAAAATAAATTAGAAAAAATACAAGTAATATATCAAAAAATAGAGAAAAATTAGTAAAAATTATAAAAATATTTAAAAATTAATAAAATTATTTAAAACCCTTAAAATGGCGAAAAATCGTTTATTGGTCGCACACACACAAAATACCTATATAAGCAGTGGCTAAATTCATAATTTCCACTATTACGAAATTTTTACTCTAACTGAACTGTTCACTTTTAAACGACGAAATTTATTATTTTGAAAGTAAGGATTGTGTTTGATCTATTTTTTCTATGCTTTAGAAATTTATATGTGTATAATATAATTTTATCGTAATTTTATTTTTTATGTTCTATGCTTTGGATGGTAGTGACATTTATTAATGCCGTTGGCAAGTCCCCCAATTAAATTTATATATATTTATACAGTAGTAAACGTTCTAGAGGTTGAATGGTGGCGCTACTGGCTAGTTCAATTTAGCTGGTGGAAGAGCTGTTCAACTGTCTAGATCCCTTGGTGATCGCGTCGGGTTTTGGCCATCGTGCACAGGTCCTGTTCAGCAGGTCGACATTGTACCACCCCACTACGTCGAACGAAAACATCGGCCGGAGTGGGTACTATAAAATCAGGGAAGAGCGTTTTGGGTTATGGGAATAGGTTATTTTAGACAATGATCAACATTATAGGTTTTTGTAAAAGCTTGCCAAGTTGAGTTGCAAAGGTAGCTACGGATAGGATACCAATTACTCGGATATAGTTTTTTTGTTTCTGAAAATTTAATCAGAACAGTGTTGAAGAGCGAAGGGAAATCGAAATATTTGTTCTAATTTTAATGGAGGAGCATCAATATTTAATGTGTCGAGCGATATAAACGTTTTGTTTTTACATAATATTATTAGACGTAAGAAATATTTAACCCATATTATTGTTGACACTAGCTTGACATCCTCAGAAATGATCTTAATGAAAGTTTTATTGACCATAATATGATGTGAAGTCTGCCAAGCAGGCATTAGGTAAGACACTCAGCCAAGTAACTCGATAATTTGAGGTTTTACATTCAACTATATAAATAAAAATTTAAAACTATTCGAGAATTCATGCGGCTCGAATTTAATTAAATTAATTAAATAATCAATTCTGTATAACATAAATTAGCTGAAAAAGTTAACACCAACAAGTATATTACTACATTATGTACAACGCAAAATTGCCATAGCAATTCCGATACTAACTTAAACTAAAAAGAGATGACGAAGATCTTTGTTGAGGTAGATTATTTCAAATACTATATCCAAATCCAATTACACTTAATTCAACCTTTTCCTAAAATTTATTCTTTTTTCTAACAGAAGTTAAATTTTTCTTTTGATTACGCTTAAATTAAATAAATATAAATTATAAAATTAGGATAGTTAAAATAAATTTTAATTCAGATGTATGAGGTGACAAGAATTCCAAGGAAGGCACCTGGTAAATCTAAAACGCACACAAGGTTGGGAAAGGCCGAGCGCAGGAAGCGCCTCAATCAAATTCGCTGAACAATCCTCGTGACTTTTTCTTTGATATTTAATGTACTTCATTCGGTAGCATAAATAAATATTTGGATGTTTTAATGATTCAAATATCGTACTAAGAAAAGTGAATTTATATAACATACGAGTCAGGAATTACACGAGTAAAAATGTGAAGAAAGTATGGGACCTAAAAGCAAGACGAACACATACCTTCTATCGGTAGCTCGCTGGACCAGCTGCAGACCTGGTCTTAGCAGTTTTGGAAATAAAGCTCACCTTTGACGGTCTCAGAACCATTGGTTGCATTACAAACGTTGCTTAGCAACGGGTAACCAGTGGCACACGTATAGAATTGTGTTGGGCCAGAACACAAACGGCCTTGTAAATGTTTAAATGAATCGGTAACACACATGCAAATATAACATGCAGATTTAAATTCAAAACCTATTAAAACACCAATTAACCCTATCAAAATATGAGAGAGAAAACAATAAAATATAAAATCATAAACACAAAAATAAATTAAAATAATAACAAAAGGCAATAAGATCCGCACGAAATAAATATAGACATAACACGAAAACCCAATAATTTTGACCAAATTTGACAATTTAATAAAAAATGCGAAATTTCATGAAAATGAAATAAAAAATCAAATAATTGAATTAGAAATAATTCAATTTAGAAGTGAAAAGAAAAAATTGTCAAATAAAATCTCAAAATAATAAAAATTAAGATTAGAATATACTAGAAAATCCCAAGGTCAAAATTTGCTTTACTAAATCAAAAAGAACACGCAAAGTTAGGGTCGTACAATAGGTATATATACCGATTCATCTTTACACCATTTTAATCGGTTTTTAACCAGAATCAGTTTTCAGAAACTTTATACTACGACATAAGTGAGAGTTTTATTTGGAACTTTCTCCACGTCGCATCCTTGCAACCTCAATGGAGCTCTGCTTGGATATCGGCGTGGGGAGAGCGGTGTATTTATGCTATTTAGTTGAATGTATCAGGTTTATTATGTTTTTATTTTTAAACAAATTATTATAATGCATAAATTTATTTTTAATTGTAGAAATTTTTCCGGCCCACAGCCAAAGACACATCACAAGTTAATAAAATCCGACATATTATTCGAATTCGTGTAAGTGCGTGGAATATCGCCAATGATTCGTGTCCGTGAAGACTCTGGCGTGCGGAACGCAGGGGTTGGAACGTCAATATTAATTCTGTATAGGGAAAGAGAGGGGTAAAGAAGTGGTCTTTTGGCTGTTTCCTCGTCTCTCAATTTCCATAAACTCGACCTAAACTATCTTACACACTGCTCAAAACACGAGTAGTCCAGTGGACACTCATTAACTATAATATGAACACAATGCGCCTAAGGTCAACCAAGGGAAAGGTAACGGGGAAATAAAATGAAACCGTTGCTATGAATTTAAATCAAACTGTTACTATAAATTTAGTATAACCATAAATTTCCAACTACGGACATGAATTTAAAGGAATTATAAATATTGAGCGATTGCCATAAACTCTTAATAATTAATAAATTTAAGTTAGGATCACGGATTTAAATAAAATTATAGATTCAAGTAGTCGTTATAACCTCAATATTCTTAAGAAAGATGAAATAAAAAATTTTTAAGTCGTTGCTTCGTACAAACATCAATAAAATAACCGTTAGGAACCTTTGATGCTGTAAGACTTTAATTCGATATAGATAGCCTAAATTGCTCAAATCAATTCCCGCAACAGTTATAAATACTAATGTCATATTGAGAGTCAATAAAAGTTCTTTGAGTAGACGTAAATTTCAGGCGAAATGACGAACACTCATTGAGGAAAAATTTCCAAGTTAAGGCCGGAAGTGGGTGGATGCAATAATATAGTGGATATAAATCCAAAATTTTTATATAAAAGACAATGAAAGCCTCTTAAATATGAGAGTCATTACAATTCCCGATACTGATTAAAATAGAGTCAAGACAGGAGCCATAAAACAATATTTAGTAACAAAAACTCTCGATATGATGTTTGAAACTAAACTGATTTAATAATTTAAAATCTACCAAACCCTTAATAAGAAATCAGTCAATTTGAATATCATAGACGCTTAACTGTTGATAAAACCCCGCAAGATTCCGTAAATAATAATGGATGAGTAATGTGCATAGTATATTGTGCCGAAGTAAGACCAAAATCAATTAAACCCAAGGAAAGTATAGAATATCTAGGGTTAGGGCTTACCTTAAATTAATTTTTGTTAAAAATTCATTAAATATAAAACGAAAAGTCAAATAAATAAGACGAACTCACATTATATTCTATTTACAAATTGAAATCCCAAATCAATATTATAATAGTAATACCCAATTATAGCCTTAGGCAGGAGATAAGCCAAGACTACATCCATTTTTTTTCTTCCTTTTTTCTCTAAACTATTTCCCTGTAAAAATCAATAACTAGTAATAGCCCTAAAGAATTTATTAAAATAAATAAACCGAAATCGTAGTCAACAGTCTTGTTACTGAGGATCCCACTTCGACAACTGGAAAATAGTACTAAAAGATCCAAAAAGTTAATAATTTCAATAAAAGAAAAATCAAATCGTACTATTTATTAAATAGAGTGCAACCGACAGCTTAGAAAACATTATCGGGCATACCCAACCCACTACAGGACGGCCCTAATAGAAAAGGAAAATATATATATAATTAAAATAAACGAACCTGATAATCATTTTATACCTATAATCGCAATATTCATCCACCAGATTAAACTACTAATCCAAATCTACCAAACGTGAACCTATAAAGGGAATCAATAAAATAAATATTACACACAGATAAAAATACATACTAGATATTAACATACGACTCCACGTAAATCAATGCAGCCGTCCCTCGCTGATGACGTAATCCTATGAGATAAGTTCCTGGGAGAACGAGAATTAAAAATAATTGGTAGAAGTAAAAGTTCAATCCATACCGGCAGCTCATACAATTTAACTGGAATAAATTGTCCCCGAACAGCTAGCGTGCCTGAATATGTAAGAAAAAATTCATAAAATAAAATTAGAGAAAGGTTGTAAACTTACTACGCGCAGCTGCCTGGACTCGCACCACATCACCAATAGGCACAATCACTCAGGTCCAACGCGTTACTACCGAGTTGACAGGCACGCACGAATTAAATATCATGCACACCCATCCTACGGCGGATTTCTCAGGCATGACGATTCTGGCAGTAATAAATAAAATCAATATAACACATGCATATTATAATGACCGACCTATCTACTGTAGTAATCGATTCCACCAGCGGTGCAAGTAGACACGCCTACGTGTCTTTTTTCCATCGACACACCACACTATATAGATAATGCCAACAAACCGGAATAGTAGCATAATTATAGAAATACAAAATGGATAAAATGAATCAAGCATCAGTAGTTCAGGTTCAGACGATGGTCTAAGTCTAAGCTCAAAGGTCCATTCTTTAGGTAATATTTAATTTATTAAATTTCATGATTAATCATGTTTGAGTTCCCAAGAGTAATCTCGCGACGCCACTTCCCACGTTAATTTTCGATGTATAGATGTCCCAGGCAGAATCGAATTGATTATCCTGAATGCAATATTACCCTGACCAATACTGTAGTTGGATGAGCCCTTGTGGAGTCGACTTCCCCATATAGCCCATGTACCTGGCAGCTAGGGCCTAAAGGAAAATGAAGCCATTCTCGTCTACAAATTCGCTAAGACCTTTACAGATCCCACCAGATCCGTTAAGCCGGGAGAGACGCTCCAAATGATAAAATGACTTTATGAAAAATTTTTTTGTTCGTGGAATCGACTTACTTAAATACAAGATTCCAACTGCATCCCAGTAACAAAGTACCCGCCACTCGTAGTATAAATTCTTTTGTCTCAAAATTAGGCACCTAAAATAGAATAACTTAAGTTGATTTAAATTAATGAAGATTAACTTATTTTGATTTAGTTTAATTTAATGTGTTACTTTAATATCCATTAATTGATTTTTGATTTAGTTTAATTTAATGTATTACTTTAATATCCATTAGTTGATTTCTGATTTAGTTTAATTTAACGAAATGATAAGTATTATTTTAATATCCGTTAATTCTTTAGATAAATGTTAATCATTATTTGGATTAAAAAATTTCTTTTGGTGTTTATTATTTTGGTTCAATTCGACGAATCTTAAAAGTAATAATTATTGATCTAATGTCAATAAATGAACGCTAATTACTATTTTGATTTTCGCGTTCATGTAGTTTGACATTCCCACGAATGATGATGATTATTTTATTCCTAAGAACATTGATTGTCACTGAGGGATGAATTTCAAATGATTACTCATTAAGTTCCCCGTAATAACCTAAAGGGAATAGCTAAAAAGGAACCTAATAAATAAATAAAATATGATACAATTTAATTACTCTCGATCAGAATTCCCGTAAAATAGGGTGAATCTTTAGGTGGGTTAGGAATAGTGATTCTATTACCTAGGAGACAAAAATCAAAAAATTGGCTACTTTAAACAAAATTTGTATAATTTTTTTTGTAAATAATATATTAGTTTAAATAAAAGTATATCAAATATCCACCTACGATTAATACTTAACTCCAGTTTATTCCAGTCTAAACGGAATGTAATTCACGCTCATAATATTAATTCAATTAGGTGCCTTAAATTAGATTTCAAGTAAGAGGACCCGACAGATAGGTTATCAACCCATATCAAAATTCGTTTCCCCATAGACTATCTTGAGAACTTTTTAGCCGTTTTGCTAAAAAGTCGGAGATTTTATTAATGTGATCAAATTGTAGATATGTCAGGACCCTTTATCCGTGTCCCCACGCAGGTTGCCGACCAGTGGCGACAGGCCTAGCGACGCGTCTAGCGGGAAAGATACCCCGACGTGCCGCAACCGAGAGAGACCCAATGGAACACCCTCCCCTCAGGAGAGAATAATCGGAGACCATTTATACAAAACGAACAAATAGGCGGTCAGAATCCGGCCCAAGAAATTCATGATCGGGCCTGATCTCTTCTGTCACGCCTCCAAGACCACCAACGCCGGGTCGACTCTCATGTGATCTGGTACAGACAATACTTAGCAAATGTGGAAGAAGATATTGCAGCTGGCAGAATCGCCAACACCGATGGTTATTCGCCACCGCACAGCCCCGCGCTTGGTCATGCTGGCGGGAGAATGGATAGTCGCAGCAATGATCATCCGATGCCCCGAGCTAGTCGCATCCGAAACACGAAACGGCCCGTCTTCGTGTACCCGGGCTACTCTGCCGACGAAGGGTGGAAAGATGTTTCAAAGATCTCTGAACCCGTTGCTCAGTTGATTGTGGATTTCTTAATCTGACCGTCACATTAATAAACTTGAAATTCATATTAATAAATAGCTTGTTGTTTAAGATTTCAATTTTGTTTCTTTTCTTAGTGTACGTTTGCAAATTTATGTTTAATTAAATTTATGTTTAATAATTCTGGATTAATTAACAAAAAAAATGAATTTCGTTATTACAGAAATGGAATCCCAAAAAATTCTACAAGAGGAGTTGGAACGCGCGAGAGCAGTCAACAAAAGCTTATATGAACAGATTATCCAACTATCCAGAGAGGTACAACAGACGAAAGCCACCTGGGTGGACCCAAAGAAGGCCAGGTTAACGTATCAAAGGCTTACGGCAGCCCAAAAGGGATGGGCAGACGAAAAGCAATTAAATCAGAGCCTCAAAACGCAAATAAGGAGACTGGAGGTTGCACTATCTGCCTGTCAAGAAGGGGCAGCTGTAACTTACCCCCTCGTCTTTGCTCCTGCCCAATTAGCCTACTGAGAGGCGGTAGCAACTCCAAAAACGACATCAACATCGAACAGTTATTGTCCTGGACGAAAGGAGCGGGCAAAACGCCGAGCCGCTCGAATGTTGAAAAACCCGCAACCAACACTCTAAAATGCACCATTACAATATGTAGCCACTTGTTATAATTTAATATATAATTGTCGAATTTATTTTTGTTTTATGATGAACTCAAACGATAAAATCTACGACATAAAGGGACCTAATAGTCTAAAGCGAGCACAAGTTTTCTAACGACAGCTCGTTGAACCCAAAGATCGTTCGGGCAATTACAGCATTAGTAATAGCGCTCACTTTTTGCGGACGATCTACCCACTCGAACATAGTTCCAACGTTGCTTAGCAACGGGTGCCGAGTGGCAGCAAAGAAATATTTATATGGCGTTACCTGGGTAACCACAGTAAGATTAAAACAAACCATAGTACCCGGTAACCCACCAATTGTATGAAAGGGTCAAGGTTATAAACACCACCAACCCCATTTTGTATTTATTTTATTTTACTTTTGTGTTTTTTAATTTTATATTTATTTATGTTCTCTCAAATTTAAGGGCGTTTAGCTGATGTTGTATTTTAAGTTATCTTAGTGCTGGGTTTTCGTGTTATATTACTGATACATTTAAACAATTTTCAAGGCCGTTTGTGTTGTGGTCCAACATTTAGCTAATTTTCATTATCTTTCCCTACTTATCAGATTTTAATATTTCTTTTTTATTAAAGCTTCGAATTACATTTTGAGCTAGATTCTAATAATTATTTTCTAAAATGTTATCGTTTTCGATAAATTTGGCTGATTTTCTTAGTTTTGTTGTTTTCTAATGGTTTTATTATGTTTATATTTTTAAACTTTTTTATTAGTTTTTGACTTCTTAATCGTTTATTCGACGATATTTGGTCAATTTTCGTACATTCGAATCTCCCGCTACCAAATTTTATCGAATGTCATGCAAAACTAACCAACATTTTTAAATAATAATATCATCAAATTTGATATAAAGGAGTTTGTGAAATAATTAAATAAAATATTATTAATACATGTTTAAATACACACCAAACTAGGATTATTTAAACAACTATATATCCTTGGTATAAAGCGTCAAATCAACTTAGAAATTACACTCATAATATATTCAGTGTTACGTGAATTTTGATTTATCCGTGAATATTCTCAAATCTAACAAGATCGATTTCTTTTACATATGTTATTAAATAACTATAAATATATAGATATATCCTTAGTATAAATCAAGGTTAAAAATAAGAACAAGATGGAGTACTAACTTGGCCTAGGCCTGAAAATAATTGACGTATTAAAATGCAAAGAATTGTACTTTCAATTTAAATGATTTGAATATTAATTATAAAAATTCATTACCATTTATTTATGTTAATTATAATTAATGCATAATACAAGTAAGTGGTTTGTGTTAATTATTTGCATAAAATCATAAGAATCTATAAATATCTAATATTAAGTTGAAATTGTTTAATAGCGATAAATAAACAAATGATAAACAACGTTTATTTTTAGATTAATGTTGAACTGAATTTGTAAAATTCTGTTTGTCAAAGTCAGCTGATATACAATTTTTAATAACTAACTTATTTTGAATTTATTAAAAAGCGTCATATAAAAATACGTTTTACAATATATCTCAAAAGTTTACCAGTTATCATATTGAATGAGAAAACTATAGATATTAAAAATTTAATAAAAACATACGTATGTGAATTGATTTTTTCAAATGAACAGAATAGTTAAAATGTTAAAATATCAGTATAATAATTTTCTTCATGATTGAAATGATATGGATTTGGAAGGGCTACGTTGACGGTTCCAGGCCAGGGTAATCATTTTCTTTTGATCTAAATTTGGTTTTCAGAAGGATATTTTCAAAATTAGAGAGCGGCTGGGTTTTATAAAAACATGCTAAATTATCAAAAATATGCTATGATTTACTGTAAAATGATGTTAAGTAAATTTTGTTGGGGTAAATTATTAGTTGAAATGTGCGATTAATATTTATTGATCTGACTCAAAAGCGTGACATTAATAATAATGAATTCCAGACAATACAAACTTTATTGATTAACACAATTTGTTACCAAATTTCAGTGGCACAAAGAATTATCTGCTAAAGCGACAAATTGAGTGCTTATTACGACTGTTTGTGTACGGGCGAGTTACGAATTTCTGGTTACCGTGGAAACCTCTTCTGTCTTTCCTTATATCATCTTTTCTTAGGGTGTTTCTCTTCTCCATACCCCTCATAACTTCACTATACCATTATGCACCCGTGAGCTAGTTCGCGATGGTACTGTTGTTGGACGTATGGGAATCTTACTTTAATACCTTAACGCTTAACTTATTAGTGTGACTGTCGCCTTTAACCTCTAGGGGGTATTTTCCCGATACGCCGCACGATTTGGATAACCATTGCGTACCCATGACTGAAATCATGTTGGTACTGTACGCAACGGCCGAATGCCATTCGAGCAGGTGAGCGCTATTACTAGGGCTACTCCTCGAAGGACCTTCGCTTTACCGGTTATTTGCTGCCTATGGAAGGACTTACGCATCTTATCTACTAGCTTATCTATAAGCTCCCTTGCATTTACGATAGCTAAGTCGAGATAATCGTGGGAATCATTCTCATCGTTCAACCTGTTTTACCAGATCCCATCCGATGAATTACTATCAACTATTACCGATTTCTTCATCACTTTCGACCCAAACTTAATTGACCCAATCCCCAAAGGAGAGAAAAAGAAACACAAGTAATTTGTATTGTAATGTTATACATTATTAGTCATATCCACAACGTGATAGGCGGAATGATAATCCATGAAGATAAGAGACGGAGATATGCTGTGATGATTCGTATTCGGCTCAATCCTCATCGGCATCTATGTCAGTAGGAAGGCACCTACGCTTTGCCAGCCGATATGCTGGGGGATTTACGTCGTAATTGCCCTCAATACCGGTGGAGGGTCCTGCGACTTCCGATTGAGGAGAGGTTTCGAGTACATTGCCTGTGAGAACGGCGATATCGTTGAAACCCAATCCTAAGCGATCGAGAGCTTGGGTGACTCTAGGGGAGTCTGAATCTTCGTCCACTAGGTTTATGTGGATTGGGCGAGCTGGCGATGGGAGAATTATGGTAGGAGCGTAAAGTGTATCCGGATCGAGCCCCGGAATCTCGAATTCCTGGTATGGGGCAGAAGATCATCGATCCGGTACGGAACTTCAAGAGGCTCCATTTCCCGAAGGAGTTCAACTTTCCGGCGACGTCGGTCGCGACGGCGCCGATTTCGATTAGGTCGCCGACGAGCTGGATTTGCATTCGGTACCGCCACTGGAACTTGGGACGACTCACTTTGTGGAGGAGCCGAGGTGGTTGGGATTGATTGGAGCTCGGCGATTGGTAGGTGGTGTTCGGGTATGATATCTAGCCGACGGGCCCGAACACTTCCCGGGACGCGAGCCTGAAGCTCAACGTCCGTAAATGCTTGGCGGAGAGCCGTAGCCTGCTCTTTGATTAGCAGTCGCTGGCTACGCGACTCCTTGACTAATTCGTCTCGAGCCCGAGTCAGTCTCGTTATCTTCTGATGTAGGCCCTGGGTGAATTCTGGAGAGGACCAGGTGCCTTTTATTCGTTCATACTTCGACCGCAGCGAGTTATATTTCTTCTCCAGTTCCTCGAGTCTTTGTCTGAGCGCGATTACCTACGGAGAAAGTCGGGGGATCCGCGGAAGGTTGTTTAGAGATGAGCCGGTTTCGGAGTCCATATTCTAAAAGGGAAGAGAGGAGATTTATGAAGTAGTATTTTAACGATCTTTTGGGCGACATTGTTTCTCTCCGGAAAGCATAACGTTAACCGCAGATATAGATTAAATCGGCTAGAGGGGTACGATAATTAGGGGGATTAAACATCTTGACGAATTTATCGTTCATGTCTAAGTTCATTTACCTAATGCGGGACGAGGTAGTTTATCTAATTCCTGCTATATGGATAACCGTATTAGACGGGCCTTCGTCATAGTACTTATACAATTTTAAGTCCTTACTGCTTAAGGAAATTTACCGGTTTCTAAAGAATTGATAGATTTCTAAATTGGTATAACTAACCGTGATTACTATTAAAGTCAGAGCCCCTACGATCAGCTGGGTTATTATATTACTATATAACGTCCCAATTATTGATAACTAAATTATCATAAATGATTATCTACTAATTATTAACAATAACATTATCAATTATCTATAATTTAGGGTCGCTACCGATATTTAAGGTTACACCATTTGTATTCTACCAGCAATCACCAACTAATGGGACTCCCCGTTAATTATCACGAGATAGGGTTATGGTTTTTACAAATAGTTAGGGATTATTACGACTATTTAATTTCCAATATCCATAGAGTGAAGATTATTACAATTGATTAATTACTGATATTCGTGGAGTAAAGCTTTTTACAATTACTTACTTACAGATATTTATGGAGTAAAGGTTATTACAATTATTTGTTTACAGATATTTATAGAGTAAAGATTTTTACCATTATTTAATTATAGATATGGAATAACGATTACTACTATTATTTAATTACAGATATTTATAGAATAAAGATTTTTATAATTATTTGGTTACAGATATTTATAGAATAAAGATTGTTACAATTATTTGGTTACAGATATTTATAAAGTAAAGATTTTTACCATTATTTAATTACAGATATTTATAGAATAAAGATTGTTACAATTATTTGGTTACAGATATTTATAAAGTAAAGATTTTTACCATTATTTAATTACAGACCCTGCCAGCAATTTCAATGAGTACAACGATAAAAAGAATCTATCTTAGATATATTTACGGACAAAAATTATGCATATTATAGATCATTATTTATTACTGGAGATTCGATTATTAAACTTACCTAAAAATTGCGTTTATCTTTATACTATTAAATCCAAATTTGGAAGAAAATACTCCTAGGGTGTTGGGACTGGATAGAGCCGCAGAATAGTGTACCGATTTGAATTATCTGTGTTGTTATTAAAATGTTGGTGATTAGAACGACTATCACAAATCAATGGTTCGCATTAATAATGCTGGTGACGAGAAAATTGCGGTGGCGTTGATTAAGCTAGTAAACTAGAAATTATTGATTTTCTGAGATTGCTGATAGTCGTTATTTAGCAATTTTATTAACTCATAGAATTTTCAGTATTTATGCTAGGTGAGTAGTTGGTATGCAATCCTAATGTGACGGTATTGAGTTATGGAAAGACAATTTGTTCGCTCAGATTTCTCTAATCGTTGATTGGTGAATGGGCTGATTTCCTATCGGGTGCAACTGGATTCGCGGCCACACTGAATGTAGATTAGGCTAGCACGTTTCTCGAGGTTCTATCAATTCCAGAAAATCGCAAGAAATGGTTCCCTGGCGACTGATTTCTACTGGGAGTTACGCGTCCTAAGTGATGATGACGACGAATTTTGGGTCGGAAACCTCTTGATATTGCCTCTACTCGGGTTCATTATGTCTACTCGATCATGTCATTTGAGTAATGGGCTTATCTCTTTGACTCTCATGCGGAATATCGATGCTTAATTTCGATCAATTCAGATGTAATACTCAACTTATTCTCGATGAAAATTCTCGGAACGTCTATCAGTGGTATGGGACTCATTTTACAATTCAAAGTATTCTCGATTATTGTTTTTGGATATATTATGGCGTTAAAGTGGTTGTTTTCAATGCTGGGGTCTATGACTATTATTTCATGTATGTTGTGATACCATCGAGCGAATAAAACTGCAGGCATTTTTGTTATTTATTTTCTAATTTTTATGTAAATACACAGCTATTTATTCTTTATTACCTATCCTTGCTACCCAGTATTGGCTTGTTAATTTGTCCGAGATTGAAAACGCTTCTTAGATCAGCCGGTGATCTTGCCCAATGTCCCCTTAACTTAAATAGCGCTCTTCCCGTGATTTTATTCCTACTCGCTCGGCCACTTTTCAGCAGTCGCTTCGAGTTGTACAACGATGCCCTGTGTGGAGGTTCTGTGCGTATTGCCAGACCCTACTGCGGACTACCGAGGTGTCCACGAGGCATGACCCGCGAGCTCAACTAGGGGACTTAACCCACCAACCGGCACGAGATCCGTCCCATAAACTTCTATTTAAATACATGTAAAATAAGATTTTGAGGGACTCGAACAGATTTATAAATACATGTATGCATATAATGATAGTTATTTAACAAAACATTGAAGCAAAAACATTATAAACATCATAAAAGTTTAATTGAAAATTTGTTACATTAACATATAAAAAATAAATGAACTAAAATTAACAAAAATCCTTACGCTTTGGCAGTTGAAAATTTTCAGAATAAGAATAGATTGAAAAATTTTGCATAAGTTAAAAATAATGAAATTTGTCACTGTATATATACTATTTTTGTGCGTGTGTGCGACCAATGAGCGATTTTTCGCCATTTTTAGGGCGTTTTAATTATTTTATTAATTTTAAACTATTTTTATTATTTTTTGTGTATTTTTCTCTATTTTTTAAAATATATTTATATTATAGTTGGATTTTATTTTTATTACTATTTTCTTATAATATTATTTTTAGCCCTCAATTTTATTTTCTGGTCGCCGCTTCTGCCTATGTTTTTCTAAACCTTATTTTGCAAGGTTTTGGCAGTTTATTTTATTTTTCGTATGTTTCTGTATGTGGCTGTGTGCTTTCATGATTTTATTTAATTATTAGTTTTATTTAATTTTGGTATATTTTTAATTTGTTTTAATTAATATGTTTTATTGATTTTTAGTATCTTCTTGTAGTGCGTGCTTCTGTTCAGTGACTTATTTCCTTATTCTTTAGTTTTGTTTTAATTTTTATACAATTTTGTTTAAATTGTGGCTCTGAGCCCAACACTGTCCACAATGGCCGAAATTATCCAAGCAGGTGATCACCGTTACCAATACTACTCCTTGGATGACCTTGCTTTACGGGTTCAAGACTGCTGTAGAAGGGCTTCGTCTTTTTACAAATTACAAATAATGTGACCAACTTGATCTAACTACCACTCCCTTTATTCTATTAAAAATTTTATTTAAATATAAGTTTATTAGAAAAAAATTTGCGGTGTTTAAACGCATTAAATTTATTTATTAATATATCCAAATTCAAAATTCTTTAAATTATTATTATTTATTTTAAGTGATCTACCTTCATCGAGAATTACTTAAGTATTAAAACGTTAATTTCGTAATTATTTTCTAAAATGTATAGAAATTAAACCGAATTAGGACATGGTACAAGCATTTGAATTTTTAATATTCTTTGTGTGGCCTTAAATCCCTAAATTTTATCCATTAATCTATGCTAATAATAATCGCGGTTTGCAATAATAGGTTTAATATTTTAACATTTCCCAGTTCTAGATTTATCATCTGGATGTGGATTATTCCCTCTTCGGTATGTTGCGCCAGGACTGGATTTTGATTAAGTGAATTTGAAATAGCACGCAAACATAACATGCAGATTTAAAATCAGACCATAAACACCAACTAAACAACCTTAAAATGTGAGAAAGATACAATTAAAATATAAAACCAAAAACATCATAATAATAGCAAAATGCACCAAGATCGGCACGAAATTAACATAAAAATAACATAAAGATTTGACCGAAGAACGACAATTTATGTAGAAGCAAAGATTTAATGAAAAAATTGAATTAAAATAAAATATTTTTGGTTGAAAAAATTCAATTAAAAAATTAAGAAATAAATTGTCAAATTAAATTAAAAAAATAATAAAAATTAAAGTTAGATAGCACAAATAATTTCAAGGTCAAATTTTGTTTTATCGCACTAAAATTAACACCCAAGGTGAGGGTCACAAAACAGGTATAAATACCAATTCGTTTTCACAGAAATCATTCGCTTGTGAGGGATCACTTTTTCTCGTAAAAAACTTTGAAGTTTTTAATCAGAAAAAAATAGCATTACATCACAAAACGTCTGGAACGAAGGTCTCGAACTACTATTATCAAGCACTATCGGAAAAACTATCGAAGTGAGCATGAGTGGATATTATGAATGTGTTATGGAAGCGATGTACCTATGTAATGACAATATGTTGTGAGCAATTATATGTGTTCGAGAATATGAATTTTTCTGTCGAAATTTTTCCGGCCCACAGCCAAAACAAATCGCAAGTAATCAAATTCAACACATTATTCGAACTGTGTAAGTGTGGTTTTTTCTCCTATAATCGTGCCCGTGATGGTCTAGTCAAATCATAGAACTAAATAGCGAAAGAGGGTAGCTCGAGAGTGGGTCTTTTATCTTATCTTTTTTGCACTCAATTTCGATAAAATCGACATAAACTATCATACAACATTCGGCTCAAAATCACTAACACCGAGTAACCCAGTGGGCACTCAATAAATACACTGTGAACACAAATAGATCATAAGGACAAGGAAAGGGAAAGGGTAGCGGGGAAAATTGTGAAATCGTTGCAAAGCCGTCGAAAAAGGATTAATCCGAATGACCAAAATCATAAAAAATGAGTAATTTTAATCATATTTAAGAACTAAATAAATTCTATTAAGTTGAGATAACAAATATTGGGTCCGGATCGCCAAAATTCATAGCCCAATAATTTTTAATGAACGAACAATCTGTTGGTGTACTAAGTGTAATTAATTTGTTTAAATCTGTGCAAAGCTTATTCAAACTTATTCCCCTCTATCAAAATACCTTATTTTCCTAGGGTCTATGCTATTTCACCCAGACGCCCCACAATTTTAATTATAATACTATATACCCATGAGCAAGCTCATGTTGGTACTGTATATAGTAGCTGAAAATTCATGAGCAGGTGAGCTCCATTTCTAGAACTACTCCTCATGATATTTTCACTTTCGGGTTCCTGACTGCCAATAAAATGTCTTACATCTCTTTCTATCTATACGCTTGTCCATACTCATCTAATTCTACAGTTCCTATATCAATTTGTCATCATTACTCTTTATTTATTAAAATATTTTTCAAAAATTTCGACAGCGTTCCGCCATTATTTTATGGAAAATTCCTTGTTTCATACAAACGTTAGCCTATGGTAAATTGAAATGAATGCATTATTATAATGTCATTATTTTAGTCCAACAACTCATATTTGCTTTCCAATGGTCGCCACAGTTACCACCATTCGTAAATCTCAATATTATCATCTCACAGATCTATGCCAAAATGTATCATTTTATTTTAATTTTCCACTGCAATGATTATCAAACAATGTACGTGATCCAACCCTACTTTATACTTTCGTTGACCTAAATTTCTATCACTAATCGTACCTTCGATAATATAATAATCGGCAGGTGTTCAATTAAAAATTCAATTTTCCTACTTAAACATATAATAATGTTGTCGCTTTAACTCTGACGATATTCCCGCATTTTACTCTCTTACCGCTCCAACCAACTCTCAATGGCCGCCGCGGTGAATTCCGACGGTGTCCTACCCCGTGATCGATTCGTAGCCGACCAGACTAAGCAGACACCGAAGAGTGGTTAATGATAAAATAACACGTCAACATCCTTTAAATTTAACTGCCGGAATTGAATGTTATTTCACCACCTTCCACAGACTTAATATATGTAAAATGAATATAAATAAGTTAGGGGGAACTTGCCGAGTGATACCAAAAGACATCGCGGCCATCCAGAATAAGTTAAATTAAACAAAACATTAACTTAGAAAAATATATCGACAATCGACAATGTTTGTGTCTAACACAAGTGTCTAAAACAAATTGTCTCAACAAATGTCTAAAATTTTTGTGTCTACAACATGTCTACCAAATGTCTAAAAATTATGAAAATGACTGCTGCATATATAGTGTTTTCTGGGTGCGACCAATCAGAGAATTTTGTGCTTTTTTCGGCTATTTTTCGGGGGGTGGGGTTTATTGCTTTTATATTATTTTAAATATTTTATTTTTCTCCTTATTTTTCTCTATTTTTTGATATTATTTTCTAAATTTTTGGTAAATCTTTATTTTTTATTATTTAACCATTCTCTTTGATTGTTTCTCTTTTTACCCTTTGATATTTTAATTTTTGGTCGCCGCTTCAGCCTATGTATTTTCTAAACCTTCTTTTGCAAGGTTTTGGCGGTTTTATATTTTAGTTTTGTGTTTCTTTCTGCATCTGTAGGCTTTACAATGATTTTAATTAATATTTGTTTTATTTAATTTTGTTATGTTTTTATTTTGTTTTATTTTATTTTTGATTTCTGCTTGCAGTGCGTGCTAATGTTATAGCAGCCATATTGACAATTTCCAAACCTCATTAATTATTTTGTTTTAATTTACACAATTTTCTCATTTTTGTTTAAATTATGGCTTATAGCCCAACAAATCAAAGTATCTAAAACATGACGAAATTACCTTCACGTTAAAAGTTGAAGACAAGCTCCATAAGCAACACTTTTAGAGTAACCTTGAAAATCTTAATTCTTTTACCCATCAAGTGCCCAGCAGACCCATGGAACGTCCGGCCAATTATAGCATTAGCAATAGCGCTCACTTTTCATGGAAAATTAACCCACTCGGACACAGTTTTAAAGTTACTTAGTAACGGGTGCCAAATATGCAAGCGAAAATATTTGTATAGTATTTTCTGGATAACAACTATATAATCTTCAAAAATTTCAATACCCATAAACTCACCAATATATATTAATTGATATCCTGCATACGTTAAGCTATTGTTAGAACACGTATAATTTTAAAAATGAGATAATGTTGGGCCAGAACACAAACGGCCTTGAAAATCGTTTAAATGAATCGGTAATACACACGCAAATACAACATGCAGATTTAAAATCGGACCTATAAAACACCAACTAACCCTGCTAAGATATGAGAAAGAAAACAATTAAATATAAAATCATAAAACACAAAATAAATTAAAATAATAACAAAGTGCAACAAGATCCGCACGAAATAAACATAAAAATAACATGAGAACACGAAAATTTGACCGAAATTTGACAATTTACCAAAAAAATAGGAAAATCCATAAAAATGGAACAAAACTTAAAAAAGTTGAATTGGAAACAATTCAATTTAAAAATTAAAAAGAAAATTGTCAAATTAAATTATAAATATAATAAAATTAAGAATAGAATATACTAGAAAATCATAAGGTCAAATTTTGTTTTACTAAATCAAATTTAACACGCAAGGTTAGGGTCATAAAATAGGTATATATACCGATTCATTTTCACAAAATTTTAACCTGGTTTAACCAGTTTAAAAATCTGTTTTACTCTGTTAATCAGTTTTGAAAAACTTCAATCAGTTATTCTGAACAAATCAGTTTTGATCTAGTCTTAACCAGGTGAGAAACCAAACTATCGATGTGAGTTGAAGAATGCTCGAAAACTTTCTTCACGTCGCGTCCTTGTCACCTCGTAAGAGCTCTGCTTGGGCGTCGGCGTGGGGAAAGCCTTGAATATGATTTGATGATGAAATGTACTATGCTAATTACAACTGATTGCGTCAATAAATATTATGAAATAAAGCACGAATTTTTTCATCGAAATTTTTCCGGCTCACAGCCACACACGCACCGCAAGAAAATAAAATCAACACACAATTCAGGCTGTGTAGGTGCAGTTTATCTGCCAATAGCCTGTGTCCGTGAAGGTTCCGGCGTGAATAACGCAGGGCCTAAACGTCAATAATATCCGTTACAGGGAAAATTGAGAGGAGGTGAAGTAGTCTTTTGGCTGATCCTCCACCACTCATTTTTCCGTAATTTCGACCAAAAAATCATCAAACACAACGGCTAAAAATCATAAACATTGAGTAGCTCGGTGAGCACTCTTAAAATCATAATGTTAACATAACTATACTAAGGTCAACTCAGACGGAAGGAAGTGGGGAACGAATTCGGAAAAAATTGTTATGTCGAAAATGATCTAACTCAATCTTAAACAAAAATTAACTACGTAAAATTTACTAATTAGTACAAAGTAGTGGGATGTGTCACATCCAGCACATGTCACATCCAGCACAGTACCCCCCCCCGCTGAGAGAAAATTTTTCTAAGTCCAAAAGTACAAAAAATTTTTAAGACAAAGACCATGACTCATTCAAGGTCATTGAAACAAAGACCATGACTCATTCAAGGTCATTGGATGACTCACCATATTTTCAAGGTCATTTAAACAAAGACCATGACTCATTCAAGGTCATTGGATGACTCATCATATTTTCAAGGTCATTTAAACAAAGACCATGACTCATTCAAGGTCATTGGATGACTCATCATATTTTTTCAAGGTCATTTAAACAAGGACCATGACTCATTCAAGGTCATTGGATGACTCATCATATTTTTTCAAGGTCATTCAAAATTTCTCAAGGTCATATTATTTTTAAACATTTTTAAATTTTTAATTTACTACTTATAAAAATAAGTAGTATATATTTTGTAAATTTATTTTATTATTATTAAATTAAATTGTTTGTTTTAATCAAGTCAATTATTTTATTATTATTATTATTATTATTATTACATGTTTTAATTTTTTATTACAAGCTTTATTTATTATTATTATTACATGTTTTAATTTTTTTATTACAAGCTTTATTTATTATTAATATTATTCTTTTTATTATTATTTTTATTATTATTATTATTAATATTATTCTTTTTATTATTCTTTTTATTATTCTTTTTATTATTATTTTTATTATTATTATTTTTATTATTATTTTTATTATTATTACTATATAATGAAAACGAAGACATATTCAACAAATTTATTATAAAGAGATAATTCTACTATAGTAGTATTGTCGAAGAGCTTTATTCAAAGCCCATTCCACATACCTCCGATATCGGGAAGCGCAGCAATGACATCCATCACCACAAGGGTATTCGGGTTCCATATCTTTTGACAAATTGTTTTGTTCGATATCCCATAGGAACTCATCTATTACAGTAAATATCCATATTGATGTATGATTGAATATCAAGTCTGGAATTATTGATGCTGGCTTATCCATGATTCCATGTATTTCTGGATAATAGAATTCCAGACGTTCTTTAATAACTTTAAAATAATCATCTAAAAAACGAGTAATAATAATAATAATAGTAATAATAAATTACCATAATGTTTAATTTCATTCATAGCTTGAACTGCGCTCGGTACAATCATTTTAATGATAAAAATTGAAATAACAATTACTTTTATACTAATTTAGATACACACACACACAAATCTTTAGCTATAAACAATAAATATTAATTTATAATGTTTTGAAAATGATTAAAGAAATTTTAATAATATTATTAGTTTTTAATATGGCCAACTCAATTGTTGTAACCGTTCAAGGTAAAAATTCAACAAGATGTGTATGTCCTGATACCGCTGTATTGATGGATATTTTGTATATGATAGATATGCCTAGATATTTGAAAACTCCAGTCAAAAGATTATCTGAAAGAATGAGTAATTTAGAATTCCGATTTGAACATACATATGAGACTTTAAAAAGAGCTAAAAACGAATTATATGATGATATTATATATTTAAATAAGACCATTGGTACTATCAAAAATGAATTAAGAAAATCAGTATTAGAATTGAAAGAAAATCGTAAACTTAATGAGAAAATGATGAATCAAGTTCAATATAGTATAAAATTATATTCTAATAAAACAACTGATCAGTTCAATCGTATAATGAAATTTCAACAACAACCGGTTAACAGTGGTGGCAACAACTTGAAAGAAGTTAACAGTGCCAACAAATCATCATTGCCATTTCCATTATATATTTTTACATATTTTCTTAGTATTACATGATTCTGATTGGTCGAATATAGTATAAATAAGCTTACACTTTCATATATTTTTATAAAATGCCAGAAACTAAATTTTTTATAACTTTGTTGAATGAGCTGGTCTCTAATAATAGAGAAGAAGATGAAATCATTAAAAACATGAAATTTATGGTAAACCGTACCGAGAAATCGTTGAAGACATCCCATTCGATTATGAAAAAATTCTCAATTTGCCACCATTGGAGAGAAAGAAGGCATTCCAATCAATATTTAGTTACATGTTCGATGAAAATAATAAATGGATGCGAATAATAGTAGGATTAATGTACATGAAACACATGATATTAAAATCTGGATTGGACTATGAAAATTATTTTCAATGGTCTATAGAGGTATATTACTTTATATTGTTATTAATTTATTATTATTATTTAGGTGATAGAAACAAAAATTGATCCGTGGGTAGAATCAAACGGTGGATGGACAGCTATTATTCAAGTTGCCGCAGAAGCCAAACGCTCTGATATTTATATCGAGAATTGCAAATTTTTATTAAAACTATTCACTGGAGTATCTGTTTTATATTTATGTAACAAGGTTTATCATAGATTTTAATAAATATTTCTTTGTTATTTTTCTTAATAAAAAAACTATATTTTAAAGATTTATTGATTATTACATGTACATTCTTCATCACCACAAGATTCTATCATAATATTTTCTATAACATGATCAATACAATTCTTAAATTCGGTAGGCTCATCTTTTTCGGTAGCTTCTTCAACATCAATAATTTCTTCAGAATCATTAATAATTTCAGTATTAATTTCTCCATCATTAACAATTTCAGTATCATCACTCTGACATCCAGAATCACAACATGAATCTTCTTTACTCAATGCTTCAACTAGAGTCAACATATCTCTAATTTTTACACCGGTTATTTCTTCAAGTTTATCAAACAAAAAGTTTATTAAATATTCTAAACCAAAATTAATTAATTATTTATATTTTATATTTTACCTTTTTCAGACATCATTTTAACACTATTTTAAAACTAATTATAATTTTGTTTATAGAATAACAAAGAAACATTAATACATTTATTAAACACTAAACACTAAAATAACTGTGAAAGTCTAGCAGTAACAATTTTCCAGATTGGAGAAAGCACATCGTTTTGATCTGCTTTATATCCTTGGATTGTTATTGTTATATACCAGTTTTCCTGTTCTTTGAATCCAATTTCTGTAAATGCATCATAATATCTGGTATATTGACTCGTGAAGAAAGCATTTTCATTGCATTTTAAATTGGAATTGATCTTTTTGAACGTATTATCTATATCCTTGATATCTAACATTGATAGAGTGCCAGCGAGAGATTGAAATTGAGTCTTATTGAGTTTGACTGGATTTGCCAATTGCATATTAATAGGCCTCTTTAAAAAATACATTTTATAATTGTGGAACATCTGAACTGGTTGGACGCTTATTTTCTTGGTCATATTTGATTTATGATCTTTATAAGGTGGTGACGCACTTTTATACCCTTGACAGAAACTGATTAACCAATCAGAATCATGCATGTTAAGTGAATGATAATTGCATGTTAAGTGCGTGACTGTATGTAAATTAACCCGTTGAGTTTTATGATTTTACACATATCATCTATATAAAATGTAATATTATTATTATTACTATACAAATAAAATTACTATTATTACTATTATTATTACTATACAAATAAAATTACTATTATTATTATTATTATTAATATTATTACTATTATTATTACTATACAAATAAAATTACTATTATTACTATTATTACCAAAACTAACAAAAATAAAACTATTACTATTATTAATATTATTACCAAAACAATAAAACTATTACTATCAACACTAAAACAAAACAACAAAAATAAAATACAAAAACATTTATTACCAACAATAAAACTACCAAAACAATCAAAATAAAATACATTTATTGTCGTAAAAGTTGCATTTTTTGAAAATTTCGTATGGAATTTGTCAGATTCCATTCGACATAGCGCTGATATCGGAAATCACAGCAGCTACACCCCAGAATGCAGGGGTATTCAGTTTCCATCTCCTTGACCGTTCGGTTTATTTCATTGTCCCAAAGGGCTTGTTTAATCAGATTTGAAAATATCGATTCGTGTTTCATTATATATCAACTGTTGATGCATTGAAGGTTCTTGATTCTTCAAAATCTCCTTTATTTGAGGATAGTAATAAATAATACGCTCGATTAGCATTGGAGCATATTTGTCTAAATAAAATATAAAAAAAAATTAAATAAAAATGATAAATTTACCGTATTCAGCGATATTTTTCTTTGGCATAGCATACATAATATTTTCCATTTTAAAAATGAAATAAAATGAATAAGCAATTTGTTTTAATCAATCATTAGCCAATCAGATATCAACCAATCCGGTGATTTCATTTTGTATGTCACAAACAATATTTTTGTACTCTAGATTTCGCACCCCTAATATGACTATTTTGCCGCTAGCAAACACGTTAACACACATTGGGTTGTATTTTAAAAGCCTCAATGCAAGAAATAATTCCGGCTCGAACATACAAAGACATTTTGTTGACATGTTGTATAGATTGATAGATTGTCCCATATCCATGGTAACTGTAATTGACTGTATTTTAAGATCCTTTATTCTATATTGTAATTTATTGACATCTAAAGGTTTCTTACATCCCATGATTCTGCATTTGCCGGATTTGAAAAATATTATAGGGTATTTTCCACTCCTATCTACAATTTCCTGGGGTTTACCATTGGAAACGTCATTTTTGATACATCGAAAGTTCCTTTATAATTTATATTTGATAACATAATTAAACAATAATGAAATATTAATCTATATATATATGATTTTTAGGAAGAGTTCATTAAATCGTATAATATAAACAAAAACCTATAATTATACAAATTAATAATGGACTTAAGAAATGATGCTGTATATCAAATCGTCGGCCAAGTGGTAGTGGTAAAACTATGTTTGTGTGTAAATTACTGAAATCTAATTTATTTCAAACAAATTCAACAAGATTTATTGGCATAGGGGTGCAGATGAAGAACATGGATTAACTCAGGATAATTTCTGTAAATTGAAAAACATGAAAATAGTAAAGGGTTTCGATAAAAACTGGTCAAGTCGTTTAAGGAAAGGTGATGTCATCATTATTGATGATTTGTATCAGGAAGCTAATAAAGAAAAGGATTTTAATAATTTATTCACAAAAATCAGTAGACATGTTGGTGTTACTGTGATCTTTATTACTCAAAATCTATTTCACCAGGGTGGTGCACATCGAACAAGCAATTTAAATGTTCAATATTTAGTTATTTTCAAGAATCCTAGAGATGCAACAGTTATTGATTTTCTTGCTCGACAAGCATACCCTAATAATCGTAATTTTCTCATCAGTGCATTTCAAGATGCTACAAAATCACCACATGGATATATATTTCTTGATTTCACACAACAATGTAACGATGATTTACGGGTAAAAACAGATATTTTCAATAAAGAAGGTGCCATGGTATATAAACAAAGTTGAAAACTTTAACATGTAAAAATGTTTATGAAATCCAGGCTTAAACATATCCGTAAACTTAGACATAATATTAAAAAGACTATAAAGAAACGTGTTCCACCAAAAACTAGTTATACACCATCTAAAAAGCTAATAACCGAGAATTACACTGCAATGAATCTTATTTCGAAAAACATTATTAAAAAGAGTAAGAAAAAAGTTAAAATTGTAAAAATCATAGGAGTTTCCCATATTTTAATGCATTGTTAAAGGCTTCGAGTATGAAAAGAATGTCTATTTTACAATCTTTTCCAACTTTTGTTGTCGATGATTTACTCAAAATTCTATTAAAAGTAGTCAGAGGTAAAATTAAAATCAGTAATTCTAAAAAACTAGTATTGAATAAACATCGTAAGCCTTTGTTATCGCTAGTAAATAATAAAAATCGTAGCAAATGAGAAAAATCATATATAAACAACAAGGTGGTTTATAGGAGCAATGTTACCATTAGCATTATCATTATTATCACAATAAACGATAGGGCAATCATTACCTAATGTTAAATTAAATTTAAATCATCTTGTTGTAATGGAGAAGATTGGACGAACCAGAAGACGAGGCAGGTTTCGGTGGAGTGGCAAAGTTAAAGAAAAGAGTCCCAAAGTCGAAAAAGGAAACGAAAAGTGGTTGTCAGATCAGCTTGCGTACAGTTTAAACAAACCAATGCGGAAAAGATTTCCAACAAGAGCTTATAAGACATTCGGTATTAATGATTTATGGCAAATGGATTTGATGGAGATGATACCGTATTCGAAAATTAACAAGGGTTATAAATATATTTTAACGTGTATTGATGTTTTCAGTCGTTTTGCTCGCGGTCTACCAACAAAGACAAAATCTGCCGAGGAAATATCTAAAGCAATTAACTCAATGTTTAAAAATGGGCATCCAGACAATTTGCAAACCGATTTAGGTATTATTATTATTATTATTATTATTATTTTATTATTATTATATTATTATTATTATTATTATTATTATTATTATTATTATTATTATTATTATAGGCAAGGAGTTTTACAATAGTAAAGTTAAGCAAATCCTGGATCGTCTCAAAATAAATCATTATTCTGTACATTCTCAATACAAAGCCGCTCATGTTGAAAGATTTAACCGGACATTGAGGGATAGATTGAAGAAATATTTCGTGCATCAAGGTAATAAAATATGGATAAATGTATTACCGAAAATACTTGTTAGTTATAATAATTCATCACATCGAGGTCTGAATGGTTTGAGACCCGTAGATATCAGCTCGAAAACAACGAGTACGATCTAAAACAGTTGCTATTACAAAACCAAAATATAAAGTTGGTGATTACGTTAGAATTAGTAAAATATCTGCTTCACCTTTCATCAAAAATTTCGATAGTAATTGGAGTGATGAGGTATTTCAAATTACTAAAATTAATACTAAACAGAGTCTTGTAATGTATGTTATTAAAGATAGTGATAACAATTTAATACAAGGGAAATTCTATGAACAGGAATTACAAGTTATTTCCAAACCTACAGTGTTCAGAATTCAGAAAATATTGAAAACTAAAATGGTGGGTAAGGATAAACAATACTATGTCAAATGGCATGGATATCAAAAACCCTCATGGATATCATCAAAAGACCTAGTAAAATGAGTTTCTATACAATTTTACCGAGTAATAGTTGCCCACTAATCCATCCGGAAAATCAACCAAGTAAATTTATGGTTGATCTTCAAAATCCCATTTATTTACATGGAAATTGGGAAGTTGCTTTGCAAGACTTTACATTTGTGTACAATACATTTCCATTTTATAGTCATTGTAAAATCGGTTACAAGAAGCGTGTACCCAAAACCTGTAGTGGTGTTTCTCAATCAATAATTTTGAACGATATTGTCATATCCCGAATCAGATTTTAGATGAAAATAGTGGCATGTTTTTCAAAGATGGATTGAATGTTAGTTGTGATTATAGTCCATTTACAATAAAGTTTGAAAGTATTGAGGATGCCAAGCGAATGGGTTGTGATAAGCTTAGCATTTTGTTCCTGGTACTGAATACCTAATACGTTTCAAAACATTTGATGAAAAAAGTGTAACAATCGAAAACATCAAAATATCACTATCATATATTAATGAAGTTGAAGAGACATTTACATTTACTAATGATTTATATATTGAAACACTTGAAGAATTACATAAATATATTTCATTCAATTGTTTACATATATTTAAAACTATTGAATTTCTTAAAGATGGAATATGTAAATTCAATCTGAATAATAACCTTTGTGAAGTTAAATTTGATAAAAATTTGGCTAATACATTGGGATTAGATAAGCAAACATATAGGGCAAGTGCTTTTGGTGTACGCAAACCAAAAATAATAAAACTTCATAGGCAAATGTTCATATATACTAACATCATCGATCCTATAATTGTTGGTGATTCTTTGGTTCCTCTATTGAAATCTGTGTGGGTTGATAAAAATGACCAGGATGAAGTTTTTAATATAAATATCGATAATCCCATGTACTTACCGGTATCAACATCATGTATAAACAATATAGAAATAAATATTCGTGATGATAGCGGTAAATTTATTGAATTTAGTAAAGATACAAAAACTCATTCGACATTACATTTTCGTAAATTAGAAGGCCAATAACGATATTATTAGTATGTATAGTGGTAGCCAAAGTGGTGGCGAATTACCATATTTTATTGGTAAACAGTATGGATCAGGATGGTTGAGAACAATTGGTAGATTTGCACTTCCTATTCTTACACGCATTGGTAGTTTTGGCATGAAAACTGCTAAAGATGTGATAATGAATGAACAGAAAATATTACCATCGCTGAAATCAAATGCATTATTCGAGTTAGGGAAAGTTCTACCTAGTGTTGCAGGTATGTTTCAAAAACCGAAGCGCCACACCGACTCAAAACGTAAAAGACATCATAAACATATAAACAAACGAATGAAAGGACATGGAACTATATTTCAAAAATGATTTGTGGTAAATCTGAATTGTGCTTATTTGATAGACCATCTCCCCAAGCAGTAATTGAAATGGGGCCTTTGAAGAGGTATTCCCGATGAATTCTATTATGGATAGTAGAACCGATATTGAATTTTATATTAATAGTTCCCAAACTGAATATTTAGATTTGAATGATACATTGTTAACTGTACAGATCAAAGTTGTAGATAAAGATAGAAAACCGTTGGGTGAACCTAGTGATGTAATACCAAACAAGTTCATATTTCATACACTTTTTAAAGATGCAGTTCTCGGATTTAATAATATCAAGATTGAGGGTGGTAACAGTACATATATTCACAAAGCTTTAATAGAAACTATTATAAATTACAATAGCGATACTAAAAATACATGTTTAACTCCTATGGGTTATTGTAGTGATGACGATAGGAAAAAGTGGATTAAAGGATCGAAATTATTTACCATGTGCTCATCATTACAACTCGATTTTATGGATCAACCGAAATATTTACTCCCAGGTGTTAATGTACACATTAGATTGAAAAGATCTGATTCTGCATTATCACTAACAAGTACTAGCACAGCACCAATTTTTCAATTAGTTGATGCAAAATTATTGGTAAGAAGAGTTCGTGTTGAGCCTCTGTATTAGCCGGTCATCAACTGGGGCTTAATTCTAAGCATGCAATATATCCATTGAAAACAAAGGAAATTGTTCAATTTGCTATTGCTAAAGGTTCAGCTTCTTTCTATAAGGAACAAATATTTGGATATAGAAGAATGCCCAACTTTATATTGGTAACATTTCAAAGTGAATCTCAATATAATTGATACTACTTAACATCGAGCTCAATTTTCAAAAATTTTGGAGTAACATCGCTAACTTTATAGAAAAATAGTGATTACAGAGAAACATACTCAAGATTTCGATAATGATAATTATTGTGCTACATATATGCAGAGTATAGTGAGAAATATGGGTTATTTGGATAAAAACCTTAATTGTGGTATAACTCTTGAAGATTTTAAAAGCAAATATCCATTCTTCACATTTGTTTTGGCACCCGATTTTGATTTAAATCAGAGTCAATTACCTCAAAATGGAAATTTACGATTAGATATAAAGTTTGCTAAAGCTACAACTGAACCGGTACATGTTGTAATATATGGAGTATTTAAAAATGAGGTTCAAATAACTGCAAACAGAACAGTATTGGTTTGAACAAAGTTCAAACATTGTTGGTATAAATGTATAGATAATTTATGATAATTTATCATGGAGTAAGTTTTTAATTATATTATTAATATTATTGATGTAGTTCTGTTCAGGTCTATCGAATTGGAAAACAAATACTAGGACATGAATTTTTAGGGGTTTTTCCTCTTGATAAAATTCCATATTTACGTAATAATCAAGCCATAATCGTCAATACTCAATCATCTCATCTCAATGGAGAACATTGGTTAGCAATATATATGAAACCTAGCAAGATATTTGTATTTGATCCTATGGGTTTCTATTATCCGGCTTTAATGGTTTCGAAACTGCAAACAATGGGTAAACCTATTGTGTATAATAAAACTATGTATCAAAAACCATGGACCTTAACATGTGGTCAACATTGTTTAGCTTGGTTATTATCCAAGCGATTTGATGTTTAATAAATGTATTAATGTGTTTATTGTTATGTTTTAACTATTAATATTTTTATTTATTATTATTATTTTTATTATTATTATTATTATTTTTATTATTAATATTATTTTTATTATTATTATTATTATTATTTTTATTATTAATATTATTTTTATTATTATTATTATAAATATTATTATTATTATTATTAATATTATTTTTATTATTATTATTATAAATATTATTATTATGTGTTTAATTAATGTTAATAAGCTAATGCATCATCACAAAGACAATGCATGATAAGTGCGTGATCACAAAGACAGTGCATGATAAGTGCGTGATCATCACATGATAAGTGCATGACTGCATGCATGCACACTCAAGACTTAATAAAGAAAACACATACATACTTTTATTTGTATGTGATTTACAAAGAACGCATGCCTACACGGTATAGACTGCATGTGTTTTACAAAGAAAACATACCTACACACTATAGACTGTGTTAGAAGCTATAACATTCAATTCTTCAGTCATCAAAATAAATTACTAAGACTATTTAATCCAAATTATATTTCATAAAAATCTGATTATATAAACAAATATTCTTGGGACATTTTCTAAATTTTAATTTCAACCAAATATCAACATACCATTGCATTCATACTTGAATTTCAATTTTATTAAAAATTATTTTATTTTAAAATTTCAATTATCATTTCAATTTTAATATCTTAAAATAATTTAAGTTTCAATTAAAACTTTACAAATTTTAATCGTGAACTAATTTAATTTAGTATTTTAATTTTAACTCCTCACATCCCCCTTTTTTAAAATGTTTGATCTTCTCAACATTTCTGACTACCATCTTCCCATTTTGATCCTTAAGTAAGTAGCTCCGTTCATGTATTTTCTTTATCACTTTGTACGGCCCTTCCCACCTTGCATCGTCTTTATTTCGAATTTCTTGTTTGATCAAGACCACATCTTCCATTTCAAAATTTCTCACTGTTTTGCTTATTTTTGGTTTTAGTGTTTTATCCTCTATTCTCTTTTCCATATCTTCTCTATTTATTTCTTTATTCGAGTACCATTTCATTCTGTCGATCTTCCTCCCAAATATAATCTCTGCTGGGCTTACTCCCGTTGTTTTTTGAACTGTTGCATTTAACGTATATTCTATTTCTGGCACTATATCAGCCCAGTTTTTCCTTCCTCCTTCATTCAATGACGCGTTAATATACTCTCTGATTGTTCTGAATTGTCTTTCAATAATACCATTCGTGTTATGGTGATATGGGCTTGAGAAAATTAATTCAATGCCAGCTGTCTTTGCTAGTTCTTTTATGCTTCTTGCTTCAAAGTTCTTCCCACAATCTACATGAAGTTCTTTTGGCGCTCCAAACTTTAATATCCATTTATTTAATAACGTCTCACTAATTGTTCTTTCGTCTTGCTTGTTTATGGCCGTTAATGAGATGTATTTACTATAGTGGTCAATGATTCCGCAAATATATTTCTTTTTGTTGAACGTTTCTTTCAATGGCCCACATATATCCATATATATCTTCTCGAATGGTTCTGTACTCTTTATTGTTTGAGTTTCCTCCTTTGTCTTGGTTGTTATCGTTTTCATTTTCTGACATCTTTCGCAGTTCTCAATTACCTTTTTTACTTCCGTTGCTAGATTTTCCATGTCGCAGTTGTTCTGGATATATTTTGTTACTTTCTGTGCACCTGCATGGCACAGCAATACGTGTACTTCTTTTATCATCCTCTGTCTATTATCTGACGGTATCCATATTTTACCTTGTTTAGTTAGTACCGTGTTGTTTTCCATTATGAACTTACAATCTTTATTTTCTAACTTATTCTTTATTTCTTGGACCTCCATATTGTCATTTTGCCACTTGTTATATCCGCCTTCTGCTGTTACTGTTAATATTCTGGTTTTAATTTTGCCGGTTTTTGCGTCTTCGTGTTCCATCATACACTGTACACATGTTCCGCATGTTTTCCTGGATAGCATATCCGCGTTTGTATGGCTTGTTCCTTTCCTGTATTCCATTTTAATATCCAGACTGCTTAAATAGTTGATCCATGTCTGGAATTGAGCCGTTATTGGTTTCTTCGTTGTTACCATAAACGTAATAGCTTTATGGTCCGTTCTCAGTACGAATCTCTTACCATATAAGTAGTGGTTGAAATGTTTACAAAAATAGTATATTGCCAATAATTCTTTTCTGGTAATGCAGTATCCTTTTTCGTGGCTGCTCATCGCATGTGAACCATATGCAATGACATGTTCATGTCCTTTTTCATCCTTTTGCGAAAGAACTGCTCCAATAGTATCGAAGCTCGCGTCTGTGTCTAATATAAATTCTTTTCTGAAATCTGGAAATACCAATACTGGGGCGGTTATCAATGCTTCTTTCATTTCCCCGAAAGCCTTTTCACACATCTCTGTCCATCTTATTTTCTCATTGTTTTTTCCGCATATACTTTCTAGTGCTCTTGCCTTCTTTGCATAGTCTTTTATGAACCGTCGATAATAGTTACAGATACCCAGAAAGCTCCTCAGATTCTTCACACATTTTGGTTTTTGAAATGATTGTATTGCTTCTATTTTAGTATTATCTGTTTGTATGCCGTCTTTATTTATTATGTGTCCCAGAAACTTCACTTCTTTTCTAAATATTTGACATTTTTCGGGGTTCAATCTTAGTCCTGCTGTTGCGATCTTCCCTAGGACTTTTCCAAATATGTTATAATGGTCTTCTTCTGTCTTTGTGAATATTAGGATGTCGTCTAAATATACCATCACTCCATCTTTCCACAAGTCTTTCAATACTTTCGTCATTAATTCTTGAAATGTTCCTGGTGCCGCTGCAATACCGAACGGCATCCTGTTAAAACAGAACTGTCCTTCTTTTGTTGAGAATGCTGTTTTCTCTTGAGATTCTTTATCTAACTTCACTTGGTAATAAGCATTTCCCAAGTCGATTGAGCTAAAATATCTGGATCCGTGTAGGATGTCTAAAATTTCATCTACATTTGGCATTGGAAATGCTTGTCTTTCTGTTATCTTGTTTAATTGTCTGAAGTCTAGACAAAGCCTGATGTCTTTTTTCTCTTTCTTCCATACACAAACTAAAGGTGTGTTCCACGGTGAATTGCACTTCCTAATTATTCCGTTGTTTTCTAGATTTTTTATTGCTTCCTCAATCTTGTCTTCCAAATTTATTGGCTGACGTCTCGGTTTAATCATTATTGGCTCTCCTTTCGTGATGATCTTATGTTTTATCAGATTGGTACACCCAATGTCCCATTTATCTGCCATAAAAACATTCTTGTTTGCCTGAAATATTTCTAGCAGTCTCTTATTTCCGGTAACTTTTAAAACGTTGATGGCATGACGTAATCTTTCTTCATCTGTTATAATCCGCCCAAATCTAGCTTCTATTTCGCAAATGAAATCACTACGTTTTTCATGTTCTTCTAGTATACATTTCAATTCTATACCAAATAACCTTTGTAGTTCTACTCCTCCAATAATTTCTGGTATTAAATTCTTTACTATAATGAATGTTACATTTCTTTCCATACTGCCCATTTTAACATTGATGTTTAGTTTACCCATAGTTTCTAATCTACTGTTGTTTGCACATCTTAGCGATTCCTTGTTTCTAATATTTCGATATTTTCTAATCGATCAATTACAGATTTAGCCATCACATTAATTCGCGCTCCTGTATCCAATAAACAATCTACTTTCCGCCCTTGGATATCCAGTGTTGTACTCGGTCTACCTTGCATTATATTATATGTTATTACTGGACTTTTTTGTTCTTCTACTGACAAAATATTCTGCTCTCTAGTATCTTCTACAATTTCATTAATACACACGTCTCCATTTTTCTTTAGGAATTTGTAAATTTTCTCTATCGTTCTTTCCTCGTGTTTTACTACTTCATTTACTTTACACTCCTCTTTAAATTTTTTCTGACTTTCCTTATCATTCGACTTTTTAATTTCTACACTACTATTATTATTAATATCACGTTCAAAAACACTACAATCTTTATCAATCATACAATCATCATCCATACTTAAATTACACATACCGTTAGCATTCATTCTTTGGTTGAAATCAATCTTACTTAGTAAATTGCTCCGATCAATGTCCCGTTTGACGGAGCGTGCTCGTTTGGGTCATTCTCCCTGTTATACTCGTCTGGCTGGCTTGACTGTTTTGTATTCATCATCTCATCATCAGACTCGATAGCTGCAATATCTTTTCTGTTATATTGTTGGTTTCCCCATTGTCTTTGATGTACGTTCCTTGGTTGATACATATCTTCCCTTTGTTGATAGGTATTTCTTTGAATTCTTCCTCCTGACATCTTCCTTTGGTCTCGATCTCTTCCTTGATTTCGTCTTTCCATATTTGTGTAGCACTCTCTTTCTTTGTGTCCTCGTGCATTGCATCTATGACATTTGATTGTTGGGCATTCTCTTCGTATGTGACCTTCAACACCACATGCATAACATTGAAATCTTCTTTTTATATTACATTCTCTGCTACTGTGTCCCGGTTTTTGACACGTCCAGCATTCTATCACTTTAACTCTTGTCTCTGGTTTCCATTCGTTGATTTCTCTCTTCGTGGCTCCAACTTGTACTACATCTCTATAAGTTCTTCCCCCAGTTGTAGGTCGTATTGATCTCACCGTGTTTACTTGTTCAATAACCTTGTTAACTTTTTCTATCTTCTTTATAGTTTCTTTAATTTGTTCCGCCGTTTTGAGATCTTTCATTTCGATTTCTTTCCTGACTTCTTTATCTCTTACATAATGTGTCAATAAACATTTCTGAATTTCTTCCTCATTCCAAGTGTGTGAGGCCAATTTTTTAGTCATTTTTGATATTTTCTCTATAAATATTTCCGCTGAATCGTTACCTTGCTCGTAGTTCAAGGCTTCTCTTAAGTCATCAATCAATGACGTTGGTCGATGAAAAGCTGCTCTTAATTTCTGTTCAACGGTTTTACCTTCTGCGGCTTCATATTCTTCAATCAAAGTCCTGTCCAGAAGTGTAATAACTAGTACCATTTGTGTCTTCACTGGTGTCTTCGTTATTTCAAAGAACCTCTGACATTCTTTGATAAATAATTCGAGGTCATCTCCTCTGTGGAATTTCTCTGGAAGTAATCTTCCAATAAGCAGATCCGTTGGAATGGTCGCCATGTTAGAAGCTATAACATTCAATTCTTCAGTCATCAAAATAAATTACTAAGACTATTTAATCCAAATTATATTTCATAAAAATCTGATTATATAAACAAATATTCTTGGGACATTTTCTAAATTTTAATTTCAACCAAATATCAACATACCATTGCATTCATACTTGAATTTCAATTTTATTAAAAATTATTTTATTTTAAAATTTCAATTATCATTTCAATTTTAATATCTTAAAATAATTTAAGTTTCAATTAAAACTTTACAAATTTTAATCGTGAACTAATTTAATTTAGTATTTTAATTTTAACTCCTCACAGACTGCATGCATAAAAATCTCTCACCTATATATGTGTATTGCTATATTCTCTATATTCTCTTTATAAACTATATATACACTATATTTTTTACACTATATTCTCTTTATAAACATTGACAAATTCTAAATTTGTCACAATTATTTCAAAAATTTATCAAGCGCATTTTTCAAAAATTTTCAAAAATTGAACAATAATAATATTTTAAGAGCACTTTTAATGAACGAAACTGGTAAGGATTTTAAATTTTATTATTATATTTTCTAGACTGGTTTACATTAACAGAATTGCAATATCAGTTAGATCTTGAAAATGATGTTATTATTATCCAAGATGATGGTAAATTTTAATTTGATTTGTGTTTTATTTATAAATTATTTTAGAAGTTATTTTAATCGACGATACAATTATCATCAGTGATAGCGAAGATGATATTATGATTATCGAAGATGGTAAATTTTAATTTTATTTTCTCTATATATTATTACGGTTTAGTTGATTTGGATACAAATGTTATCATTAATGATGCCCCCGTTTCTGGGGAAGACAATGTTCGTGATGATGCCCTCGTTTCTGGGGAAGACAATGTTCGTGATGATGCCCCCGTTTCTGGGGAAGACAATGTTCGTGATGATGCCCTCGTTTCTGGGGAAGACAATGTTCGTGATGATGCCCCCGTTTCTGGGGAACACAATGTTCGTGATGATGCCCTCGTTTCTGGGGAAGACAATGTTCGTGATGATGCCCCCGTTTCTGGGGAAGACAATGTTCATGATGATGCCATCGTTTCTGGGGAAGATATGGAGGACCTCTCTTCTATGGAGGATGATGATTCTTCGGAATCAAGGAATAAATGTTAGTTTTTTATTTATTTTTATTTATTTTTTATTTATTTATAGAAATTAAGTTAATGATATTTGAAGTATTATTAAAATAATACATCAAATATCAATAATTTATAATAATTTATAATAAATTTATAATAAATTTATAATAAGGTTCTTTTTATTTCAAAAGTTTTATGATAAATATATTTTTAAATTGATGAAATTTAAAGTATTATTTTAATAATACTTCAAATATCATTAATTTAAAATAAATTTAAAAAAGTATTATTACTGAAACATATAATAACATAATAAATTATAAACAACTATATTGCCATAATAGTTTTTTGAATTATATAGGCATTTTTTTTTATTATAGATTTTACAGTAATTGAATTATATAGGAATTATATAGGAATTATTTTAAAAGATACTTTATAAAGAAATTATTTAATAGTTTGCAGTGAGCATGCAAATATTATTGTATATCTTATAAAGGTTTTATTTAATTGTTAGAATTATTAGATATTTTATATAGTTTTTATTAAATAGTTAGAATTATTAGATACTTTATATAGGTTTTGTACATTAATTTATTATTTTTATTAGGCACTTTTTATCCGAGATATTGATCTCATCATTGCAACATAATGAAAGTTGTCATGAAGAAATGAAAAAATATTACCGTCATAGATTTAATGGCATCAACCTTTTTATCTGCACCATATGCAAAACATCCCAGAACATTAAATATAAAGAATTTTATAGGGAACATGCGGTTCATTTAAATTCTTTTAAGTCGAGTAAAATAAATATGTTTAAGAAAATTAATAAAAATAACATCGATATTTTGAATATACTACAAAATAAAAATACATCAAATAAAAAGAATAAAAGACCTGCTGCACATATTAAAAATAATATCCCAAATAAAATAATTAAAAAAGAAGTCATCGAAATCAGTGATGATGATGACTCTAATATTATAAATAATGTAAATAATGAAAATAATGTAAATAATATACCTATTATAAATAATGAAACTACTATACCTACTATAAATAATGAAAATATTATAAATAATATACATATTATAAATAATGAAAATACTATACTTACTATAAATAATGAAAATATTATATATAATATACCTATTATAAATAATATACCTATTATAATTAATGAAAATACTATACCTACTATAAATAATGAAAATATTATATATAATATACCTATTATAAATAATATACCTATTATAATTAATGAAAATACTATACCTACTATAAATAATGAAAATATTATAAGTAATATACCCATTATAAATAATGTAAATAATATTATACAATTCGGAGGTTCTGTATTAGAGAATGAGCCGAACATTTCAGTAAATTTAAATGGCGCTATCAAAACTTTACGTTTTGATATATCTAACGCGCAACTAATTACAGTAACTTTAACTGAGCGAATCAGTAATAAATTAATTTTTGAGAAAAAAAAATGGGGAGCGTTAAAATTCAATTCGCGATATTAATTAAATTTGAAAAAGATGGTGAGATCCGTGACAATTATTTTTCGAATAATGCGGAGACATTTTCGGATAACTTTTTAAGCGAAAGGGTTAATAAGCTTAATGAAAAAATAGAACAATTCACCCATTTAGGCAGTGGATGGCGTGTTATTAATATTATGGAATTTCACTTTATTTTAACAAAATATGCTCCTATTAATCGTCTGTCTGGACATAAATATATTAAAACCCCTTCTGCATTGAAAAATAAAGGAGGTATAGTAAATATAAAAAACAATGACGACAAGTGCTTCCTTTACTCTATTCTTTATTTATTAAAGAAAGATATAATTGGTGAAAACCCCCAAAGAGTCTCTAAATATACAGAGTTTTTAGACGAATTAGAATACGATGAGATCACGGATTGTCCCATGAAATTAATAAACATCCCAAAGTTCGAAAAGAAAAATTCGACTTTAAAATTAGCAATAAATGTGTTTTCGTACACGCCAACTGTTATAATTGATGAGGTTCCAGATAATTATGTCTTTCACCATCCTCATTTAAGTTTGATCCATAGAAGCAAAGTCACTGACGGAAACCCTATTTATTTATTATTACTTGAAAATAATGATAGATATCATTATACCGCTGTGACCAATATCAACTGGTTAATGAATTTCCATCAAAACCCTTACTGTAACATTCAAATTAGATGTCGTTGGTGTCCACATTGCCTTAATGGGTTTAGATTAGATAATGCATTCAATACACATGTTGCATTATGCGCCAAAAATCAGACTGGCACAACCTTATACACGCTCACCGAAAATAAAAATTTAGAATTCTTAAATTATTCAAAACATATCACCCCACCTTTTGTGATTTATGCCGATTTTGAATCGGTTTTACCTCCTTATTATAGACATCATCAAATTCATATGCCTATTGCAGCAGGTTTTTTATTAATTAATAATTATACTAACACAAAATCATATTATTACTTTTATGGCCTTGATTGCATTCCTGATTTTCTTAAGAAAATTGAGGAAATTGCAACTGAAATTGTTATTCCGTACTATGATTCGGAAGGTGATAAATTGATAGGGCCTATGTCTTTCAGTGAGGTTCGACAGTTTAAATCTTGTCGAACCTGTTATTTATGTAAAAAACCGATTGTACATCCGGTTAGATCATTGCCATTTTACTGATAATTATCTAGGGGCAGCTTGTCGAAAATGTAATATAGCTCGTAGGATTTATCGATTACTACCTATAGTCTTTCATAATTTAAGAGGGTATGACCTTCACCATATTTTAAAATATGGTCTCGATCGCTTTCCTTCATGGAATTTAGATATCATACCGACCTCTACAGAAAAATTTATTTCGTTAATTGTTCACATTAACAAATTGGCTGTTCGCTTTATCGACAGTATGCAATTTGTTAATTGTTCGTTAGCTAAGGCTGTGAAAACGCTAAATTCTCTTCCAATGACTTCGTCTGTCTTTCAAGGTTCTATAGTTGACTGTAAAGGTATTTTTCCGTATAATTTTGCTGTTTCTGAGGAAGTTCTTGAGACTACTTATGAGTTGCCTCCAATTTGGGAGGGCGTAAGTGAAGATGAGTACGATAGGGCACAACTAATCTGGACGCAGCAAAACTGTAGGACTTTGCGTGATTATATGTTAATTTACCTTCAACTTGATGTATTCCTCCTTGCGGACTATTTTCAACAATTCCGTGCTAAGGCTATTGTTTACAATGGTCTTGAACCTCTAAACTTTTATGGCATTCCGGGTATGTCATGGGCTTCAGCGCTTATGACATTAACGGAACCCATTGAACTTTTACAGGACATGGAAATGTTCAATTTTTACGAAGGTGGAATACGGGGTGGGTTAACATTTGTTAACAAACATTACATTGCTGCTTCGGAGGATACAGAATTATTGTACATAGATATAAATAATCTGTATGGTTGGGCTCTCAGCCAAAGTCTTCCTTACGCTGATTTTACTTGGGTGTATAATGGTTTGGATGAGGTTTTGAGTGAATGTGCGAATGTTGTGGATATTGAAATCCTTCCATATGGATATACTATGGAAGTTGATATCGAGATTCCAGATAATTTACATGATTTTTTAAATGACTTTCCGATTGGACAGGAAAAGATGTGCCCACCAAATTCAAAAGTTGAGAAGTTAATGCTAACGCATTATCCTAAGAAGAACTATGTTCTTCATTGGAGGCTTCTCAGGCTTTATCTTTCTCTCGGGGATAAGGTTACATATATACATAGAGCTATTAAATACAAGCAAGCTCCTATTTTTAAACATTATATCGATAAAAACACTAACTTGCGTGCAAATGCAGTTAGTGAATTATATAGAGATTTATTTAAATTGTATAACAACAGTCTGTATGGTAAATCTGTTGAGAACCTTAAAAAGAGGATGAATTTGCGATTATGTAATTCAGCTGAAAAGTTAATTACATATTCGTCAAAACCGGCATTTAGAAAAACAATAGAGATTACTGATGATCTTTTTGCCGCTCATCTTAATAAGGACTCAATATGTTTGGATAGACCTAGTTATATCGGTCAATCAGTTCTAGATTTATCCAAACTACGGATGTACCAGTTACAGTATGTTGAGTTACAAAAATATCGTGATATTTATAATTGTGATATCAATCTAGTAGCGGGTGATACAGATAGCTTCTTTTTGGAGATAAAAAATTTAAAATTAGAAATTTTATTAAAAGCGATGATTTCGGATGACCTGTTAGACACATCAAATTATGATCCTTCTCATTCTTTATATTCTAGACGACTTGACTCGGTTATTGGCAAGTTCAAGGATGAGAGTAAAGGGTTAGGATATAGCGAGTGGGTTTTCTTGCGCCCTAAATGTTATAGCTTGCTAGGAAATAAATCAACAATGCGAGCTAAGGGTGTAAAATTACCGGGTACCGACATTAAACACCAATCATATTTTAATTGTTATAATAACAATACTATTATGTCGGTACCTCAAACTAGGATAGGAACACGAAATCACCAGCTGTTTACTTTTAAAAATTCTAAAATAGCATTAAATAATCATGACGATAAGAGAGCTTGGGTAGGGAAAAACTCGAGTTTTGCATATGGTCATTATAGAGGGGTTGATGTCCTTGAAGTTGGCGGTAATATAATAATGCCTGAAACCGATCCAGCAGTTCGCGATCAACAATTTGATGAGATATTTGACAATGTTATTGATATTTATTAACAAATTTTGTAAATATTCGAAAAATAAAAATTGTGAAAATTTCTCTTTACTTTTTCATTTCTTATAATTTACTTGTTTTCATTTTTAAATTATTTTTATTTTTTCATGAGAAATGCACAGCGTGAAGAAACGTGAAATAAGACTTTATATTTTTATATATGTTTTAACGTATTTATTATTAATAATTGATTGATTTTTTATGTAATTGTTTTTTTTTATATATAGTTGTTTTTATATAGATGTTTTTTTTTAATATAGTTGTTTTTATGTATTTATTTTATTATATATATATTATTATTAATAAAAAAGTAAAAAACATAATAATAATAAAAAATAATAAAAGTTTTAAAAAATAATAATAATAATATTTATAAAATAATAATAAAAATAATAATATTAATAAATAATAAATAAAACTTTTAATAAAAAATTAAAACATGTAATAATAATATTAATAATAATAATAATCAAAATAATAATATTAATAAAAAATAATAATATTAATAAATAATAAATAAAACTTTTAATAAAAAAAAATTAAAACATGTAATAATAATATTAATAATAATAATAATAATAATCAAAATAATAATATTAATAAAAAATAATAATAATAATAATATTAATAAAAAAAAATTAAAACATGCAATAATAATAATAATCAAAATAATAATATTAATAAAAAATAATAATATTAATAAATAATGAATAAAACTTGTAATAAAAAAAATTAAAACATTTAATAATAATATTAATTATAATAATAATAATAAAAATAATAATATTAATAAAAAATAATAATAATAAGTAATAATAATATTAATAAATAATAAAAAAAACTTGTAATAAAAAAAAATTAAAACATTTAATAATAATATTAATTATAATAATAATAATAAAAATAATAATATTAATAAAAAATAATAATATTAATAAAAAATAATAATAATAAGTAATAATAATATTAATAAATAATAAAAAAAACTTGTAATAAAAAAAAATTAAAACATTTAATAATAATATTAATTATAATAATAATAATAAAAATAATAATATTAATAAAAAATAATAATAAGTAATAATAATATTAATAAATAATAAATAAAACTTGTAATAAAATAAATTTACAAAATATATACTACTTATAAAAAATAAGTAGTAAATTAAAATTAAAAAATGTTTAAAAATAATATGACCTTGACCTACTTTTGAATGACCTTGAAAAAATATGGTGAGTCATCCAATGACCTTGGATGAGTGATGGTCTTTGTTTAAATGACCTTGAAAATGTGATGAGTCATCCAATGACCTTGGACGAGTCATGGTCTTTGTTTAAATGACCTTGAATGAGTCATGGTCTTTGTTTCAATGACCTTGAATGAGTCATTGTCTTTGTCTTAAAAAATTTTTGTACTTTTGAACTTAGAAAAATTTTCTCTCAGTCGGGGGGGGGGTACTGTGCTGGATGTGACACATCCCACTACTTATGACATTATTACATGAGTATCTAGAAGTGTTTGCAAAACACTAAAACGACTTTGGTTTAACGAATATCATTAACCCCTTTACTGAACGAAACGCCAATAAAATCACATAAGTTCATCAAGAGGAAAGTAAAAGGCAAATTAAAGCAATGAATGATCTCGGATTGATACGAGACAGTTATCTCAATTTCCATCGCCAATTGTGGTCGTTAAAAAGAAAGTTGGTGAATTGCAATTTTGTGTGAATTATTGAAAGTTAAATCAGGTGACAAGAAAAGATACGTACCCAATACCAGTTCCACAAGAAATGTTAGATCAAATGGGTGAGGTAAAACTGTTTACGGTGATTGATTTAAATTAAGAGTACTATCAATTTAAAGTGAAAGAGGAATAAAAAGGGAAAACTGCTTTTGAGATGGCAAAAAGCTATATAAATTTAACGCATTACCGTTTCATCGGTGTATGGATTTTATCCTACGAGATTTACCACACGCTCTGGTATACATTGACGGCACTATGTCGAAGTAATGTTTGATAGACCGTAAAAAGCCAATTTAAAAATAAAAGCATCAAAATGCGGGTTTAGAAAGTTAGAAGTGGTTTAGTTTCGACATATTATTTCTTGTGAAGTAGTGCAGCATGATCCAGATAAAGTTGGGAAAATCAGAGATTATCCTAACCCAGAGAATATTGATCAGATCTGACAATTTCTAGGGTTGGCAAGTTATTACCGAAAATTTATTAAAGATTTTTAACATATAGTGTAGTCTCTAAATGTATTATCGAAAAAACAAAGTAAATTTGTATGTAAAAAGTCCCAATAGGAAACATTGGATGTATTAAAATAGATAACCTTCTTCCATTTCAAACATTTCGAAATGATGTAGTGTTTTCTAAGTTCTTGCATTTTTGTAAATAAATATAAGAATCCCTCTATTTCTTGTGCACGAAGATTTTTGAAGACAAAAGTAATTTGAATGACGAAATTATATTAATATTACAAATTAATATTCACAATGAAAATAGCGCAACGTAATATGTTGCTATTTTGTGATAATAACAAACTCATTACATTATATAAACAGCTGTTTAATTGTTGTTAATTTCACACTTATATTTTAGACAATCTGGTTTTTGGAAGAAACAATGGCAAATAAATACTTAAAATTTAACTTCAAAAACTTTAATTTAATTTAATTTTACTACTAATTTATGAGTTAGTGAGAAAATAAAAAATAAAAATAGAAAAAGATAACGACCAATTTCATTTTAAACGTATATTATGAATAACATGTGGTACATTTAGCCCTATAATTTAAAAATTTGGAAAGATATACTTAAAATAGTCAATATAGAAACCTAAAAACATTATTTTATGAGTCAAAAATCCATTTTTTTTAATTAAGTCATCCTATTTTGTTTCGTTCACAGTTCTTTTGACATAATTACTTGCTACTCTTAGCCTTATGCAACTGGGTAATATACGACAAGTTTTCCGCACATGGAGAACAGAATCCGATGAGTGACTTCACCTTTGCATTGATATCAATTCCTTCGATCTCCAACAGGTGACATCAGCGACCGAGTGTTATTCTGAGTCCAAGAAGCTTTTTCTATTGACTATGCTAATTTGTAGTCAAGCCGTATTAAACCAAGTGATCCACAACCTCGTTTACATGAACTTTTACTTTATTTTCTTGTCTTGTTTTTAGCAAGTGAAAATTTCAATGATCTTCACCGTTCGGCAAAATCAACCAGTTTCCCTTGATTCATTCATCACACTTATGCGCTCGACAAAATCATTATAATCATCTAAAATTCAATGAACTCAAAATAAAAAGCAAGTCGAAAGAATTCGTCTTATCGATTCAAAAGTTTGCCTTCGATAAGCTATTAGAATTTATACTCTTCTTTTAGAGAGGTTCTTCTGTTCCATTGAAAACACCTCATTATCAATACATTTGCTTTTTATTAGATTTTGCACATTTTATGAATTATTCTATAAATCACTGTTTAATGTTTGATATTTTCATTAAATGCTAAATTTTCTTTGAGAAAATTTGAAAGTGGTAATATTTTTTGAGAAACATCTATGATACTGGATATGAAAATTAAAACTAATAAACTAATCATTTTTCCATAATAAATCATATAGGATTTATAGAGATTTTGAGCAGGTTGCCCAACGATTCACCACACTGCGCTATGCCAACCTCAACGAAAGTTACAAATTTAATTATGTATGTTAATAATATTAAAAAGGCTATGTAATAATAACTTAAACCCTTTTTAATTATTTTAATTAAATTTTGTCCAATCAAAACTGTTTTAAATAAAAATTAATTAAAATATATTACATTTTAATAATTAAATTTAAATTAATTAACAAAATATTAAAAATGATTCTTAATGGAAAATATAAATTTATTGCAAAAATTCAATCATCAATGAAAAGTTTTATTTATATAGCTGAAAACAATTCAAAAAAAAATCTTAATCATAAAACTGTTGTTATTAAAAGCATTTATACATGCGATAAAAATTTTTTTATTCAAGATAAAAAATATCCTTTTCCAATACCAAAGGAAATGTATTTTATTAAACTAGTTAATAATAAAAATCTTTGTCCAAAAATTCTAGATTTTTTCTACAATGAAGATGAATTTGCAATTGTTTTGGAAAATCTAAACGACAATTGGATGGAGTTGTACAACTTCCTTGATGAGGAAAAACCTACCGAAAATATAATAAGCAAAGTAATAAAAAATATCATTATGGTTCTAAACACATTAATTGGAAAAGGTGTTTATCATTTAGATGTAAAACTTGAAAATATTATGATAAATAAAGACACTTACCAAATTAAGTTCATTGACTTCGAAAGTTCAATTTATGATAAAAAACACAAAAATCCTACGAATAATTCATTTGTTGGCACCGTTGGATTTACAAGTTATGAAGCGGTCAAAGAACAGATATACGATGTCAAGAAAAATATGGTGTTCGAAATCGGATGTTTAATGTATGCATGTATTGAACGTCGTTTGCTGTTTGTTAATTTTGAAGATTATGAAGAAATTAGACAAATTTCCTATTATAAATGTTCAGAAATGGCTGTGACTTTAATAGAAAAGTGTTTGGCTTACAACCCAGATAAAAGAATTAAACTAAATAAAATTCTAAATCACAGTTGGTTTGACAAAAAATCTTTGAGAAAAAAGCTTTTAAAATTAATTGGTAAATAAATAATTGTTTTAATAAATTGTTTTTAGGTAATATATTTATTTTTAAGAAATGATATTATAGTTTAAAATTAAAATATAAATATAGTGATTTCCTTTGTAGAAGCAAAAGTAGTTTGCTATTTAGTATTTAATATTGAAGTAAAGTTTATATAATTTAATAGAATAATAATAATAATAATAATAATAATAATAATAATAATAATACATTGACTAAAATTTATGCTTTAACTGTAACATATAAGTGAAAACGTTTCATTTAAAATTTATTTTTAACCTAGTTTTTTTAAATATATATATTATTTTAATATTATAATATTTTAATAATATTTAAAATTTACTTAAACATTTAAATTATGTATCTATTATTGATTTATTTTATATTATTTTATCTATTTATCTATTCTTTTGTAAATTAGTAATGATTTTTATAAATCAGTGATTATTTTTTAAATGATAATTACCTACCAATACTTAAATACATTTGTCGTTAATTTTATTTTATTTATTGACCGGGTTAAAAAGAGACACTAACAACAAATTTCCAACACATTCTTATAAAGCTCCTCGTTGCATAATATCTAATAGTGTTTATTAGTTAACTAATTATTGATACATAATACCTTCAGACACATAAACATACCAATAATCAAACACAAACCATCAAACATTATAAAAAACCTCTGATCTTGAAACTACAATTTAGAAATATTGTAGCATAATATGTTTATACTGTTGGGGTATTACGAAAAAAGCACAGTAAAATCAATAAAACACCAAAATGATAAAAGTGCAACATTAATTAAAAAATTTACAAAAATTCGAAAGTAGTATTGATCGGTGGAAATTGGTATGGTTGAACGCCAAATTGAGAGACAGGTCCAGAAATAATAAAAAAAATTTAGTGAGGGGTCCCTAGAAAATAATATAAGAAAAAAAGAAATTAATTTTAAAAAATTAATTACTAATCGGAAGCCCGAGTCAATGGGAAGTCCGAGGCAATGGGAAACCCGAGAGATGAGAAAAATCTGAGAGATGGGGAAAACCCGAGAGATAAGGAAAACCCGGTGTGTAGACGGAATAATATAAAAGGGTAAAAGCCCTAAACAATATTAAATGGGCGCCACTGATCTATGGAGAGGTAATTATTTCCTAATTTAGTAATGGAGCAAACGTTGTTGACAAATTTCGGCTAAAGAGGTCTGTGGAAAGTAATTATTTTTAATAATTTAATAATGTAGCAAATGTTGTTGACAATTGTCTGAAAACAGTCTGAGCAGGAGTATAAAAGGAAAAGGTAAAAACACGAAAGGGACCAGTGGTCAAAGCAAACGAGTAGTTTAGTCAGGTCAGTAAAAGAATCTAAATCCAAGTAAAGTCAAAAGTTATCTATCAGATAGGGTGATTATCCTTTGGATAACCTACCTTAAGATAATAAAATTTATACGGTGGTTGAAGGGTGCAAATAAATCAGTGAAATTGTGATTACAAAACATTGAAATAAATCGGATTGAGTAGTAACTGTGATAAAGTGAAAATAAAATTATTCTGTGTTGGGTTTGCTTATTTGATTTGAAAAGGACACGAGGAGTCAGAGAGAACCGACTTTCAATAATAATAACCCAACAATACGAATAATATGTTTATACGATATTCATTAATTATCTTTCTTTTCATTCTATAAAACTTGAATAATTTCACATTACAAATAATTTTATTTCCGTTTATCTCTCAGTTTATAGCTTCTTTCATGAATCTGTTCAAAATTTCATACTATCATGATAACTTTAACCCATCTTACTTATATTTTGTCGTTTTACTAACATAATAATCTACAAGAAAAAATAAAATAATTAAATGCAAAATCAAATTTAATTATTAAATAATCAAAAACAAACAAAAAAACCAGAAATTATAAAAAATGCGATTTTAATTGAAAATTTGGTTTTAACAAATCAAAATATACACATGAAAGTTGTGGTATATAAACCGATGCTTGACAAGCAAAATTCAAAACATTTTTAAAAATTTTAAGTTAATTGAAAAATTTCTCTCAGCACTTTAAATTATTTTTTTTCTTATTTTGACGAATATGAAAACAGATTTTCATAAGTATTATTATTATCATTATTATTATTATTATTATTATTATTATTATTATTATTATTATTATTATTATTATTATTATTATTATTATTATTATCGTTACTAAAACTATTATCATTATTATAAATATTATCATTAATATTATCAGCAGTATTATTATGATTATTTATAATTCGTATAATTATTAATATTATGATTGCTATTTGTACCATTATAATTATTAATATGATTATGATTATTATAATGGTTATAATAATAATTATTATTGTTAAAAAGATAAAAATTACGATTAGTATAATTATCCCCATTAATATTATTTTATGAATTATTGTTATTATTATTGAAATTATGATCTTTACTTGTATTCTTGAAAACTATCCTCATTATTGTCATAGTTGTTATTTTTCATTATCTAATACCTATTCTTATTGTATGATAAAAAGATTGATTTTGTTTTAAGTCATAATATTGTTGAAATCATAAGCCATTATGTTATAAAACATATTATTATCACAATCATAATAGTGTGAATGGAAAAATTGAACATAAACATCCAGGTTTTGTCGATAAAACCACCACCGCATTCACCTAGGGTTGATGGATTCTGGTATTAGCGTAGACACCGTTTAAATCTCTTGAAATTATAAATTAATTATATTTAAAATTGGTAAGTTGTCACCATGTTTCCCCTGACCTTATGCAATGTGGAATTTTTCCCAAAATATTTATATAAATTCGTATAAATATTGTTAATTAGAATCATCAAGCTTTAGAATAAATATTATTTGTCTTTAGTGGATCAAAATCGAATTCAATTAGAGAGATTAAGGAAAGATGTAGCCAAATATCATAAAAAGGAGCTAATAACAAAATCAACGAGCTAAAGAATGGATAAAGAAAGACAAATGTCGGATCAGGTGAGAGTGACATTACAAATAAAAATTATAAAATATTATGTTACATACTACTAACAAAAAATGCAGTAAGCTAAATTATTTAAATTTTACTAGATTGAAAAATTTTTTTTTTTTTTTTTTTTTTTTTTTTTTTTTTTTTTTTTTCAGAATTTGTTTTTATCTCAAAAGCGGCCTTTCGGCTAATATGCGAGCGGGGCTCAGCATTTTAATCACACTATGGTGTTTTTATCATACTCTCACAAGTCTGCAATACCGATTCGATTACCAGTATTGCCTCGTATATATCTGATTAAATGGAAAATGGTAGTGCCATTGTACTCTTTGTATATGATATGTGCTCTCGGTATATATGATAGCACGCAATTACCGCTCTGGAGCATGCTATCTTTGCAAGAGACACAATCTCAGGTTTAGACAGGCCAATCTTCGATAATGGGGCATTGTTTTTCTTGTCCCATGTACCTAAGCATCCGATCACCACTGCGGATATTGTAGCCTTTTCACCAAATGCTTTACCTATTTCAATTGCCAAATCTTTATATTTCACATAGTTGTCTTCCCGCGCTTTTTCAAAGCCTTCCACCGAGTCATAGGGCACTTTTAGGTCCAGGACGTGTATTTCTTTATTCCTATTGGACCTAATTACCATGTCAGGCTTCAGCTTTGTTGGTACTGAGATGTATTTTGGAGATTTTTCAACATCAATCTCAAAACCAATTTTCTCTAGGAAGGCAACTATGCTTATTAGAACGTTCTCATGTTTAATTCTTCGTGCATTTGGTTTTGCAAGACAGTGGTTAAATACATGTGCCTGGGTCTCAGCATCCAGGTGGCACAGTCTGCACATTGTGTCTAGGCTGAATTTTAGGCGGTACGCATTGTAATTCAAATTCAGCAGGTTATTCCTAGCTTTTATCAAGAAACAATATTGCGCATCATTAAGGATGTCGCTGGCTATTAGGTATTTAGCCGTAATACTGTCTCCAATGGCGTTTCCAATATGTCCCTGCACTCTCATTTCATACCATTTCTCAGCATAGTGAAGACCTACAAAGTCGTGTAGGTCTTTTGAGAGTGTTCCGAGGTTACGATAACCAATGTATGAAATGCGATTTTTATATCTCATCTCTAATTTGAAACTATTATCCTCGAATTTCAATTTGATGTATATTTCGAATTTACGTTTGAGAGCATATACCGATTTCTGGAATTTCACAAAGAAAGAGGTGTTTTTGAAAGGCTTGTCAATCTCGCAGTTGATCCACTTAAGCGCAGCCTCAAAGTTCTCTTCTCCTCTAGCATGCGCGAGTTCTTTCTTCATCATCTCTCTGAAGTCAGTGTTGTATGAATGAAAAAGTCTCGTTATTCCAGTAACGCTCTGTATCAAATATTCATCTATGGACGAGGATACTCCAAGTCCACCCAATTTACAATGGGTATAAAGAAAGTAATTATTCAGAGCATGAAATTTATCCCCAACCATTGTCTTCAGAAGCGCCTTAACCTTTTGGTCATAACCAAGCTGTTTCTCTCTTCCCTGCGTAATCCGATTTCTGTCACAATCAAGAATTCTGTGTCCAATAATACAGTTGCGAAATGAAAAAATGAGTTTTGAATGTATGAAAGTTTTGTAGGCATTTAGCTTCTGTGCCGGATGTAAATATGACTTAAACAGGGTGTTAGTCAGCGCAAGTGCCGATTGAAGTCTTCCGTCAATATCCTGATACTGTTTATGTGAGAAGTCAATCCCAAGGTATTTGTACTTATTCTCATTGGATATAATCGGTACCTCTTCATTATATAGATACAACTTGTAGATATCGTGGTTATTATTATTTATTGACAAATATCCTGATTTTGAAGGTTTGAATCTAAGATTCGCATGAGATGCCAATCTCACGGTCATCCTCAAGGCCATCTCAATCTTTGTGAAGGAGTCAGAGACAAGGACAATATCATCAGCATAAGCCAGGATACTGATGTTCATGTCATGTAAATGAAATGGACAGTCAATCAGCACTGACTTAAGGATGTAGTCTATAGACAGACAAAAGAGTGTCATAGACAAAGGGCATCCTTGTTTGACCCCTTTTGTTATGTTCACAGATTCCGATATCATCCCTTGACAATCAAAGAAGGTACTGATGTCTCTATATAGCTCTTTTATTAGGCAAACAGTCTCCTTTTTCATTCCCATGCCTTCAAGCGTGTACCAGATAAGGTCATGGGGCAAAGAGCCAAAAGCATCAGTGATATCCAACCACACTACATGGAGCTCTTTTTTCATTCTCCTAGCATGATCGATTGCCAGATGCAACGTAGCACTGTGCTCAGCACAACCATCAGGAATTCCAATCGCCTTCTGGTTTTGGCTTATTAGATTACCCTTCTTTATCCAAGCTAGGAGACGGTTATTCAATAGCGTCGCGAAAATTCTGTAAGCTGTGTCCATGATCGCTAGAGGTCTCCAAGAGCTTGTTTTAAAACTTTCATCCTTTTTCCCTGGTTTTAGGATTAGCACCGTTCTGAATAGTTTCCATTTTTTAGGGCACACACCATTTCTCAGCACATTGTTGCAGATTGCAGTTATCAGGATATGCTTTGGAGATATAATCTTCCAGTCTGCAACTGTAATTAAATCCATCCCTGGTGCAGTGTTGTCGAGTTGTTTCATTACATGGGACATGTTTTCGTTGTCTGTTGTAAGATTAGACTCATTGTCAGAATAAAAAGGTAAGGTAATTGATTTGGTGTCTGAGATTGGACATTCAGAACTTGCGAAAGTTTTTAAAAATGCATTTATAGGTGGTGTGTGTTTTATGCCATCATCTTCCCAAATTTTCGCTATTTCTTGCCCTTGGTTAGCTTGGAACCTCAATCTCCTAACACATAGTAGTTCGGCAGATTTCTTGAAACGTAGGTGTATGATGTCAGATTTAGGTTTTTCCTTTTTGAAATACCTCCCAGGGTTCAATCTACCATTAATTCGTTCAATTTCGCATAAGGTTTCATCGCAAGTAATAGCATCAAGATCCAACTGATACACGAGATCATCAATTAGTATCCGATACTTCCTTGCATCATTGTCTTCGAACTTTGTACAATTATATTTATTTATTATTGGTCTCATCAGTATCCTCATGGCTGATACATCAGGAATTGTTACTGCAGAACCAAGCATAAGGCATTGTATGAAATGGCATACATATAAAGAAGACAGGCCAAACTCACGACATATCGGGTATTCGATCTCAGTGAGTCCAAATTTCAACCTGCCAAATATATTTTCGATGTTAAATATCGTTCTAAGTATGTCATTTGCCAAATCAAAATGCAGAGCATGACTATCATCCGCGGTCGGATCAATAATCATGGCCATGCGCCTTCTCTTGTCCAAAAAGAAAAAAGACCAGGAAGAGTTTTTGCCGTATATTGGCATAAAAATCTCATTCCAATCAGCAAAATCTCTAAAAGGAAAAGTCTCAAAGAAAGTCTTATAATTGCACTGAATCAAAGCACTGCAAGTGATAGGGTCTATATAAATTGTGGAATGTCTTATCGCAAAAGTATATACAAATGCTTTGATTAAGTGCTGGGACCATCAACTAAGTTCAATATCCAAGTTTTTTCCGAATGCCAAATTTTCAGGCAGGATCCTTGGTTTTAGAGATAAATCTACATCAGGAATATTTTGGGTCTCGCAAGAGGCCAACACTCCATCAAAATTCAGAGAGATGCTGTTGATACAGTTTGAGACCTCATGCTCAGTGGTTCCAACTGAGTTTATAAACTCGTTCATGTGAATGGTCTTGATATGTTCGATCAATTCATCAAAGGTTTTCCACATCCCGCAGTAACACATTATTCTTTTGTGTTGCTCGAAGCAATAATTTTTGTGTACCGCCATGTGCTCAAGCACATCATTCATCGTTGAGTTAATATTAAATACTTTTTTGCACAATATTTTCTTGTTATTTGTGCGATATGTGCAGTGCAGCAGGTTTTCCTTTGTAAGGTGTAGATATATCTTCTTTTGGTCATGTCTGGCAATATCGACCTTATGCTCGTTGATCATGATGTGGTTAAAAATATCAGCGAATCTGATTAAGGTCATCATGTGCATATTTTTACCCTTTTTTGGGTGACATACCCGACAGTCAATGAGGGTTTCTTCGTTAAATGTTGAGGCATGATTCATCATGGCGTGCTCAACTAATCCTTCATAATCATATACGGTAAATTCGCCACAATCTGGTTTCTTCCAGTTTGATTTACATCCCATTTTTCCCTTAACATCCAATCTATATAGGACTGGACTGTCAATGTCTTCAGGTTTGATATTTCTGAAGATATTCTTCTTCTTACGAGAGAAAGGAGGTATTCCGGCAGTTAGAGTTTTTTGTTTTACTTTTAGAGCATTTTGAATGATAGATTTATCACAGTGATAATTTAAGGCGTTGTTGTTCTCAGATTGCGAGGGCGTTTGTGAGAAAAGACTTATGTCGGAGTCTCTTTCAAGGTTTATATTTGATGCCCTATCGACCTCTTCATTCTCTGTTTCAGAAAAAATACAGGATGTGTCAAGGTCAATTATCTTCGAATCCTTCGTTTTGTCCTCTATTAAATTATTTAATATATCGTCTAGGTTCTTCTTTATAAGAGGTATAGGAATTGGAGATTTGTTGCAATCTGTGATGCCCGTGTTACTTGGAATTGATGTGGATATATTGATCTTAGATAATTGGATAATTACTATGTAGTGCATAATTATTACTAAATTTTGAAAATCAAATAAATTAAATATTTATTTATTCATTTATGTGCATTTATTTACCAGTTAATAATTAAAAAATATTTATTTTAATCATTATTTTACCAAATAGAAAAATTTTAAAATTATGTAGTGTGTAACTATCGCAAAATAATTTGCTGGATATTGGGAGTGGGAAGATGGCAATTGACAGATCTACGCAATGTATCCCATTGCTAGCAAACTTTTGTAAGATGACATAAACTAAAGATGAATTGATTCAACAAGCTTTCCCAAATATCACGCGAAATTACAAAAATCATCAGTGGCTCAGTTCACGTGCAATATTAGCCGCTACTAACAGTGATGTGAATGCCATCAATTTTAAAATTCAAAATGGAATTCCAAGCGAAGCGACAGCATATGAGTCCATCGACAACGTGATGAATCAAGAGGAAGCTGTCAATTACCCAACGGAGTTCTTGAATTCACTGGATTTGTCAGGTGTTCCACTGCACATATTAATATTGAAAATTGGAGTGCCTATCATTCTTCTCCATAACATCAATCCACCACAACTTTGTAACGGTACGAGACTTTCGGTTAAAAAAATATGAAAAATGTCATTGAAGCCATAATTTTGAATGGCAAATTCAAAGTGGAAAATGTAATGTTACCACGAATTTCAATGGTCCCAACATATATGCCATTTGAATTTAATGGTTTACAGTTTTCGGTGTGACTCGCTTTGCAATGACAATTAACACTAGAACTACGGAGGCGTCAAAATGACTGTTTTTGATATGATAGAACTATGTCTATCAAACATGTTGGTAAATCTAGTGTTAATAAAGCACAAGGACAATCGCTGCAAGTGATTGGATTTGGAGAATCCGTGCTTTCACGTGGACAACTGTATGTGGCCACTCCACGCGGGGGAAAACTTTACGGTTTATTCGTATACATAACGGACGAAAATACAAAAAATATTGTATATCAGAAAGCACTCGAATAATTAAATAAATAGTATTAAAATAGATAAATTCCAATATGTTGTTTTAATTTTTTTTGTCCTTGAATTTCTTTTCTTTTGAAGTCGCAGCAACGCGTGACGGGTAAGCTAGTCTACAATAAAAAAATCCTAGTTACATTTTACTGATGATTTTTAAATACACCGTTTTGGATTAAATATTTTTTTAATATTTTTAAATTAATTTTCAAAATAGATTAAAAAAAGTAGATTAAAATTTTTCAAAATTGGTTGAGAAACCCTGTAAGGAGAAGGCTCCCGATACTCAAGCCAATGCCATGAAAACACAAGCGAACACGTATAAGGAGAATAGAAGCAGTCAATTTATTAACGCAGTTTAAGAGAATCGCAGAACAATTTCGGGAAAAAACACTTAATCTATTGGTTCGTTTTAGGATATTTTTGCAAATTTAATTTGGAAAACATTTTTTTTGAATTAAAAAAATGGTTTCGATATTAACTTTCTTCACATTTAAAAGTAAATTATCATTAAATGAATTAGCATAATTAAACAGGGGACCTGAGATTAATTTGTACATGAAAATATCTATGGTAGTCCATTGACCCAACGGGTTGTTAGAACATTAGCAGTCTTGGCAGCAAGACTCACCTTTTACTGACATTCCACCTGCTAATAAACATTACCAACTTCATTTTTGGCTTATGTTTAGTGGTAGCATCTTGTTATGTGTGTACTTAATAGAGATTCTGAAAGAGATACTTGCTTGAATCATAATTGGTTGCTTAATAATGCCCAGCAATCTAATTAATTAAATTATATTTCTAATTTCTTGTTTAATAATTATAATTGGATAGATGATCTACAAAATTTAGAATAAAACTAAACCACTATAGAAAGCGACTGAGGAGAAGGTGTAAGCAATAAAGACATAAGTTTTTCTATCTGAAATTAAAGTAAGAAAGAAAAGGTCAAAGAGGAGCAATTTCCAGATAGATGGTTCATCTGATCATTGGATCTTACCCCCGTTGCACAGTACCAATGTGAAGGTTTTATATACCTCTCATCGGTTCAATAAAGACGCGCACATAGTTATAAATGCGTATAATGAAGTAATTGCCAAGGGTAACGCGGTTCACCTAGGTCACAAATTAATTATTTCTAAGTATCAACGGTAATAAATGTTCTATTAAAAAGTAAATTGTTTCTCCTTATCAACGTATTATGATTAAATTATAGCCCAAAAGTGGTTGAATTTATAAAGATATATATATATATATATGTGTGTGTGTGTGTGAGTGTGTGTTTAGTTATAGTTGCCAAAAATATTAAAAGCAATGCAGTGAAACATTACAGATGTTGGGCCAGAACACATATGGCCTTGGAAAATGTTTAAATGGATCGGTAACACACATGCAAATATAACATGCAAAATTTAAATAAACCTATTGAAACATCAATTAAACCCTATCAAATATGAGAAAAAAGAGAATTAAATATAAAATAATAAACATAAAAATAAATTAAAATAATAACAAAACGCACCAAGATCCGCACGATACCAACACAAACATAACAAGAAAACACAACAAATTCGACAAAAATTGATAAAGTAATAAAAGTTCATGAAAATGAAACTTAAATCAAAAGATTTGAATTAGTAATAATTCGATAAAAATTCTAAACGAAAAATTATTAAAATAAATTGAAAAATAAATTGAAAAAAAATAAAATAAAAGATTAGAATAAACTAAAAAATAACAAGGTCGAATTTTGTTTTACTACATCAAAATTAACATGAGAGGTTAGGGACAGAAAATAGGTATAAATACCGATTCATTTTCACATTAAATTTAACCATAAAACCATCTTTCAAATCAGTTTTAACCGATTTTGAACATTAGACACTTATTTGTTTAAATCTATTTTCAAGCCAATTTTGAGAATTTTAGGTGAGAAATAGTTTGATTTTTGGAGCTCTCTCTCCACGTCACTTCCTCGCAACCTCGATGGAGCTCTGCTTGGAAGTCGGCGTGGAGGGGGATGCAATGTTATGAATTTTTATATTTTTGGAATGGAATGTAGGGTAATTTATGTTTATTTGTTATATGCTTAATAAATATCTATAAAATTAATAAATTGTTTTTATATATTTAATAACTATCAATTAATCTGTCGAAATTTTTCCGGCCCACAGCCAACACATATTGCAAGATAGTAAAATCTACATAGTACAGATTTGTGTTAGTGCGTGGAAAATCGCCAATGATATGTACCCGTGAAGACCTAGCATGCGGAACGCAGGGGTCGTAACGTCAATATTATCCCATGTAGAAGAAACGAGAGATAAGGAAGAAGTCATTTGGCTGCTTCCTCGTTTCTCATTTCTGTAAAATCGACCTAACTTATATTACACACGGCTCAAAATCATCACACCGAGTAGTCCAGTGGGCACTCAGTAAATATAAAATAAACATAAAATGCGCCTAAGGCCTATTAAAGGGAAAGGGTACGGGAATAAATTAATTTGAAATCGTTGATATAACTAAAATGGATTAATCTTTTGAAACAAATTAGATAAAAATCATTGGTATAACTAAATTGAACTTACATTTCGAAATAAATTAGCAAATAAGTAATTCATTGATTCACTCAAATTAATTCATTTATTAAATTAAAGTAATTTATCGATTCATTGCTCAGCGATAAAACGATTCATTGATTAAGTTAATATAACTCATTATCAAGCAAAAATAAGTAATTCGTTGATTAAATTAATTCAGTAATTATTGATTAACATTAAGTAATTCCTTGATTAATAATAAAATAACCCATCAATTGAAACTAAAGTAATGTATTGGCAAAAAAATAAAGTAATTCTGTGATTAAAATTAAGAAGTCCATTGGTTAAATAATAAGCAATTTATTGGTTAAAAATACAGTAATTTATTGATAAGAATTAAAGTAATTCGCTGGGTAAAAACAAAGTAATAAACCTAATCGAATCTCAAACCAGAGCGTATAGTAATAGGACCTTTTCAATCTCCGAATAAATAAAAGATAGTCTTTACCAAGCCCAAATATTGATCAATCCCCGCATAAAAATAAATTAATGTAAATAATTAAATGAAAAAATTGAAAATACAAAACGCTGATAAATCAAAGGAAGGTCTATTGAACCAAATACAAAGAGATTACCCGACTCCTAACGAGAAACCAACTGACTAACATAACAACCCACCTGTCTTTGTCCCTTTTATATCACTTCGGCAATAACTGACGACATAGGTTCTCCATGGTTAACCTCCATTTCACCATTAAAATCATATAAATTCTCGATCGAAAACACTAAATGATTAACCGTCCTCGCCTAGCATTACAAATGATTCCACGAATGGCCAGAACCCAAGTCTCCAGCGTCTTCTTGACATTGAATAATAAACTAATCAATATATAAAATGAAATTATTTAATCCCATAGAGTAAACAATAAATTCATAATATAATAGAACCAACTTGTAATACCATGAGGACCCATTCGGTAAGAATATAATGGATAAAACAAGATCCAATACTTGTAGATGAGAAAATACCTACGATAATTCATAAATTGCACCCCTCTAGAAACATTTAGAAACGAATGATTTAAATCTCTAAAAACAAAGGTAATGCTGAGAATTGGAATCAACGTGGGAACGCTCGCAGTGAGGTTGGAAAATTAGCAACGTCACGTGTGAGTCCTCCGCCGTTGATACCCAAACAAGAGAAAACTTACCGATTTCCAACAATTAATCCATTCCGAAAATTTAAGATACAGTTAATATCTCAATGAACATGTATAAAGTGCGAATGGATGTCGCAATTGTTTAGATAAATCAATAAGTCCAAAATACATCCGAACGTCGATTGTGATTCCTCATTCCACCAGCGACAATTCTAACATCCGGTTCGCTATTAGGCGGTGTGCGAGATACACAAATGATACCTAATTTTACAAAATTACCATCTCACCTTCTATCACTGGATTTCGAATAAATATTTAAAATTAACCATTTTAAGAGCCGGATAAATGTTGTCACATACCGGAAGGCGAGATTAATTTTATCATACACACTTCACTTTATTAGTTAGGAATAATAACGAAACACCATTTTACAACTCAAACCAAAAGCTATTGCCTATGTCGTGTCAACGTAATACCAACACCGAAATGCCAGCAAACCGACCAGCTTTTTCCCCCGAGCGTCCGGAATTTCCTTTGATGACAACAGTTAGATTTTCCTTCGAAATAATAACAATTTTAATAAATTAATGTTCTCGATTTAATATAAATTTGTCGCATAAGGATTTTGTCTTATTATTAAATAGGTTATATGTAATTTAATCCTAATCGAATAGTGTTAAACTTATTAGAAATTTCATTTACGTATATTTTATATTTATTTTTATAATCCTTTAATAAACGGGGAAGGACTATTATAATTGACTAAATTCAAATTCATAAGGGTCATCACCATTAAATCTCATACCATCAAGTTCAGATACCAGGTCTCCCGGACGTTAAACTAACTGGTAATTGCACTCCCTGTAACTAATCGGAAGGTTCAGGAATATCGGAATCAATGATTATGATAGTTCACCACGATTTATCAACAACTTCCTTGCGCTATAAAGCCATAGATACTGCGTAGATCAGAGATTGCCACTCGTCAGTCCTATTAGGTTTTTCCGTAAAGATTTCGATCCAAGATGGTGATGTTTTTCCAAATGGTCAGCAATAATTATGCTGTATTTACACGAGTTTAATAAGTATTTCCACTCATCCATAGTTAAGTGTGTTTCATCTTGTGAATATTGATTTGATGCAGTATACATTTTTTTTTGCAATTGATGTCCCTCATATCTAGACCGTAGAGTGATGGTTAAACTTTTGTATTTCCTGACAAACACTAAGTGGTTAGCTATCGAATCACCATAAACGATTTAGATAACATTCACGTGAGGTGATATTCGGTCACCAACCCTTCAATACACCACAAAAGGGGTGAAAATTGTCCATCGGCAATAATTATTTAGTAATGAGTATTAATTTCAGATGTTAATACGCCCTGTAAACTATTTCGAGATTGCATTATGTTAAATCATCTGACTATCACGATTTTAGAAGAACCAATGCTTCCCGAATGGATATCCGCCCGCGAGGCAGATGAATGGAGTCGGGCTTGGAAGAGAGCGCGCCCGTCAATGACCCTCGAGGAGCCGCGTTCCAAAAGATCTTGCCCGACCATTTGGCAGTTACTGGGCCGGGAAAATGACCCCCGCAGGCCAAATGAGGAGCAGTATCCTGCCGAAGAAATACGCGACCACGCGCGGAACCTCCTTGCTCAGTGGGAGAAAATACAAGAGCAAGTCGATTTAAACGTGGTTAGAGCCCGGATGTACCTCGCCAATGTCGAAGAGGACATCCTCGTCGGGCGCATTGCGGAGACCTACCCGACTCGACCGGCCCGCAATACCCGACGCCCCGTAGCCATCATTCCAGGCTACTCCCCAGAGGAAGGGGTCAGGAAATTCTTTGAAGAACCTTAATTCCTCGGGCAAAGAACATAAATGACGATTTATCTTGTTGATGTTATTGAAATTTAAACAATTTAAAAGTTGTTCGTCTTATTTCTTTTTAAATGGATTTCACTTTTGTAATTGTGTTTGTAAAAAATCGGAAATTTATTTGATTAAACCAATAAAGAAATTTGAATACTTTCTTTTATTATAGCTATGTCGGACTTACAATTGATACAAACCGAACTGGACCGCGCTAGGCGGGCAAACGCGGATCTACTCAGTCAGATAATACAGATAACTCGGGAGGCGCAGCAGATCAAAGCCACCTGGTCGGACCCTAAAAAGACGAATACGCTCTATCTCCGGCTCACTGCCGCTCAAAAGGGTTGGGTGGAGGAGCGTCAACTCAATCAGAGCCTTCGCACACAAATCAGGGGGCTAGAAGTTGCCCTAGCAGCCTGTCGGGAAGGGGAAGCGGTAACGTACCCGCTTATCTTCGCCCCATCCCAATTGCCGAGTCGAAATTCCCATAATAATGTCACACCAACATCGCATCCGACAACCATTCCACCAAGCAACCGCCGACCGGGACGCAAGGAGCGTGCCCGACGCCGAGCCGCGCAGCTGTCAAGTCAACCGAATTAACTTATGGATATTGTGCACGTCATTTGTTTCATTAAATAAATTGGTACTTATTGTTAATCTAACCCCAAGTAACCCGCTATAGGGTATGATTGGCATGAAACCATCTTCACGAGTACCCGCACCGTGTTCTCGAACCTTCGTTCTATCTCCACCGATCAACCTAGATTTAAGTTGAACTTTCTTATACAAGGGACAGAGTAAAGCGAGCATAGGTCTTCTATCGACAGCTCGTTGAACCCGAGGGTTGTCCGAGCAATTACAGTATTAGCAATAACACTCACTTTTTGCGGACAGTCCACCACTTGAACACATTTCCAACGTTGCCTAGCAACGGGTGCCAAGTGGCAGTTAGAAAACATTTTGTATGGCTTTACTGGGTAACGAGGAGACCATTTAAAAAAACGGCGAAACCCTGTGACCCACCCTACATAGACAATCATTCTATGGAAGTTCACCACAATAAAAATTTGATATTTTTCTTTAAACTTCATTTCTCTGAAATTTAATAAATTGAAACCATTTAAAATCAAGTTATTTAAGGTTAAATATAAAATGAATACAAATTATGAAATTAAAATTGGTTATTAAAATAATCAGAAATGAAATCAATTTATTTTTATTAATCAAAATAACTAAGAATTATTAATTTTTCTACTATAAATGGTTTTTAATGGCAGTAGAATTTCAAGTATAATTTTAATATTTTTGATTTTCCTAAACTTGTTTTATTGTATACACATTTGTTTAACACATTGTTTATGTATATTTATTTCAAAATCTTTTATAAATCAGTAATATTATGGCCTCTAATACATTACAAAAAAAACAAGAAGTTATTAATATAAATGATCTACCTGCTCCTTATTTAAATAAATTGAATGAACAACTTGAAGAAGAAATCAAATTTTTAGCTGAATCTGTTCAGCAATTGAAATATTTACAAGCTCAATTTCAAAAAGCTAAAGATACACTTAAAGCGTATGTTCCTGAAAATGAAAATAAAGAAATACTTGTGCCATTTTCATCGACTTTATATGTCCCTGGGAAAATGAAGAAAGTTGATACAGTTCGTATTGATGTTGGCACGGGTTACTTTATTGATTTGGTATGCTTTTGTTGTATATTTAAAGTTTTCATATTTTGCTAGAGTATTGATCAAGCTAAGTCGTACTATGATAGGCGAAGTGAGTATATTGAAAAACAGATTGATAAAGTCCGACCAAGTTTAAATGAAAAAACTGAAATGAAGAAGAAAGTTGCAGAAGTCTTAACTGTCAAAATTAATGAATTAATTAAAAACGCTAAATCTGAAAGTTCACCAATTAAAGCTTAAAATCGTTGTAAATAAAAAGTGTTTATTCAAATCGTTGAACATGAATAAATTATTTTGTTTATTTTTCATTCGGTAATTTAATTTTAATGACGTTGAAATCTTTGTAAAATAATTGGTTTTATTTCTATTTTATAAATGACTATTAACAAGTAAAGTTGTGGTTAAGTAATCTAGGTGTTATAGAAAGTTTTATTCTTATTTTGCTATGTAAATTTTCAGTTTTTAATGATAGTTAGTTAATAGCTTTCCTTGATTTTATACCGAAATTGCGATTAAAAAATTTCTGTTGACTTAGTGTAGAATTAAAAATGAACTGGTTGTTATATTATTGTGAATAGCTAATTAAGGTTTAATATAAAAATTGACATTAACAGTTAAATTAGCAACACGTCAGAAACTAAAATTTGAAATATCAAATGACAGTCAATTTAACCTTTTTGGGATGTTTGTGAATTGACATTTACGAGCATGACTTGTTAGTAAAAAATATCTGAGTGTTCTCATACTCTTATCGCGATAACTTATAAACTTGACAGAAATTTAAGATTTTTCAGCAATCTACGACAATCATCGTAATTAATGATAGATTATGCAACTTGAAAGTTTTCGGTTGTCAATTTAATATTTTTGATTAATTTTTCCTTGTTTATTCAGCATTTTTGTAATTTACTTTAGATATTTAAATTATTTCGAGTTTAAATTTTAGTTGCATTGATCAATAAAATTTTAATATTTTGTTTGCAGTTCGAATTTACTGCTAGAAAATGTGTTAATTCACCGACACCCCAAAAAAGGTTAAGTTTGTTGTTTCATATTTCTCAAATTGTAGTTTTTGATGGTGCTGTTAGTAAAACCGTAAATGCCAACATTAAATCTTAGCTATTCAAATATAACTGAATAAAAATAAGACATCATCGCACTAGATTTTAATGCTGTACTTGGTGCAATTTACAAATATAATCAGAGTGTTAAAGGGAATATGAGCACGTACAAAAGTCGCCTTATGAAATTTGAAGTCCCTATGGTAAGAATTATAAGGCACCTTTAAAAATATTTTTTATTTATAAAAATAAAAAAATACTCAATTAAAAAAAGTTAATTGTGTTGGGATATTAAATATTCGTCGATGGATAAATCTCTCGATCCAATTCCTTGTGTTCAATAATCAATAAGACAAAATCCCAACAAAGAAATCTTTATTTACAAGTATTCATCAGAGGATACAATTCTTTAAACATCCTAAGGGTATCACTTAATAAGTCTTTTGATTAGATTCTTTATTTGTTTTTCACGTTCAATTCGCTCCCAAAATAATCAATTTTTCTCTTCGACCAACTGGCGATTTATTTTGTTGTCTGTCTCTTTTATACTCTGGATTGTCATTAATTTAGATTAAATTTGTACAACAATTTTTAGGTTAATGAGCGTATAATTTATTGCCCATTTTGATAATCCTGACGTTCAGCTCGGCGACCATTGATTAATGGGTTCGTTGGCAAATAAGTTAATTAATTAATTAGTTTACTTTGGGCTCTGACCCTTCAATATACTTCTGATCAATCTAATAGTATTTTATTCGTCTTTAAAATCAAATTTACCACCGGCTACCACTTTTTTCCCCTCCGAAAAATATTGAATTTTACTTTTTTCAAAATTTTAATTTATTTTGATAATTTTGAAATTTTTATATTTTTATTCATGTTTTAGTATAACCCCAACAATTATATTTACAAAAATAAGTTGAAAAAAATATTGATTTTTTAAGAATGATTTTATAATTATTAATTTTAACAAAAATGAATTATATATTGTAGTCACGGACTCCTCTATTCTGCTGGCACCCATGTGCTAAGCACAATGGTTACCTTGGTACGTTAGATGCTTTATTTTTAAGATGTACTTGATTTTCACTTACATATAAGCATAATACTGTATTTATTTAGGCCACCCATAAAAATTTACAGCAACAGTATTGTTTTACCATCAGTGGCATTGTTAAAACTTTTGCCTCCTCAATACATAGAAAATATACTTATACACCATACAGATGTGAAGTTATTTTGCGCCATAGACAAAGCTTATTAATTTAGTTCCTCAAATTGTTGAAATTACTGGTCAACTCTTATTAAAGTGAAAATAAAAAATGAGATCATGTTTAATACTTTATTGTTTCATTATTTTATTAATATAAATAATGTAATCGCCCAACAATTGTGCCCTTGTCATATATCATCTAAACAATAACGACCTTCTAAATATGAAAGATTACTAGTACTTGGAAGATTTGAAATATATTTCTTCTTTTTATTGGTGTAATTATTACGGAAGTTTTGAAAAATCACTACAAGTCTTTAAAATTTATACTGAATATTCATCATATGTAATTGTATGGGTGTCCGTCCAGTATGCCCCTCCATGGAACATACTTTCTTGATTTTTGACTCTCAATTTTAGAAAAAAAATAACCAATCACTTATGTTTGACTGTTACATTTAAGAGTTATGTTAGTATACAATGTCTCAAATTTCTCATAACGTGACTTAAAAATTAAACATAAAAATTTTGATATTTTCCCCTTTGGTCTATTTTATTTAGTTTCGCTTATTTTTATTTCCTTTAGACTATCAATCAATGTTCTGTTTCCCATCTAATATTGATCTATTGTCTGGACAAAAATGAAGATATTAATTAATAATAATATTAACAGTATTGCGTTGCAATTATAATTATTGAATTGTTATTTAAAATCCTCTTCTGATGTCATACTCAACTAATTCACAAAAGGAATCATCAGAATCTTAGAACGAAGTCACCAAACAATCGAATCACTTGCAGCGAGATATCTGAGAAAAGTTGCCGAAACTATGTATTTAGTCAATAACAAACTAAACGAAGGCAGTAACTGCTTTTCCTGGCTGATTTTTTGTAATCCAATAATGAAAAGACCAATTAAAATTCTAACAAATAAAAAAGTTTACCAAGGATAAACTGCTTGTTAGCTATTTGAAACGGTTGATGTCCTGGAAAGAAATAACTGTTTCCCTAACACAATCTTTATAATTTTATTTAACAGTAATTTTTCTATTAGTTTCTTATTATTAATTTGATTTCTTATTCTTGAATTTTAGTTTTTCTATAGTTTCTTGCTTCTTCAGAATTTCTCTGGTATTTTTATAGTTTCTAGTGGTTGTTTACCGATTCATTAAAGCCTTTAATAATTGATTTGAATTTGACAATCATCTCCATCAGTGATTCCAGAGCTCTGCAAAAATCTAATTATCAAATATTGAGCCAATCCATTTCCAACATTTGGGATTATCTTTATTACATTCGCCGTTCGATTTTAATTTGTGGTGGGTTACAGGGTTTCGACTCTTGCTTATCCTTCTAGTTGCCCCAGTAACGCCATACAAAATGATTCTCATCGCCACTTGGCACCCGTTGCTAAGCAACGTTGGTAATGTGTTCAAGTGGTGGATTGTCCGCAAAAATTGAGTACTATCGCTAGTACTGTAGTTGCTCAGACAACCCTCGGGTTCACGAGCTGTCGATAGAAGACCTATGCTCGCTTTGCTCTGTCCCTCATGGTCGTTCAAGATTAGGTTCTTATCTGCCTGCGGAGAGATGAAACGAAGGTTGGGTAACATGATGCGAATACTTGGCATATAAATATATCAACGGAACAAATTGATTAAGAACACGACTACTCTATTTAATTAGCAACACGCGCAATGTTTACAGGTTATTGATTTTGCAGCTGGATTGCTCGACGTCGGGCACGTTCCTTACGTCCCGGCCGACGATTATTTGCTGGAAGGGTAGATTGTTCCACTGGTTGGGTGTTCTTCTGCGCCATCTGGGTTGGGGCGAAGACGAGCGGATATGTTACCGCTTCCCCTTCCCGGCAGACCGCTAGGGCGACTTCGAGTCCCCGAATTTGAGTGCGCAGGCTCTGGTTGAGCTGTCGCTCTTCTTCCCAGCCTTTCTGGGCCGCCGTGAGTCGGTGGTAAATCGCTTTCGTTTTTGCGGGATCCGTCCATGTTGCTTTCATCTGTTGCATTTCGCGGGTTACCTGAATAATCTGGGTGAGCAGATCCGCATTCGACTGCCTCGCATGAACCAGTTCATTCTGTAGAATTTGGAGGGAAGGCATTACTATAACAAAGAGAATATTTTAATTTCTTATTAGCTTAGCTAAATTAATATTTTATCCTGTTAAACAAAATTTATGTAACAAGTTCATTGATAAATGTAAAGAACACGAACGACATTTAATTTTATATCAACTACTACACAAGCAGTGGTTTGTATGGTCACTCATCTGGGAATTGCCTTTTCAAACTTTCCTTTAGAGCCGCCACCGTATACGGCCGTCGGGTGTCGCGGACTGGGTGAGGTGGATACGCATCCGCGATACGCCCGGCGCGGATGTCCTCCTCCACGTTTGCGACGTACATCCGGGCTTTTATGACATTGAGGTCCACTTGCTCCTGCACCCTTTCCCAATGGGTGAGGAGGTTTCGGGCATGTTCGTACGTCTCTCCGGCCGGATATTGTTGACCCGCTAACCCGCATGGGTCTGTTGAGAGACCTAGTAATCTCCAAGTAGTAGGGTAAGGCCACTGCGATCGGAGTTGGTCTACATTGTCCGCGGCTGGTGGAGTCTTTCTCGGTTGTTTTTTGCTAGATGATTGTGCAGTCGTCCAATGGAGTGACATGTTCTGAAACGATTAGGGGATAAACCATGAAAATTGATATTAATGGAAGGAATTTCTCCACGTCGGTCGTGAGGCGTTCACCTATGTGGGTTCAAGAACTGGCGTACTTATTGTTAATAGTGGGCTAAGTTCGGTGTCGAGCAACATTGAAGGTTCTTCCTATAACAGTCAGCATACTGGAATTCACGTGATATCTTAGGTTAGCATTTTGATCATGGATCGGCAAGACCTATCCTGGCTTAAGTATCAAATTTATATTGTGCGCGATTAATTGAGAAACAACAAGAAAATTTAAATGACTTGTCAATTTGGCTTAATGTATTCGAGCATTGTTATCGGGTTTGGAAATATTGTTGGTAATAGTTGATTTAAGGGTTTTAAGAATAATTACCAATCGATTTACTCGGGGTCCTTGTTTATTGCGATGTTGTAGGTCGACTATAATGTGATGTTTTAAATTCGCGAATTTAAATAATGTCGATAAACTCTCTTGAGAAAAATCGATGATGATTTGCCATTACAACGGTGCGTTTCCGTTGAATGGGTTGTTATATTTCAAGATTGTCGTCGGTGATCGGCAGGATATCCTGTGGTTTGGTCAACGTCGAAAATCTCATCTTAGTAAGCGATATCCTGTTTATTTTAATTTATGTCATCGTTAATTGTAGGGAGTTGTGATTTGGCATATCCGCTTCGGTTTAATCGATCTATTTCGGAATTTTTATGTTATCTCTCATATGAATGCTCTTATTGTTACGTTTGAGGGAAAAACACTTGCAATTTACTGTAGACTTCGGGGAATCCCTCCTCGATACTGTGCTGTTATCTCGTGCATCTGAAGCTTTATTATCCGAATTATTTGGAATTTTTGTTTTATCGTTTCGTCAGGAATGTTGGGACTTAATTTATTATTATGATCGAATTTTTGAGGTCGGCGGTAAGCCTTTCTGTATATTGTCATTAATGTAATTTCATGATTAGATCTTTCTGTATAAAATAAATTTTTATTGTTACATTAATTGAGCTTAAAGTTTATGATCGTTTTTTTATATTAAGTTACCGTTTGGGTTTCATCTCATTTTCGATTTTAACCGGTTTTTTAATTCAATGTTATTGCTAAAGTAAGTTCATCTAATCAATTTTAATCCATCTTTTAGTGGAATTAACCAACGGCTTCAGGGTAACTTTGATTTTATTTTTCTTTTATTAATTTTTTGACCACGATTTTAATCCTATATCGATGAGTTTAGCACCTGTCTATCCTAGCGAAGTGTTGGCTTATTTATGACTGTTTTCCCTTTATGACCTTAGCTTTAATCAACTAATTAACTTTCTTCATTTTTGACCCCTTATTTCTAATCTATGAATTAGTTTTTTATACTTTTAAGTCTGTGGACTATAAACATGTTTCGTTATTTAAAATGGATAACTTCATTTGGTAATTACTTTAGTTTTATCAATAAATGATTTTAAATACATCATTCCTTACTTTTATTTTAACGGAGTATAATAATTTAAAAATAATGAGGTAATTTACTATTACTCTACTGCTAATCAACAGGTTATGATCCTTTAAACTATGACTTACTTTTACTCACTAGTCACTCGAACGTTAATTAATGGATTAATCGAATTTAATTACATTTATTCAATCATTACTTCAATTTTATTAAACGAAATTGTACTAATTTGATCTAGGAGCTATTTGTCGTCGCTTTATTTTTATCGAAGATTGATAACAATTTAACCACTTTACTGTTAATAAATTATAATAATTCGACGAATGGATTACGCAATAACTACTCTAACTTCAAGTCATAAAATATTTTAATGGTTACTTTATCTATAATAAATAGTTACTTTAATTTATTTTTTTTTAAATTTATTTGAATCATTGAATTGTTTAATTGATACTTTCTACAAATTCAGAAAAAAATAAAAGCAATTTAATTACACAAATGATTTTTGCTACTTTATTTAAAAATCTTAATTCGCTGTGGTTATATCAACGATTTTAGTTAATTTAATCCCCGTACCCTTCCCCTTTAATAGGCCTTAAGCGCATATTGTGTTTACATTATATTTATTGAGTGCCCACTGGACTACTCGGTGTGATGATTTTGAGCCGTATGTAACATAATTTTAGGTCGATTTTACAGAATTGAGAAACGAGGAAGCAGCCAGAGACTTCTTCCTTATTTCTCGCTTCAGCTATAGGGATAAATATTGACGCTACGACCGCTGCGTTGCGCACGCTGAGTCTTCACGGGTACATATCATTGGCGATTCTCCACGCTCTTACACAAATCTGTACTATGTAGATTTTGCTTTCTTGCGTTATGTGTTGGCTGTGGGCCGGAAAAATTTCGACATTTTAATTTAGTTTATTAAAACATATAAAACAATTTATGTATGAAAATAATATTTATTAATTATAAACAAAACATAATTACCCTTCATAACCATTCCATCATATCATAACATAAAATGAAACATAAATGCCTCTCTCCCCATGTCGACGCCAAGCAGAGCTCTACAGAGATGCTACGGACGCGACGTGGAAAGAGGCTTCCAATATAAATATTTCTCACCTAGAAAAATGAGTTTCTGAAAAATTTAAAAACAAAATTGAACAATCTCAAAATGATTTGAAAAATGGTTTTAAAGTTTTCAAAATTGGTTTTTGGTTTGTTTCGAAAAACGGTTAATTTAATGTGAAAATGGATCAGTATTTATACCTATTTTTCTCGCATGTGAAATTTGATGCAGTAAAACAAAATTCGACCTTGTTATTTTCTAGTAAATTCTATTATTTATTTTTATTATTTCTTGATTTATTTTTATAAATTTTTATTTATAATTTTTATTGAATTATTACTAATTCAAATTTTCCGATTTAAATTTCATTTTAATGAACTTTTATTAATTTTCCAATTTTGTCGAATTTGTTGTGTTTTCTTGTTATATTTGTGTTGGTATCGTGCGAATCTTGGTGCGTTTTGTTATTATTTTAATTTATTTTTATGTTTATTATTTTATTTTTTAATTCCCTTTTCTCATATTTTATAGGGTTTAATTGGTGTTTCCAGGTTTATTTAAATCTGCCTGTTATGTTTGCATGTGTGTTACTGATCCATTAAAACATTCCTCAAGGCCGTTTACGTTCTGGCCCAACATTTGCAACCTTTCACACATTTAATTTTTTTGAGTTTTACCTGCTTTAAATTTGAACTCTTGCACTTTCAAATCAATTTGTGAGAACAAATGATTTGCCGAAAAATTAAAGAAATCATTAAAAATGGAAATTTAGCTTTTCAAAAAAAATACCACTGAAACATTTAATCAAGAATATCTTGAAAACAGAAATTGAAAATTTGATAAAAAATAATGGGAAATGTAGATACAATAATAGCAGCAAAAATGTATTCACAACAAATCCAATACGTTGATTTGATCAGTTGAACTTTGTATTCGATTGTTGGCCAGTTGATCACGGAGCATGAGATATCAAAGTTTTGCATTTCTTCGAGTATCATTGTGTTGTTAAAAGAATCGATTTCAAAAATGACGATGTTAGAAATGTTTTTAAGAGAAAACAATAACTTGATATTTGAATAAATTCCAACAGTTTGGATTTTGAAATGAGTTTGTTGAGTTTCGAGCTGACTTGAATAAGTGAAAACAAGGATTAATCAAAACAGTAATTTCACCGATTGAGAAATCATTGATAAATGGCTGAGGAACTTCATTGGTTGTTTTGTAGAGATTTGAATTAAAAAGTGTACCGATTATTAAAAGTGTCAAATTCAAAAATTAAATGTGTTATTTTAATAACGCATTTGATATTTAATTAAAATTTAATAAAATTGATTAAAAATTAACATAATAGTTGTAAATAGAATATTCTAAATAAAGTTTTAAATATGTATACCCAATAGAAAAAAGTATATAAAATTTATTATAAATCTAAAAAAAATATAACCGTAAAATGAACAAAACGTTTTAAAGGCTTTTTACCAACATATTTCATTTTTGAATTTAAAACTCGTTTCTTCATCATATTGAGAATCAACCAAACGATTCAACAAAATATAATTAATATCTTTTGTTTGTTTATTCTGATTCAATTGACAAACAAGTGCCAAATCTTTCATCCGCTCGAATTCAAATTCGAATTCTTTTTGATTCGGTTGGCTGACATTGGAATTTAGAGGACTCGCCCAATCAATCAATGCACAAATAGAAATTAAAATATATTCTTTATATTGTAACATTTCACCGAAATTAATTTTTAGAAAAATCTCGTTAATAAATCCTAAAATTTTTTCATAAAGTTTAAAGCTGACAGTAAATTTTCTATATTCACTTCCATGGTATTTGGCGTTCAGCAGATAATTCACAATATCATTTAAAGTCTTTTTACCGGAATATGGAAGCTCGACAAAAAACGAATCTTTTAAGTTTATCCAATTTCCAACGAGAGTTTCATCGTAATTTCTAGTTGGTTTAAAAGTGAAATTTTTAAACGAAGAAATAAAGCAATTCTCAATGCATTTTTGGCATTTGCCCAAATGACACAGATTTCGACAAGAATGACCGCAAACTAATTTCAATTTACAAGGAGTTTTACAGGGTCTATGAAGCCTCCCGCCAATACAATCCACACAAGTATTCAAACAAGCATGTCCACAGGTTAATACTTTTTGGCAAATATTATCACACACGTGGGTTAATCCGACATCGGAGCATTTTATAGTTATACTATGTTTGCACAGTAATTCGTGCTCTACCTCAAAACTGCAGCTTTTATGTCGTTTCCCACCGTCACACTGTTGGCATAAATTGCCACACATATGCCCACACTCCAACAGTTTCAAACATTTACTTTCGCAATAGATATTCGAATCTTGCCTTTGGAAACATTTGATTAATTTCTCATGTTGACACACAAGTATCTGCGTAGTGATTTCAGAGCACATTTCATGAAATGCACCCCCGTCACACTTGGCGCATACACTCATACACCGATGCCCACAGATCATTCTTTTATTGCAAATCTCATAACAAGCATGTACTAAATTCTTTTCTGAACATTTCACTAGTTTATTATGTTGGCATGGTAACGGGTGCAATATCATTTCTTGACAGGCTCTATGAAAATTACCTCCATCACAGTCCTTACAGATATGTTCGTATGTGTGACCACAAGGCATCACTTTTAAACAAGGCTTTATACATACATGTTTTAAGAATTTTTCCGAACATTTAACCAATATTTCGTGTTGGCAAGACAACAGTTGACTAACGATTTCACCACATGGCTTATGTATGTTTCCCCCATCACAATCCTTGCATACATGTGTACATTTATGACCACAAATCATCCGCTTATTACAAATTGAATCACAAAGATGAGGAATTGATTTCTCAGAGCACTTAATTCCTTTATAGTGTTGACATGGCAATAAAAACGGAACGATATCTGAGCACGGTTCGTGATGGTTCCCACTGTCACATTTTTTGCATATATTTTGGCAAACATGACCACAAGCCATTTTTTTATTACAAACTTCATAACAAACATGGCTATCATGCCTAGAGAAACATTTAATATCCTTCATATGCCCACATCCTAGCTTATAGGAAATGATTTCCATGCATGGCTTATGTAAAACTCCTCCACTGCAATCCTTGCAAATATTTATGCACGTATGTCCACACGACATCACCTTCTTGCAGACATCGAAACACATATGATCCAAACACCTTTCTGAACATTTAATGGTTTTCAGATGTTTACACGGTAACTTGTAGTCAATAAGTTCCCGACAAGGTTTGTGTGACTGTCCCCCGTTGCAATCGTCACCACAGCGATAATTACACAGATGGCCACATTTCAATGTTTTACAGCAGATATCCAAGCATTTGTGATACAAATCTCTTTCATAACATTTAATAAATTTATAATGCTTGCATGGTAACAGATGCTCGATCACTTCTGAGCAATTCCTGTGATTTGTCCCTCCATTGCAATCGACACAATAATGTTTATATGAATGTCCACACAGCACATTTCTGTCACAGGATTTGTCACATTTCAATTCCAGATTTCTCTCGAAACATTTTATCACGACCTTGTGTCCACATTTAATGAGATAATTGATTCTCCGATTGCACAACCCAACATAGGGTATACAATCGATATAAGTGTGCCCACAACTCAAAATTTGATCGTAGCGTTTCTCACAAACGACTTTCGTTTCGTCAGTGCCACAGAGCATTTTCTGGGAATGTGAACAATTCAATTCTCGGGTAACGAATTCGATACACTTTTCTGGAACGTTGTCGCAACAAATGTGCCGTGCTTGATGGCCACATGATAACTTGGTAAAAGTTTCCGATTTACAAACCACAGATTTATGGCACTCGATTTTTATTTGATGTCGTTTTCTTTCGCAACATTTCGTAACGATACTGTCACATGGAGGGTGCTCTCCCCTGTGACAGGCTTTTCGGCAGTAATGCTTTTGACAACTGTTTATTTGTTCACATTTATAATGACAGAGATCAGATCGCGTGAAATCTATCGGATCCGAGATCAGTAAATTATGCCCATCGACCCGACTGCACTTGATCGGAATCGATTTTCCACTGTTTGGTTTGAGGATTTCCGATATTTTCATCCACAAACGATGTTGTTTTAAACAACTCAAATTGCCGACAATAAACAGACCGTGCTTTGCTCTAGATAGCGCTACGCAAACTCTATTTTCTTTCTTCAAAAATCCAATTTTCCCATAGGAATTCGAACGAACCAATGAGAGAATGACAATATCATTTTCATTTCCTTGATAACTATCCACTACGTACGTTTGCCGGTGATTTACCCGCTTTTTTATGGCATCGTTTTGAGCTTTATAAGTTGACAATATCGTTATCCGATCCGATTTTACTCCTCGACCTATCAGAAAATCGAAAAGGTTTTTCACAAATGTAACTTCGAAATCGTTTTGATAGGATGTTGTGTTGGATTGCTGTTCGAATTGGTTGTGATCGAAAAAATAGATATTTGTCCTAAATCCAGTAACGTGCGGGAAATTATGCACAGAAGGGTGATCAACGAGTTTCGGGTATATCGGTGAAAGGCAACGAGATATTTCTGGTCTCATTCTTCTTTGTTCTTTTAAAGTGACTTGTTTAAAACCAATATCGATCAACCGTTCAAACAAAGAGCAGTCGAGATCGAAAAGGTTATTGAACTCTTGAACACTACAAGACGGCTGCAACTGTTTGTGGTCGCCAATCATTATCAATCGCTGACAGCTGGGACTCAAGGAACAAATCAAATGCGCCTCTAAAATCTCAGCTGCCTCTTCCACGATGACAACTGATACTGCAATCCTTTCAAATACATCTGCATAGCGAGCACATGCGGTTGTTGTAAGACCGATTATTTTCGCGTTTCTCATGACGATCTCGTGTTCCTCCATACCGAGCTCTTTATAGTCACTAAGCACCTCTATATACTCGTAATATTCTTCCTCTGTTAACCAACCTTTATTCTCTATTTTCATTGATAAGGATTCCTTTAAACCGTTTAATCGTTTCCGAGTCATTGTTCTTCGATAAGCCAAGTCCTTTGAAAACCTCCTTTTAGATTTCCATTCTTCAACGACGGCATTAATATTACAGGTTTTGACAATTTCACTGTCAGATTTTGATCCGATTCGTATTATGTCTTCATGACCGTATTTTTTGATAATAGCTTCAAGAAATTGATCCAAAGCGTGATTGGTATAGCAGATGACTAAAATTGGAAAATCTTGCCCCATAGTCCGGAAAAATTCTATTATTGCTAATCCGACTGTAGATTTCCCGGTTCCTGGTGGGCCTTGAATAATTGATATATTATGACTTACAGCGGTATCTAACGCAGTTTTCTGCGATTCATTGAGATCGTTTTTCTTTAATAATAATTTGCTAGGGTAAATTCTACAAGGTTCAATTTTATTTCTCAAAATATAATCTGAAAATGGACAATTGTCGATCTTTTGTAATTTTCTCAAAACGTGAACATACGATTCAAAATAAGATTGAGTTTCAATCATCTGGAAACTTTTTTTTGATATATTACTCAAATTTTTAGGAAAATCTAGAAATTTAATACTACAACCTAATTTCAAATCCTTTGGACTGCTTTCTACTATTGTAGCTACATAGTATGAATAAAAATAATCATAACTTAGAAAAACCAAAGAACCAAACATTAAACGCTTACTTTCAGAACACTCCATTTTATCAGAAACTTTAAATTTAACTTTACTCACTATTTCGTTATTAAGAAATGAATAATTGGAAATAGTTACATTATATATCCAAACATTAGGAATTTTCTGTTTCCCGTTATTATAGTTAAATGGAGATCTCATTTGATTTAAAGCTATTTTCAAATCACAAAAACAATCTTCACGCATCACATAAAACAATCTTTCTAAGTATTCATTTGATGATTTAAATGGATCTTTATGTGATCGCAAATATTTTTCATAATTAAAACTACTATAAATTTCTGATTCGTTAGGTATTATTGGAGCAGATCTAAAATCCATGAATTTATTCTATATTTTTCAATACTTGGAATATTGATAACCTTGAAGGTTCATTAATCAAAACCATATTCAAACATTTGATAAAATTTCAATAATAACATATTAATAACAATCCTTCATAATAAGTTTATATTTAATATCTCGACTTTTATTTAATAATGGTAAAATTAAATTGAATTAACGACAGTAAAATTTAATCTATTTTATATTTACAATATTTTTTATTTTTATTTCTTATAATAAAAAGCAGATTAGATCATTATTTTGAACAATAATTAAAGTCTGACATTTTGTGACGTTTAAATGTAATTTGAATATTTTAAAGAACCTATAATTAAGTTTATTTCTCCAACTTATCCTTTTAAATTTCAATACCATCTTCATTATATTGTGGGGTTTATAGGTACTCGGTGTACGTGACCTTGACCCCAATCACAAACTTTCTTCTATCTGCCACTGGTTACCCGTTGCTAGACAACGTTGGTACTGTAACCAATAGTTCTGTGACCGTCAAAGGTGAGCTTTGTTTCCAAAACTGCTAAGACCCGGTCTACAGCTGGTTCAGCGAGCTACCCTAGAAGGTCTATGCTCGTCTTATCTTCTTAGGTCCTTTACTCTCTTTACTTTACTTCACATTGGCTTCATTCCTCAGGAAATCGTATTAATAAATTTACATGGTAAGTTAGAAATGACAAAAAGAATTTTATTTACTAGATCACTACATTATCAGCTTAATTTTTGTCCTAGTTGCACTCTACATTGTTTCTGCCTTCTTCTCTCTGCTCGTCCTGGTCTTGCGCGAGACTTTGGTTGGAATAATGGTTGCGCCGGTTTTATCGCATTCTGGTAAGCTACCTGGGTTAGGGCAAATACCAGCGGGTAGGTCGGCCTGTCCTTCCTGCCCTGCCGCTACAGCTGCTTCTAGCCCACGTATATGGACCTTCTGGGCTTGGTTCAGGGCTCTCTCTTCCTGGCAGCCCTTCTGTGCCACATCGATCTTCTGGTAGAGTCATTTCACTCTGGTTGGTTCAGACCAGGTGGCTGTAACCCGTTGTAACTCCAGACTTAATTGCAGGCACTGCTGATGTAGGTTAGTGTTTTCCTTTCGGAGGTCCTTTAATTCCTTGCTGATTTCCCGCATGTCTTAATAATAAATTAGACATAAGATGGGTTTCGGAGATTTCAGTTAAATGCAAAAATAAACTAAGGCTCTAGTCCTCACCTGATGGTCGTCTTACGCTTAGTAGCCATCCGGAAAACGGTTCATCATTGACTTTATCTAGTTTCCGTATACTTTTTTATTATCCAGATTAATAAAGAAGAGTTACAAATACAACAAGTTTATTGAAAACACAGATAAGAACAATAAAACACAAAATTAAATGGGTTGTATTATAAGTCCTCGATCTCAGTGCGGTCGTTTGTCGGAGAAACGCCTCCGCGAATAGGCGTGCTCTTCGACGCCCCGATCCTCCAGTATATCTCGGATGTCTGGTTGGAGGAGACTTTTCAGAACCACTAGATGCACTGGCGCGTCGGTTTCGAGTAAGGCCGGGTCTCTGTGATTGTATGCAATTCCGTAGGAGGGCAAATATCCATCCGAGCTGGGAATGCGTCCACTGGCGATATCCCGATTAATCCGAGCAAGGTGCTCCTTCTGCCGTTTCGCCAGAAATCGATATCGCCACTCTAGTTGCTCTAGGCAATGGAGCTCGTTTTCTGCCTTTTGCCGGATCTCGCGCGCGGGGTTCCGACCCGGCTCCCACTTGATCAGGATACTGGGGAGTTCGACATCATCTCCAAACTCGTTGGCTTTGCGTTTCGGCCACTCGGGGGTACCGTAAGTTGATATGATATAACCCCGATCCAACAGGGCTTGTCGATACCTTCCGGCAAACGATCCTCATTTTCCCATTTATCATATTGCGTACCTGTGAATGGCAAATAAAATATATTATTGTTGTTTTCCATTTTCTCTTCAAAATTCTATAAATTGAGTTTAATTTCTCGTCGGTACAGGGTCGTCCGAAGTTCTTACTACTGGGCTTTCTCCGATAGTTTTGCCAAATGGAACGTTTATACGGAATAGGCCTAAATGAGGGAGAATTTGAAGGAAAAAGAAGGCGGGTTTCTCGATGAGAATCAATCGATCACGTATTCCGCGTCAACTCTGGATGAAATGAAATATGGTTATGGGATTGTTGTAAGAGTTACTTGACTAATCAGCCACAAACTCTCTTTAAGAATGCTTTGTGTGATATTACGGCCATGATCATAGAATTCAGGTCAAATATTCCTACCGTTTTCGAAATCAAAACAATCCAAGGAACAGGGGCAACGGGTAGTTCGAGGTACCCATCGATCGATAATGACTAACGAAATTTTATGTTTCCATCATTCTACATATCATAATTGCAAGGATTCTATCTTTTGGAGACTCAACTACACTTTCCGGTGTCACAGTAAATTGAGCAATTAACCTTGATCTAAATACCTAAAAACATGAATTGAATATTTTTAATACCCGGACGTGATCGGCTACGAATAAATATTCTTAATAACCTGAACGTTATAGATGTGGGGTCAATTTAATGATTTATAGGTCATGGCGAAAACTTTGATCTGAATGTTCCACTCACTGTGAAGGAGAGGGGATTGAGAATGTGGCGAATAAGGTTAGTCATGCAAGAAAATTTTTAAATCAAATTTCGCTTTCACTGGTTTTCCGAGCACGGAATTTCAATCCAAAATTTCTAGTAAAATCATTTGAACTAACAAGTATGACATTTAATTTTTATTTGTTCATGTACATTAAGAAGGCTGGAGCAGCCGTACCTGTTGGACGATCTTTATTGCAGATTTTCCGCTGGTCGCGTCTTGAAGGAAGTTTAGTTGAACAAGAGTGAGTTTCAGAATCTCTTTGATCGGTCACATTCATCTCCTCGGTTCCAGCTTCGTATACTGTTACAGTAGTTTTTGGTAAATTTTGCATAATAGTTGTGCATTTAAGATTAAATGTGTAAATATTACAAAAAACATGTGTGTAGTAAAAAACTACGCGACATTTTGAATGTGATAAGGCTATTTATATGGAATTAAATTCTGACTATACATGGTTACACTGAAAACTGGATCGGTACCTCATATATACGAAAAAACCTTAAAAAGAAGCAGAATAGTAGTATGCTATGTTCAGTTATAATTATTACCATACTCCCCATCAAGGTCACGGTTCTTTGAGGTCAAGGTCATTCGAAGACAAGACCATGTTATTATTTACTTCGTGAAAATCCTGAAGAGAGAAAAGCAATCTGAATTAAGCATGTTCTTTAAGGCCCCTCAAACGAAAAACCTCAGACAGATTTATTTGTTAGAATCGGACATATTTTTAAAAATAAATAAACACATTAACCAAAATAAAATGTTCCTAAAACTACCACCGGGTTTAATGGATCCGGTTTATTTTAAATTGCTGTTACATGTATTATAATGAATATAAAAATTAAACACAATAAATAACTTTCAAAAATTGTTTATTAATTAAAAATATAAAGAAAAAAATAAAATATTATGCAAAATTAACATTTTGTAATATAAAAAGTAAATGAACATTTATTAATGAAAAAATAAAACAGGAGAAATTACTTATTTTTGTGCATGAAATACGATAGAATGTTCAGTACAAACATTTTTTTTGCATTCGTTGCATATTGTCTTTGTCTTTCTCTCCTTTATCACAGGACAAATCGAACATCATTTCTTTGCTGAAAGGGTTTCCAAAATACTAGTTGATGGTTTAGGTTGGCTTTGCATTACATCTCCAAATTTAACTAATTGCTTCCCTAATTCAATTATGAAATTGCGTACCTTTTATATTTTGTAATGAAATAAGGATTAATTTCTTTCATACAACGAATGCATTCATTACACTTGGTGGGTTACTGGGTTTCGCTATTTGTTTAAATCACCTTATTGTTACCCCGGTAACGCCATATAAATGTTTTCTAGCTACCACTCGGCACCCGTTGCTAGGCAACGTTGGAAATGTGTTCAAGTGGATGGATTGTCCGCAAAAAGTGAGCACTGCTACTAATACTGTAATTGCCCGGACAACCCTCGGGTTCAACGAGCTGTCGATGGAAGACCTATGCTCGCTTTACAATGTCCCCTGTGTAAGAAAGTTCAAGATCAGACTCATGTTGATCGGTAGAAATAGAACGATGTTCAGGTGACGCGGTATGAATACTCATGACTTTTCGACAACAATTCGATATTATTTACATCTTGCACCATACTACTTTAAATTGGTTTAACAATAATTACAATTTTATTCAATAAAACAAGAAAAACTGATTTAAATAGACAATATTTGTAGGTTAATTCAGTGTTAAAACGCTACCGGACACTCTAGGTCAATTTGTTTGTCAAACGTGCCACTCTGCGTCGGGCGCGTTCTTTGCGTCCCGGCCGGTGATTGTTCGACGGCACTGCCGATGGAGCCGCTAATAGTGTGGAATTGCTGGCTGAATCCCGGTACGCTAATTGAGCTGGGGCGAAGATAAGAGGGTAAGTCACCGCTTCTCCTTCACGACTGGCGGCCAGGGCGACTTCCAACCCCCTTATTTGCGTCCGGAGATTCTGATTTAGTTGGCGTTCCTCAACCCAACCCTTTTGAGCAGCTGTGAGACGTTGGTGGATGGACTTGAGTTTTGCCGGGTCCACCCAGGTAGATTTCACCTGCTGGACTTCCTTGGTGAGCTGAATTATCTGCTCGTATAGAGATTTGTTGGATTGCTGGGCGCGGGATAATTCCTGTTGTAATAGTTGGGTCGGTTCCATGACTAGTAAAAGAAAATAATTAAAAGGGACGGTTTACTGATAGGGCGAAATCATGAAATGTTAGGTTTATTTCAAACAAACTAATGAAATTTATTTAATGATAATGAAAATTCTAACTAATCAAAAACAAAACAAAATAAAAATTTAGTTTTAATTATCATTAATCAACCTAATCAAAATAAAACAATTTGTTCTAATCATCATTAATCTAAATTGTGTCTGTGTACATTCAAGGGAAGCCTTTCGCCACCCATTCCTCGGGTGTATAGCCCGAGATCGACATGGTCGGTCTCTTTGTATTGCAGGCTCGGGTCGCAGTGGTTTGTGGGGCCTGGGTCGGGGAGATTTGTTGGGGGTGCCAATAGCTGTCGGCGATCCGACCCGCCAATAAATCTTCCTCAACGTTCGCCAGATACTGGCGAGCTCGGACCACTTGTAGGTCTACTTGGCGCTGATGTGCTTCCAGGTTTTCGAGCAGATGTCGAGCCTGTCGGTAGATTTCTTCGGCCGGGCTCCATTGGTCGGCCCTCCCTTGCTCCAGATTGTTTCTGTCGAGAAACTTTGACGGGGGGAATTCGGGACATTTTTCCAGTCTATATTGGGCCCAGGCCCATCTCCATCGGTCTGCGAGGGAAATTGGCAGGCGATCCCTTGGACTAGTTACTGAAAATATAAAAAATCGTTAGCGACAGATACTAAACCTCAAGTAGATGATCGATTTTCAACAGTCTCCACAATCTGTGGTTAGGGTTAATACAAGGGGATTGGGGTAGGGTCATTTAGATATTGGAATAATTTTATACATTCAGGGGACGGTTGATCGTGGATGATAACGTGAGAGTTTACCTATATTACAAAAAAATTAAAAGGAATCGATTATGATTTTTCTAGATCATTACATTTATTACTATAAAATGATTATAATTATACTATATCATTATATTTATTAAAGTTAAAATGATTATAAATTTTCCTCTATTATTTCATTTATTAATATGATTATCTTTCTACTATATCTTTACATTTATAAAAATGATTCTAATTCTTACATTTATAAGATGATTATTATATTTATTAAGGTGGTTATCATCTTACTCCATTATTATATTGATAAAAATGATTATGATTCTTACTATATTATTATATTTATAAAATCTAAATATTATATTCTTACTTTCCGTGGTCATTCCCGATGCCGCGGCCGCTTCCTCGTCGGGCATATTGGTTAGTAAATCCAAGTTGTTGATCATGATTGGCAGAAAAGAAATTTTGTCTGAACGGATTAGCTGATCCGTAGTTAATATTGGTTAATTTTTTTGCGTGGGCGTCGGCATCCGGTTGGACGAATCAATAGAATGGAATTTGGACGATGGGTAAATAAATAATTTTCGACATCCGTTCGAATATTCGAACTATTACATTCAAATTTTCAAATGGATGTCGACACCACAAAAAAAACTAGTAAGTATTTATTTCTTTGGGTAATAACGGCGGAAAAACTTGCTCGTGCCATCGTCGACTTCACGATGTCACGGCGGTTGTTCCCACGTTAATCCCAATTTTTCTCAAACCCATTTGATTTTTGATTATATTTGTTTAACATTTTTATAATTTTCGAATATTCGATCAACTCTCATCACGTAGAAAAGTCATGAGATTCTCCTCGTTCAGCCATTGGAATTTTTAATTACGAGATTTATTCTTATTCTCTGGGTTTTCACACTATTGGAATTATCAGTTTATTTGTCTTCAGTCAAGCTTCGGAAATTTTTGGGAATAGGATAATGGGTAATTTAAACTACTGGTTATCGTGTCGGTTTGTGTTAGAGGTTGGGAATCGTTTACCAAACTGGAACTCGTTGGGTATTTGTATCGGAGAATTTGGTGTCCATGGTGGAGGTATTCGTTGATGATAATGGTGGATAATACGGGTAGGTCGGTTGATTTAATTATGCAAGTGGAATTTATTCTATTCATGGTACGATATCGATTCAACTTTTAATTTAGGCTGATTTAGTTTTTGAACGGGTCAACTTTAATTTATGGCTGGCTTTATAAAAATAAAGGAAGGTGTTTCCAGCTGTTGTACTGATGGATCTGGATCGGAATAAATTCTCGGTTTCGTTAGAAAGTGGGGTAGAGGATTTAATAATAATAATAATTTAGGAGTTTTAATTTTCATTTAAATTGAATTTATTAATTTCTTTCATAGCAATAATTTCATATTAATTTTCTTTCCCCGTAACCTTTCCTTTAATAAGCCTTAAGCGCATATTATGTTCATATTATATTTAAAGAGTGCTCACTGGACTACTCGGTGTGATGATTTTGTGTAAAATGATTTAGGTCGAATTTAAAGAAAAACGAGAAACGAGGAAGAAGCCAAAAGACCTTTTCCTTATTTCTCCTTTCTTCTATACGGTATAATATTGACGTTCCGATCCCTGCGTTCCGCACGCCGGGTCTTCACGGACACAGATCATTGGCGATAGTCCACGCACTTACACGAATCTGAATAGTATGTTGATTTTACTGACTTGCGATGTGTCTTGGCTGTGGGCCGGAAAAATTTCGACAATAAACAATTAATTATGAAAAACAAGTTAGTTTTAAGCATTATAAATATTTATTAATATATTAAAAACAAGATACAAATTACTTGACCAAAATCATTCAATAAAATAACATAAAAATACATCTCCCCCCACGCCGACATCCAAGCAGAGCTCTATCGAGGTTGCGAGGACGGGACGTGGAGAGAGAGTTTCCAAATAAAACTTCTGCTCACCTAAAAATAAACTTGAATAAATTTTAAAAAAAAATTCAAAATTTTCAAAATTGGTTTTTAGTTCAAAATTTTTAGTTCGCGTGTTATTTTTGATTTAGTAAAACAAAATTCGACCTTGTTATTTTCTAGTGTAATCTAATCTTTATTTTTATTATTTTCTAATTTATTTTGATAATTTTTTATTTAGAATTTTTATTGAATTATTTCTAATTCAAATTCTTTGATTTAAATTTCATTTTCATGAAATTTTATTGATTTATCAAATTTCGGTCGAATTTGTTGGGTTTTCATGTTATGTTTGTGTTTGTATCGTGCGGATCTTGTTGCATTTTGTTATTATTTTAATTTATTTTTATGTTTATTTATTTTATATGTAATTATCTTTTTCCTCATATTGATAAGGTTTAGTTGATGTTTTAATAGGTTTGAGTTTAAATTTGCATGTTATATTTGCATGTGTGTTACCGATTCATTTAAACATTTTCCATGGCCGTTTGTGTTCTGGCCCAACACACTTATATCAATCATATTATAAAATATGAATTTTGGCCATCTTCTCGTCATTCTTTTCACACTATAGCAGCGATTCATCTGATCCATTGTATTTACACCTGATTTGGTATCATTATAGCTAAGTATTATTTCCAGCTTTTCTGAACATTTTTCTTATCCGTTTTATTATTTTTGTGCAATGTGCTAAGTAACGTAACAACCTTGCCCTTTTAAAGGCAGTAGGAAATAATACAAAAATCTTTCATAAAACCAAATAAACTTGAGAATACATCCCTTTTTTGGGATCTATAAAGCAAATGGGAAACTCTGGTTTATTTCTACGTATTTTTCCTACTATTGTTAACTTTATGATAGCCTAAATCTTGCTAATGATAGTGATGTAAAAAAATTATCCAATGTAATGATACTACCAGAATTCTCAATTTCTTCACGAATCTCATATTCTTTCCCAGTATATATGATCAATTTCCATTTTATTTTTAATTTTATTATTTTTTTAACCCCACAAGTAGAGGGATATGAGGACTATGCCCCGTGGATATTTGGCTTGAAAAAATCCTGAGATCCCCCCTAAAAAAAAATTTAGGGGGGAGGGGGGGTGTTAAATTTTATTTTAATTATTTGTTTTAATGAATGAAAACAATTTTTTTTTAAAATTATTTGTTTTAATGAACGTTTTTTTTTAATAATTTTTTGTTTTAATGTTCAAATTTAAAATTTTTAAAAAATTTTAATTCATGATAAAAAACTTTAAGTATTTTTTATCGATTTAAAAGCCTAAAAAAAATAAAAATTGGCGATTTAACCTATGATTGATCGTACTGATGATTATTTTCGAATAAAATTGGTTCAAACCCGAGAACCTAAAAATATTATATAAAAGCCTAAGTATTTTTTCATTACCCATCAAAAATGGCTCAATTCGCCTGTCGACTAAAAAGCCTAAATATATTTGCTCGAATAAAAATCATTATTATTTTTATTTACTTTAATTATTTGTTTAAGTCAATAATAATATTTATTTATATTTTAATTATATTAAATTTAATTATTTGTTTAAGTCAATAATATTATTTATTTATATTTTAATTATATTATTATTTAATTATTTGTTTAAGTCAATAATATTATTTATTTATATTTTAATTATATTATTATTAAATTTAATTGTTTGTTTTAATCAGGTCAATTATTTATTTTTTAAATAATATATTTTTAAAATAAATTGTTTGTTTTAATGAAGTGAATTAAAAAATTATTTTTTTATTTTCATTTAATTATATATTTTATATTATTATTATTATTATTTTATATCAATATTATTATTTTATTATTATTAATATTTTATTTTTAAAATTTAATTGTAAGTCTAAGAATAAAAAATCATCGATAAATTTTGAATTGTAAAAAAAAAAAAAAATTAATCCATACAAATATTTTTATTGACAAGATTAAAAAAGATTAATTTTTATTTCAAATCAAAAATATCCGAGTAATATGTTTTACGCATTTCGGCCAACAATATATGGATTGTTTGGTCACGTTGAAATCGTGGCAACATGGACATCCATCTGAACATGATACTCTCATACTATCTTTACAAACAATGCAATTTGCAACACATCGGTCACCAGATCCCTGAACGTTGTCATAGTGAATCTCGAGAAGTTCTTCAATGTTAATCCCTGTGAAATGGTAAATTTTTGTTGTGAGAAACTCTGGTGCGCAATAATCCAACGTATTTTTAATTCTTGGATAAAGTTCCTGGATTTTCTTTAAAATTACTTCAAAGAGATAAACTAAATAATAAAATAAAATACATATTTAAATATACATGATTTACCTTTTGACATTTTTTAATACTTAATAAATTAAACAAATTCAAACAAAATATTTATTAATTTATTAACATATTTATTTCTGATTTAATATTTTCCACATAATCATTATAATCCAAGGATTTTATTCCGAGTATTACTACTTTCCCACTTGAAAATATATTGACACATGATGGATTATATTTTTGAAGACGTAATGCTGGAAATATTTCTGGTTCAAATACACAATTCACCTTTCTTTGTAATTCATATAGATTTATAAATTTCCCAATATCGATTGTTACAGTGATTGATTGAATTTGTAAATCATGTATATTATATTTCAAATCCCCAGTTTTTAGAGGTTGCTTACATCCCATTACCCGACATTTCCCCGATCTGAAAAATATTATCGGATACTTACCTGATCGATCTACAACTTGTTGTGGTTTTCCAAATGGGAATTTCATATCAGGTATAGAATATCTTCCTTTATAATTTATATTACTCAACATTTTCAAATAATTTCAATTCAAGTAATTCTAAAAATTAAAACAAATATAAACAATTAAATAAATAATTATTAATAAAATGGAATTAAGAAATGATGCTGTATATCAAGTAGTTGGACCAAGTGGTTGTGGAAAGACTTTATTTGTATGCAATTTATTACAATCGAACTTGTTTAAATCAAAATTCAACAAAATATATTGGCATAGAGGAGCTGACGAAGAACATGGACTTACTCAAAATCAATTCTGTAAATTGAAAATGACAATAATTAAAGGGTTTGATAAAAATTGGTCATCTAGATTACATCAAGGCGATGTTATTATTATCGATGATCTATACCAGGAAGCTAATAAAGAAAAGGATTTTAATAATTTATTTACAAAAATTGCTCGACATATTGGAGTTACTGTTATTTTCATTACTCAAAACTTGTTTCATCAAGGGGGCAGTCATAGAACTCGTAATTTAAATGTCCAATACTTGGTTATTTTCAAAAACCCTAGAGATGCAACCATTATAGATTTTCTTGCTAGACAAGCTTATCCCAATGATAGAAAATTTTTAATTGATTCGTTTCAAGATGCAACAAAGGTTCCTCACGGATATTTGTTCTTTGACTTTACACAACAATGTCCTGATGAATTACGTATTAGAACTGACATTTTCAATGAGAAAGGTGTTACGATTTATAAACAAAATTGAAATCTGAAAATAATTACTTGAAATGACGTTTAAAAAAGTTATTGTTCAACGTGAAAAATCCACAAAGAAAAAAGTTACAAAGAAAAGGGTTTACTAAACGTAAAATAATAAAAACGAGTAAGAAGATTATTAAAGATAAAAATTGGATTAAAATATAAACAAAACAACTAGATGAAAAATGTATATAATATGAAAGTTGAACGTAGTCTACCATACTTTAATGCCTTGATGAAGGCTCCTAATAATAAAAGAATGAATATTTTACAGAATTTTCCTTCATTTGTTATAGATGATCTAGTTGAAGTTATTGTTAATGTAGTTCGTGGTAATGTAAACATTACTAAAGTTAAAAAACTTGTATTACAAAAGCATAAAAGATCGCTTTTATCTTTAGTAAACACTAAGAATCGTCGTCTGATGCGAAAAATAATATATAAACAAAATGGTGGATTTTTGGGGGCATTAATTCCAATAGTATTATCTGCAATAAGCGCAATTTCATCATTAACTTCTTAATGGGTACCAAGAATTCATTACCGGATAAACATAATTTAGATTTAAATATTTTGACAACTTGTTGTAATTATGAAGGAAACATTAACCAAAAATCGAAACACTGTGAAAAAGCTCGAAAAAGTATGGACAGACCCAAAACATCCCGCTGGTTTTGGTGGTGTAAGGAAACTGGCAAAGGAAGTAGTTAATTCAAAGAAAGAAACTCAGAATTGGTTATCTGGGCAAATGGCGTACAGTTTAAATAAACCAATGTTGAAGAAATTCAAAACCCTTAGTTATAAAACAATGGGAGTTGATGATTTATGGCAAATGGATTTGATGGAAATGATACCATTCTCTAAAATTAATAAGGGATACAAATATATTTTGACATGTGCTGATATATTTAGTCGATTCGCTCGTGCTATTCCAACAAAAACCAAATCGGCCAATGAAATGGCTGAAGCAATCAAGGAATTATTTATTGATGGCAAACCTCGTAATTTACAAACTGATTTGGGTATGTAATTAAATAAATAAATTAAATTAAATTTATTCTTTAGGTAAAGAGTTTTATAATAGTAAAGTTAGAGAAATTATCAAAGGAATAAATCATTACTCTGTATTTTCTCAATTTAAAGCTGCCCACGTGGAAAGATTTAATCGAACTCTAAGAGATCGCTTGAAAAAATATTTCGTATATAAAGGAAATAAAACCTGGATAAATGTTTTACAGAAAGCAATTTATAGCTACAATTATTCGCCACATAGGGGTTTAAATGGAATGCGACCAATTGATGTTTATTCAACGAATAATATGGATAATTGGATATCACAACAATCTGATTCTATCATTAAAAAGCCTAAATATAAAGTGGGTAATCACGTTAGAATAAGTAAAATCAGTGCTTCTCCATTCATCAAGAATTTCGACAACAATTGGAGTGATGAAGTATTTCAAATCTCAGAAATTGATACGAATCAGAATCCTGTAATGTACTTTATCAAAGATGATGAAAACAATCAAGTTAGTGGAAAATTCTACGAACAGGAACTCCAAGTTATAGAAGCCCCTACTGTATTCAGAATTCAAAAGATATTAAAAACCAAGAATGTTGGTAAATATAAACAATACTATGTTAAATGGCATGGATATGAAACTCCAACTTGGATATCTGAAAATCAATTAATTAAATAAATATTATGAATGAAAACCAGTTTTATATGATTTTACCTAGTAATAGTTGTCCTCTTATTTTTCCTAATAATGAAGCTAGTAATTTTAATGTCGAATTTCAAAATCCTATTTACTTGAATGGTGAGTGGGAAGTTGCTTTGATTGATTTTACTTTTGTGTATAAAACATTTCCGTTTTATAGTAATTCTTACCTAAGTTATGAAACGATGAAGAGTGGTACTGAAGTAAAATATTTGAAAATAAATAATCAAAATGAAACTTATGAATTAATAAATTCTAAACATACCCCTGATGTCGATGTTTTAATTGAAAAATATGAGAACTTGGTTATTGTCTGTCCACATGTTCCATTTAAAGTAACATTCCCTGACATTCAACATGCGTTTAGTTTTGGATTAAAATCTATATCCGTCATTAATGAAGATGATCATTGTCGATTAAAATTACCAAAGTTTACAGATGATGGTGTTATGGAACAATACGGGATAATTATAAGTTATGAAGAAAAAACAATATTTGAAAAATATTTTGAAGATAATTTACTCATAAACACATCTGAATTACAAGGACATTTAATGTCATTTATTCCGTCTCCGTTTAAAGAACTAAAAATTGAAAACAATGAATTGGTTAAAATAAAACTTGCAGATAACATTTCAAAAATATATTTTGACAACAATTTAATCAAAACCTTAGGATTAAATAAACAAACTTTTAGTGATAAAGACATCGTTGGTAATAAAGTTCCAAGATTATTACATCATCATCAACAAATGTTCATTTATTCGAATATTATTGAACCAATAACTGTTGGAGATGTTAGAGTTCCTCTATTAAAATCTATTTGGGTTAAAAACTATGAACAAGGGGAAATTGTACAATTAAAAATGAAGAATCCAATGTATTTACCAATTTCAACTTCAACTATAAACAACATTGAAATTAATATTCGCGATGATAGTGGAAAATTAATTAAATTTAGTAAAGATACCAAAACACATTTATCAATACATTTTAGAAAAATAAATGAATAAAGAATTTTACATAAATCTACCGAGTAATAGTTGTCTTCTTACTCATCCAAATAATAAAGCTGATAAATTTAATGTTGAATTTCAAAATCCTATTTACTTGGAAGGTGAATGGCAAGTTGCTCTGACCGATTTCACTTTTGTATACAATAATTTTCCATTTTATAACAACTCAAATATTAAATATAGTAAGAGTACATTACATACAAGTTATGAATATTTTTACTATAACGATGCAAAGAATGAATATACAATTAGTCACGACTCTATATTTTATCTAGTATACATTGATGGAAATACTTTAAATATTAATTGTAAACATTTTCCATTTAAAATTTCATTTGATAGTATTGCAGAAGCTCAAAAATTAGGATTTAATAAAAAAGAAATAAATTTTATTGAAAACTTGAATCAAATTAAAATTCCTTCAAATAATCGTAAAATAAAGTTTGACACAATTCGATTAACTATAAATTATTTTTACGATGTCGAGTATACAGATAAATTTGAAGAAAATTTAATCATTACTAATTTATCACAAATAAATGATCAATTAATGACTTTTTATCCGCATCCATTTAAATCTTGCGAAATTGAACAAGGAAGATTAGTCAAAATTGAATTGGAAGATGATGTCAGTAAAGTTAAATTTAGTAAATTTTTGGCTCAAAGTTTGGGATTAAGTGAAGAATCATATTCAGAAAAAGTTATTGTTGGATTACGTTTACCAGAAATTTTGCAAAGTAATCAACAAATGATGATCTATACAAATATCATTGAACCTATTCTTGTTGTTGATGTTTTGATACCTCTATTGAAATGTGTATGGGTTCAAAAACATAAAAAGGATGATCTAGTTCAAATTATAGAGAAAAACCCAATGTATTTGTCTGTATCATCAACATATATAAACAATATAGAAATCAATATTCGTGACGATAGTGGAAAATATATATTTGGTAAAGAAGATAAAACTTTTCTTACATTACATTTTCGTAAAATAAATGAGTAATCCTGACATTGTAAATTTTTATAGTAGTAGTCAATCTGGTGGAGAATTACCATATTTTATAGGTAAACAATATGGAACCGGTTGGTTGAAAACAATAGGTAGATTTGCATTACCTATTCTTAGACGTATAGGTAATTTCGGTATGAAAACGGCAAATGACGTAATAAATAATAATTCTGATTTTTTACCTGCTTTAAAATCAAATGCAATATCTGAATTTAAAGAATCTTTACCTAGTGTTATGCAAACTTTACCTAATGTTATTAATAAAGTAAGTGATGTATTTAATCATGAAAATGAACAAAAAGGAGGGACACTTAAGCGTAGAAAGATTATGAAGAAACATATAAACAAAAGAATGAGAGGATTCGGAACTATATTTGAAAAATGATTAGTGCAAAATCTGAATTATGTCTTTTTGATAGACCATCCGCTCAAGCCGTGATTGAACATGGTTCATTTGAAGATATTTTCCCAATGAATTCAAAAACTGATGCTGGTACCTCTTCGATTCAATTTTACATTAACGGATCACAAACAGAATATTTAGATTTGAACGATACTTTGTTATATATTCAGTTGAAAGTTGTAAATAGCTTAGGTGAAAATATTACACAAGAAGCTGACGTAACAACAAACAATTTCTTTTTTCAAACTCTTTTTAAAGACGCTGAATTAGTTTTTAATTCTACTAAAATTGAAGGAGCAAATGATAGTTTTGCACACAAATCTCTAATTGAAACTATTATAAATTATAATCAAGATACTAAACATACATCTTTAGGTGGAATGGGTTACACTGAACATGATCTTATGCGAAAAACATGGATTGCAAAATCAAAAGCATTTTCATTATGTTCACCACTCCAATTTGATTTCTTTGATCAACCCAAATATTTGTTACCAGGTGTTAGTGTCCAAATTAAATTAACAAGAACAAATCCAGAAAAAAGTCTGACATGTACTAAATTTGTACCTAAAATAGTATTGCTAGATGCAAAATTAATGGTTAGAAGAGTTCGTGTTGAACCTTCTGTTTTAGCGGGTCATCAAATAGGTCTTGCTACAAGAAATGCAATTTATCCAATGCGAAGCAAAGAAGTTGTTGAATTTTCTTTACCTATTGGATCTTCTTCTTTTTATAAGGAACAAATATTTGGTGATAGGCGATTACCTAATTTTATCCTTGTAACTTTCCAGGGAAATAAAAGATTTAGTGGTTCGTTTTTAGATACATTTACTATGTTTGATCACTTTAACGTTAAGTCAATAACTTTAAGTAAAGGAAGTGATTATCGTGAAAAATATAGTCAAGATTTTGAAAATGATAATTATAGTACAAGTTATATGCAAAGTATTGCTAGGAATATGGGATATCTTAATAAAAATTTGAATTGTGGTATCAGTATGTCAGATTTTAGAAATAAGTATCCATTCTTTACATTCGTATTGGCTCCAGATTTCGATCTTAACCAAAGTCAGTTACCACAAAGTGGAAATTTAAGATTAGATATAAAGTTTGGATCACCCCTAACTGAATCTGTTACGGTAATTGTATATGGAGTTTTTGAAAAGGAGATTCAAATTACTTCCAATCGAACAGTATTAGTTTGAACTATAAACCAGATTGAGATTTTTTAATTGTCAAGTATGAAGTAAGAATTTTTATTAATTATATATTTTTAAATTATTATTAGTTCTATTCAGATTGATTCTATTGGTAGAAAATTATTGGGAAAAGATTTTCTTGGAGTTTTCCCTCTAGATAAAATTCCATATATCGATGTTAACAAAGCTTTGATTGTAAATACTCAATCATCTAATCTCAGCGGCGAACATTGGCTTGCAATTTATGTGAAACCAAATAAAATAAATGTATTTGATTCAATGGGTTTCTATTATCCCCCTATATTGATTAATAAACTAGAATCAATGTTAATGCCAATTGAATACAATCGAATTCGTTATCAAAATCCGATGACAAAAACATGTGAACAGCATTGTTTAGCTTGGTTAAAAACAATGAAAAAATAAATGAATTTATTGAATAAAGTTTCTTTTCAAAATTGTTTTTTAATTAAAAATGTAATGAAAGATGCATTATGTAATATTCCTTTTAAAGGATTAAGTTCAGAGGATTATATGTATTTAAATGTTTTTGATGTTATGTAATTAAGTGTGTTTTATAAACTAAATTTTAATTGGTCCATCATGTAATCACTTACATGTTTGTTAATATATAACTGAATGCATTTTTTAAAAAAATTCACTTTTATCAAATACCAAACTTTAGTAAGTTTTTTATCATATATTTAATTATTTTTATTTTTATTTTTAGAAAATGGAATCTATCAATAATGTAATTCAAGAATTAAAATCGTTAATAAAAATTACCAACAAAAATGTTAAAACTCAGAGTCGCAAAAGTAAGAGTTAAATGTAAGTACTATTAAATTTTTACTATTATAAAATGATAATTTTTGAATTAAATTTAATATTAACATTTTATTAATTTAAACACAAAAATTAAAAATAATATGATAAAAAACTATGACGAATAAAGTTAAATAAATTTTATTTAAATACATTTGGCTTCAATAATTTTCCAAATTGGTCGAATAGTCTGGTTTCCTTCTTTATATCCTTGAATTCTTATTTTAATCATAAAATGTTCATTTTCTTTTTTATTTTCATAATTACATTCTTTTTCACAATTCATAAAAGTGAATTGTTCATTAAAACTAATATCTTTGTTGATGGCTCGTAATAACTCTGTTATATTTTTTCGATCAATTTCACCAATTTCACCAACTTTCATATTATATAGGCTTTGTTTCAATGTTGTTGGTTCCTATTAAAATTTATTAATAATATTACTTTTAATAAAAATACTTACTCTAAATGAATAGATGATTGGAAATTTTAAATATTCCATTGAATATTGTAAATACATTACTGGTGAATTTCTGCTTAAACTGATAGCATTTATGGAATTTTCCTGAAGAATTAACTTGATAGCTTCTTTTCTAACCGAGGTTTCTATAAAAAACAATTAATGAATAATTACATAATATAAAAACCATTTACTTTTATTCATTTTATGATTTTAAAATATTTTAAACTACTTATATAAGATTTTCAAAATAAAATTAACCAATCAAATTCATTTATTCATTGTGTGTAAAATTAATTTAATGTTTAGTGATTTATTTTAACGATTTTTAATGATTTATTTTAATGATTTTATACTTATATATTTAAATTTTTCTTTTATTATAACAGGTAACTTTTACCCAAATTTTTGCAATTCTCCACAACATGATGGAAATTGTGATACGATTATGGAGAATTATTATTCTCATACCTATAATCACATCACCTATTTTATTTGCCCCACGTGTAAAACCACCCATAAAATGAATTATACCGACTTTTATTTAAACCATAAGGAACATTTAACACAGTTTAACTGTAAGCGAAAATATATTTTTAAATTACCATTGAATGATATAATAATAATATTGATATAAAATAATAATAATAATAATAATATAAAATATATAATTAAATGAAAATAAAAAATAATTATTTAATTCACTTCATTAAAACAAACAATTTAATTTAAAAATATATTATTTAAAAAATAAATAATTGACTTGATTAAAACAAACAATTAAATTTAATAATAATATAATTAAAATATAAATAAATAATATTATTGACTTAAACAAATAATTAAATTTAATATAATTAAAATATAAATAAATATTATTATTGACTTAAACAAATAATTAAAGTAAATAAAAATAATAATGATTTTTATTCGAGCAAATATATTTAGGCTTTTTAGTCGACAGGCGAATTGAGCCATTTTTGATGGGTAATGAAAAAATACTTAGGCTTTTATATAATATTTTTAGGTTCTCGGGTTTGAACCAATTTTATTCGAAAATAATCATCAGTACGATCAATCATAGGCTAAATCGCCAATTTTTATTTTTTTTTTTAGGCTTTTAAATCGATAAAAAATACTTAAAGTTTTTTATCATGAATTAAAATTTTTTAAAAATTTTAAATTTGAACATTAAAACAAAAAATTATTAAAAAAAAACGTTCATTAAAACAAATAATTAAAAAAAAATTTTTTTTCATTCATTAAAACAAATAATTAAAATAAAATTTAACACCCCCCTCCCTCTAAATTTTTTTTAGGGGGGGGGTCTCAGGATTTTTTCAAGCCAAATATCCACGGGGCATAGTCCTCATATCCCTCTACTCCCACAAATTAATTAAACTACGTTGAAAATCTAACAAACAATTTCTATAGTGAGTTTATTATTTTAACAAATTATGTTAGTTAACACTAGATTTACCAGCATATTTGATATAACTAGTCCTACCATATCAAAAACCGTCAGTCTCTGTAGGTAATAAAATATTTTTGCATTGTTAATTCAAAGTCAGACATTCACAATTTTCACAAACTTTTCGCCCTTGCCAATTATATTTCTATTGCATATTCAACAAATGCTTTCACATAACACATAAAACAACTAGATGATTACAAAAATCACACGTCTATTTACAAAAATTCAATTTGTAAATATAATAAAAATATTAACATTTATGGAATAAACTAATTGGCGAAAAAATTTAATTTTTTTTTGTTAGTTTTGCTTTAACCCTGTAAGCAAATGAGAAATAATTTTATTTTAATTTAATAAATTCATTTTATAAATGTAAATTGTGATACACACATACTCGCAATGTGATTGGCTGTTTTGTTATTTAATTACAAGTTACATATCCAGTAAATTGTATAAAAATGCAATTACTGGTTATTTTAAATTTACAGACTTAAGAAGCATATCAGATATAAGTTTGTTTTTTTAATATTCTTTTAAATACTATTCAATTTCTAAATTGTTATCAAATTATGCTTTGCAGTTAATGTATTGTGTGTAGAAATGCATGATCAGTTTAGAAAATTATTAAAATTGTTATGTTTATCAATATTACTTTAGTATAATTTATTTAAAACAATCACAGTAAATGATTTTATGGAGTTAATTCACACCAACAAAATCCCAGCAATGAACGAATACGGCAATCCAACAGTGGGCTATTTGAGAATGCCTCGAACTCACAACTTGCGTTATTTGAAAGACAAGTAAAATAGTTTGTTATTAGTGCAATAAATATGGCTGTTTTAGAAATGAAATACGCGTCAATGACTATGACGAGGTGAATTTATTTTAAAAGTGTATTTAATCTTTAAAATTAAAACTGAATGTTTTATATTGATTATAATTAAATTCATCTTGATTTATTAAAATTTTTTAATTTATTCGTCTGCAACGCAAGGAAATTATTGTGAGTTTGAACCAGTAATTTGAACCAACGATTGATTGTAAGATTCACTTTCTACAAAAATCGGCAGTCATTAAAATTTCTGCTATAACCTTAAATATTTTCTTAATAAAGATGACTAATTTCATAATTTTGATTAAAATGTTTTGAGATTAGATTATTGGAATTGACAAAAATAGTAGTTTTGTCCTTATAGTTAAACACCGAATAAAATAAAGAGGAAATTTATTAAACTTTTGGCTATTACGTAATAATTTTAAAATATTTAATTGGATAAGTTAAATGTTAAATTGAAAAATCTTATCTTTCTCTAGTTTTTGCTGCAAACAGCAAGATGATCCAAATTAGATCCCGTTTACATTAATAATAGAAATTAATTTTAATAAAGTAAATTTACGTTTTAAAATAAATATTTAAAAATTATTAAATATATTTAAATAATAAAACAACCTTATAAAATAATTTAATAAAATTATGAATTTTAGTAAGTGGTATTTTACAGATTTTACAGAATTTTTGAAAAAATATATTTATTAGATATAATTTAAATTTTATTTATCAGTGATTTTTCAAGGGTCAACAAATTTTTGTTAAATAGATAAAAATGATCTGTAATTCAAATGAAGAGAAATAAAATTTTAAAGGAAAAAATACTTTAATGGTATTACTAAAACTATAAATTAAATACATATTTAGAATATTAGTTTTGTAGTATACCTCTGGAAAAATGTCTTTTAATTATTACGATTATTATTATTATTATTATTATTATTATTATTATTATTATTGAATCAATTTTAGAACCAAGAAAGTTCACATCTATGCTGCATTTTAAGCCCTGAACAAAGCAATTTTATGTGAACAGTTTATAAATTTTAGTGTTTAGATTTATTGGCATTTTCAATAAAATTTTATAAACAATATTTTGAATACAGATATCATGATATAATTTTTAAACTTGTGATTTCTCCACGAAAATAAAAGTTAATTATTTCGCGAAAAATCCTTAACGAGATCCTAAGCAATTACTCAATGAGATAAAGCATTAAAACAATACTTGTTCGTATATGTACCGAGTTTTGCCAAATAAATGTCCTATGCAGCTTTTCATGAAAAAACCCGATCAAGTTATACCATTGCTAGATGAAAATGGATTACTTACAAAATAATTGGAATCATTAACTAATAAAAAAAATTTATTTCTAATTATTTTTTATTTTGTCCCATTGTTTGAAATTTTTTAATATTAGTACAGGCTTGTATCGGAAAACTGGATATTTACAGTAGAATTTTTTAAAAATAATTAGTGCTACACAATGAACAGATTACATTTTAAGGAAACCAAATTTCGAAATCCATTATTATTTACATATTTATTAATATGATTTCATTATATTTTTAAAAAAAAATCCACATGTTCATTCTATTAATCTAAAATAAGAATATCATGAGTTTTTCTTGACATTGCGCGTATCTTTACATGCTATTAGAATTTCGATATTTATTGTCACTTTCGATATTAGAATGTCGTAGTCAATTGAATTGTCAGTTAATTGAATTGCATTTTAATTATTTAAAACACTTAAATTAGATAAAGTAACATTTATCTGTTATGAGTAGTAGAAATTCTCGAAATTGGGTCAATGTTTTAAAACGAACGTTATATGAATATAATTCAAAACATCACAGAGCTATTAATCAATCACCCGTTTTTGCTTGTTTTGAATATCAAGGATTTAAAACTGATTCTAATTTAGTAGATGAACGTAACCGAATTAATTTTTTTACGCTTACTGATGATGAAAAAGGGAAATTTGTGAATATCGAATGAGATATTTTTTAGAATTAAGAAACACTTCAAGAAACAGGGTTCAGCGAAGAGGAGTAGATATGAATGTGTTAGAAGAGAATATGAGAAATATAAAAGAGTGAATAAAAAATTCGATTTCTGCATTGTTTTTATTGTTCTTTTAATTTTTTAATATTGTATGCTAGACTGTTATTTAATTATATTTTTTACTTTATCTAATTTAAGTCTTTTAAATAATTAAAATGCAATTCAATTAACTGACAATTCAATTGACTACGACACTTTCGATATTAGAAAAGGTAAATAAAATTTAAGATTATAATTTCGGGTGTAAAATTTTTGGACATGTTATGTCATAGTGGTAGTTTTATTACACCTTAAACATGTGACCATAGATTATTCAAGACTGTTCCTAAAATAAATATTCGTCGTGTGATTTTCTTTGTATAAATAAAATTTAACATAATGATTCAATATATTTTTTAAAATACGTTCTATTATTAGTATTTGATAAACAGTAAAGGACAAAGTGACAAAAATTTGATTATTTTTTATTAGCAATGTAAGCCATGTATCCGTTGAGCAAGTAAATTATGAAATTTTTTTACACAATAAACATTATATGAGTTTAATAGACAGATGTAATGGATACAATGTCGGATCATTTGTTTACGCAGTTTTTTGTAACATTCCTATTATTAGGTGCTAAGTTCGAAAACGGAATAAAAATGATTTATTTTTTATTTCAGAAATAAACATTAATTGTAATATATGATTTACAGTGAAATTCATAATATTTATTGTAGTAAAATATTTTTTAATTAATTAAATATTTACTAATGGTTGTTTATATACAATTTAAACCATTTTAAAATAATTTTGGAATTATAAATGTAAAAAAAGAATATTGTTTAATGTTTAAAATATATTAATAAGCACGATAAAAATATTAGAATAAAAGACCTTTCACATTTTGAATGTTTAAACCCTCATGAGAAAATGTACGAAATCTGTTTAAATCAATGTTTGGAAATTCCTAAATTTTACAAGGATTGAAAGGGTAAAATGTATATTAATTAAAGATTATATTGGTTAAAAAAAGCGTAAATTTCATTTTAATAACCTAATAAATCAAGGTGCTCTACATATTGAACTACGAGTTTTGAAATTATATTAACAAATGGTTGATCAATTTTATTTTTCAATTTTCCAGAGATTAAATAAAAAAAATCCGCTATTATTGAATAATTCGAAAATCCTAAATCGCGGTATGATTAGATGTTGCTTAAATTTAGAGTTCAAAAATATATAATTTGAATATGACAGTTTAATTAATATTGTTGAGGTTGTCGGTTAAATGAGAACTTAACAATTACTGATCTGACTCCAAAGCGTATTTAAATTAATAGCAATAACAAATTCTAAACAACTTTTATTGTTCAACACAAATTATTGCAATTTACAGCACAAAAATGATTCGATATTACAAAAACGACTATTGAGTGCTTATTACGTCTTCAATAAACTTGGAATATATAACCACCTGATTACTACTGCCGGTTTTGGCAATCAGTTATATCGATTTAGTTGCTTTCTTTTCCAACTGTTAATTAAAAAGGACATTGTGTTTCATTGTTTGATTTTCTCAATTCTTTGCCATTTTCATTACCATTTTCTTTTCTTTCATTTCTTCCCTGGTTTCTAGTTCTCAATATTCTGTATTAGTAAATGTTAGGAATTTTGAAAAAATAAAATTAAAAACTTTCAACTCTATATAGCTAATAAAATATAACAAAAAATGATTGAATAAATAAATATTTTTGAAACCACTGATATTTCTATAAGCTTTGCGCAGTGAAGCACTATTTTATAAGTTGTGTCTCCTGTGATGTCTATGTAGAATCTTTCAGATTCATTTGGTTCACACAGTTAGGTACTTGCGATTTCCATATATATATATATATATATATATATATATGCATACATATACATTCATACATATACAATTTCCGTAATTTCCGTATTTATATTTATGTTATATTAATACAGCGGATACGTTCCTTTTCTGCTATAAGTGTACAGAGATAGATTGCGTATTTTTCCGGTTCCAGTTTTCGATAGACCAACATAATTTCTGATTACATTGAGTTCTCGTAGCAAAAAGACTAATTGTCAATTATCTACAGTATTATCTATAATTCGAACATCAAATATTTCAATGAGTTTTATAGTAAATTAGAAAACTGATTCCAAATTTAGAGAACTAGACCAGTAAAACAATTATGTTTTTATGAAACTTTAACGGAATATGGAAAAAGATTATCTGAAAAGGCATGAAATAGTTACTTTGAGTAAACCATTTTCGCTAAATTCAAAGAAACAACCAGTGCTGTAATTAAAATAAAAAATTAAGGAAATAAAAAATAAAAGTTACATTATTCCTACGTATATAGAAAAAGGAAAAGATCATATAAGCATATTTTAATTTTAGAGCTCTAAATAATTAAACCGAAAGATAAAAGCCAAAACTAAATGAATTTTATCTGCTTAAACTAGAAGAGAATTAACTTTAAACATTATTCTCAACTAAAAATAAATAATGTAGTTCAAAACGAATGCATTTTTGAAGTAAAACAGCACCGAAAACATTAAAACAAATATTAAAATAGCACAATTAATAAATAAATGATCAGATTAAACACTTGTAACGAGTTTTTATGTAAAAATAAGAAAAGGCATTTTTAAAATATGAAAGTATGAGATTATTTTTTGATTTAAATAATAAAATTATTTAACAATAATTAAAAATCATTAAATACGTTTAAAAATCAATTTAAATCATATAAATTAATCTATTTTTTATTGATTATAATTTCTATATAATTTTCAAACCAATTTTAACAGAAATATTTGTGTCAACTTCTGTAAATATCAAAAAGAAGTCTATAAAACTTCAAAAATAAATTTTTAAGGTAATCAAGTGATTCATAAATTATCAGCTCACCAATTTTATAGCAACATTTTAACCAATCAAAATTTGATCAATTATGACTATAATTGCGGTAGTCATTGACTGGATCAAAATATTAATTTTCTATTGCTGAAATTAGTTTGTTTATCCATTCTATAATCAAAAAGAAAATTATTTTTCATTGTTATTGTTTTAATAATACACAATTATGCGTTCATTGTCGGCTGTATTCAACCATAGCATTAGTTTTTATGAAGTTATTAATTTGAATTACTATAATTTAAATTTTCTTAAATAGTTTGTATACCTTTCTGTGGCGTAGGCGCGGTTTAGCAGTTGAAATTATCTTTTATAGTGAAGAAAATGAAATACTTTTAGAAACCTCAATAGTGTGTTCCTCCTTTTGATTTTCAACCTCTTGGAGTAAATTAACATTAACTTATCTTTCCGTATTTAAAAGATACAATAAAATTATATATATATTTTTTTATTTATTGACTATGAATAAGATGTTTTATTGACATTCACAAATTTTCGGCACAGCCTTTTTAAAGTGATCTGATAAATATTTTCGAATAACTATAGTAATGATTTCCGTCCTTCGGTAATAAGTTGTTTTATTATTAAATAATCATACATCAATAATATTCTTAATGACAACAATAACAAAAACTTATTTTCGATGAATGGTAAAATCGACAATTTTACTATTAGCTTGTTTATCACCAAAATTATTGAATTAACATTATGAATTAATTAAATATTATTGACATTCAATTAAAATATTCTATGAACTGATTTTCAAAATCAAGATTCCGGTGTTTCTGAAATTTTAAGGCCGATTTATTTGAAATATTTCATATCTAAATTTATAATTTCTAAAATCAACGAATAATTTTATTAATATAATAATTAGGGGGTCAAATTCTAAATTCCGAAATATTTGGCTGGCCAAAATACAAAAATGTTTTTAAAAAATTAATAATAGATTGTAATATAAATATACTGGTATATATATATTTATATATATGCTACAAAAAAGATGTGTGTACAATATAATACATGTATATTATAAATACATTAATTATCAAATATATTTGTTTATATATTAATCTTTGAAGTCACAAGTTAAACTAGGTTTGCATTTGGTTTGAATTGGCTTGAACTGAACTTTTTAAAAAATAAAATACAAAATATTTTTTAAAATTAAGATCTCCGATTTTACACTAGCGGTTCATGAGCCGCATTTCAACAGTTCGAGGGCCGCATTTGGCCCGCGGGTTGCACTTTGGGACCCCTGAAATAATAGATAAAATATTATATTTTTATGAAACAACTATTTTTAAGTTTATTAATCTTATAATTAACATTAGTTAATTTTTAATTAATTATTTTTAATTATAATTACAAACTTTTGTTGATGTTCCTTATTATAAAAGCGAAATCCCGTTTATTAAGGGTGGCAATTAAGTGTGCTCTAATAAATATTTTTTTGCTCTTATATAAATAAAAGTATATATAAAAGTGAGCTATAAAATCCATTAGATGACATATAAAATTAAAAATTATGTGCTATTAAATAAAATAAAATGTGCTACATAATAAATAAAAATGAGAGACAAATTACCTTATTAAAATTTTATATAGTACAATATTAAAGGTTTATTTAAATGGGGTGATGTTAGATGCTCTGTAAAATATATTTATTTTGGAAATAAAATATATTTAATGAAATTTATTGTGTTTGTTTTGGTCTTAGTAGTTTACCTCGAGGTATTTTAGTTGGTTTAACTTGTGCAAGTGATTGTGTTTGAATGCCAATTGAAGTATCAGAAGCTGATTGTATCTGTAGTGCCTTTTTTCCACGTTCTGGTCGACCATTTTTGCATTTTGCTCCGAATGATGATAAATTTAAGTTGCACAGCTAGGCCAATTATATGTTTGCATATATAATTCTTATAAAAACCGGGCAAGAACATTTTGAATATTTCCAATTTTTTTTCATTTAAATCATGGCCAGATTGGGAAAAAAATGCTGTGATAATCATCAAACGATTTATAATTTGATGACATGTTTGAATCACAATAGCGTTTGAAAATAGAGTTGCTAACAATGGTCGAAGATTCCATGCTATGGAAGAAAAAATCATGTTCGCCTTTTTGAAGTTGCTTTTAACCAATTGTATGCAACAGTAAATAATTTTGTATATATTGAATTTGAATCTCTTTTAATAGACCATTCTTTAACAAGATTAATGGCCGTTTTGATGAAGTCAGCCATTAACATTCTGTCTCAAAACGTTGCTTCTTCCTTTATAGTTGCATTGATCGATTCTTAACCATTGTTAGTTGTAGGAGTTTTTTCTAAGTAGCCTTCATACCATCCAACATGATGGTCAACCCAACTCTCTTCTTTACAAGATTGCAGCGATACACTTATTTACGCCCGGCTTCTGCGTCATAGCTCTTGTCAAATGATCAAAAATCGTTTGAACGAAGCCAAGCAAAAGCTTGCTCTCGGTTTTCAAATACTTCAATTGTAACCCATGTACGACTTTGTCTTGATCTTTTGGTTATTCCATCATCTTTGGATACTGATTCGCTTTCTTAGTGATGTATTGCTAATGTTTGGTACTCAGTTTCACTCGTATTGGAAATTTAGGAAAATATCTAAAAATTAAAGAAAAATATGACAATTTATAGAATTTATATTTATGATTAAGATTCCATTTAATTTATTTAAACTATCGGATTAATTAAAATTATAGCTCATTTTAAACAACAACTCAATTAAAATAATTATGTGATCTTTTAATTCCTTTTAGAGCACAGCCTAGACGTTTTAGTTTCCAAATAAATATATTTTAGAGCTCAACTAATATTATCCCGTTTATTAAAAATAAGTTTAATTTAATAATAATTATTATTTAATTAATTTCTCAAAAAATATATGTCTATATATATATATATATATATATATAAATTGTTTTTGTCAAATAAAAAAGCAGATTATGAAAAATTAGTAATTAATAAATCAAATGTCACATTTAATTAACGTCAATGACATTTAATATCATTATTAATATTTTACTGCCATTATTCTGGTTCCGTCTTGAATCTGATATCCATAGGTTATGTAAATAGTCATTTTAGATGAATTCCTTTTACGCATTTTAAATAAATAATTTCTAGTTTTATTCTGAATGTTAAAGAAAACTTTTTTTAGATTTTAATCAATGAAAATTATTACTGAAATAATCATTATTTTTACTTAAAATGTCAAAAGGTAACAATTCATAAGACAAAGTATAGGTAGAAGAGGATTCTCAAATTTAATAACAGTCAATTAAAACCTAAATGTACATAAATTGTCTTCCATACATCATATTTGTAATTTGAACGGGATGTGCAGCTTACTGATCAGTGGGTTTTGATGGCGTCAAAATTAATTTTAATTTTTTATTTCAAATGAAATATTTTTTTTTACATACCAAATGTCGAACTCAAACACGAAACTAAAGGCAGCTATAAGCGTAGTAAATTCATAATAAAGCTTTTGGTATTCTCATAAAATATAAATCATTCTGGTTATCGCTTGTCCTTTAAGTTAGCGATTCGCAATTTTCAACAAAAACTTAGCGCCGAGCCGTAGCATGCAGAAAATTAAGTACCCTCGGCAGAATGGTAACTAGCTTTTCTATTGTCATGTGCACGATTTCATTTTTGGGCCATAACTAATCCTAATATTTTTTTCAACTACAACTGTGAACTTTCGCTGAGATCCGAATTTTTTTATTTATAAAAGTTTTTATTTTCGAATAATCTTTTTTGTTTTTACCATTTCACAGCCCCCTCAGATCTCTGCGTCTATCGGGCCCTGTGCGCGTGTATCTGTTGCACCTGTCTAGTTACGGGCTGACTACTGGCGTAAAACATATTTTTAAACTGTTATTCCATGAGTAGTAGAAACGAAATTAAAATCATAAATATTTATACAAAATAAAATGAACACTTGTGTGGAGAAATCACTAACTTTAAAACAGAAAATGATTTTTTGAACATAATTAAGAAAAATTCGACTGAATTTATGAAGCAATATATTAAGGAAAAATATTTTAACAAAATTTTGAAACATATTTCAATTTTCTTATAATCGGAACAACTTTCTCCGTAGCTCGATCCAACATTCAAAACGAGCTCTACTGACAAAAGTGTGAAATATGAGCACATTTTAATAATAAATTTCACAGGGGGTGGGTGGAAAGTTAAATTAATTCCATTGAAAATAAATAATTTCTCTATAATTTAAAATTCTGTTGTATTTTTTCTTGATTTATCTATCGGTGATGATTTATATATTTAAATATTTTTTCCCATTTAAGATAATTAATAGATAATGATCAAAATCACTTAAAAAAGGCTGTGCCGAAAATATTTGAACATCAATAAAGCATCGATATCATTACTGATTCTTAGCCAAATAACACAAATACTTTATATCATTGCAAAATGAAAAGCAATTAGAGGTGAAAACCAAAAAAAAGTTCTTTTAATAATAATTTTTCATAAATACGGATTTATTTATTGTTTATTTATACAAAATTATTCATTTACATGCTCTTAAATTCATTATGTATTCATATGACCCCAAAAGTGAGCCAGATCTAATATATTTATTTCTTGTAATATATATATATATATATTAAAATTACCAGTAAGTTTATTGAAATATAAAGATTTAAATATTACTTGAATCTAATTAAAACAAATAATGCCATCATTAAATATGAATTTATAAAATGAATTTCTATTAGATTAATTGTCAATATAATATAAGAAAGTAATAAATTTATTAAAATTATTTAATGTATTTATTCGAAATAATTCAATTTTGATCAAATAGTTTTCAAATAAAACTGAATTTTCCATAAATAATAAATTCAACAAATATCGATATAATGGAATTCCGTTGTGCACACAAATTGTCTGTGAAAATGAATCGAACAAATTAATAAAAAAATGTTTTGCTAGTATTATCAACTCAAATTATACTCAAAGTTATATCATAATTAAAAGTAATCATTTGAATATTTCTTTTTTTAATCAAAGTTGATGACAAATTATGAAAGTTAATTTGCAGTTTGATTTGTTATTTGATGATTTTATATTTTGTAGACTTCATTGTGTAACAGTTGTAGAAAGCCCCTAAATTCTACCGAGTTTCTCAACCAAAGTAGTGGACTGTCACATCATTTATGCGAATCATGCACTACAGATATTTTGGTGGATGAAATTGTAAATAAAGTCTTAAGGAATGTGTTTTGCTATATCTCAGAATTATTTGCAGAAAAATTTCTTAATAATCAGTCTGAAAATATTAAAAATGAGTGTAAAAGTTATTCAATATTTTGTCAAATATTTGATAAGAAGTTTACAGTTAGTAACACTTTATGTAATGGCAGTGCAAACCTGGAAAAATCTAATATTCAGAGGTTTCCTAAAATCAGTTTCTGTGAGGAAGAAATAAAACCGGAAGTTAGAATTTTAAATTTTAGTAAATTTCAATCAGAAAGCTCTGAACGAAGCAAAGAAGAATGTGAAAATAGTGGGCCATCTAGAAGTAATTCAGATGATGGAAATAATTCTCTGGATCAAATAGACTCACTTTTGCCTAGTTTTAAGTCTGTTAACTTTGAAAAATTTACACATTTCCAACAAGAATCTAACAATTTAGCTCATCACACTAAAAGTAATATATTCTAAAAATTCAATTAATTAATTTTATATTTTAATAAAATCAATGTAATTAATGTAAATATCTAGCATGTTTTCTGTTTATCACAGAGCTTTTTTTGGAAATTAAATCAATTAATCTTAATTATTTTAATTTAATAGCAATAATATTTAATTATCATTAATTTCTTAAGAGCTTTTAAAAATGTTATTAAAAATTATACGTATAAAGCATCATAAAATAATACTTTAAATAATGTTTCAAACCTTTTCCAAATATACAAGACCCGAATTTATAAATTTTAAATTAATCCATTCATGTCCAGAATTATTCATTCTTGAAATTTGTTCGTTAAAAAATTTTTATATATAAATAACAAAATATATACAAATTATAAATTCATTTTGTATATTAATAGTCTACTTATATGTTATCCGTACCATATTTAAATGGTTTTAGAATTTATTTGCAATAAAATAAATTTTTTATTTTAATAATCTACTTATTATTTATCAGTAGAAAAATATAATCAAAAATTATTTTTGCTTTCTAATATGAATCCGCGTATTTCATAGTTTATCATATTTGGATATTTCCTGTGAATCACTATCATTGTTTATTGTTCATATATCATTTATCAAGGTCAACATATATAATTAATCTCTTACTTCCGTACTTTATTTTGATAGCGGTGGCAAAGTTACATGTAGTAATACTATTACAGCAGATACCGACAGATACAATGCAAACCAAAATTTTCATGACAAATGTTATTATAAATTGTGTCAATATATCTTCAAGAGTTAAAGTTTGTTAATTCGATAATATTAAAAATATTGATTGAAAATTAAATACTTGATATTTCTGTCTGATAATAAATCCCACTATGTTTGGTCTTATTATTTTAATAGATGACAGATGGAGTCAGATTACGAACTGTTTTGACACCGAACATTTTTAATGACCCAATTAGGGATTCCATAAATATCGACTTTTGCAATACCGGTATTACAGAAAAAATATTTCTATCGACGGTATTACCGGTTTTTACAGGTAATACCGTCTTCTTTTTATTCAACTTCTATTATTAATTCTCCCAATTGTTTCATTTATCATTAATTTGTTTACTATTAGTTATTAATAATTAATTAATTTGATAATTTACGTTAGTTAATTACATTCATAATTATTAAATTTTATAAAAGATACACAATACATTTTTTTGAAAATGTCTTATTAATCGATAAAATTGAATACAATGACGAGGTCAAACAATTTATTAAAACTAATTATTACATTATTACAATACATACATTCAAATCATTACATTACATTTATTAAATCAAAATATTTTATAAAAAGAAACAGAAAAAAAATAGAATGAATTTATTTACAATATTTTTTTTATATTAAAATAGGATTTTAAAAAACACAATGTATCTAAACTTTCGTCCGCTAACCTAGACCCTATTCTCGTGCAAATTAATCCTGCGGCTGAAAAGGCTCTCTCGGACTCTACACTAGTAGGACGAAATGGTTTTTAAATATTGGTAAACCATTTCTAAATGTTTACCACGAATGTTTTCCTCGCAAAAAGTTTTCATTTCTTTGCGAATCGTAGTTTGTAAATTCGAGCTTTTATTTACTCTTTCATTTCGCACATTATAATGAAGATTTTGATGAATTTTTTTATATAATTTTGTTGGCGAATAGGGTTGATTTTTATTTATTTTTTCTAGGGTTTTTGTGAATCTACCCCCTAAACGCCATCACGATTACTATTCTATCCCTCCTATGTACCCATAGCGATCGCCATGTTGGTACTGTACATAGAGGTTGAAAATTCATGAGCAGGTGAGCTCCATTTCTAGAACTACTCCTCACGATATTTTCACTTTCGGGTTCTGGACTGCCGTCTTACGTCTTTCTCTTTCTATATCCTGGTCCTTACTCGTCTATTTCAACAATTTCCATACTTATTTGTCATCTTCACCCGTTATTTATAAATGTATCCTTCAAAAATTTGGGCAGCGTTCCTCCCTTATTTTTTGGTAAATTTCCTGTTTCATTTATTTCATCACGGTATCGGCTACATTTGTCCTAGTTTACCTTTATCTTTCCCTATATTAAAAATTTGATTAACAATTCCTTAACTCCCGGTACATTTCCCATGATTTTAAGCAGTTACAACCCTCTGCGGTCACTTTAATAAATGCTACTCTCTTCTGTCAGATTATATCATTCAAATTTTGGAAAACTACTTCCAACTTTACATTACTAAACTATCCTATCCTTTCCTACTTGATTTTCTGATTGATTTTCTGACAATGTTTTAAATTTTCACTATCAAACTTTATTCCCCTTAACTAAAGTCGCACTTCCCATGATTTTAATTTCTGCTCGTTCCGGCCACTTTTCAGTAGCCGCTACGAGGCGTTCAACGATGCACTGCGTGGAGGTACTGTGCAATTGCCAGACCCTACTGCGTACGACCGAGGTTTCGATGAGGCGCGACCCACGAGCACAACTAGGGAACTTAATCCACCAGCCGGCACACGGTCTGTCTCATCGATAGCTATTGAAATACTTATATATAAATAAGATTTTAGGGGGATTTGTCAGTGGCACCAAAAGATTCCACGACCATCCAGAATAAAATCAAAGTAACAAGACTTCGAAATATATATTTATACAAGAAAACAATACTTACAATCCACAGTCATGCAACCAAATTGGAAAAATTGGCATAAACACTTTGTCTAAAAATGACTCACGGTTCGTCTAAGAAAGTCTAAAAATTTTTCTAGTAGTTACCTGACTGAAAAAAATGTCTGAAAATTATGAAAATGACTGCCGTATATATAGTATTTTTGTGCCTGTGTGCGACCAATGGGCGATTTTTCGCGGTTTTTAGGGTTTTTTAATTATTTTATTAATTTCAAAATATTTTTGTAATTTTTTATATATTTTTCTTTATTTTTTGATATATTAATATTTTATTGTTGGATTTTATTTTTATTATTATTTTCTTACAATATTATTTTTTTAACCCCAATATTTTGTTTTCTGGTCGCCTCTTCTGCCTGTGTTTTTTCTAAACCTTATTTTGAAAGGTTTTGGCAGTTTATTTTATTTTTCGTATGTTTCCTTCTGCAGCTGTAGGCTTTCTAATGATTTTAATTAATTATTTGTTTTTATTTAATTTTGTTATATTTTTAATTTGTTTTAATTAATATGTTTTTATTTTATTTTTGGTCTCTTCTTGCGGTGCGTGCCTATGTTACAGCAGCCATATTGACAATTTCCAAACGACATTAATTATTTTGTTTTAACTTTTACAATTTTCACCTTTTTGTTTAAATTGGTTTTGTAATTTTGTTTTAATTTTGGCTCTGAGCCCAACAATTTTTCTTTTTATGAACTAAAATTGTTGTCACTCGGCATATCTTTATTTAAAATAACTTCTTCAGGATTTTCATCATCTTCATTTTCATTTTCCTCTTCATATAAATTTAATTTCTCTATCAATTCTATTATTAATTTGGTTATCGTTGTTTTCGAAGGTAATTTAAATATGCTGTGATCATTGTGATTTTGTTGTTCTGGTTTGTGTAGAAATTGTAAAACTTTCGAATAAATTGTTATTATTTCTTGTATTCTGTAAACAAGTTCACTTTTTAATTTGATGCTTAATGCGCTGTTCAATGCAGTTAATTCATCTAACATGAATATTAATACAACATCTGCAGAAAGTAAATTAATATCTGATCCACAGCAACTTTTACTGGCTGCAAAGCGGATATAATATCGTGCAATAATTTTAATTCAGCCTGATTAAATGCAAAATCTAGGTTCAAATCGATAATGCTTTTACGAATACAATATTTGAGCTCATAAAATCTTTCCAGTGTTGTTAACAAGCTATTTCATCTTGTTTTGGGTCACCCAATAACTTACTAAAAAGTAAAGCCGCGAGAGTGAATAAAAGATCCAACTGCAAATTTGCCAATTGTTAAAATTTTCAAAAGTTGCGCCAATGGGAATAATGTTACCTAACTTTTGAAAGTTTTTTTAAATTGGGAGCCAAGTTTTTAGTTCAATTATTATTAAAAAAATATCAATGATTTTTATTTTCACACCAAGAGATGTTTGCTTCGTGTGTTTATGTTAAAATTTATTATTGTAAATAATCATTATTAAAATGTAATTTTATCGGAAAGCTGTTTAGGCATTAAAACTCATCCCGGAATTTCAATTTCCCAATTTTATACGGACGAAGTGCGAATTGGAAAGTGAGAAGAAATATTATTGTAAATATAATAACATTTTAAATTAAGAGGAAAATTTGGAAACGTCTCACGAGTTACTCACATTGAAACAAAAAAACATTTTGCTTCGAAAACCATTATTTACCGCAGTGAAAAAACTAGAGACAACATCATAAATGAAATTGAAATACTTGATTGTCTTCATGGTGGTCGGCATATTATGGAACTAATTGAGGCCATAGATTGTAACGGTTCCAAACCTAAAGCTTTTCATATTATTTCCGAATAGTAAGTAAATCGTGTATTTTTTCACAAAACAATTCAATTAAATTTTGTAATTAAAAGTATTGTTCTAAAGAAAATAAGAACTATCAATGATTTTTATTGTCACATCAAGAGATATTTGCTTCGAGTGTTTATGTTAAAATTTCAATTTATAAATATTTTATATTTTTGTGCTAGCTACAATTGCTTGGGTTCCATTTTTAAAATATGATTAAATCAAAATTTATTAAATCACAAAATCTTAATATTTGTAAATGTTTCCACAAAACTCGATTTCTTACAATTACTTAAATCATAAAATAATTATTAATTTAATATATATGTAAATATACTTGTTAAAACGAGGGGTCACTAATCAGAAGAGTTAAATTTTCGGTAAATTTGTTAATTATATTAAGAACAAATACACAGTTAAAAATATGAGAAAAATAATGTTATTTGAAAATAAAAAGAAATCAGTGTTAAAAATTTAAAGAAATTCTTATACTACTATGAGAAAAATGTTTTTGTTCTTAATTCCTTATATTTTTCATCACTTGATTTTTAAACTTTTCTTTATCTTCATTTTTATTTTTTATACTACCGTGTTTCACCGAAAATAAGACACTGTCTTACTTTCTTTTTTGGTCCAAAATATGCACTAGGGCTTATTTTCGGGGGGAAACAAAAATAAAAATAAATTTATACATTTTTATTTAATATTTATTTATTTTACACAGAATACAGAAACTAAAATTTATTCATTTACAATCATTATCTCAACATGTCCAATATTTAATATGATTTTTTTCGGCACTGCCCTTTTTAAAAATTGGCATGTTGAAATCTAAATCTAATTTTGAAACAATTATTCACACAAGTGAGCATAAAAAGTCCAGAAAATCGCAGACTATAGATTGGATTGGAAGAAAAAATAAGAAATATAAAGAAGATAAGTGAATAAAATGAAAGGGAATTAAACAGTCTCGAAGATAATAAAAGAAGCATTTAAGTGAATCAAAAGAGAATAATTAACGAATTTTTAAAGAAATGGAATACTGATTTTTTATGCTGTGTTCAAAATTGCAATATCACACAATTTTTTGTTTAAATATTAGATCGACTGTAAGTTTACTATAAAGTTTATATTGTTTAAATGTCCGTAAAGGAAAATCTTCGGGGTCAGATATTAAGTTACTGATGTTATTTAAGTTAAACTTATCATGTATAAAAATCACGGTTATGACCAAGTTGATACCATTAAGATATTTGTAAAATATTTCATTTGCACCCTTGACTAAATTTTGTTGAGAATATTTTATGCTTTGATATATTTATTATTGTGAAGTATTACAAGTTATGCACAATCAATTTATAATCAAGCAGCGGGCATTAGTAATACTTTACCATGATAATGCCAGACCGCGTATTGCAAAATTCACGCAAAATAAATTAAATGAACTGGAGTATGAAACACTTCCTCATCCATTGTACTCGCTGGACCTTTCGCCAACAGACTATCATTTTTTCAAAGCTCTAAAACATTTCTTTAAAGAAAGTAGCTTCAGAAACGAATCAGAGATCAAAAGTGTCTTTGAAAACTTTATTTCCTCTAAGGAAACGAAATTTTATTATAATGGCATTTCTGCACTGTTATCTCGTTGGAGCAAGGGCATTGACCATAATGGAGCTTATTTTGATTAATAATATATGTATTTAAACAAATACAAGAAGTTTTAAATAATACTAAAAAATCGGCCATTTCATATGCAACAGCCTAATAATATTTTCGGAAATACAAATTACCTGACTTTTAACGGAAACGTTATGAATAAAATAAACTTTTATTTAATTCGTGAAAAATAAGTAAAAAAAAAGTTCAGAAGGTTTCAAAACCTGTCCATGACAACAAATTAAATAGTTTGCTCGTGGAAACTATTCAGATAGAGATAAATATTAAAGATAACCGATTTTTTTATTTTAATATATTTATTAACTAGTCTTGACGGAGGGGAATTATTTGATCAAATTGCAAATACGGAATTGTTGACAGAGAAAAATGTGATCGGCATTATGTGCCAAATATTAGATGGGGTGAATTTCATCCACTCCAGGAGCATTATTCACAGAGATTTGAAGCCGGAAAATATTGTCTATTGTTCTAAAAATAATGATCTTTTGAAAATTATCGATTTTGGATTTGCTGTAAAATTTGATGAAAAACACCCACCAAAATCGATGGTCGGAACAACGATTTTTGTTGCTCCTGAAGTTCTTCGATATGAACCACAAGGTTATTTTACTGACATATGGAGTGTTGGGGTTATTGCTTTCAATTTGTGAGTAGATGCTTCTTTTTTCATTTTGTATTAATGACATTTTTTTCAGATTAGCCGGAATTACCCCGTTCGAAATACCGCTCACTGGCGACACCACGCGCGAATTGAGTGACCCTGAAATTATTGAAAACATTGAAAGATGCAGATATGATTTCAGTGATGAAGGATTTATTGGTATATCAGAGGAAGCTAAAAGTTTCATTTCAAGTCTTCTTATCAGAGAACCAAGGTATTTTTATGGGTTGGATTAACAAGATCTATATAGTTGTTATTTTGAATTATATGGTAAAATATACACGTGCACTCATGTTGATGACAATTTTTAAGATGGTATAAAATTGCGGCGGTTATATGATAGTTAGGAAATTATGGACAACACAATGGCGGCTGTTCTGAAAGAATATTAGATATAAATAAGATATTAATAAACTTTATGTCAAATTTAATGATAGACATAAACAGAAATTATATGATTTCTTTAAACCTAAGTCATTATAATCCGATTATTACCAGTTTTCTTATATATTCATAATAATCTTGTTAATGGAATGCTTTCTATACATATTCCAGTTGTTTGTCAATTAGATAGAATAAGAAAACCAATGTCAGATTCATATTTTTTTGTGAGAAAATGGATTATTTTAGATCAATTAATTTGTGAAAATATAATTATTTTATTTTTAAATTACGTTTTGCATCCATCCTTAAGTACTTTTGTTTGTTTGAAAAATGATATCCAAATGTTTCGAAAAATGTAACATCTCCTTCACAATAGACAAATACATATCCTTTAGAAACTACTAAATTTTCTGGGGCAGGATTGTCGGATAATTCTATTTCTTAAGTAGGATATTTGGCAATTACTTGAAGCCAACGAATTTCATAATAATTGGAAAGACTTCCAAATACTAGATATTTATTAATAATTCAAATATAAACAAAATGAGACAAGTCTCCAAGTTTTATTTATATCAATCATACAAACCAAAATTTCAATTCAAATCGAAAATAATTTCAGATTCAAAAAAGTGTTTAATGCACAAAATATATTAAAACGACAAAACAAATCACGATTAGTACAAAATATTCAAAAAATTCAATTAAACCAATAAAGCGCAGATTAAAAAAAATTTTTTTTGCAGAAATAGATGTTGGTCAAAACGAAGTAAAAATTACCAAAAAATTTTTTTAACTACCTATAGAGATAAACTGGATAATTTTGGTGGTAGTCAAATGACGACCGTGGGTCTTAAAGGTAACTAAATAAATACATAGTAACAAATAAAAAATATAAACAATAGAGTCGTAATTTGACTACCATCGGTGCTAATGGGTTAATTCTGAAAATCATGACTTAATAATTACCAGCTAACACACGATGCACAAAAAAACACCCAAAAATTTGCATCACGAGCACACAGATACGGTAACAATTATAACTGGCCGAAACAACTTTGTTCTTGAATTTTTTTGTCGAATTTGCAATGTGCTCAAAATGGTTTATCAAATTACTGAATTTTTTTTCTCATTCAGTTAGTAGTGACTGAATAGCTTACTATCTTTGTGTATCTGGAAAATTTTGATGTTTGACTGGCTAGATAATAAATAATTAAAAATCTTAAGCCACACAAACTTTTGAATTGAATCGCTGATACTATTGATGGGTTAAAAACTTTTTGTCTTTTTGAATAATATTTCTTACTTAAAAAATCTAGTTTACTATCCCAAATTTTACATCCGTTTGCTAGAATAAAACCTATCTACAATATAAAAAAAATCAACAAGGTTATATTATAAAAATAAACAAACTTGTGTGCCGATGTTTAATGTTGTATGGAATAAAAGCATTAATATAAAAAATAAATTGAATACACTAACACAACACGTAAAAAATACATAAACTTTCGATATTTAGAAATGGTCCATGAATAAATGGATTTTAAATTTTTATTTTTTGAAGAAAAATGACATAAATTTAATCCAAAAAACCTACTGAGTTCCATCATAATATTCAGTGCATTGTCGTGAAAATAAAGAGATGAAATGAAGACAAATTTATTTTAGAGTTTAAAATGTAGCCCTAGAATTAAAAAAATTGGAAAGATAAACTTAAAATTTCAATATAAAAAATCCTAAAAACATTATTTCCTAAGCATTTACCAACAGATCATCTAGCAAATTTCAAGATAAGTAAAGCTCGTTTTCCAAATTATTTAGCCTATGTTGCGGGAAATGTTTTAATGATGTGGTCGTGAAAGAAGTCAATGTAACAGCCCATTGAGCTTATTGTGGGAGTTATGAATTGACCAACAAACTAACAGAAACATGAAAATCGGAAATATGGACAAACAGAAAACCTTAAGATTGAATCGAAAACAAATGAAAAGCAACACCACGGGAAAAGCAAAAAACAAATGAAAAATAAAATAATGGACCCTGAAGTTAACAATCTACATCCTACCTCAAGATGTATCACAGAGAGTAAAGCTGCTAGTGATAAAAATAAAGATAAGTTAAATAATTCAACAGAAAGCTCAGAGTCAAGCATAGAAGAATGTCATGAATTTCAAAATAAAGACATTATCCTGAATTAAGTAAAGCTGTTGAAAGATGTGGTTTGAGCAACAACGACACATGTTTGCTAGTAAACAGTTTTCTGAAGGAAATGGAACTGTTATCCTCTCAAACAATCATCGATCTCACAAAATTGTGGCATCAGAGAAAGTTTTAGAATGAGAGAAAAATTGATAACCATTCAGCAGAAGTGAATAGAAGAATCATAAAAGAGGATCATTATGTGATTGTCTCCTTTAGAGGGGATACATATACCGATCAGGTTGTACTTCAAAGTAGTAAAGCTGTGGATATTGCTAAATAAATCATGTCAATCATTGTTAGCACACAGTCCTCAATGTACCTTCAAGTAATTGTATGCGATGGAAGCAATACAATCACCGGAAAAAATAATGGAATAATCTGAAGACTTGAAAAAAGCGTTGGGTGACCTCAACAATGACTGATATGCTTGTCGCATGTAAATGAATTGTCATTCAGGAATTATTTTGCAGTTGCCAATGATGGAGAAACAAAAGGTCAAAAACGTCGTGGTAAAATAAGAAGCGTCCTTTATTTTCATTCAAAAGGCAAGCCCATAATGACCGTTTTGTGCCTTCCTGGAAAGGTCGTAGATTTTAGTGAAAATCTCAAGAAAGAACTGAACACCAATCAACTGTATTTCCTCAGAGTATGTTTAGCAGTCCAGAAAAGATACCACAGCATCAAGGATAACACAAAAATGGTACAACCAGAAAAGTTGAATCACAGTCACTGGCTAACGAAAGATAATAAAATTCTGTGACTATATGTCCGAAACTGCTCCATCTGAACCTCATGCGAATAGTGAAATTTATTTTCAATTTTTATGGTTTTATATAAAGACTAACTCGTCATACCAAGATCGTGAAAGAAATATTTTTATATGCTCCAACTTCTGCAGGGTTTGGATCCATCACCCCAAGAAATCATCTTTCCTGTCATTCAGAACAATAATTACTTCCCACATCCAAAAAATATACTCTTAGCTGCTGTTGTGGATGATTATTAAGAAATCAGAAAATTTGCATCAGAAAAAATCATAACTACAAGACAATAACTACAATTTTCACACTTCCGATGTCATTCGCCCTATAAGAAAATAAATACTGTCTTTCTTCAGCCACTTGTTACATCAAATATATTGAGATGATTGACTGGACAAAATACAATTTGATGCCTCACCTCTTTTATCTCCTATATTGGATGATGAATTTAAGACGAAGAAGAAAATTACACTAGATCTATTTCCCTGTCATTTTCAAGCCGTAGAAAGAGCCATCAAGAATATTTCTGCTGCTAGTTGCAAAGTGTTCTGTCACAAGCCCAGATTTGGTATGTTAATACTGGGCAAAAAATCAAGGAAGGAATTGGCAAAGTTGCAAAGCCAAGCTTATTTCATTTAAATCTTTGGTTTGATGCTTTTTATGAAAAATAATTTCGAAAGTGGATTTTTGTCTTTGAAAAGGATAATTCAAATTTGACCCTTCCTAATCACTGATGTTGCCATGATATACTATTTCAGCACAATAGAGTAAATATAAGCTCTTAAGAAAACTACATCTAAATAAGGCCAAAGATGCAAAATACATCCCGACACTAGCCAAATTACATTGTTTTCACATTTGACATTAAAAACATATTTTTGCTACAGCAAAATATGTAACAGGAAAATGTGGTAAAGTGCCATAATCCACTTCATTAGTGAGTTCCATATTTCTAGAGTACTGATGACAATAATGATGACTAATAACTCTTACGAAACTACGCAAAATCATTTATGTTGACTTGCATTTTTGGAGAAATGCTGGGAGCAGTAAATGTTCATAAATCTAAGTAAAATGGTTTGATTCGACCCACCATAGTGGCTATGCCATATTTGTATGTTTTCACTGACTTAATTTTTCCTGTCCTACAACACAATAATAATTTTCTTTATAATTTTTATTCGAGCCTAGTTAGGAATAAAAAAAAGTTTTGTACTTATTTTATTATTGAATGGATTTATGAGGAAAAATGTTAGAAAGTTACATGTAGAAGCTGTGTAAAAGTAAAGATCGAGTGAAATGATTATAAGTATATAAATCTATATCATTTGATTGACAAAGTTGACAATCAAATGTAAACACCTTGGTAAATTTTATTTGAAACTTAATTAGTTTTGATTTATAATACACAATTAGATAATATACAAACTTTTTAATGATAACATTTAAGCTAAAAGAGTTTAAGCACCAATATAGTATAAAAGAAAAGTTTTAATGAAAAGATTTTGTATGAAATAAATTGTAATTTGGAAATTCACTAATCACCAACATATCTCGAAATTTTGTGAAAAAAGTATTTATTGCCTGAAAATCTGTATGTTGTTTAAAAAACATTAAAAGTAAAATATAAATGTCATTTTTTAAAATAAATTACAATTGTACAAACATGAGTGATTTTAACATTTTTTAAATAAAAGTTCAGCAAGTGTTCATAGATTTTAACAAAATATGCTGGTAGTTTGATTAAATGAATTCGATTGATTATCTTTCATATTCGATTGCTTTGAAGTACTTCGCTCTTTCCCCAACGAACCGAATCCTTCATCAGAATCATCAGCCAAGCCTTTTGTCCTCCCGAACCATTTCTTTTACGTTTGGATCTCGTTTAGATACTTGACCAAGATATAATCTGTTAAGACGTTTGTTAAATTTCATTGAATGAGAGATTGCCATTAAATTTAAGAAATTCTTCAAGCAAATATTTCAGTTTTCTAATTGTAGGATTTTCAAATTACTGCAACAGCATAAGACTCGAATTAAAGGTGGTATTACAGCTTCCGTGAACATTATTCCTTTTAATTAGACACATTCCAGAAAAGGAGCTTTTCTAAACATTTTAGAACAATAACTACAATATTCACAACATTTTTTCAGGTTCATTTTTTCTGGTATAGATGATTTATTATCGTTAAATGCTCCAACATTTTCTTCATCATAGGGTAATTTACATTCTAAAGAACAACTGTATGTATTGATTTAAAAGTCATAAAAATAAAAGTCATTTTAAAACCCTTAAAATGGCGAAAAAGTAGCATATTTGTAGTACACACACACAAAATACCTATATAAGCAGTGGCTAATTTCATAATTTTACTCACGCTAACTTAACTTTTGACTTTTATGTATTGCCTTACCAAACATTAGAAATTGCCGACAGCGAAAATATTCCACATACATATTCAATTAATTGACACTATAGTTTTATTTAAACTATTAAGACAATAATTTTCATATAAAGATTTTCTCAAAATCTCTTCTCCTTTTAAATTCAACTCAATGAATTTCGACATTGGTTTATTTTAATGTGAAAATCTTACTGCCATATCACTTTAAGATTAAATTTTAATTTAACAAAAATAAAATTTTCATACTTATATTTTTTAACTTTCTAATTTACATTACACAAAATTTTACATTCTGCATTTTTTCTTTTTAAATTATATTTTCAAAACCTTTACATTTCATTTTTTTAAAAAAAACCTAAATTTTCCTTTAAAAATTACCAAACATAAAATTTGATATATAAAATTTGCTATAAGTGAAAAATACAAAAATTATTAAACAGAAAAAATCAATTTCTATCCTCAAAGCCAGCGAACCCAGCCGGAAGAAACACCGGAACAAAATGTGCTTCATAATAGTTGTTGGAATGGAGTTATGTATTGAAGTCCTTTTAAATTTGAAAGATGTTGACTAGAAACGGACATAGTTGATGGAGTGGCAGTGCGTTGTTGATTTGGCGCTGAACGATCGCCTTGACTGATGTAGCCATTGACTAAAGGAGATTAAGTTTATTTATGAGACTCCCTGGTCCGTCACCTAACAAATAATTAATTATTTTAATTAATATTAAAACGGTTTCCGAACAGATGCTTTTTCATATATGAAGCTTTTATGTTTTCAGATAAACATTTAAATATATTTGATAAAAATAGCAATAACCGAAATTGGTAATTACAAAATTTGAAATAATTTGAAAAATTCAATGTAATTTTTTTACTGCAATATTGTTAGTATCAGAACTTATTTCCCGAATATCATCGGACTTATAACTTCCCAATAATACTAGATCTGCACCTGGAACCTATTTTTTGTCGAAATATCAAGGTAACTTAATCATATATTGTCAATCAAATGTGTTAGATTTATGATACTGACTGTTCAACAGAGACTAAAAAAACTCCTAAAATAATATTTATTATAATTAACAATTTAATTCTACATTTTTCAAAAATTATTTAACCAACTAATATTATTTAAACACGATACTCTCTTTTTACAAGAATTATCGATATCCGGCACGTTTTCCTTTTACCCGATGTGGGACTTCACGAACTCATACTTTATCATTGTTTATGCACTGATAATTGAAGTCTTGAGCTTGAGATTTTTTTAAAATCTGCCTTTCAGTTTCGATGGATGAAACTACATTCGAATGATTTTTCAGCATTTTTTTAAAGTTGAGTTTTTAATATCAGTGACAGTTGTAGGAAAATGTGTAAAATATGCCGAAATTTTATTTAAATATAATTAAGATTTTGTCCACCAAAATGCATTAATTTTTATTAATGTTTGACAATTTAAAAACCTTGTAAACAGAAAAATATATTCACTTGTTCGTTATTGAAGTAAAAAAATTTGATAATTTAAAATTTTAACGACACGCCCTAACTTTTTAGCTTAGCATTTAAACAAAGCGTGTTCTATTCATGGGAAAATCCAGTATTGAACTGTCAATTGTACTCTCAATGTGCGACTATAACATTTTTGTTAGAAATTCTCATGCTTAATTGGATCAGAATTGTACAGAATTCATTTATTTTTCATTAATTTACATATTAACATTTATTCATAAATTTTTATATAGTTTTGTTAATTTAAAATTTTATAGTTAAAATAAGACTAACGTCAAAAAAGATTTATATAAATTTATATAAGAACATTTTTTATTAAGAAATGTGATTTTATAAACAATAAAATTTTTATTTGTCAACCTTGGTCAAATTCATGGACTTATTTTTGTTTCGTTAAAACTGCTTTAATCAATTAATGAGTTAATTCGAGCGCGCAAAACAGACCAATCTGTTTTATTGATATTTATCACTTACTTAGGTATTCTAAGTCAGTGGTTCTCAAAGTTGTGGTCCGTGGACCAGCACCGGTCCGCGAACCATAAATTACCGGTCCGCAACGTGAGTTGAATAGGAGGAAAATAATGCCAGAATATTGTTAAACTGTTTACTCCTCATAAAGTAAATCATATGAAATATTACAACAAAACTATAAACGTAAAATTACAGAATGTGCATTTCTCTCTCTGAATTCTTTGGAACATGAATGAATTGTCCTATATTAATTTAGTGGTTGACTTTTATATTTTTCTAGTTAAACTTTATGAAAAATATATTATGTTTATACAACTATGGAGTTGTTGTTTTTCATGTTACCAGCCGGCAGCATTTTCATAATCATATTTTATCAGTTGAATGTGCCCACATTAAAACGGTAATGGTTGATGGAGTCAAGATTATAGTATTTTCAAAGCATGGTTTGAACAAATTATCTATATTTAAGGTTAAATAAAAAAAATAATTAGTAAATGTGGCACTGGTCCATGGTGCTATCGAAAAATTTTCTACCGTTCCGCCAAACGGAAAAGTTTGAGAACCGCTGTTCTAAGTTATAAGATTTGTTTATCCAAGAATAAAATATAGTTTACCTGTTATTATATTTACAAGTTATACAATTGGTTTTGAGTAATTTGGTATTTTTTGAATTTTGCCAAAATAAGGTTTTAAAATGTTTATTTATATTAAAAAAAAATATTTTTTTGTCAGTTTTTTTGAAAAATGTGTGCGTTAAAGGGTAATAAGGTTTTTCATCCATTAGCGTGATCTAAAAAGCGAATATTGGTTTTCTAATTTAATTGTTCTTCATTTTTATTTGACAGTCCTAATTTTATACTTAAATTAATAAAAATTTAATATAATTTTGAATGATTGTGAATTTTTTGAAATGAATTTCTCAGTTCCGAATTATTAAACTATAAATTTGAAAAAATTTTTATTAGAAAGAGTCCATATTAGTTATCTTTATTTAGAATAATTTTTTTTCTTTTTAAAACTTTTAGTTCAGAATTTTATTGAAAAATAATGCAGTCGAATCTAGCATTAATAAATAAGTTGTATAAAATCAGACAAAAGACTGCAATATTAACAAATTCAAATGTTGCATTTAATAAAAAATATATATAAAAAATAACAATATAATATTTTATTTTAATGAACTTTTATTTTATTATAAATTAATAATTCAACAATATTTTATAAGTAATAATTATGTTAAATTTAGTTTTATGAATCACTAATTTTTGGCATTTATCGCTTGACATATTTTATTTTAGATGATTTTGAGTAGGGCATCCAATAAAAAAAATGTCTCCAATTAAAAAATTTTAAAATCAATTTTTTTACTGAAAAACAATTTAGATCAACGAAAATAAAAAATAAGAATTTAAGTTAACGGAACATTTATTGCTTCAAAAATATTTGGCAAAAATTAAGATTGGATACATTCATTTAGTTTTTAGTTATTTTTCTTTTAAAGCTGTTTCTGGAAGTGGACCCGCAAAAAACATAGGGCATTTAATGTTTAATCTTCTAAAGATAAAGGAGTTTTGTGACAAAATTGTCACTAGCGGAAAATGGCCTATTTAGCTTCAAAACTGGATGGCTTTACTTTGAAATTTTTTGAAATTGTGACATGGTGACTTTGACTAAAAAAAGATAAAATAAAATAAAAGTACAAAACTTTAATTACTACAAGATTTCTTACAAACACCAGGCACAATTTAAAGCAGAAATTTAATATTGGCAATCGGTAATTTTCGATGAAATTTCTCTGTAAATTATATTGCAGTTCAATTTTAATTCTTATTGCTTATGCTTAAAGAACATCACGAAAAAACCTTTAATTTTTCAATAAATTTAGTTTAAGTCGCCATCAAAAAGTTTTCTCAACAAAATTTACGACAGTTGCATAAGATTTCAAGGGCTGGTAATAGTGTGCACTTGAATTTTACACTGGTAAAAACATGAAACCGTTACATGTAACTTCCGAACACTCATTTTCTGGAGAAAATCACACGAATAAATAATTTCTTTTTCAATATCGATATTGAGCCAAGCCAATTTCGATATCAAGAAAATATTGAGATGACAAAAATTTGGGAATGTTTAGATTTTTGAAAAATATGTAAATGGTAATATGTAAATATGTAAATCATAGTAACACTAAACCATGCTATAATAATTAACAAGAAATTGAACCTTATGTCAAATAAATGTTAGAGTTACTATTTAAACATAAATTTAATTCTATTGTTATTAATTGTAATTTGTGTTCTATTTAGTTTTTATTTCTCTTTTTAGTAAAAGGCTGTCAGCATCAGAATGTCTAAAACACAAATGGTTATCTTCGTGTTACAACAAAAGTTTAAACACAAATTTATCGAGATCCATTTCTTTGCAAAGAATGAAAAATTACGTCGCAGTTCACAAGTGGCAGGTATTAATTATTAAAATATTTGTGTTAATGGATATTATTTACTGTTTATATTCTTCAAATATAATCTTCCTAAATATGAAGTTCGTATGCAATAAAAGGGAAAATTTTGCAAAAAGTTTAAATAATGCTGAACTATGTCAAAGCGTGACAACTTTTCATTATAAATTTTATTTCAAAATAAACAAAATCCTAACCAATTTCTTTAGACTTTGACTATAAATTTAATTAAAAGATGTATTTGAAGTTAGAAGTGATCATATTAAATTTTACTAACTGGAGTTTTCTGGAGTTAAATTAATCATTGGACGAATATCAGCCTTTCTATGAGAAATTTGGGCAACATAAATATTTGTCCGGGATTTTACTTCTATTATATTGCACTGAAGCAATTTTGAACTGGATTTAACAATACATATTTGTCATATTTTAAATATATATGGATATATTATTCCGTAGAGGCTATCAAAACATCAGGAACATTGAACTGTTTATTGAAAAGGCACTTATTTAAACTGTCACCGTAGCAGTTAACAAAATTTAATTTTACTCTGAAAAATTGATCGTAGACCTATGACAACCTAATTTAAAAAATCAGTGGAAATACTGGAGCCAAGTCTTGCATCTTCTTTTATTTATTTATGTTACATGTACATCTTTTCGGAATATATTTTATTTTATATTAAACACGAATTATCGACAAAATCTTTTTCTTGAAAAAAAGAAAGGTGAAAATACATCAATGGTGAAAAAGATAATAGTTAATTTATTTAATTTCTCAATTGTTCTTTGTTTTATATAATCATGAAGATTTTAGATTTTGCAAACATTAATATAATTTTGGATTTTTACAACTTTTAATAACACAAATAATCTTGTTTTTAGAAAGGATCCAAACAAAATCTGATCTGTTAGTTGTATATTAAATAAAGCGCCGAAAGCTAATCATAACTTAATTCTTAACATTGCTTTTTGAAACAGGATCGAAAATTGAAAAATTGGTTTAAAAAATTTATTCTTTTATTATTCAAAATTTATATTATTAAATAAACCAATCAAAATAATCACAGTTTTAAATTGTGCGTAAAACATTTAATAGCAAATCAATTTGTTTATAAATTTGAAATAGCTAATTTGTGATCTATCAATCAGATTTTCTATTGTTTTTCAGCACAGAAATCTATGATACACTTCTTGCAATAATATCAACAGCTTATATTTACTTTTTTTTCAAATAGCATTTTCAAATGATATTTACTTTAGTTGTACTTAAATGTCGCATTGAATTGAACAAAAGCTAGTGCTGTTTTTTGACACGTAAGTCGAGCTGTCCAATTTTCACTAAATTTTATCATAACACCTAAGGGACATCAAATTAAATACGGATTTAGGTTTACAATCAAAAATTTAAGCTAGCTTCCTGGTTTCAATCTTTGTTTGTTTTTCTCGATCGACTTTAACCTATCAGTTAATATTAAATTTACAATAGACTTCGATGGGTCCAAAAATATTTTTAGAAGATGAAAAAATGCCAACAAATTAGAGACAATGGAAAATGATCAATTTGAAAAAGAGTTTTCTTAAATAAGCGAGTGAGAGCGTGATCGAAAAAACGATACAATAAATATTTTTTCAGTGGTTCAGTTAGTTAAACTAATTAGAAATTTTAATTACGCAAATGTCATAAAGCATTCTTTTCTTTTAATTTACTCAAATTTTTGGTACTAACTTTATCGAAAGTTATGATTAATTGTATTATTACACAATCATTGTGAAATTTATTTATTTAGATAATGTCATTATCATAATAGTTTTCTATTGCTCAAAATATGACGTCTGATTATTATTAAAACGCGATTACTTAGTAATATGATCAGGCACGATTAATAAATAAACTTTTATTATTTTGCTGGGTTTATCAATTTTACAGGGTTTTATAGCCTCTTTAACTAAATTTATTAAGGTAATAATGGTTAAAAGAAGGATTTTTTGTTTAATCAGGTTGATGTGTATTATTTCTAGGACTTATTTCTTCGACGAGACATTGTGAGAAAAATTCACAAGTCTCTATATTGAGATATTTTTTCTCCAAAAAAAACCAATTTATTTAATTAATTGTCATTCTAATCCTCAAACTCTTTCAATTATATCATTCAACTCAATCTTGCAATCTATTTGCATTGCCAACCAATAATCTTTACCTATCTGTTAACAATAATTTATGTTTAAAACAAAACTTTTTAATTAATTAATTAATTTTGTTTTACCCTATGTGGCGTAAAATTAAATTGTCACTCACTAATTTTATCAGTGGCCACTCTTTTCTGTTACACCTTCTAGGATTTAATTAAATTTTCCATTTTAAAAAGGAAAAAATTAATTAAATTCTAGAAGATGTAACAGAAAATACTGAAAAATGATAAAATAAACGAACAACAATATCTAATGACAGGATATTATTTCCTAAGAAAAATTGCGTAACTAAAGAAAACCTTTTTAAGTCATCCATTTAGAATAAAGGAAAATTTTGAGTTTTTAAATTTTCGGTCTTGTTTTTTTAAATAAGTTTCATTAATTAAAAAAAACAAATATATTTTCTTAACTCTATTTAAGTTTTATAGTGATTTTTATTTCTCAATTAACATTTCAGAAACTTTGCATGGCCATCAAATCAGTTTCAAATTTCAAGAACTTGATCACCTCATAATTGTAACATAGAAGACAGATATAAATCAGAGCAAATTGTTTGTTGATATTATTTTTTAAAACTGTTAATATAAATTTTTATTGTGTTTTTTTATCTTAAAAGTCATATTGAAATATTTCAATGACTTTTTTTCAAGCAAAACCTACAAATGTATTAGATTGTTTTTATTTACAAAATTATCAATGAATCAAAAATAAAATGAATTGAATAAAATATCATCAATATTAATTGTGTTAATTTCTAATAAATCTATGAATTTTTTTTTACAGATTTTGCGATTACCTGAAATTAACATTTTCGGGACGGTATTCAAAAATTGTTTAAAAAAACAGTTTATATAATAATCTTAATGTGTGGATTAATATGTTAACATAAAAATTCCCAAACAATGACTGTTGATTATCAACAAAAACATGAGGAAAATAAATAAACACTGCATCATTATTTATATTTAAAACAAACCGTAACAGTATTGTCGATGCATGCGATGTGGGTGTAGACGTTCAGTTGAGCTCGTCGGACTTTTGAAGTATATCGCGTATTTAGAGCTATTATGCATATGTGTTGAATAATCAAAATATGTATGTGGAAAGATTATAAAAAGCCTAATAATATTTATTATAAAAGAGGAATATTTATTAATAATTAAAATTTGGATCGTTGAAGACAATTCAATGAAAATGAAAACAAAATTTCTATTCTTGATGTAAATAATTTTAATAATGATGATTTCTGATGGCAGATTCAAAATGAAATTTGTAAGATTAAAATTTTATAAAACTAACGAAAATAAAGAATGCTGTCAAGAAATTTATAAATTAAACAATTTTTATTAATTTTGATTTTAGTAACAAAAGCCATTTACATTTTCAATGTTGTAGCTTTTGGGCATGCATACTGTTATTATGGATAATCGTAATTTTGCGCGTTTAGTTTATTGTATATTTTCTGTCAATAAAATTCATATTTAATAAGGAATTCATTTAGATTGATGACAGAAAACGCAATCAAAGCCTGATTTAAAATAACTACAGAGCCTTTGAAATAAATTTGATAAAACCCAACAATATATATTTATTCGATTGTAAATTTTATAATGTAATTATTACAGTTAGAACACTGGTTTCCATCTAAAGGCTTATTTGAATAACATAAACAGATAACTCATTTAAATAGTATTGTATATTGCACAATCACTAACACATTATATTATGTTACGTAATATACACTAAACTGATAAACATTTGGTCTTTGACCTTTAATGTAATATCATTACTAGGGATCTGAAAAAGAGTGTTTTTCGGGGTTAAAAAAGAGTGGAAGGAGTGCTTTTTATTTTCAAAAAAAACTTGGATATTTCAACAAACGAAAAAGAATCGATTACGATATTAAATTTTCCTATATTTCAGAAAATATATTAATATTTTTTTAATAAAAATAAAGTAATTAATCTTATTTATTAAAATATAAATATAGTAATTTTTGCAGATTTTCTGTTGTTAAGAGCCATATGTTATATGTAAAAATGTTATTTAACATCGAAAAACTACGCTCGACCAATTATCCTGTCAGCGGTGCATATTCGAAAAGTTTAACAGAATCACTACAGTTTATGTGATGATAATTTATTTATAAATTTATTATTTTTAACCCAGATATTTTCCGATTCCTAATCATTACTATCATGAAATATATTTAAAACTACTTATACAATATATTTCAATATCTTCACTGTCACCATTATGTAGAAACAAAAAAAACTATAGAATTAAAATTGCTTATTTAAACAAAATTATTAAACTAGAAATTTTATTATAAGTACTCATTCAAAGTTAAGGAATTTAAAAATTTAAACAAAATTTTAAGCATCAATCACAGGTGACATTTGTGAAATTCAACGAAATAATAATAAAAAACCTATGCATTGATTAATATTAATTGCTATAAGTGATTGTTAATATTAACAAGCATTTTCTTTCAAGTGAGGAAAGCATATTTATTAAGGAAAAATATTCAAGGTTTATATTATCTCATCATCCAAAATTTTATTAAAAATTTCCACATTTAAGATTGACGGATAAATATTTCAACATACTGTTGGTTTAAAAGCCAAAATTTAAACAAACATGGTGTGATTAAAACAAATAAAAATATTGAAAATGGCCACTGCACATACACATGAACCGCAAGCAGAAACTTAAAAATAAAATAAAAACATCAATTAAACAAATTAAAAATATAACAAAATTAATTAAAACAAATATTAATAAAATTTATAAAAGCTTACAGACGCAGAAAAATAAATAAAATCGTCAAACCTTGCAAAATAAGGTTTTAAAAAACACAGACTAAGCGGCGACCAAGAAACAAAATTTTAAGGGTCAAAAGGATTATTGATTAAAAAGTAATATATCAAAAATTAAAGAAAAATGAGTAAAAAATTATAAAAATATTTAAAAATTAATAAAAGTCATTTTAAAACCCTTAAATGGCAAAAAATAGCATATTGGTAGCACACACACAAAATACCTATATAAGCAGTGTATAATTTCATAATTTTACTCACGCTAACTTAACTTTTGACTTTTAAAAAGCTATTCTAATTGATGAATTTTATTTATCTTGATTATAATTATCTTGAAACTGTATGTATTAATACTAATATAATTTTATCTTAATGATTTCATCCTAAATTATGTTATATGCTTTGATGGTAGCGACATTTTTTTAGTGTCAATGTGAAGTTCCCCTTTTAAATATCTTATACTTATGTAGTAGAAGTTTTAGAGGTCGAATGGTGGCGCTACGGGCTAGTTCGGTTTAGCTGGTGCAAGCGTTGTTCGACAATCTAGATCCCTTGGTGATCGCGTCGGGTTTTGGCCATCGTGCATAAGTCCTATTCCACAGGTCGACATTGTACTACTCTACTGCGCCTGACAGAAACATTGGCCGAAGTAGGTACTATAAAATCAGGGAAGAGCGTTTTGAGTTAAGGAATAGGTTTAATGTAGACAATTATCTACATTATAGGTTTTTTATAAAAGTGTTGGGATATTAAATATTCGATCCGACTCCTCGTGTTCAATAATCAATAAAAAAAATCCCAACAAAGAAATCTTTATTGACAAATATTCACCACGATACACAATAATTTATTTATCGTACACACCCTAAGGGTATCACGATGTAAATTCAACTGCAATCTGATTAATTTTATCGATTTAAGACTATTCGTTTTTTTCCTCCTCGTTATTTTCTGGCTCCGACCAACTGGCAACTTATTTTGTTGTCAGTTGCTTTTATAGTTTTTGCATTCCCAAAAAACTGGATTACTATTGAAAAACAATTTTCCATTTCGGACAATTTATTGCCCGTTTCACTAATGCCAGGATTCACATTTAGCTGACGTTCAGCTCGGCGGCTCTTGATTAATGGGTTCGTCGGTAAATAATTAAATTTATTAATTAAGTTGTTTTGGGGCTCCCGACCCTTCAATATACCTTATCTCAGTCTAATAATATTTTACTCGTCTTTACAATCAGATTTGCCACCGGTTACCACTTTCCCCCCGAAAAATATTAATTTTTACTTTTTTCAAAATTTTAATTAATTTTAATTGATTTTGATAATTTTATTATTTTTATTCATGTTTTGTTATAACCCCAACAAAAGCTTGCCAAATTGCGTTGCAAGGGTAGCTACTGATAGAATACAAATGACTCGGATATAGTTTTTGTATTTGGTAATTTAATCAGAAAAGTGTTAAAGAGCGAAGGGAAATCGAAATATTTGTCCTAATTTTAATGGTGGGAGCATCAATATTTAATGTGTCGAGCAATGTAAACGTTTTGCTTTTACATAATATCACTAGAAGTAAGAAATATTTAACCTGTATTATTATTGACACTAGCCTGAGATCCTCAGAAATGATTTTAATAAAAGTTTTATTGACCATAATATGATGCGAAGTCAGCCAAGTAGGCATTAAGTAAGACCAAGTTAACTCAATAATTTGAGATTTTACATTTAACTAAATAAATAATAATTAAAAAACAATTCGGGAAGTTAGACTATCTTAGAATTCATGTCGCTAGAAATTAATTAAAATAAATAAATTAAATAATCATTTCAGTATAACGCACAAATTATCCGAAAAAAGTTAACACCAACAATTTTATTATGACATTATGTACAACGCTCAATTACCATAGTGATTCCAATGCTAACTCAAATTAGAAATAGATGACGAAGACCTTTGTTGAGGTAGACTATTTAAAATACGATATCCAGACTCAACTACACTAAATTCAACATTTTTCTACCATTTTAAATCGGCACTTTAATCTTCTCCAACAGAAGTAATTTTTTCTTTTGATTATACTTGAACTAAATAAATATAAATTATAAAATTAGGATAGTTTAAATAAATTTAACTTCAGATGTATAAGCTGCCAAAAATCCCAAAAATTGTGAGGAGCACCCCCGTAAACGAGCCATCTACGGTCACGTCTCCGTTGGAAGAGGAATTCCGTGTCTTGTAAGCTAAATATGAAAAAATAAAGATGTCATGGTCCCCACCCGAGAAGACCAAAGAGCTTCACTAGAAAATTCATCGACTTTAGTTGCCGCAATGACCTAATAGTGGATAGCAGGGAACAGCGAGTACTCATCTCCCGCCTCACAACGCTGGTGCGAAGAGCTTTTACCGAGGCAGAGTTGCAGTTGTTATTGCACAACCACGATTGGGCACAAGATATCGATTTCGTGCCAAGCCAGCACGTTCCCCATGATGATCTGTCGGGATCATTAAAATTCAATAATATGCCTTTGCAGCCGATCCACCTTCCAGCCAATATTAAGAAACCCAAACATAAGCCTAATAAAAATCGCCGGCGACGGGCGGAACACACCCTATTATTAGCCCACCTCGAACAAACGAATGAGACATCAACAACGCCTCAAAACCCCATAAATTCCTCTACCGATCAAGATGAGTTGGCATTAAATATCCGCCTAAGCATAGATCAGTCAAACATGAATTTTCCCAAAAAAGTCAAATTAGCCATAGCGGCAGGCCAACAACGACATGAGTGGCGGGAAATTATCGACCTTAGGGAACTTCCCATCAACAAAACCATATATAGATCTAACCTCTGGACTTGCCGTGAAGAAAGATGGGGATAAATCACGACAAACGCCCAGACGCAGATAGTAGTGGGATGTGTCACATCCAGCACTCTACCCCTCCCCTTACACGTAGAAAATTTTTCTAAGTCCAAAAGTACAAATTTTCTGAGACAAAGACTATGACTCATTCAAGGTCATTGTAACAAAGACAATGAGTCATAAACAGTTGGTAAAGGTAATTTAAACAAAGACCATGACCCATTCAAGGTCACTGGATAAGTCATAATAACTTCTCAAGGTCATTTAAACAAAGATCATGACTGATTCAAGGTCATTGGATAGTCATAATAATTTCTCAAGGTCATTTAAACAAAGACCATGACACATTCAAGGTCATTGGGTGTGTCATAATAATTTCTCAAGTTTATTCAAAATTTTCTCAAGGTCACTGGATGACTCATCATATTTTTCAAGGTAATTTAAACAAAGACCATGAATCATTCAAGGTCATTGGATGGGTCATAATAATTTCTCAAGGTCATATTATTTTTAAATTTAAAATTACTACTTATTTTTATAAGTAGTGTTTTAACTATTAATATTTTTTAAAAAAAATTTTTTATTAATATTATTAAAAGTTTTATTATTATATTTATAACTTACAATAATCATATATATAATAATAAAAAAATGATAATAATAAAACTTGTAATAATAATAATATTAATAAAAAACTTGTAACAATAATAATAATAAAACCTTTTAATAAAACTTGTAATAATAGTAATAATTATTTCTTTTTAATAAAAGTTTTTGTTGTATATGACTTTGTTTTTATTATATAATAATAGTTAGTAATAATATTAATTAAAATTAATTAATAATTAATAAAAATTCAAATTAATAAATATAATAATAAAACTTTTAATAATAATATTAATGAAATTTTTAAAAAAAGATATTAATAGTTAAAACACTACTTATAAAAATAAGTAATAGAATAAAAATTAAAAAATAAATTACAAAAATAAGTAGTAATTTTAAATTTAAAAATAATATGACCTTGAGAAATTATTATGACTCATCCAATGACCTTGAATGAGTCATGGTCTTTGTTTAAACGACCTTGAAATAGTCATAGTCTTTGTCTCAGAAAATTTGTACTTAGGAAAATTTTCGACCGTTAGATGGCAGGGGTAGTGTGCTGGATGTGACACATCCCACTACTGCATATATTTTCCTGTCGATATCGACGAATAACTATCCATCGTTGAAATCTGTTCACTTGAAATTAACAAATCAATGTTGATTTAAATATAATTAAATTTCTCGTTTTGAATATTTTTCTTCTTATATTCATATTAGCTGAGTACCTATTATTGTGAGAGTAACACCGACGAAAGAAATTAGGTCTGTACCAAAAACGGGGTAATTTACATCCAGATGATGAATCTAGAACTGGAAATGGTTATATTTTAAAACTATTATCCCAAACCGTAATTATCATTAGCATCAATTAATGAATAAAATGTAGGGATTTAAGGCCCGGTCAGCAATGGCTTCCACGGTAACCAGAAATTCGTAACTCATCCGTACACCAACAATACTCAAAGTATTTTATCTCTATTTTTATTATCCAAACTATACTTTTTCAGATTCATTGCAAAATTATTTTCTACGTGACTTTCAATTTTTTTAACTTAACATATAATTTTAAATGAAATCTGACAAATACTATAACAGAATCATCATATTCAGATTTTGAAATAAATGATGTTTTAGTGGTCATTTAAAAACGTTCGGGAAACACCGCTACTTAAATACCAAATGAAATTTATAAATTAATTATAAAATTTTTCACAAACACACACACACACATATATATATATATATATATTTATATATAAAAATTGAGATGTCTAAATAAAAAATAAAACTGAGAGATTTTTGTGTTTCTCTTTTTAGAAATTTTTATTTCGTTCATAAATCGTGCCAAAAATTTAATTAATACAAAAAATTTTCAAATAATGTAAGTGGAGAATTTATTTAAATATAAATAATATTCTGATCAATTTCTTTATTCAATTTCAACAAACTATAAACATCCAAATATATTTATATTAATAAATATAACTGACACACTTCATCAATAAAAATATTTATTAACACGTTGACGGACAGTAGGAACAAGCGAAGTTCGAAAATTGACACTATATGTTTTTGTGATTTTTAGAATGTTAGAAGTATAGTTTTACTCTTTCTGCTTAAATAAACTTTTTATTTTGTATTATTATTTATTGTATATTATATATATAATATATATTTATCATTTACATTATCATTATTTATTTATATTTCAAATGTAAAACTCAAAAAAAAAAAGTAAACAGCACTACTCCCTTCACAACCACATGCATACTGAATCTGCAACTCGTATAACAGGTGAAATATGAACTTCAACCTAAAAAGATGTTTTCAAAACACGACACTATGCTTCTACGTATACGCCAGTAAGTGCACATTTGTGCTGCTATAGCCGTAGTGTCTAAAAACGACCGTTTCGTTTTGGACGGCTATAGCAGTCATGCCACATTGTGAACTTCGCTTTGACGGCTATAGCCGCAATTGTCCGTCAACGTGTTAAATATAATTAATATGAAAAATAAGTAACCAAAATTTATTAAAACCCTTAAAAGATACATATCACAGCCTTTACATGGATACGTATAGCCATTTATTAGATTTCCTGAAATAATAATAATGACAAAAATAATTATAATAATAAAAGTAATAATGATAATATATAATATCCTTTTTCAATCAATTACTTAGGTACTAAATAAGTTTTGCAACTCTTAAAATATAGTTGATTTATAGCACAAAATTAAATGAACTTAGTACTGATGTTAAAACTAAATTTATTTATTTTTAAAATACTCATTCTTTGAAACAACATTATTTAAAAAATTTGAAAAAATGGGATAAAAACATAATAAAGAAAGAGAATTAATAGATTAACACTTACAAGTTTATGTTTCTTATTTTTTTACAGGAAAATCCCACATTTGGCTTTGTATATTGGTGCAAGGAGATAATCCTAATCCGTCCCCGGTTTCATTCAATTCCAAGCACAAATTGTGATTCATTTGCTTGATTTGTTTGCTCTGCATAAATAACATCTTTATTGGGTAAATAAAATAAATTTAAGTAATAATTTGTTATTTTAATCAGCGAAATTTGTTTGTTATTGATTGGCACCGGAAAAACGGACCAGGGATCACATAATTAGATCTTCTGAACATTCATCAAGTGAAATCAAAAAAATTGTTCCTAACACAATATAAAACCGGAATTTGGTATTATATTATGAGTCTTTCCTCCTAGCCGGCAGTTGAAAATCGGCATAAACTATTGCAGTTTCAAAATGAACTAAACTTGTATATGCCCGATATATATGGTTTATATATTTGATTTAAGAGTAAAAATAAAGAAAATAATTTAAATTAAATTTATATAATTCTACAAGTCCTGATAAATTCATGTTTGCCGTTGATCCTGATCCTGACGCTAAATAAAATTACGAATTTGAATCCAATTCGATACATTTTGTTCTAGAAACCGTTTTTCTATTATGGCTATGATTTGATTTGGTATGTTGAAATCTTTGAATATTTCATGGGTTTGAATGTTTTTATGTGATCGAGATATCCCCAAAATACTGTTTTGAGCGAAGATTGTGTTCTTTGTTATTTTTACAACTTGCAACGTCTTTGTTTTCATTGTGGAACAGCATGCAAAGTTTAGCTGATCATTCACATAAACCTCTTGGGTTTACCGTCAGTTTTACAACATTTAGTTCCCACGTATCTTGCTCGACAAAATTTAACACATCATTTGACGTTACTAAATCGTTAAACCATTTAGTAAACATCATTTTTACATCTTTTATTGTTTTATTTTCATTGATCTTTTTTATCTTGATTACAAATAGTTAGCTAATTCGGTATTTAAATGCACTCATCTTGGCTTAGTTCATCTACATCATACTCCTAGACTGTTTCTCTATCTGCATCATTGTTTTCTCCCCACGATAAATGCCATTTCAAAATTGAGTTTCAGGCTTTTATAATTTGTTGTTTTTGGCAATATTCTTTGAGTCTTTGAATTACAACTGGCTTATTACCGTAAACAACTGTTGGTGTACGGAGAAATTTAATCGATAACAAGTTCGCATCCCTGGCTAATAACCATCCCATCCGTGATCTAGGGATGACTCCTTCACGTACACTTCACGATTTTAGTTCACTGTCTCATACCCATGACCGAAATCATGTTGGTACTGTACGCAACAGCCGAATGCTATTCGAGCAGGTGAGCATTGTCTCCCTGTTCACTGCGGATGCTAGAAGGTCTTACGCTTACTATCTTAACTCTGTGATCTTTACGGTGAACCCGATTCATCGCGTTGCCTGATGCAGTGTGAATTGTGAGAACGTTTATCAAGGAACATCTAGCTATTCGATTGTTGTCAACATTAACTAGTTTATCATATTTCCGGACTTATCGAGGGGATTATCTACTATTCTCACTTTCGTTCTAATCTATTTCGTCATTTAATATTTGATGAAAGCTGAATTATTAGATCAGCGATACCATTATCCCAAGATTTAATCGACTTCTACATAAATGAATTAAACTACTTAAATTAATTATAAGACAAGACAAAAGATAATCCTTCAATCATTTATTACAGTTACATAAAATATAGTAAAATATAGTAAAATATAGTAAAAAAATATAGTAAGGTTATAGAACGAGAATAGTAGTCCACAGAGAAGATGTAGAAAATGCGTAGCGATGGACACTCGTGTAACCCGGTAGACGTTCCTCACATTCCGGTACTAGACTCATCCTCGATGTCGACCGGTAGGTGTCGACGTTTCGGAGGTCGACGGGTTGAAGCTGGAGTTGAGGAGTTTAGTTCCACCCGAGTTATTGTGATTGAAGATTCCACCGTAGAGTGGGTACTCGACGGCACTCGCCAACTCAGGACGGCTATTTCGTTAGGTGCAAGATCCAGACTCTCTAAGGCAAGGTTTAAATTGGGTGGTTCCGGTTTGTCTGCTTCCAGGTCGATATAGATTGGAGAAGGTGACTGATAGATTGTCAGGGACGGGGCACATACTATGTCCGGGTCAATATCCGGGAATTCGAATTCGGTATAGGCAGGGGGCGGGTCGTTCACTTCAATCGACTCTCCAGTTCTCTCATTCGCTCTTAAGAGATTGGCCTCCGCACGGCGCCTTTCACGACGACGGCGATTCCGGTTCGACCGTCGCCGCTGTATTCCGGATCTCGATTCCATTGCCTCACTCCGGGGTGATCCGTTGGATTGCTGCAATACCTGATTGAGAGGGATATGATGATCTGGTATGATATTAATATCTTGTGCCCAGCTGCAGCTCGGTAAACGAGTCTTGAGCTCGTTTTCAGTAAAAATTCTTCTGAATGCGGCACTTTGCTCAGCGGTTGTGATGCGCTGACTTCGAGTTTCGATGATAAGATCATCTCTAGCCAGAAAAAGGCAAGATATCTTTTGATATAAGTTGTTTCGGGCGAACTCCAAGTGCCCTTTAATTTCTCATATTTCGCCCGTAGAATGGCGTGATCCTTCTCTAGCGGGTCCAGTTTCTGTCTGGTGGCTACTGCTGAAGAGGAGAGTCGGGCTATCCGCGGAAGATTCGATAAATTTGACATTTCCGACATTGGCAGGTTTTTCCGTAAAGCCGACTTGTATGTAAGAGTATCTTAGGCTACGATTATGGGTATACTGACATTAGGTGGGTTCGAGTAGCTTCGGTCGCGAAGAGGAGTAAGTCCGAGGGGGACAAATACACGGAAGTAAAGTTTAAGGAATCTTATCATTAATCAGACTAATAACGCTGTAAGTATTAATATATGTGGCAATAATGTTAGTGACCTAATAATAATAGTAATATTATATTAATCACAATGATTTTATAGTAATAATATTATTAATAATGCTTATCATACTAACGATAGTAACAATTTTGACTATGCTGGTACTAACTATTATGAACTTTTTCTCATCATCATGGGTTTTTTGCGAGTCAACTGAGGGGCTGGGAGTAAGCGTCATTAATTTGTGGCGGCTCTTTCTCTATCCTAGAATATTGAGGGTTGTTTCGGAAAAATGTCGGTGAAGAATGTTCACATCATTTAAGGTTTATTATCATTGTAATCTAAAGTACACTTATGAATTACCAGGCGGTCTCTGAATAGTTAATTCTAATGTTCAGTAAACTTTCAGGGCGTTAAATGTTCAGTGTTGGTCGATTCATTGTAGATTACATATCGTAGTGCTACTTGCTGAACGATATGCGAAAATTTGGGTGATGTGGGGGTATTGGTTATCTCACTGATCGTTACTACACGAAATTTTGAGTATAATATTCTGTTGAAGCGTAACGTACAGAATAACTTACACTATTCTCATACGTGTTATGATATTACGATCGATATTGTCTAACTACTATTTACCCTTTAATTTATCTATTTCTAACGACTTGACGTTTTGCTACACGATTGCACTAACAGAGTCGAACACAGTGTCTGTTCTTCCCGAAAAAATTTGCATATTTGTGCTGATAAAATTATCTGATTTTTCTCATCAATCTATTCCTACTACCCGGTTTTGACTTAGCTTCGAGGTTTTGAAGAAAAAACGTCTCTTAATGATCAGTGGCGATCATCCTGAGTGTCTCTAAACAACACGCTCTTCCCGTAATTTTATCTTTACTGCTCGCCTCGACCGACGTTTCCATCAGCCGTTGCGAGTGGTTTAACGGTGCCCTACGGGAAGGGTCCTGTGTCTTTCGACCAGGCCCCATCGCGGACAGACCGAGATTTCAGGAAGGCTCGACATGCGATTACAACTAGACAACTCAATCCACCAGCCGGATCGCCGATCTGCCTTCTTGATGGCTATTACAATGCATATCATATATGATTTTATCGGGACCTCGATAAAATTAATTGATATGATTATATTTATTTAAATTATAAGAATTAAACATTACAAACATCAAAGGTTATATTTACGTATTGAACGAATTTACATTAACATGACAAATGAAAAGAAAACTAAAAACCTCCTTACTTACTACAGTTGAAAACGTAGAATTTTGCAAAGTGGTTCTTCAGTTGTAAAGTTCAAGTTTTGTTGTAAATATATGGTATATCATAATGAAATTGTTCACTACTTATATAGCATTTTTGTGCTTGTGTGCGACCAATAGGCGATTTTTCGCCATTTTTAGGGCTTTTTAATTGTTTTATTAATTTCAAATTATTTTTATAATTTTTTATATATTTTTCCTCATTTTTTGATATCTTAATTTTTATGTTATTGGATTTTGTTTTTTACTATTATTTTCTTATGATATTCTTTTTCGCCCTTAGTATTTTGTTTCTTGGTCGCCACTTCTGCCTGTGTTTTTTCTAAACCTTATTTTGCAAGGTTTTGGCAGTTTATTTTATTTCACGTATGTTTCTTTCTGCAGCTGTAGGCTTTTTCAAGGATTTTAATTAATTATTTGTTTTTATTTAATTTTTGTTATGTTTTTATTTTGTTTTTGATCTCTGCTTGCGGTGCGTGTGTATGTGCAGTGACCATTTTCCTTATTCTTATTTTTTGTTTTAATTTATTGGTAATTTTGTTTTAATTTTGGCTCTAAGCCCAACACAACTAAGCCTAAACATTTTTAACGTATCTCTAAGTGTCATTGATTGTTGTAGTTTTATTTATTCATTTATAAACGATAATAATTCAATTTTTTACAAGTTTAATTTGAATTTATACAATTGTTTTTTTTTGCTTTTTCTCTTAATTATTTATGATATAGATTTAATTTAATTTTATACAAGTTTAATTCATTTTAAAAGTGTAAGTGGCATAAATTAAAATTTCAAACAAGCAAATAATAAGATGTGCCTAGCTGCAATGATATTAAATGAAAAAATTTTCATTTATAAAATAATTCTTATTTAATTGTTTAAAATTTACTAGTCGTAAAATGATTTCTTAACTTTTTTTGAATACGAATTAAATATAAATTGAATCGTATTTTAGAATTAATATTAATAATTTAATAATATAATTAACACAAGAACATGAACATGAAAAGTCATATAAAATAACAAAGAGGTTCTCAAAATTTTTAAAATAAATGAGAAATTGAAATTGTATATTCTTATTTAGACTACTACTTTTATATTTTTTGTGCTTGATCAGATAGTTTTTTAAATTAAAAAATAAAATATGTTAAATATTAAAAATAAAATAAATCGATATTTTTATTTGCTAGTCAGGTGGATCGCGAAAAGTTTCCACTTTTAAAAGCGGATTGCGGTAGCCGAAAGTTTGAGAACTTACTCAATAGCAACATATTAAGATTTATTTTTCATCTCAAACCGATTCTTGTACTATACCTTGACATATGAGGATGTTTTTACATTTACATGTTCATTAAAATTATTTACACAACCGATCAATGTTAAAGGTTTCAGTGATTAGGAAAGGCAAACTTCAGTAATAAATTATGACATTAAAATATCAGCATATTATATCAATTGCGGTATATAAAAAGAATAAAAATTACCTCAGTATACTTCCAAAACTGATTCCCGAGATTCCCGTGACAACCGAAGGAAATTAAATGGCTCCCATCAAAATCAATGCACATGTAATCGCGCCTGATCTCCCCAGATTTGCTCATCAGCCAATACTTTAAGAAAACAATATTACAAATATTAAATAAACACTCCATACTTGATTTCCTCCCAAACCATGACAAGGGTAAGGCAATATCGGGTTTGATTCATAACTTTTTGCTTCAATGCAGATATTTGTAGCCAAATTTTTTATCTAAATGTAAAAATTTAAAAATGAAATTTTAGTTGGTACCAAAACATTAAAAAATAATTATTTAAATTATCGGTCAAATTATAAGCTTTTCTCGATTGATCTATTAGTAGATGATCGATTTCCATTATATTAATTTCATACTGTGTAATATTCTGTGTCTATTTTGACAATGTTGCATAATAATGTCAAACCGTGTTACAGTTTTAACAATACTTTTTGGGATATTTCAGAGCTTTGAAAAGGTTGCACATTGGCAATAATAGAATCCTACAAGTACTGTCAAAAAAAGTATATCATGAAAAATTTTGACTTAAAAATATCTTTAAAAATCAAAAAATTTTCGTTACATACATAATATTTTGAATTGACCCACTTTTTCTAAGTTGGTTGTTGCTAGTGGTTTCCTGTTCCAACGGTGAACATACCATCTACTTGCAAAACATAAAATACATGATAAATAAAAAAACACAATTAGTAATAACATTTAATAAAGTATAAATTTTGAAATTAAGCGCTGGATGCACAAGTATTTCAACTATTTTTTATTTCTATATATGACAGTGTAATAAAAATAGTATTAAATGCTTATGGGACAATAAATGGAAAACAGTCATTTTTAAACAATCAGTTAATTTTTGGATTGAAGGCATTTAAAAATTCATTAAATAGTAAAAAAATACATAAAAAATACGAAAAGATACATATGTAAGGACAAATAATAAAAATAAAAGTTAAAAATAATTAATTTTAATTAATCAATAATAATACAAAATTCTTCAAATAAATTTGTTTAAATATCCTCAGAATGGGATATTTTTGAAGGAATTTAAATTTGCTATATTAATAAATATTTTCTAATAATGGATGTTCTAACTTGATCTAATAACATACATTATCCTTTAATTTTATATCAATATTAAATTATTTAATAATAAAATAAAATTAATGATTGCGGCAATATATTACTTTTCTATAAATGTTTCTGTACTATCGGACATTTTTATTTCATCATTTTTTTTCTTTCAATTTTTTTATTTTACACTTACTTATTAATAATAACTAGCCTTGTTTAATTATTTAACTTATTAGTTTGTGATATTGTCTTCTCATTCATCAATTTCTGTTTCTTAATCCTACTTCTCAGCATTCTAGAACGAGACTCCCTTTATGTTTTACTCAGTTCCGTCCTAATATTTTATTTTGTTAATTAGGTATCTGTTTAATTGTATCTCTGAGATAAAGCTCCATTCTGTAAATTACAAGTTTGACTATATCGAAGAGCATCTCTTCACCACCTGTTAATGAAGTTGCGTTTGTTGCAGCAATAGATTGAAATTAAACAAAAATATTTTTATCGTAGTTTTAATTGAAAATTCTAATGAATCCGTTGCCATTCTTTGAGTTAAACTATTTAAAGTGTCCAATCATTTTCCAGGTGCCTATTGTCCAATTATTCAATTCAACTAGTTGATCGCGCCGGGGAAAATAATGAAAATACTCTATTATTTACATCAAGTCTGAAGAATATAAAATTCCAGAGTATTTGAAAATCTAGAATTCCAGATAATTGCAGCTGTTCCTTTATTCCATATTAGCATATCAAATGATATAGTGTCTTAGTGATAATTTACAATCTATGACTAGCAATTTGAAAATACTTCTCTTCTGAAAAATTTTCACTTTATATATACTTTATCCTATTTCGGATAAGATCATCTTGTATCAATACGATTTTACTAGAACTCGAGAAACCTTACTAGTTTTGGAAGATTTATGTATTATCAATATTTTCATTAAAAGAAAAACGAATTTTCAAATAACATATAAAATGTATTTTCAAATTACATATTCAATTGAAATCCACGAAAAGAAAAAAACTCCAAAATATGTGTTTAAACAACGCAACAATTCACAAAAACAAATTGATAAAAAAATAATGTTCGAAAACTTACAAGAAACTCGATTAAAAATTCCAATCAATTATAGTGCACATAGACGCGATAAAATTCACAATTTAACAATACAATTAGTTTGTGGAACAACATAACAATTGTATTTATTATAATTTCTAATATTTGATTACATTGACACCACAGAGTCTCAGGGTTCCGTGATGAGCTCTGCATATATTTATCAATTTTTTAAAATTTTACATTAATTTTAAATTTCTTAATATTGAAAATATAATTTACTTTTCTTAAAGTGTGAGATTTATTTATTAAATAACTCAAAAAGATCTCTAACCGTTAACTCAATATTGTGCACTAAGTTTACTAAATAACCAACAATACAGTAAGTTATTCAATTGTAGAAGTTTAGTTACGATTTAAATATTGGTTAAAATCCAAAATCAGATAAAAACAATTACAGTATTGCATTGAACTAAACAATACTTCCAAGCTAGTCATCGTCAATTGGCAGCACAAAATTAGTGAACACTTATTCATTTGAAGACCTTTGCCGCTCCAAATGTTTGAGAACCGCTATTAATTATTATATATTTACGCTCATCACTGACTGACTCTGGAACGCTATAGATCTTTGGGTTTATCTTCCAGGCCGTTTGAGATATTTTTGAGAAATTTTGCATAGGTGTTTAGTATTAAAATGTGAAGCACGTATGAATTTTTTTGTTTATTATCTCCCAACTTTGAGGAAAGTAGGTTTTTTATGAAAAATTTTTGCTTGATGTAAGTTGTAAGTGTATTTTAGATTTCAACGACTAATTTAATTTTGAAAGTTCATCAAAATAACTGTTATAAAGCATCATCTTCCGAAAAATACCCTTAAAACGCCAATATTTAAACGCTTTGAAAAATCGAATTGTTTCTATGCCTGCGTATGCTATTAGAATAAATAAGACTCAATGTCAGTCATTTGATCACGTTGGGATCAATTTGGAGACCGCAGTATTTTCACACTGCCAACTGTATGTGTCACGATCAAGAGTTACAAGGCAAGTGAATGTGTTAATTGAATCCAATCCACAGCAAGGAAGATTATTGAATAACTAGAGATATTTTTCACATTCTTATTTGTAACACATTTTTAATTTTAATATTTTATTTTGTATAAATTTTGACGATTTCTTAACTGTTTTAATTTTTAATTTATAAGTTAGCATTAAAGTAGTCTGAAATGTATTTTTTTTCGGAAAGATAATAAATAATATTAAAATAATTTTTATCGTTTTTTATTTAGAATATATATCATTAGATCGAGTTAGAATATCCATTTTTATAAAACATTTATTGATATTTCAAATTTAAATTCCTTCGAATTTCTGCCCTTCTGAGGATATTTAAACAATTTTTTTGAGAATTCTGTATTATTATTAGACAATTTAAATTAATTATTTATAAATTTTATTTTTAACATTTATCCTTACATATATAAACCAGACGTTAATATTTCTCAAAAATGGCACTAAATCACCAAATGCCATAACAAGCATTCTGATTCTTCTGCCATATATAATGTTATGATTTTACGTATTTTCAAACCAATTTATCACATTTTCTTTTTTCTTTTGTCATTGAAAATACATTCATATTAAGATATTAAATTATATCAAAACCGTTTACAAAATACAAAAGTGATTTATTAAATTATACTTTTTACTTTTATAGAATTGTAGAAAATTTAGCTTTCATTGAAGAAAAAAATAATTTTTCACACTTGAGGGGTTTAGAAATAATAAATGATAACTTACTTCACCTTCATTTACAGCATCTGGCGGAATGAACATATCAGGATAAATGTTGTCGATATACCATTTGAAGTTATGGCATTTGAGATTTTTTCGAAGATTAATTCGGTCTGATAAATCACCAATTTCACTCTATGAAATATATAATATTAAAAATATAATATAAAAAAATGTTGGTATCTTTACGATTATCTTCCAACTTTCGGAGCTTATAGACATGTGGAAATTACGTATAGAAATTTAAGTTATTTGATTGGTGGCCATCACCAACCAACAATATCAATATTATAAGGACTTTTTTTTGTTTTTTAACTCTGATTTCTTTATAAGTGACATAATATTTTCTACAAGGTATTCACGAATTTTTAGCACAGCCTTTTTCAAGTGATTTCCTGGTCATCAATGATAGCTGATACAGCAAGTTCTTCATCACAATTAGAGTTTATTCTCGAGAATTATTTTTCTCGATATTTTTCGGACAATTTTGTTTCTCATTTCTCGAGAAATATTCCATTAAATTCTCAAGAAAACTAGGAATTTATAAAAATGCTAAAAATCCAATCATCTAATGGCATTTATTGGTTTATAAATTTCCAATTTTATTTAATTTATCAACTGGGATATCTACAACTTCTCTTCTTTCATTAGATAACTTATAGATGGCTTCTTCTATTAAAAATTATGATAATTGTTGGAATTTCTTAGAACAAATAGAAAGGAAACAGCAAAATTTAATATTTGTTCCAAACAAATATCTTGTAAAGCATCAACTACAACAGGATTGCATCGTCACTTGGATCATATAGATTTTATGAAAAGGATCCAGAAGGAAACACAAATCTCAACTAAAAGAATTAGAAATTCAAATTTATTTAAACCAATTGATTCATTTTATAAACCAAATAGAACAAGCCTTAACGAGATTGTTTCAAAATTAGCTACCATTGATGGAATGTCCATAAGACAAATTTGTTCCAGTGAATTCATACGAAAAACCATTTTATCATTAGACTTTACCTTATCCAAACAACCTCGCGATGTAATGAAGTTAATTTACTACTGCTGTGATGAAACGAAAGCGATTATCATTTCTAATATAAAGAAGAAGCAATTAATAAATCAAAAGGTCACTATGTCTATCGATGAATGGACTAGCTTAAGAAATCGAAGGTTTTTAAATATTCAGGTTTACTATTGTAATGGCGACTCTGATAATTTAGGATTGGTTAGAGTTTGTGGTAGTTGTATTTCAGAAGTAATAATTGGATTAGTTGATGAGAAACTAAAAGATTTTGGAATAAATTTTGAACGTGATGTTGTTGCAACTAAGAGTGATGGAAAGAATGTAATGCTGAAATTTGGGCGTCTCTCTCCAGCAGATCACCAATTATGTCATAATCATGCTATTCATTTAGCAGTGATGTCAGTTCTTTATTCCAAAATAACAAACAATCAAAAATTAGCGATGGCGTTGATAGTGATTCTGAACAAGAATATTGCTTAAATTCATCTGTTAGTGATTCTGAAAGTAATGGGTCAACTTCTGATGCCGAATTTATTTTTGAAGATTATTATTACTTAGTATACATATGAATATTGTAGAAACTAAGACGAGTTCGAAGAATTGTTAAGATATTCAAAAATTCACCGGTTAAGAATTCAATATTGCAAAAATATATAATCGTTGTTGAAAAAAAGAGATGTCATTGATTTTGGACTGTAAAACACGATGGAATAGCTTATTTACTATGCTAGATCAAGTAGTTCATGTCATTGAGGCAATTGAAAAGTGTTTAAAAGATTTGAATTTATGCCACTTATGGATTGTAGAGAACACAATGATAACTAAATGTATTTTAAACGCATTAGGACCTGTTAAAATTGCAATTGAGGATACGAAAGAATACGAATATACTAACTAGCGAAGGAATACTCAAATATTTATTCAATGCGCTTCAAACTGAAAATTCGTCATGAAGTAGACAATTGTTAACTGAACTAAAATATCAATTATCTAAAAGGCGAAATATTTTATCAACTTCTCTTAAAAATTCTTGCAAGATCCAAATTGTAAAAGAGATCATGGTGACGATTTTTTCAACTTTTCTTCAAGGTCAGAAATTGTCAAAATTGCGAAAGTTTATATGGCAAGATTATTTAGAAAGATTGGAGATAAAGAAAATTTTGATCTAAACAATGAAATCGATCTTGACGATATGACTACAGAAAATGATTTGATTATGGATAAAAATTCGGTCTTGAATCTATCTCAGTTACTAGAAAAATCAATTCAAGAGAGCGTAAAGCAGCCTCAGGCCTTCTTAGATGATAATTATTAGTCACTAACAAAAGAAATTAATTTATATGAAGTGACAGGAATGCTGAAGAATGCTTTGTCAACAATACGACCGACGTCAACGCAAAATGAACATTTTTCAGTCTCTGCAAATATTGTGAGTGTGAGAAGAACGCGATTAACTGATAGATCAAGTGATTGCTTATGTTTTTTAAAACATTTTTTTATGAAAAAATAAAGCTAATTTGAATTTTATTTTATTTTTATTAAATATAATTTGTGTACATTATACCTTACCACTCAATTTCTGCAATATTTAATAACTGACTTGCATATTTCTAAAAGATGTTTAATAAAGACCAAATTTTTTCAAATATTTAAAGCATTTAGATATTTAGTGTATTTAAAATTTCTCAAATTTCGCGAGAATTCTCGAGAATGGAATTTATTTTTCTCGATTTATCGAGAATGAAAAATGATCGAGAAATGCACTACTCTAATCTCAATTAACATAATTTTCAAAGAGGAAGTTCTCTGGTATTATATTGTTTAATTGAAGCTGAATAATTGCAGATTTAATGGGTTCTATATCGTTATTATCATTATTTGACACTATTTCGATATCAAATCCACATTTTTTGAACCATTTTTGTGTGATTGAACAATTCATTGCCTACCAGACTGATACGATAAAATCAATTGCGTGTTTGACATTTATTTCTTCAACATTTTCACGATCAAATCCACCATGAAAATTCTCCAAAATTCATCGCAGATCTATATTTAAGTTTTAAATTTGCAATTATACCTTTATCCATTAGTTGAAGCTTTGAAGTAAAATTTGGAGGAAAAAACATAACTTTTACATTGTTAAATTTTGATTTCAAAGCATGTCCTGAAAAGTTATCAATGAATAGAAGTATTTTTCTATTTTCAACTTGAAACATTTTGTCAATTTTCGCAATCCATTCACGAAACACTTCTTCGGTCATCCAAGCTTTTCTATTACACCGGTAGTAAACTTCAAGATTTAAAATATTTATTCGTTTGAAGCACCTTGATTTTAGAGATTTGCCGTTTACTAAAAGTGTGAGTTTCTCTCATCCTGTTGCATTGCATCCAAAAAGTATTGAAATTCTTTCTTTTGAATTTAAAGCACTTTTTGCCTTTTATATTAAATGTTTTATTTGGCAAACATTTATAAAAATATCCTTGTCTCATCTACATTATAAATGTCTTCAAACTTGAAATCATTTGTGATGTTTGAAAGTTTGTTTAACCATTCTTCTACAGTTAATTCATTAACTTTGGCCGAGTCTCCATTAAGAATTCGGAAGGATACATTACATCTTCTTTTCCATCGGTCAAGCCATCCATTGCATGCTTTGAAGTCTTGTCTATGAAGTGTTGCAAAATCTTCTGCTTTTGCTTGAAGAATAGGGCCATTTATGGAAACGTTAATTTTTCTTGTTTCTTTGAACCATTCAAAAAGGCATTCATCGATTTTTTCATATTTTGAACCTCTGAGACGCTTTCCTGCAGGGCTTTGATTGATTGCTTCATATGCCTCTATAATTTTATCTTTTTCAAGCCAACTTCATCTTGCTATTGTGGTTCGTGGAGCTCCTGTTTCAGTAGAAACTTGGATTTGGAAAACTTTATGCGAAACAATCGCTTAATTATTTTGTATTTTTCTTATAATTTTGCTGCATTTAGTTTGGACATTTTAATTGACGAAAATTATTTAATAGAAATAGATAATTTTTTGATTGGTTTTCAATATTTATAATTATGTAAAATAATGTTAAATTAAAAGTTTTATAAAACAAATAAGGGGCTTAATTGGTGTTAATTTAAAAGAGTGTTCAATTAAGCAATTAATTTATATAAATTAAAATTTCATGAACCAACCAATTAAGGTTATATATGTTCAATTAGAGGGGTTGCTCATATATCCAAGCTTCAATTAAACGAGTTTTGCCGTATAGAATATACAGTAGGTATTTTTCAATTATTATTATATTTGTTATTATTATTATCATTATTATTATTATTATTATTATTATTATTATTATTATTATTATTATTATTATTATTATTATTATCATTATCAGATTTGTTATTATTATTATTCTCATTAAAAATATTTACCCTATTAAATTTAATTCTTGAATAATAAAACTGCTTGTAGTCATCTAGCCACACTTCAGCTAATCTTACTAAATTGTTTTTTAAAAAGTTTTTTTTCAAGGTTGATGAATATGGAAATTTTTTTCGAAAAATGTGTCCAACGACGCTGCAAGGCACAATTCGAAGAGTGCCACCACACATCCAAATCTTAAAATTGGTTTACAAAACACATTAGAATTTATTATTAATACTTTAAAAGAAATCTCTAAATTTTCCCCACCCCAAATGTCGAAACCAGGATCATATTCTCCCAAATACTCAAAATATTTTTTACTTATGCTAAACAATCCGCCTGCCATTGTAGGAGAACTGCAATAATTTTATAAATTAACTAGTTGGATTTTGAAAACTTGCTTCACTGGATCTGTTGGCAGCCGACCGACTTTATCGCGAGTCGGGATATAATGCCAAGTAAAAACAAGATCCCAGGTGAAGCCACCGACTTGAATGTATTCAGAGCTTTGATGTGCAAATTCAAATGTAGACTTGTCAATATTATCTATCACTGGAATTGTTACATTTGACCAGTTCTGAGCAATTGGATCCAATAAAGGTTCAAGCCATCCTGAAACATTAAATGAAAATTATTTATCATTTACATTTATTTATTTAGTATTTAAAACAATATATTTAAAAAAATATATACAAAGTATTATGGTTTCTAGTTTTCTCATAAATCAACAAATGTAATTTGTACTGTGCTTTTAAAATAAATTTAAAAATGATTTAGTCAAAAAGTGAAAATGGAAATTTAGGATGATTTTCAACATAATTTAAAATTTACTAAATCCGTTAGTGATGAATATTAAAATGATTCGAATTCAAATAATTAATAAATTTTAAACAACAAATAAATGATAATATAATCCTCGTTGTAAGGTTTAAATTTATTAAAAATATAAAAATGAATTCTTTGATTTATGAATTGTTTTATATTTAATTGATATTTGTACAAAGAAATCACCATTTTTTATAATAATAATAATAAAAATAATAATAATAATTGTAATAATAATAATAATAATAATAATAATAATAATAATAATAATAATAATAATAATAATAATAATAATAATAATAATAATAATAATAATAATAATAATAATAATAATAATAATAATAATAATAATAATAATAATAATAATAATAATAATAATAATAATAAAAATAATAATAATGACTAAAACATTATTAGAAACACAGAAATGAATGTAAGATTTAAATTAATTCTCAATGTAAACATATGGCACCGTATGTTTTTCGGATTCAAAGGATTAAAAACGTGAGTAAAATTACAAAGAAAATTGACAGATTTATTTCATAATCATAGATATAAATTTTCACAACGTAAAATTTTTTATATTTTAACATATTCCGAGTGATCCATTTTTCAATAGTTAATGTTAGTGTGACTTATAATTAGGCTTAATATCTTTCAGAAATATCTTTCAGGCGACATTCAACTAAAAAAATCAAAACTTTTATTTTATATTAAGTTTGTTTTGTATGAAAAATTTATAGTTATCAATCTTTTTTATTTTTTCCAAGTATAGTTTTTCAAGCAAACAATTCACGTTTAGATTTGTTATTATTGTTTTTAGACTGGGCCTTTCAATAAGTTTAATTATATTTTGGAATTCATGAAAATCTTTATCTAAAGAGGAGTTAGTCATTTTTCAGAAAAATTGAACTATGAACTCATTTTTACTGTATAATACAGATTTTATTTTTATAAGTCATCAAAATACTACTGTCAATAAAAGTTTTCGTGTTCTCTTTATCAATATCTTATTTTAATTTATTTATTTATTTTGAATTTCTTTACCACTTGAAGGTTTGATCTTGGGTTGATATTGAAAATATTTTAGCTTTAATTTTCTCTATTATATCTAATTGATTCATTTGAGATTGTGTGCAATTTACAATATCCAGTTGTGATAATGCATCTGTATTAATATGTCATCACCTTTATGTAATTTTAGTATAATATCCAAACTACTAAAGAAATTTATCCAATTTTGAAATTGATTTGTAATTGGCTTTTTTTGCAAAATAGAAAACAGATAATAATTATTTTTCGTTATACAAATTATAAAATAGAATATTCAACTCATACTTTTCGACCCATATAATATTAACTTTTCTTCATTATTGTCGCCTTTTTGAAATAAAAACAGCATATATAGAGTTGAAACTAGCACTTGTTTCCAAAATAAGCCTTTTATTAAAGTCCGGATGGCATAGTAATGGGGCACTGGTAAAACCGTGTTTTAATTTACCAAAAACTTTATCACATTGGGTTGTCCAACCAATACTTATACTTTTGCCACTTACCAAAGATTCCAATGATTTAGTTATCTTTGAATAAATTATCGATCGTAATTGCATAATCTTAAATACCTCTGGTTGTTTTACATAGTTTGGCAGCTTCAATTTTTTAATTGTTTCAAATTTTGAATTATCCGTCTCAATACCTTTGTCCTTACTTATGTGATTCAGGAACTTCAATTCCATACTACAAACTAACATTTTAAAGGATTAACATTAAGTCAGATTTTCTAATTTTAAAAATAGTTTAGTAATTCAATTCTTGTGTTCCTCAATCGTTTTTAAAAATATCCCGATACTTCTAATGCTAGATTCAACATCATATCTCCAATTATTGATAATTATTGAGATAAAATATTATCGATTTGATGATATTTAGTCATAATTATCAACGGACATAAAATTAGGTTTTAAAATGTTTAAATTATTATTAAATTATTAAATCATTATATTAATTATTAAATAAAAATACGGACGTTATTATAAATTTTTTAATTATTTAAATTATTATTTTGAATGAATTTAAATTTTAAAATAAAAATAAATGCCGTTGTTAATTTTGTTTAAATACTCGAAAGTGTGAAAGATATAATTTTGATTTGAATAAATTTTGAACTTTTAATGAATACAAATTTTGAATTAAACGAAGGTGTTTACACTGCATCTAATATGTCTTGGAGAGTTCGCAGGAATTCTTGAATTGAAAGCTTGGTCACCATGTGATAAAATTAAAATAACAATACGTCAAAGAAGTAAATTAATGAAAAGTTGACAATATTTTATACTACAACATATGGCTCATTGGGATATATAACAAACAAAGTGACAATCCGAGGATGTAGACAACCAAGAAAATAAATAAAACAATTAGGCATTCATACACATTCATAAAAATGGTTAACACATAGAGAACAGTGAATACAAATATATCCCAATACAATTACATCACTTTTTGGCTCACGTCTTAGGCATAAAAAGTTGTAAAAAATTATTGAATATTTGTTATGAGAAAAATCAAATTTTTTGAAAAATGATACCTGAATTTCCATATCATTATAGATTTCTTCAGTGATCTAATCAATAGTCTTTAAAGTACTTTCGATAACTTGACATTAAACTTAATTTTCCACAAGATTATATACAAAGTTTGTAGACGTCAATAATTTTCATATTTTTCAATCTTGACATTCGACAGTTCAAGATAGTCTCCATTAAAGAGCTTGGTGGATGTGGATATCTCATCGAAAAAAATAACGCTTATTATCAATTAGAAACGAATAATTACATATTAAAAATAATTATTTATTCATAAATATATATTATTTCTATATTTCTATTTTGAATTTTCCTTGTCTTTACTTGAGATTAACCAAATAAATTTTGAAAAAAATTTCAATAAAAATACTTAGAAAAATTAAAAATATATTATCGTGTTTGTTTAACTGAGAAAAATTTTTTAAACATGATTTTCTTATAAAAACTTTTTTGCAAAAAAAAGCAAAAAATATTAGACAATTAGATCATTAGAAAATAATTTTTTGAGTGAGGCGAAAATTAAAAAAAAGTTTCTTCAATATTCATTATCTTTGTTATTTCTTCAGGAAGATTCAATGTACACTTAAATCTCTTTTTGTGCGGTAGATGTGTTCTGCGGAAGGTCGCACAAAAAAAACTACGACTTATATAGAAAAAGTGATTCCTTTTTCAAGAATCCACTTAACCATCCGTTACTAGCCATACATTTTCTATTTTCTTTGGAACTTGAAAAAGTAGATGATTCTGATTTTTCAATTTCTTCATAAAATTTGCGCGCTTTTTCTTGAAGTATATAACGGCTTATAGGGATTCTTTTTTTTGTTAAATCTTCAATGAATATTCTAAGCACTTGTTCTGTTTTTTCTAATATGTTATCTCTTGTGTAGGATGATAGTTTTGAATTTAACTTCGTGCCATCAATGATCGATTTTCTTATTTCAATTTCATTCTTCTTGGTTGCTCTTACAGTCGATTCTCCTAAGTTGAAATGTTTACTAATCTCGCATATTCTTTCTCCTTTTTGCAAAGAATCTAAAATTTCAATTTTTCTTTCTAAAGAAATCGGTTTTCGTTGGTATTTTTTTTTTCAAACTAGGGTAAATTAAAGAAAATCTATTAAGATTATAAAATAAAAATATTAATGGACAAATAATAAACTAACATAGAAACTCATTTGAAAAACAAGGAAGATGAAGTGATACGTCGTAACTTGTAATTTACCAAGGGCACACTGATCAATGCACTTGTACTATAGAAGAGAGTGGGAGACAAAATTTACATGGATGTTCAATATCGAATAGCGCCGGCCGCATTCTATTAGCAATGGCCCGTTTTTTAATAAAATAAAACCGCTTGGACCCTCCTGTTATGCACATGTGTGTGACTCATGTTTGTGCATGTTTATGTAGGTCATTTTCAAATGAACAAGCTAAAATCTAATCTTTGTACGTTAAAATATGAAAATAGTGCATGTTTATACGTAATTATTTTTTTAAAGTTGAATTTAAAAAAACCGCATAACTTCAAAATCGCACAAAAAGAGGTTCTAGTGTATTAGAGTAATTGATTCAAAAGAAAAACGTTTGTTAATAATTTGTATTAGCAAGCATATTTTGCCCCTTAATCAACAAGCTATTAAATGTAAAATATATTTCGTCTGTAGATGTTCAAATAATGATTCGCAAAATGTATTTAGAACTTTCACAAAGCATACTTACGAAATGTATGAAGACGTTTTGTTGCATAGAAATATATGGATGGAAAAACCCTGTGAACAAAGAGAAACATGTAAATTTTATGTTGCTTTTAGAAGACAAGTTCTCGCGTATTTTCGTTAAAAGTGTAGGTACTGGGCTGAATGCAGAGCGTCAATTTAACGGGAAGGATTATTAAAATACCCGGTAATTTAGAAATGTTTATCAACAAGCGAAGCATCTTTTAAAAAGTGCTTTAGTATACCAAAACTAATTCATAGTCCGACCAGAAGCTGCTTAAGTGTGGATAAAGTTGATTACATTTTTTAAAATGTAATTGATGAGAAATTACTTAATGATTTAATTGATGTTTAATAAAATATTTCCAATTAACGTTTACTTCTTACTTAAACTTTTATAAAATAATATATATGTTGATTTATAATTTTATTTGGTTCGGTAGAAACTGTTTACTCTGACTCCACGTGCTCTTTAAACGATACTGGAATAACACAACACAGGAAAACTTTTATTCGATACCAACAATTTCACAACGATTCAAATGTTACTTTTACAATATTGGCAGGAATCCCCACGTGAAGCCGCCTTTTCAAATAACTGCTAAAATATTCTTGACAAGTCTGATTAGTTTTCTTTTCTGATCTCACGAATCTTTTTCAACTTTCTTTTAATCCAAATTTTTCTAAACTATTTTGTGTCTCTGTTGTTGATTTGAGACTCCCTTATATAGGGAATTTCTTCTCAAACAACTAATCCGATTGACGGAAATTTACATTGGACTCTAGTTAAATTGGGAACTAGTTAAACAATTTACTTTCATTTTTTGGCCGCTTCGGCCGTTCCCCGGGAGAAGACTGCGAAATAAATCACATTAGGGATTAAATAGTTCCCTTCGTAATTAAATTTATCCAAATCGTAGAATTTCTCCCTAATTTAATTTATTTGTTTTTGTCATTTTAATTAATTAATTTGTATTTTCTTAATAACTTTTTCTAGGGGTCCTAAATTAATTCTATATTATTATTTTTATACTTGTCTCGTCAATTGGCATCGGCAGATACCCACTTCCCCGGAAAATATAGATTTTAATTTTTTGATTATTTTTAATTAATTATTTTATTTTCCCCAATTTTATTATAATTTTTTTTTGAAAATCACCTAACCCCAACATATATATACATCTAAAACAATGTATATTATTTAAAATTGTGAATAATCAGATTATACAAATATTTTATGGCTATTTATAATTTAATGGACAGAGTTTTTCTGTAACAAAGATAATACAAAATAAATATGGAATTAAAGGCAATGCTATAATGTTGTTACAAGAGAAGATATCTGCGCAATAAAGAATTTTTAAATAAGAGATTTAAATTGTATTGTCATCTAGTCATTTCTTTGACTCAAAGCTTTTTATACGTGCTTATGGTAAATATTTCGGCTGCCTTGTAATTTTTTTTAGTCATGAATGAGGATAGTATCACTATCAAACCGTAAAAATTTGTAAAGTGAATTTAATTAATAATTAAATGAATTAAAATTCTACTGCAATTTGTTAAATATCTATATTGTAATTGGCTTTTTTTGCAAAATAGAAAACAGATAATAATTATTTTTCGTTATACAAATTATAAAATAGAATATTCAACTCATACTTTTCGACCCATATAATATTAACTTTTCTTCATTATTGTCGCCTTTTTGAAATAAAAACAGCATATATAGAGTTGAAACTAGCACTTGTTTCCAAAATAAGCCTTTTATTAAAGTCCGGATGGCATAGTAATGGGGCACTGGTAAAACCGTGTTTTAATTTACCAAAAACTTTATCACATTGGGTTGTCCAACCAATACTTATACTTTTGCCACTTACCAAAGATTCCAATGATTTAAAATTGTGAATAATCAGATTATACAAATATTTTATGGCTATTTATAATTTAATGGACAGAGTTTTTCTGTAACAAAGATAATACAAAATAAATATGGAATTAAAGGCAATGCTATAATGTTGTTACAAGAGAAGATATCTGCGCAATAAAGAATTTTTAAATAAGAGATTTAAATTGTATTGTCATCTAGTCATTTCTTTGACTCAAAGCTTTTTATACGTGCTTATGGTAAATATTTCGGCTGCCTTGTAATTTTTTTTAGTCATGAATGAGGATAGTATCACTATCAAACCGTAAAAATTTGTAAAGTGAATTTAATTAATAATTAAATGAATTAAAATTCTACTGCAATTTGTTAAATATCTATATTGTCAAGTGTATATTTTGTGTATGTGCTATTTATTATGTAGTGCATAGCCCGGTAATGTCCTGTGTGGCCCGTAATGGTGCCCTTATTCCAGTATAAAATATAAAATGGCCGTACAAGCCTATGCGCACCGTATACCATGTTTAATTTCGCTAGAACGCTTTCAGGAACTTCGATTATTTATTTTAATCGGCAGTATATATTCTGTAATAATTATAAAAACTTACATATTTCGATGGTTTCCTCGGTTTCGGAAAGTTAATACTATGGAAGCATCAGAAATGGATTCAAAAAATTCATAATTTATTTTTTAGATTTAAAAATGTTGAGTGCAATTTATTGTCTAATTATTAGTGTTTTTTGCAATAGAAATTTAACGAAACAAGATTGTGTGCAATAATTAATTTTTTCTCTCATGAAATTTTTCGATCCTTTTGTAGCATAAGTTTCCATGTAATGCCTCAGGTCTTATATAATATCGATTTTGGCAATATATATTTATCGTAATATAAAGTTTAAATAAATCAATAATTTCGTAAGATTTAAACACTGAATCTGAATTTATCGCTAACCTGGTGTGCATTCAATATGTGCATCCAGAAACGTTAATATTTCCCCAGTTGCAGTTCGAGATCCAATCATTCGAGCTCGAATCAAACCCTCCCTTTGAGTGGTTCGAACAATTTTAACGATTTTCAATTGTGCCATGTATTCCTCGAGTTGACTTTTAAGATGATCTATAACATTCAATTATAAACTGAGCCCTGTATCTCTTTAAAATACCTAAATGTGAAAAGTCATCAACTAAAATTATTTCTTTTAAGAGATTTTTCGGAGATCTGCTGATGATTGAATGGACAGATCTCAGCAACACTGACCAGGCCTCGTTATGGAAACAGATAATCACACTTGTTTGAGGAAGATTATCAGAATATTTATAAGAGAAACATCTTTATAAAATTACAATAAAAATAAAATTAAGAATATTAATCATCATTATATCAGTAAAAAATACTGTTTCTCTCGAAAGTCTGGCAAATTTCGAGTAATGCTAATTTTGTTACTTAGAAATTCGTTGAAACAATAATTTTTCCATCCTTCATTATATCTAGATAAATCACTTGGTGAGATATTAGTTTCATTCACATATTCCGCAATCCCATTTTCTCCTGAGAAATATTGATTTATAAGATTTGTAATATACTTTCATATAAAACCTAGCATTTTATTATTAATATTTTTCTTAAAATCAGGAACTGCAATAAAATTGTCATCGTTTTTGTTTTTTTCTTTATTTTTATTATAGATGGTACTTGAAACTTGAATCAATTTTTCGGAAGAAATTACTGCACGAGACTCATCAAATTTTATTAAATTATTTTCAATTCTTTTATCTTTATCACTCAATTTAATTTCATCTCTTCGTGGATATATATACGTTTTTTCAGAATTCTTAAAATCATCTTCTGCTTGATTTTCTCGTTGAAAATTTTCTCCTTCTTCTTTATCAAGATTCATTAAATTCTCTTTTAAACTTGAACGATTCTTTTTATACTTTACAGTTAATAATATGATGAAAATTAAAATCGTTCCAATGATTAAAAATTTCTTTTTAAAAATTCTAATTTTCATTTTTACTAATTTGATAATTTGTAAATGCTTAGAATTTTTTAATTTATTAAAAGTTTTAATAATTCAATTACAAATTATATATAAAATTAATATTTTAACAGTTAGATAAAAATATTAAAATATTTATAAAGCATATTATTTAAAAGTAAGTCATTTTCATGCATTTAAACAAACTTTGGCTTACATTGTTGTTACGATTAAGCAATATTTAATGCTTACTTTATTGAATTTATTGAATTACTTTAAATTTCACAAATATTTATTAAAATAGATTTATAAGAATTAGATAAATATATTATGGTATGAATCAAACTTGAAAACCATGAATTTTTATGATAATGAAATTAAATTGCATGTAGTCCACTAACAGACAATATTAAATCTATGGGTTTCGACAACTTTTATTTTAATCGTTATCCTTTTGTAAAGACTGGGAGTTTCAAATCTTAAGCAAACGATTTCTTAATTGTCAGGTAAAGTAAATTCCTCCACTTATTTTTAATGTTTTCGTTTCTTTGTGTGTAGAAGGACCAGTTTGTTGCACTTTTTATTGAAGATTGAAAATGTTGCCCTCAGTCAGATTTATAAATAAAAATTTAAGGTATGTGATCTGTATTAGTCTACATTTATTTATTCATTGTTAGTATCATGAGAAGGCTGTACGATTTAACACAATCAAATGTCTGACTCCAAAAGATATTACGTGAATAGCAAAACGAGCTCGGTATATTTCCGAATATTTGTTATACATAAAACAATATAGATTATTTTACAAGAATAAAAGACTATATTATGAAGGCTGCAAAAATTGTTTATCCTGATAGCGTGAAGACATTTCAATCAATCTCCTTGTCTCGAAATATCGATTTTGAAAGAGTTACTGATATGGCAAGAAATTTAAGTGATCAGATTAAAACAAAATTATATTGTTTCGAAGCATTATCTATTTCAAATGACGAGAGTACGAATATTATGAGCGTGGCCGAGTTATCTTTTTCGAGCGTGCTACACAGATTTCAACATTTACGAAGAATTATCGGAACTAGATCCGATACATTGCACTACTACAGGCGAACTTCTTTTAAAACACAATTTACCTCAGCCTCAATTGATTTCTGTAGCTTGATGGACTTTTAAAGTATATCACACATTAAGAGCGATTATGCATGTATTATATAATAAAAAGCATGTATGTCTATGGAATATAAAAAGCCTAATAGTATTAATAATAAAAGAGTAATATTTTTTAATAAGTAAAATTTGGATTGTTGAAGACAATTCAAAGAAAATGAAATTTCTATTCTTGATTCAAACAATTTTAATATTGATGATTTCTGATGGCATATACAATTGAAATTGGAAAGATTAAAATCTTATAAAACTAACAAAAATAAAGAATGCTTTCGAGAAATTTATAAATTAAAAAACTTTTATTAATTTTGGCTTTTAGTAACCAAAGACATTTGAACTTTCAAAGTTGTAGATTTTGGGCATGCATACTGTTATTATGGATAATCAGATTTAGAATTGACGGACAAATAGTTCAACATACTCAAAGGATTTTATCGCTACTTTGGTTATACGAAATATACTTTTCACATTCATTGCAAAATTATTTTCTACCTAACTTAAATTTTTTTGAACTTAACATATAATTTTAAATGAGATCTGACAAATGCTATAACAGAATCATAATATTCAGATTTCGAAATTAATGATGCTTTAGTGGTCATTTAAAGATGTTCGGGAAATACCGCTACTTAAATACCAATTGAAATTTATAAATTAACTATAAAACTTTACATAAACACACACATATATATATTTATATATAAAAATTGAGATATCTAAATAAAAAATAAAACTGAGAAATTTTTGTGTTACTCTTTTCAGAAAATTGTATTTGGTTCATAAGTCGTGTGAATAATTTTATTAATACAAAAAATTTTTCAAATAATATAAGTGGAGAATTTAATTAAATATAAATAATATTCTGAGTAATATTATTATTCAATTTCAACAATCAACAAACATCCAAAAGTATTTATATTTATAAATACAACTCGCACACTTCATCAATAAAAAAAGTAATTAAATATAAAAAATAAGTAAATGAAATTTATTAAAACCCATAAAAGATACATCTGACAGCCTTTACATGGATATGTAGATCCATTTATTAGATTTCCTGAAATAATAATAAGAAATAATAATAAGAATAAGAATAATAATTTATAAATAAATAATTAAATAAGTTTGGCAACAATTTTATAAAAAGAAAACGCCATTCAAACACTAGTTGTAAGATATATTTCGACAGTTTAACTGTTATCTTCAGGCACCAAAAACTAACTTAATAAAGTAATAATTAAGTAATAAAGATTATTTATTAACTTTAAACAATTACTTTTTTTTTATTAATTAAATATTTAAATAAATATTTCAATACTTTCACATTAAATTTTTTAAATTTTCTTATAAATTTTTATCTCTATTATAACAAAATTTTAGAAATTATTGGTGAATTCCATCATCTTTTTAATTAATTTATTATCGATTGCAACAAGGCCCACGAGGATGCAGAGACATCGCAGCTGTGGAAGAACCCCGATCGACAGATCCAATTGTGATTTTTTATTGAATTGATTCAGATGGGTTGATGTTACTTGATTGAGGATGAGAATGTTTGCGTCAGAATTTGTCCAGGCTTTTCCATTTGATTGCTCACTATGACCTGAACCCAGCGCTGCCATCAAATATCCCAAAACTAGACCATCAAACAGAAAGTTATTATATTCATCCATAGAGCATTCTTGGATATTTGTTGGGATTTTATCAAGTGCAGTTTTAATACGACTTGGAACTGTAGCATTTAACATATCCATCCAACGAAGAGTTTTTCCTGCTTCACACTTATCGAATTGTGCAGCTTGAGGAGAAACAATATGAGATATAATTCCAACTTGTGATTTAAGAGTAGATAAAGCTTCTCGAGAAAACTGTACCCCAGTGACTGGATTTAAATCACTGGTTTTTAAGTATTCATCAATTAACCTGCTTTCATAAGCATGCCCTGAAAATCTATTAAGAACTGGAACTTCAGGAATTTCATTAGAAATCGAACATATTAACAACATTTTTGAACGGTTTAAAGTCAAAATTTATTTTTCAAATTACACTTTTTATTCTTAAATTACACTCACAAATTACAAAACTACAAAATTTCAATTTTTTATAATTTACCCCAAATATTAAAACACAATCTTTCTTTCCAAAATCACAAATTTCCAATTAATATATAATAAAAATAAATGTTGATTCTTTTTTTTCATTTACTTTATGTTAAATTCTTTTTTTATTTTTCTATCATTATTTTTATCATTAATTTTATTATTGTTGTTACTTGGAGAAAAGACTCAAATTTTGAATCCATTCTCCAAGTTACTAAACAACATGCGGCTAAGGGGACAGACTAACCAAATTCTCAACAATTATAATGAAATATTTTATAAAAATAAATCATTTTAATAATATTGAAAGTTCAATCTATCACAATTTAACATACTCAAACTATTTTAAAATATTCAAAACATTCATAGTTATAGCACTTTGCTCATTAATCTTTGGATCCAATACACAATCCTTCATTTATAACACGTTCTCAATAATTATTAAAACTTTTCAAAAAATTTTAAAATCAGACATTCATTTTTTACTTTTACAGCCTCTATAGTAATCACTAATATTGCTCTAACCATTCAATCGACAATGTTCTAGAACTTAAGTACAGAGAAGATGAGTAATGTTAAAATTGTTGAAATTTTATGTAATTTTTAACATTAAGAATGAATGAGTTTAAATTTAAATATAATTTTATATAAAATAGTATGTTGAAATATATGATTGGAATCAAGACTCATTAAAAAAATTATTGAAGCTTCGAAAAGATATTTAAATAATTTGACAAATAAAGATTGTTTAAATAATCATGTTATGAAATATTTATATTTTTAAATTTAAATTTTAATTAACTATGATTCCAGAATAAAACGATTGTACTGTAATTGCAATTAACATATCGACTACTGCGACGGATATTTTAATCGGGTGATTGATACCAGAAAGACTTACCAGAGGAGATGACATTGAGAACTTCATCAAAGAATGTCAAAGATTCTTTGATATGGTGAAAATCCCTATAAAAATGCACCCTACTCTTGTTGCCAGGATGATAAAGAACGAGCAGTATTTAAGGGAACGAGTCAGCAGAAGTTTTTATACAGAAAATGACAATGGCCAAAAAGCTAATTGCACATGAATGGAATAAAGAAGAGATCAAGAAATGCCTGCTGATGTAATGCGTTCGAGACAGAGATATGAGGAGATTGCGATGAAAGAGATGAAATCCACAGATGAATTTAAAGCAACGATAAAGAAAGTGAAGAAAATAAACAAAACCATAGATAATGTGAATACTATGAAAGTGTTACCTAACCCGAGTAGCAACACTAGGAATTACAGAGACATACTGCTCATGAGGAGCGTTAATGAAAACTTAAATTATAGAAACTACGTTAAACAAGTGGAATGTTGGGCATGTCACAAATTCGGTCACTTCAGTAGAGATTGTAATGAAAAGGAAAGTGCAATGCTCTGCCTTTAACGGCAAATGCTATATTAAACAGGACTGTCAAAAGATTCAAAGTATAAGGTGTAATCGTCAGGGACATAAAGAGAGCGAATATTACACCAAACTCAACAGATGGAAACAAAAGACGGAAATTACTTATGAATATAGAGAATCAAGACAATTCGATACACAACTAATGACATTTCCAAGGAGAGAAAATTTTGTTTCATCAATATGATCCCTAATACAATTATTTGGACCAGATTTCAAAATACGCTCCTCTTCCAAGTCAAAATTATTTTACTCAAATTTATCACAGTATTCTTGACACTAACTTCAAAAATCCCAAATACTTTCCTCAAATTAGTTAATTTTTTAATGAGCCTCCTTTTTAGAGTTTATTTGCAAAATCGAATCTTTCAAACACAATTCAACACATACTTGTAAACCAGAAGTGTTAAAACTTTTAGATGCGGGGGCCAAGTAAATATGTGAACTAAAAAATCTTATTATAGAAATTCAGCATCGAATTTTATGTTTTATAGTAAATTACAGATATTAACAATATTAAGCAAACATGACTAAATTATATATAATTAGAAAATTATTTCAGGCAATTTTTAATGAGAATGATAGTACTGTGTTCGTTCATGGAGGATTTCTTTAAAGTTGGATTAAAATCTGAAGCAACAATTATTAGCAATGATTGCAAATGATCATCCAATAAATCTCCCCAGTATTTATACTTCAGATCCTTCAGTCTGGAAAAGGTTTGTTTACAAATATAGGTAGTGCCAAATATAGAAGTAAATTTACAAACAAATTTCTTCAAATTTGAAAATTCTATTGCGTCCAAAAATTTGTAAAAATCGAACAAGTTTCCTTTCTTGTAAATATCATTATACTTATCCTTGTACAAATCCAACTTCCAATGCCACTCAGAATTCGATAAAAGCTATTCAGGGTGATTTTTCTCCTCAAGAAATAAATCAATTTCATTTCTGAGCTTGAAGAACTGCAATAATGCTTTTCAACAGCTAAGCGTAATACTGTAGTGTAATACTACAAGTCAATAGACTCGGATTCAATTTTTTCGAGAAAAAATCTAAATTGGCGATGATTGAGAGCATGTTATCGAATAAAATTTAAGAAAGAAACAAAAAAAAAAAAAAAAGTTGGATTAAAATCTGAAGCAACAATTATTAGCAATGATTGCAAATGATCATCCAATAAATCTCCCCAGTATTTATACTTCAGATCCTTCAGTCTGGAAAAGGTTTGTTTACAAATATAGGTAGTGCCAAATATAGAAGTAAATTTACAAACAAATTTCTTCAAATTTGAAAATTCTTTTGCGTCCAAAAATTTGTAAAAATCGAACAAGTTTCCTTTCTTGTAAATATCATTATACTTATCCTTGTACAAATCCAACTTCCAATGCCACTCAGAATTCGATAAAAGCTATTCAGGGTGATTTTTCTCCTCAAGAAATAAATCAATTTCATTTCTGAGCTTGAAGAACTGCAATAATGCTTTTCAACAGCTAAGCGTAATACTGTAGTGTAATACTACAAGTCAATAGACTCGGATTCAATTTTTTCGAGAAAAAATCTAAATTGGCGATGATTGAGAGCATGTTATCGAATAAAATTTAAGAAAGAAACAAATTGTTTCAAAACGCAGCTCATGTCAACATGTTTTACACATAGATATTTTTGGTAGATGATAATGTGCAAAAACATTGGTACTGATTCTCCTGCACTTTCTTAAGCCTTTCTTATTTACCCATCCATCCCGATATTTGCACCAGACATGTTTCTTCCCCCGTCAATTATCACACTTAAGAATCGATTACAGTCCAAATTATATTTTGCCAACGTGTTTTGTACTTCTTTGAAAATATCTTCTACAGCTGTAGTAATTCTTGTGTTACATTAAGTTCGTCATCAACTCCACGACCGAAAACTAAAAGATGTGAGGTATAGGTAACAATCATCGCGAGAGAATAAGGAGTGAAACCCTGTGCATTCACAGTAATATGTTGGATAATATTATTTCCAATATCGTCAATTCGACGAGCAACATTAATACGACAAAGACTGATAATTTTTGAAAATTTTCAAATTTTCTGGATGTAATTCACCAACAGCATCCATCATACACTCTTCCCTTTTCCCGCCAACAAATAAGCAACTTTCATGCTAACTAATGTCAATGTTTCATATCCTGAGTTTGTCTTCTTAAATAAATTTTGATGACAAGACAAACTACGACGCATTTTTTCCAAAATTATAAATACACTGCTTGTGCTTAAATTGTGAGTAAGCTGAAGAATGTTTTGATTCATAATGTGCACGTAAAATATATTCCTTTAGCAGGTAGTTAGTGGCACTCTGCTACCACACACCATTGCATAATAATAATATAGGGGGGGGGGGGGTTTCTCGTGATTATTTTCTGTGTGTATTGATTACTTAATGATGTAATTTTTTGTGTGCAATTAATTTTTTTCTGTGTGCAATTTAAATACTTTTTTTGTGTGTATTTTTTCGAAAATTTTTAAGTTGATAATGTGTATTTTTTCGAAAATGTTAAATGTATTTTTAAGATGATATTTTAAGTGTATTTTAAAATTTATTTTTTAAGCATTGCATATTTTTAATTAAAATATTTTATAAGAAATTTTTAGTTTGATTTTTGAAATAATTTTTTAATAAAATTTTTAACAAAATAATTATTAAATTTTTATGATAAAATATATAATGTTTTAAATGTTTTAAAATTATATTTAAATAAAAAAAAGATATTGTTAACATAAAATAATAATAATATTAATTCATCCAATTTAAATCTTTATAAAAAAACTATAAACACGTAAAATAAACTCGTAAAAGATCAAAATTTATTTACATCATCACAAATCTGCTTATAGTAAGCTCTTCTTAGCTCAGCCAACAAAATATGTACAACTTCCTTCTTTTTGTAGTCCCTGCAGCATCTGCCTCTAAATGGACAAGTCAACATTGAGGGATCTGCACAAACAATGCAGTCATCTAAACATTTCAAACCAGAACTTTGAACTGATTCGTAGTGCATCCGTACAATTTCTTCGATGTTGATTCCTGTCATTTGATAGATCCGTGTAGCCAAGTATTCAGGAGCACAATAGGAAAGTTTGTTTTTCATATTCGGAAACAGTTCTTCCATCTTCATCAGAATAGTTTCGAATACGTATGCTTCTTGCTCGTCGATCATTTTTAATTTTTACAATCGTCAAAATTCAATCTATTTTAACACAATCAGTGCTTAATAAATAATCTAGTATTTCTTCGTCGGTTTTAAGATTATTAATTAAAAGTTTTATAAAATTAAATATTTCTTGTACTAGACTGTGGTATTCTAGTGTTTTTATCCCCATGACAACGACTTTTCAGCTTGCAAATACATTCACACAAAGTGGATTATACTTGACAAGTCTTAATGCAGGAAACAGTTCCAGTTCTTAAATGTTTTCTGTTGTTGTAGACAAATCATACAAGTTGATTCGACAACCCATGTCAATATTCAAAGATAATGATTGAATTTGTAAATCTTGAATCTGATATTTGAGATCTCCTTCCTGTAATGGTCTTTTACAACCCATTACCCTGCATTTTCCGCTCTTGAAGAATAAGATTGGATATTTTCCACTTCTATCCACTACATGTTCAGGTTTTCTGGTCGGGAACTTCATTCCAGTTACTTCACATCTTCCTCTATAATTAATATTACTAATCATTTTCCGTTATCAAAATAAATGAATCAGTATATCAAATTATAAACAAATTAAATTAAATTAAATTAAATGGAATTAAGAAATTATGCAGTATATCAAATTGTAGGGCATAGTGGGAGCGGAAAATCTTTATTTGCAGTCAAAAATGTTCAAATCAAAATTTAATAAAATATATTGGCATAGGGGTGCAGACAAAGAACATGGATTGACACAAAATCAGTTTTGTAAATTGAAAATGACAATAGTTAAGGGATTTGATAAAAACTGGTCGTCTAGGTTACGCCGAGGCGATGTAATAATTATAGATGATTTGTATCAAGAAGCAAATAAGGAAAAAGATTTCAATAATTTGTTCACAAAAATCAGTAGACATTGTGGAGTTACTGTTATTTTCATAACTCAAAATTTATTTTATCAAGGAGGAAGTCATCGAACTCGTAATTTAAATGTTCAATACCTAGTTATTTTCAAAAATCCTCGCGATCAAACGATTATCGATTTCTTAGCCAAGCAAGCTTATCCAAACAATAGAAAATTTTTAATTGAATCATTCCAAGATGCTACAAGCGTTCCCCACGGATATTTATTCTTTGACTTTACACAACAATGTAGTGACGATTTACGTATCCGAACAGATATTTTTGATGAAAAAGAGGTTACGATTCATAAACAAAATTGAAAACAAAAAATGATTATCAATCATGTCATTTAAAAAGTACTTGTCAAAAACGAAATTCAACCCAAAAAAGTTATTCGTAAAACCAAATCAAAAGTAAAGAAGAATCTAAAAAAGAAGTGGATCAAATTATAAACAATAATAATTAATTGTAATTAGTAAACATGAAATTTGAACGTAGTCTACCATATTTCAATGCATTGGTAAAGGCACAAAATAATAAAAGAATAGCAATTTTACAAGCTTTCCCTTCATTTGTTATTGACGATTTGCTTGAATATTTTGTAAATATAGTTCGGAGTAATGTTAATATTAGTAAAGCTAAAAGAGTGGTATTACAAAGACATAAGAGATCCTTTTTATCATTGGTAAACACTAAAAATAGACGTTTAATGAAAAGAATAATGTATAAACAAAAGGGTGGGTTCTTGGGTACATTAATTCCTATAGTTTTATCTGCAATTAGTGCAATTTCATCCCTAAGATCTTAATGGGCTTACAATACTCTAAACCAGATAAAGTTGTCCATATTTTAACATCTTGTTGTAATAATGAAGGATCAATTAACCAAAAATCCACTCAAAACAATATGGACAAACCCAAAAGATCCAGATGGTTTTGGTGGTGTAGAAAAATTAACAAAAAGAGTGATTAATTCTAAAAAAGAGACTCAAAAATGGTTATCGGACCAACTAGCATATAGTTTAAATAAACCAATGTTGAAAAGATTCCCAACCAGACCATACAAAACAAGAGGAATCAATGATTTGTGGCAAATGGATTTGATGGAAATGATACCTTATTCGAGAATCAACAAGTGGTACAAATATATTTTAACATGTATTGATTTTTTCAGTAGATATGCCCGTGCTATTCCAACAAAAACTAAATCTGCTAATGAAATGGCCATTGCAATTAAATTATTTAAAGACGGACAACCTCACAATCTACAGACTGATTTGGGTAATTAATTTAATTAATTATTTATTTTAATGTATTTTAGGTAAAGAATTTTATAATAGCAAAGTAAAAGAAGTTATCAAAGCCAATCATTACTCTATATTCTCGCAATTCAAAGCTTGTTATGTGGAAAGATTTAATCGAACTTTGAGAGAAAGATTGAAAAAATACTTTGTGCATCAAGGTAATAAAACTTGGATACATGTTTTACCGAAAATTATTTTTAGTTACAATCATTCGCCACATAAAGGATTAAATGGTCTCAGACCTGTAGACATTACAGACACCAACAGAAACCAAACATTAAAGAAAGAAAAAATCGATAAGCCAAAATAAAAGGTTGGTGATCATGTAAGAATTAGTAAAATCAGTACTTCTCCGTTCATCAAGAATTTTGACAACAATTGGAGCGATGAAGTATATATAATAAAGAAAATAGATACAAAACAGAATCCAGTAATGTATTTAATAGCAGATCATGAAAATAAAGAAATTAGTGGAAAATTCTACGAACAAGAACTCCAAGTCATTCCAATCCCAACAATATTTAGAATTCAAAAGATTTTAAAAACCAAAAATGTTGGTATAAACAATACTACGTTAAGTGGCATGGATACGAAACTCCAACTTGGATATCCTCATCTCAATTGATTAGATAAATATCATGAAAGAAAACCAGTTTTATATGATTTTACCTAGAAATAGTTGTCCACTTATTTATCCAAATAATGAAGCTAGTAATTTTAATGTACAAGTAAATTCTGTCTACTTGGATGGTGAATGGCAAGTTGCATTGATTGATTTCGCTTTTGTGTATAATCCTTTTCCGCATTATAGTAATTCTTGTATACGTTATGAATCTGTAAAGAGTGGTAGTGAAATAAAGTATTTGAAAATAAATAATCAAAATCATACTTATGAAATAATAAATCCAAAATATACTCCAGATGTTGACATATTTATTGAAAAATATGAGAATTTGGTTATTGTCTGTCCACATGTTCCATTTAAAGTAACATTCCCTGATATTCAACATGCGTTTAGTTTTGGACTAAAATCTACATCAATCATTTGTGAAGAGGATCATTGTCAAATAAAATTACCAAAATTTACTGATGATGGTGTTATGGAACAATTTGGGATAATTATAAGTTACGAAGAAAAATCAAAATTTGAAAAATATTTTGAAGATAATTTATTCATAAACACTTTATCAGAATTACAAGGTCATTTGTTGTCATTTAATCCTTTTCCTTTTAAAGAATTGATAATTCAAGATAATGAATTGGTCAAAAAAAAACACTTGCAGATGACATTACAAATATATCTTTTGACACAAATTTAGCTAAATCTTTGGGATTAAAATTTTCAAACTTTACAGGCACTATACTAGGCACAAAAATTCCAAAATTATTACATCATCATCAACAAATGTTCATTTATTCAAATACTATCGAACCAATAAATGTTGGTGATGTTAGAGTTCCACTATTAAAATCAATTTGGATTAAAAAATATGATCAAGGAGAAATTGTACAATTAGAAATGAAGAATCCAATGTACCTTCCAGTATCGTATTCAACTATAAACATCATTGAAATTAATATTCGAGATGATAGTGGGAAATTAATAAAATTTTCCAAAGATACCAAAACACATTTATCGTTACATTTTAGAAAAATAAATGAATAAAAGAGATTTTTACGTGAATTTACCTAGTAATAGTTATCCACTTACATTTCCAAATAATGAAGCTGGAAAGTTTAATGTAGAATTTCCAAATCAGATTTACTTGGATGTGGAATGGGAAGTTGCTTTAACTGAATTCACTTTTGTGTACAATAATTTTCCATTTTATAACAACTCTTGTATCAAATATACCAAGAGTACATTACATAATAGTTATGAATATTTTTATTATATTGAAGGAAACTATACAATTAGTCACAACTCTACATTTTATCTGATATATATTGACAATAAAATTTTGAACATTAATTGTAAATATTTTTCATTCAAAGTAACATTTGATAGTATTGAAGAAGCTAATTGCTTGGGATTTAATAAAAAAGAAGTAGATTTTAATGATGAATTGAATCAGATACGTATACCAAATAAGAAATCAAAATTTGATACTATACGATTAACTATAACTTATTATTATGATGTAGAGTATACTGAGACATTACAAGAAAATTTATTCATTACTGAACTTTCACAAGTCACTGATCAGTTAATGACATCTTATCCCCCATCCTTTCAAGTTTTGTGTAATTAAACAAGATCAACTTGTTAAAATTGAATTGGAAGAAGATGTTAGAAGTGTAAAATTTAGTAAACTGTTGGCTCATAGTTTGGGATTAATTGATGAATCTTATAATGAAAAGATCATTGTTGGATCTAATTTACCAACTATAATGCAAAGAAATATACAAATGATGATTTATACAAATATTATTGAACCAATTCTTGTGGGTGAATTAAGTGTTCCCCTTCTTAAATGTGTTTGGATAGAAAAACATAAAAAAGACGACCTTGTTCAATTCATTGAGAAAAATCCAATGTATTTACCAGTATCATTCTCGTATATAAACAATATAGAAATAAATATTCGTGATGACAGTGGAAAATATATATTTGGTAAACAAGACAAAACTTACTTGACATTACATTTCCGTAAAATAAATGAGTAATCCAGACATTGTAAACTTTTATAGCACTCATCAAAATGGTGGGGATTTACCTTATTTTGTAGGTAAGCAGTATGGATCTGGTTGGTTAAAAACAATTGGGCGATTCGCACTACCTATTCTTAAACGTATTGGAAATTTTGGTATGAAAACTGCTAATGACGTAATAAATAATAATGCACAATTCTTACCTGCTTTTAAATCAAATGCAATATATGAAATTAAAGATTCTATACCATCTGTAATGGAACACTTACCTTCTGTTATTAACAAAGTTTCTGATGTATTTAATAAAGAACAAAAAGGTGGAACAATTAAACGTCGAAAAATTATCAAGAAACATATAAACAAAAGAATGAAAGGATACGAAACTATATTCCAGTCATGATTAGTGCAAAATCAGAATTATGCATCTTTGATAGACCATCTCCTCAAGCAGTAATTGAAAATGGTTCTTTTGAAGATATTTATCCAGTAAATTCAATTACAGATCCAGGAAACACCTCAATTCAATTTTACATTAATAGCTCTCAAAACGAATACTTGGATTTGAACGATACATTACTCTACATTCAAATGAAAGTTGTAAATAGCAACGGGGAAAATTTATCTAATGAATCAGATGTTACTGCAAACAATTTCTTTTTCCAAACTCTTTTTAAAGATGTTGAAGTAATTTTTAATTCTACTAAAATTGAAGGAAGTAATGATGTATTCGCACACAAGGCAATGATTGAAACTATTATTAATTACAATCACGATACAAAACATACTTGTTTAGGTGGAATGGATTTTGATGAAAATGACTCAAAAAGAAAAATTTGAATTTCAAAATCAAAACCAATCAGTGTTTGTTCTCCACTTCAATTAGATTTCTTTGATCAACCAAAATATTTATTACCTGGTGTTAGTGTTCAAATTAAATTAACAAGATCCAATACTGAAAGAAGTTTAACATCTACAAAAATAATTCCACAAATAATATTATTAGATGCAAAGTTGATGGTTAGAAGAGTTCGTGTTGAACCGTCAGTTTTACCAGGTCATCAAATTGGGCTTGGTAATAGAAATGCAATTTATCCAATGAAAAGTAAGGAAGTTGTTCAATTTTCATTGCCAATGGGATCATCTTCATTTTATAAGGAGCAAATATTTGGTGATAGGCGACTACCAAATTTTATTCTTGTTGCTTTCCAAGGGAATAAAAGATATGGAGGATCGTATTTGGAAACATTTTCAATATTTGAAGACTTTAATGTCAAGTCTTTAACATTAAGTAAAGGAAATGATTATCGTAAAAAATATAGTCAAGATTTTGCCAATGATAATTATAGTTCTAGTTATATGCAAAGTATTGTTAGGAATATGGGTTATCTTAATAAAAATATGAATTGTGGTATTACCTTGTCAGACTTTAAAAATAAATATCCCTTTTTTACATTTGTATTAGCACCTGATTTTGATCTTAAACAAAGTCAGTTACCTCAAAGTGGAAATTTACGATTGGATATAAAATTTGAAAATCCATTAACCGAATCTGTATCAGTACTTGTATACGGAGTATTTGAAAAAGAAATTCAAATCACATCAAGCCGTACAGTACTTGTTTGACAAACATTGTTGAGCACACTATAGACCAAAGTAATATTAGTTATGGTTAAAAATGAAGTAATTTAATTAATTAGTTAATTTAATTAATTTTAGTTCTATTCAGATACAAACTATTGCTAAATAACTTATTGGGAAAAATTTTATTGGTGTTTTTCCATTGGACAAAATTCCATATATCAATATCAACAAAGCTTTGTTTGTAAATACTCAATCAGCTAATCTCAGTGGAGAACATTGGCTTGCTATTTACGTGAAACCAGATAAAATACATGTATTTGATCCAATGGGATTCTATTATCCCCTTTTATTGATATCAAAACTAGAATCAATGTTGATGCCAATTGAATACAATCGAATTCATTTTCAGAATCCGTTGACCAAAACTTGTGGCCAACATTGCTTAGCGTGGTTAAAATCAATGTTCACTAAATAAATTTTTGTATCATTGTGTTTATTTCCTAATATGGGTTTGTATAGATTGGTAATGTTTATTGATTAATACAATTACAGATGTGGGTGATTTTGATTGGTCAAAAATAAATACACACATTTGAATATATCAAAAAACATTTCTATAGTTTGTCATAATTACAAAACAGTTTAATTTGTAAGTTTAATTTTCTTTTTAATTTTTAATTATTATTATTCAATTTTAGAAAATGAACAACTTTAATAACAATAATAACAAATATGAATCAAGTAATTTTTTAATTTATATTGTAATACAAATTTACTTTATATTTTAGATAATTTATTATTTCCACAACATAATGGATTTTATCCCCAAACTGATGTTGAATATTATCAACAAAATTATCCTCAAATTGTAAATGGAGGAAATAATTATCAAAATTCACGTAAGATTTTAATTTTTATTAAATAGATTTAATATTCTTATAGATATAATGAACCAACAATTCTATCCTCAAATCAATGGAGGAGATCAATATATGGTTTGGAATGAGCCAAGTAAGATTTTTAATTTTTAATAAATTTATTTAATATTTCTTTAGATATAATGAACCAGCAATTTTACCTTCAAACGTATGGAGAAAATCTAAATTCTAGTAAGATTTTTATTTTTATTAAATCATTTTTAACATTATTTTAGATTATGTTCAACAAAGTTATCCTCAAAACTATGGTGGAAATCAAAATTCCAGTAAGATTTTTATTTTTATTAAATCATTTTTAACATTATTTTAGATTATGTTCAACAAAGTTATCCTCAAAACTATGGTGGAAATCAAAATTCCAGTAAGATTTTAATTTTTAATAAATAATTTTTAACTTTATTTTTAGATTGTATTCAACAAAGCTATGCAGAAAGTAATCATCAGATAATTACAAATAACGAATCAAGTAAAATTTATTAAATTATCAATTGATTTAATATTTCTTTAGATAGAAATTTGACATTCTCTGATTTTGAAGGGGATAATGCAATTAATGTTCGAAAATGTAAGTTTTTTATTGGATTTTATTATTAATATATTATTTAAATCATATATTTTTTCATGTTATATATATTTAATCTAAAATGAAGGACTGATGCCCCTTTATTATTATTATTGATCGAAAATAAGGGCAGACCCGTTGATTTTTTTTTAATATTATTTAATAACATGTATTTTTTAGCTATAATGAATGAGTTACGCTCTTTTAATATTTTTAAATCGAAAATAGAGGCAGACCCCTTGATTTTTTTTTATATTATTTAAAAACAAGTATTTTTTTAGCAATAATGAAGGACTGACACCCCTTTATTATTATTAATCGAAAATAAGGGCAGACCCCTTTATTTTTTTTTTATATATATATAAAGACTGACCACTATATTTTATTATATAAGAGAACAAGTTTTTGCATATAATTTGTCAATAATTATCCCTGCTCAAAAATTTTTTATTAAAATAATAGATACTAGAGGTAAACTTTTGGTTTTTAAATGACCTGTTTACTATTAGTTACAAATTATTAAAATCAACAATACTCAACTTTACAAAAGATAAAAAATTTATTCAACAACATTTTGGATTTTCCAAATAGGTTTGATAATAGATTTGTTAATCTTGACTCCTTTAATAATTATCTGAATTTTATATTTTTTATTATCTTGTACTTGATCCTTCAATTGGCTTTCACAATTAATAAATGAAAATTTTTCATTAAAAACCATTTCGTTATTCAACAAATGGAGAATATCTGAAATATTTTTTTGATCTTCCTCTTCAATATTTCCAATCATAATATTGTAATCATAAGCCTTTTAAATTAACCGATTCTTAAAAAATAATTAATCAAATTAAATTAAAATAAACATTACTTTGAATGTATATGTAATAGGGAAATTTAAATAGTTCATACTGTATTGAAGGTATTGAACAAGAGGCTTAAATGTCATCCCAATAACAGCTGTAGTGTTTTCTTCTAGGAGTATTTCATATATTTTCGACATTCTTGCTTTTTCATCAAAAATATTTTTATTTATAGTAAATAAGCGATTTTTATAAGTTGCATACTTGTATAGTTATTTTAATAATTTAATTAATTTTTTTTTATTACTAGGTAAATTATACCCCAATTATTGTCAATTAACAGTACATAATAAAAATGTCACAAAAAATGGAAGAGTATTATGGTAAAAAAATTCCATAATTCAATTTATTTTATATGTCCGTATGCATAACTTCCCAACCCATTCCCTATTTAGACTTTTATGAGCATCATAAAAATCATTTGCGACAGTTTCATGATAAAAAAATTAAATTATTTAAAAGACCAAGAGCAATTAAATTAAGCAGCATCCAAATTACCCCTATAAGTGAACCCATTAGTGAACATACAACAGATTCTATAAATTGTATTTTGGAATATCTAAATGAAGATATTGGACTGGTGAATGAAACAATGGAAGCAGACGAAGTTATTGAAGCGGTCGATGATAAATAAGCGGACGAAGTTATTGAAGCGGTCAAATATAATGAAGCGGACGAAGCGGACGAAGATATCAGATCGATGGATTCATGGGATGGAGAGATGGAAGAGGTACACATGGGGCAAAATAACAATATACAAATAGGAGGAAATTTACCTATAATCCAAAGTGACTTACGAGGTACACATAAAATAATTAGTATAGATACGACTAACTTGAACATTAAAGAAATAGTTTTTCCTATAGAGATAATTAACAAGTTAAGAGAGATAATAGATGAACTAGGATATGTAAAAATTCAATTTGGAATAGAAATTGAATTCGAGAAAGATGGAGAAATAAAATTAAATAATATTAGCAACAGCGCAAGCCCACTTACCCAATCATTCTTTGACGATGGCATACAAAAGATAAATGAAAAGATATCTTCAATAACAGAGTTAGGGAGTAGTTGGGTAATTAGAAAAATAACTGAAATTTACTTTATAGTAACAAAAATAAGTAATATCAGTAGGTTAAGTGGTAGAAGTTATATAAAAACACCAAAACAATTGGCTAACAAAAACTGTATAATAAATGTAAAAAATATTGATAATTTATGTTTTATCTATAGCATATTGTCAATACTTAAAAAAGATGAGATTGTTAGTAGTCATAGGAATGATAGTTATAGTTACACTAATTATCTAAATGAATTAAATTATGACCCAAATGATATGCCCATGAAATTAAATGGTATTCGAAAATTTGAGTAAAACAACGAAGGATTAATAATTAATATATTTAGTTATGACGAAACAGCTAAACCCAAACATGACTTTGTTTTAAAACATCCATTTTTAAACATAATTCATAGGTCCAAAATCACAGAAGGAACAATTATTAATTTATTGCTATTAAATAAAGGAGAACAATATCATCATGTAGGAATTACATCACTCAATAGGTTATTGAATTGTAAAGATAAAACAAGAGAAATTCGTTCATTATGGTGTCATAGATGTCTGAACGGATTTAGATGTAAGAAAGCATTGGAAAAGCATGAGATATTATGTATGAGAAATCAGTTAGGGACAACTTTATATACTTTCCCGGAAAATAAGTTTATTAAATTCACTGATTGGTCCAAAACTGTAACCCCACCATATGTTATATATGCAGATTTCGAATCTGTTTTGCCAAAGGACGATGAACACCATCAAATACATTTACCCATTTCGGCAGGACTTTTGTTAATAAATAATTTTGATGGGAGTACAATATACAAAGAATTTATAGGTGAAGATTGTGTGGAACAATTTTTAAAAACAGTTGAAAAAATAGCAAAATATACATATTATTATAACATGGGAAATCAAACAATTAAGGATTTGACAAACTTACAACAGTTTCAATTTGATACATGTATAAAATGCTATCTTTGTTTGAAAGATATTGTAAATGCAGTGAGAGATCATGATCATTTTACTGGGGAATACTTGGGTGCTGCTTGCAATGACTTTAATATTAATAGAAAAATAAACAAAGTTTTACCAATTATTTTTCATAACTTAAAGAGATATGATATGTATCATATATTAAAATATGGATTGAGTAAATTTAAAAATTGGGCTTTAGGATGTATTCCATTAACATCTGAAAATTTTATTTCTTTAATTGCTCACTTGGGAAAAATTAGTGAGATTTATTGATTCTTATCAATTTGTAAATGATTCTTTAGCAAAAGCGGTTAAAACTTTGACAACTTTACCTTTGACTTGATCAGTTTTTACAGGGACTATAGTTGATGAAAAGGGGATCTTTCCATATAATTTTGCAACTAGTTTAGATGTTTTTCATGTTACTTATGAATTACCCCCCGATTTGGAAAGGTGTCACTGAGGCTGAATATGGAAAAGCTCTGCTTATTTGGAATGAAACTAATTGTAGGACTTTACTTTATTATATGAAAGTTTACCTGAAACTAGATTGTTTTCTTTTGGCAGACTTTTTTCAACAATTTCGAGCGAAATTGATAGCACACAATAGATTAGAACCTTTAAATTATTTTGAAATTCCTGGAATGTCGTGGTCTTCTGCTTTAATGTCATTGGATGAACCTATAGAATTAATTACTGAAAATGAAATGTTTAGCTTTTATGAGGGAGGTATTAGAGGTGGTCTTACTTTTGTTAATAAACACTATGTTAAAACCGACGAAAACACAGATTTACTATGTATTGATATTAATAATTTATATGGTTGGGCTTTAAGTCAACCATTACCTTGTGGTGAATTTAATTGGATATTTGACGGATTTGATACAATATTATCTGATTGTTTGACTTTGAATCTTGATTCTTTGTCATATGGGTATACTCTTGAAGTTGATCTTGAGATTCCTTCTGAGCTTCATGTTAAGTTAGATGATTTTCCAATTGCAGCTGAGAAAATGAAACCTGAGGGTTCAAAGGTTGAAAAATTGTTGCTGACTCATTATCCTAAATATAACTATGTAATTCATTGGCGATTATTAAAATTATACATGTCTCTCGGTGTTAAATTGGCACCTGTTAATTGCGGAGTAAGATACAAACAGTCTAATATTTTTAAAAAGTACATCGACATAAACACTGAACTTCGAGCTAAAAGTACAAATACACTAGATAAAAATTATTATAAGTTGTTAAATAACAGTTTATATGGAAAAACTGTTGAAAATCTGAAAAAGAGAATGAATTTGTGTCTTTGCACAACAGATAAAAAACTTGTGACTTATACTTCGAAACCTACCTTTAAAAATCAATAAAAATTGACAATGATCTTATAGCTGCGTTGTTAAATCCTGATTCGATATGTTTAGATCGATCAAGTTATATAGAACAATCAGTGCTTGACTTGTCGAAACTTAGAATGTATGAGCTTCAGTATAAGGACTTGGAAAAATATCGACAACAATTTAATTGTGAGATCAATATAGTTGCTGGAGATACAGACTCTTTCTTCTTGGAGATTAAAAATTGTAAACTAGATGTTCTTTTGTCTGAAATGGTTAAGGATAATCTTTTGGATACATCTAATTACCCTTCTACTCATCCACTTTATTCTAAAAAACTTGATTCGGTCATTGGAAAATTTAAAGATAAAAGTAAGGGAGAAGGTTATGACGAATAGGTTTTCCTTCGACCAAAATGTTACAGTTTGTTAGGTAAATCTTCTTGTCTAAAAGCTAAGGGTATATCGTTAAAGGATACCGATCTAACTCATAAATCTTATAAAGAGTGTTATGAGAAAAACTCAGTCTTTTCGGTACCACAATTTGGAATAGGAACAAAAAATCATCAACTTTATAGTTTTAAAAATAGTAAAGTAGCACTTACAAATAGAGATGATAAAAGGGTTTGGGTGGGTAAAAATAAAAGTTTAGAATACGCGCATATAAATGTATCTGGAGAAATTGACATTGATGAAGAAATTGTCACTGTTGATGAAATTATTGGAGAAAATGCATCAGGTGACGAAATTACAACAGATGAAATTCAGCAACCTAACTATGAGGAAGGACTAATAGATATAGACGATGTGCAGTTCACGGACGACGATGAAGATGAAGATTTTTATTAAATAAACATTACAGTATAAATTTGTTTTTATTTGTTGATTTATTTTTATTACAAAGTTTAGAAATTTTGATCTTAACATTATCTAAAACATTATATATTTTATCATAAAAATTTAATAATTATTTTGTTAAAAATTTTATTAAAAAATTATTTCAAAAATCAAACTAAAATTTTCTTATAAAATATTTTAATTAAAAATATGTAATGCTTAAAAACTAAATTTTAAAATACACTTAAAATATCATCTTAAAAATACATTTAAAATTTTCGAAAAAATACACATTATCAACTTAAAAATTTTCGAAAAAATACACATTATCAACTTAAAACTTTTCAAAAAAATACACAAAAAAAATAATTAAATTGCACACAGAAAAAAATTAATTGCACACAAAAAATTACATCATTAAGTAATCAATACACACAGAAAATAATCACGAGAAAACCCCCCCCCCTATATTATTATGCAATGGTGTGTGGTAGCAGAGTGCCACTAACTACCTACTTCCTTTATTACAGTAAGTGTTATTGAAAATTACACATACAGCTTTGTCCTTCATTGACTGCGATTTCACAAAAAAGTATTTGAGTCCCCATTCTTCTTTAAAAACGCGGCACTCTTTATCAACTTTTTTTTCTTACAGGGTCAACTTTAAAAATAATATTAACATAATAATTAATTTGTAATATATTAGATATGAATTTAAACATACCAATTTACAAATGAGTTACGCGCAACAGAATAGTATAGAAAGAAATCCCGAGGTCAACTGCAACGATGTTACATAGGCTCTATCTACACCAAGCCGGGATGAGATAAATTCAAGTTGAAAAAAAGTTGATACATAAATCAACATGTTGGAATTTATTTTTTGTGAAAAATAAATGGATTTCAGCCATTTTTTTAAATGGCTACTGAGTAAGTAATTTTTTGAAGTTATAAAGTCTTAAGGGTTGAATTATGGTTTCACTGAAGCTCTTAAATATAACTTTAGATCTACAAATTCAGACATATATTATTATTAATAATATTTAGAAAATAATTTATGTTATGATTAATTTTTTGGAATTATTTCAAAATAAATTAAGTCAATTTGTTTTGAAGTAATAAAAATAAATAATCTCAATAAATTAATTTTTTTATATATCTAGGAAAAAATCTTCGAATATTTACACAAAATAATTGGGTTCATGATTATTTTTTAAAATTTATAAATAAAATTTACAATTTATGTTTTTTTCGGATCTGAGGTTTTGGTTTTTTCTACAGAAATGTCTGCAAACTTATGAAATTAATTTTTAGTTTGAATGGTAAATTTTACGAAGATACATTCTCGAAAATACACTTGGTTTCAACCCAGAATCTATTCATACTATTTATGTATAATAAATACCTGATTTTCGGGGGTCAAAAGAGGTTTGAAGATGAGGATACCGCCAGTCAACCAAAAACTGCAACAAAACATCGATCATACAACCGATCAAAGTATAGCGAACAAGATTATACAATTGTTCAAATCTATACCCGAAAATGAGCTTCAAAAGCTTTTTCCAATTTTAATCGAGAAAATGAAGTGTTGCATCACATTTGAAGGAAATTATTTTCAACATGTTTTGAAATCACAATTGAAAGAAATTATTTCGTTTTTTTAATTCTTTGTTTGCAAAACTTACTGAGTGCCTTAATGCAACTTTTAGGTGTTTATAAAATAATAAAGAAAGAGAATTAATAGATTAACACTTACAAGTTTATATGTTTCTTATTTGTTTACAGGAAAATCCCACATTTGGCTTTGTATATTGGTGCAAGGAGATAATCCTAATCCGTCCCCGGTTTCATTCAATTCCAAGCACAAATTGTGATTCATTTGCTTGATTTGTTTGCTCTGCATAAATAACATGGGTAAATAAAATAAATTTAAGTAATAATTTATGTTATTTTAATCAGCGAAATTTGTTTGTTATTGATTGGCACCGGAAAAACGGACCAGGGATCACATAATTAGATCTTCTGAACATTCATCAAGGGAAATCAAAAAAATATTTCCTAACACAATATAAAACCGGAATTTGGTATTAAATTATATTTGGCTTTATCATGAATCTTTCCACTTAGCCGCAAGTTGAAAATCGACATAAACTCGGCTTAGTTCATCTGCATCATACTCCTAGACTGTTTCTCCATTTGCACTATTGTCTTCTTTAATTTCATTTTCTTTCGATTTTGCAGCGTCAATTTAAAGTTTAGTAACATTTCTTATCGCTTTTTCAATTTGTTGCTTTTGAAATTATTATTTGAATCTTTGAATTACAACTGGAATATTACCTTAAACTTCTAGCTCTAAACCATTTAGCGTATCTCTAAGTGCCGACGATTATTGTAGTTTTTTTTATTCATTTAGAAACAATAATAATTCAATTTTATACAAGTTTAGTTTAAATTGATACAAAACTAATACGATTATTTTTAAGTTTTTTCTTTTAATTATTTATATTAAAGATTTAATTTTGTACATATTTAATTCATTTTGAAAGTATAAACGCCGATTCCATGGTACCAACATAAATAAAAATTTCAAACATGTAAATAATAATAGATGCCCTTGCTGCAATGTATACATTAAATGAAAAAACTTTCGATTATAAAATAATCCTTAAAATAAAGATTATTTTTCCATTTAATACATATTTGCAACAAGGGTATATCTTATTATTAACTTGTTTGAATTCATTTTTTTTTAAATTTAGAAGATGTTAAATGATTTTATAACTTTTTTGAATACGAGTTAAATATAAACTAAATTGATCAAATGGATTTTTAATTTTAAATAAAATATGTTAAATATTAAAAATAAAATAAATCGATATTTTTATTTGCTAGTCAGGTGGATCACGAAAAGTTTCCACTTTTAAAAGCGGATTGCGGTAGCCGAAAGTTTGAGAACTTACGCAATAGCAACATATTAAGATTTATTTTTCATCCCAAACCGACTCTTGTACTATACCTTGACATATGAGGATGTTTTTACATTTACATGTTCATTAAGATTATTTACACAACCGATCAAATGTTAAAGGTTTCAATGATTAGGAAAGGCAAACTTCACTAATAAATTATGACATTAAAATATCGGCATATTTTATTAATTGAAGTATATAAAAAGAATAAAAATTACCTCAGTATACTTCCAAAACTGATTCCCTAGATTCCCGTGACAACCGAAGGAAATTAAATGGCTCCCATCAAAATCAATGCACATGTAATCGTGCCTGATCTCCCCAGATTTGCTCATCAGCCAATACTTTAAGAAAACAACATTACAAAGATTAAATAAACACTCCATACTTGATTTCCTCCCAAACCATGACAAGGGTAAGGCAATATCGGGTTTGATTCATAACTTTTTGCTTCAATGCAGATATTTGTAGCCAAATTTTTTATCTAAATGTAAAAATTTAAAAATGAAATTTTAGTTGGTACTAAAACATTAAATAATAATTATTTAAATTATCATTAAATTTTTTTAGCTTTTTCTAGATTGATCTATTTTTATATATTCATTTCATACTGCAAATAAACCCCCTAGAAAAAATAAGCCAATTCAAAATTTTATGTATCGCGTTACCATGACAATCGCACATAAATTTTGCCAAGAAAATTTACTGCTTTTTCACGAAATTTATGAATTATTTAATGATGAAATTAAGTGGTCACGAATAATGATAGAGAAATCTTGCTTGGACTTTAGTTTTTGGGATGTTTTAGAACTTTGAAAAGGTTGCACATTGGTAATAATAGAATCCCTTACGAACCGTCATTAAAAAAATGCTCATATAGTTTTGGCTTTAAAATATCTTTAAAACTAAATATTTTCGTGACTTACATATTTTGAGTTGACCTTTTTTCTAGGTGGTTTGTGCCAGCGGTTACCTGTTCCAACGGTGATCATATCCTCAACTTGTAAAACATTAAATACATATTAAATAAAAAGAACAATTAATAATAACATGTAATAAGTAATACATTTTTGAAATTTATCATTGGATGAACAAGTATTTGAACTAATTTTTATTTCTTTGACAGTGTAATAAAAAGTTTTAAATGCTTATGGGATAATAAAGGGAAAACAGTCATATTTTAAAAATCAGCTAATTTTAGGATTTAAAGCATTTAAAAATTTCTTAAATAGTTGGATGAAACCAATAGAAGCATTTTCATTTTATTTTATACAAATATGCTATTATTTATCAACCACGTCTGCGTCATATCATTAACAATTACTATTTATTCTCAAAAGCTCCGATTTAATGAGTAATTCTCAAAACGATGTCAAGTTGATAATGAATCAAATCAACTTAAATATTCTCTCTATCACGAGAATCAACAAATAAAAACGGAAGAGTCAAATCTGCTCAAATCTACTTGTATTTACTATGAATATATTTGAAATATTATTTTTAGGTTCCTACCATTGGTGTCATTTTTCAATTTCTAATTCTTACTCGTACTTCTCAGTATTCTAGAAAACCATTATTCAATTCCACCCAATTATTTTATTTTGTTATTTAGCTATCATCAACAATTAGCATCATTAGTTTGTGGAACAACATAACAATTGTATTTATTATAATTTTTAATATTTGATTATATCAACGGTTCTCAAAATAGACACCATATCTCTAAATCAATTTTTTAAAATTTTATATTAATTTTAAATCTTCTAAAATTGAAAATATAATTTCTTTCCTTAAAAGGTGAGATTTTTTTAATTAATAACCGCTAACTCAATATTGTACACTAAGTTTACAAAATAACCAACAATACAGTAAGTTTTTCAATTGTAGAAGTTTAGTTGTTACGATTTAAATATTTGTTAAAATACAAAATCAGATTAAAACTGTTCCAATATTGCATTTGAGTGAAAGAAAATATCAGAGAAGAAGAGGAGAAAGCGAAAGTCTAGTTAAATTTTGGTTGTAAGGGATCAGGGCCGTTTATCGTCGAAATATTTCATATTTTATCAATAAACATTGCGGAAATTGGCTACCATTGTTATTTATTTAAATTTTATTTATGTTACAGTATTGTATTGAACTAAACAGTACTTCCATGCTAGTCATTGTCAATTGGCAGCAAAATATTAGTAAACAATTATTCTTTTGGAGACCTTCGCCGCTCCAAATGTTTGAGAACCGCTATATTATATAATCAAATAATATTTCTCGAAAATGGCACTATCACCACATACAATAACAAGCTTTTCTGATTATTTTTCCATATATAATATTATGATTTTACGTATTTTCAAATGTGATACTGACCTATCTTTTCTTTTTCATTTTGTCACTGAAAATATATTTATATTAAGCTACAAAATTATATCAAAACCATTTCAAAATTATACTTTATAATAATATAAAATTGAGGAAAATGTAGTTTTCGTCCAAAATATGGAGTAATAAAAAACTTCTCGAAACTTAAGGACTTTAAAAATAATAAATGATAACTTACTTCACCTTTATTTACAGCATCTGACGGAATGAACATATCAGGATAAATGTTGTCGATATACCATTTGAAGTTATGGCAATTAAGATTTTTTCGAAGATTAATTCGGTCTGATAAATCACCAATTTCACTCTATGAAATATATAATATTAAATATATTCTACTTCTTATAATTGCCAACAAAGTTTCTTAATTTCTATTAGGAACAGGAACAAGAAAAACCTTACCGGTCATTCTCTCAAAAGCACCGAAAACCCATTTAAAAGAACTTATTCAGCCCCTGTTATATATATTTTTCAAATTGCTTTTTTTTAAAAATTGCTTTTAATAGGAATAAGCCATTATTTTTATTATTATAATTGTTATTATTATTATTATTATTATTATTATTATTATTATTATTATTATTATTATTATTATTATTATTATCATTATCAGATTTGTTATTATTATTATTCTCATTAAAAATATTTACCCTATTAAATTTAATTCTTGAATAATAAAACTGCTTGTAGTCATCTAGCCACACTTCAGCTAATCTTACTAAGTTGTTTTTTAAAAAATCCTTTTTCGAGGTTGATGAATATGGAGATTTCATTCGAAAAATGTGTCCAACGACGCTGCAAGGCACAATTCGAAGAGTGCCACCACACATCCAAATCTTAAAATTGGTTTACAAAACACATTGGAATTTATTATTAATACTTTAAAAGAAATCTCTAAATTTTCCCCACCCCAAATGTCGAAACCAGGATCATATTCTCCCAAATACTCAAAATATTTTTTACTTATGCTAAACAATCCGCCTGCCATTGTAGGAGAACTGCAATAATTTTATAAATTAACTAGTTGGATTTTGAAAACTTGCTTCACTGGATCTGTTGGCAGCCGACCGACTTTATCACGAGTCGGGATATAATGCCAAGTAAAAACAAGATCCCAGGTGAAGCCACCGACTTGAATGTATTCAGAGCTTTGATGTGCAAATTCAAATGTAGACTTGTCAATATTATCTATCACTGGAATTGTTACATTTGACCAGTTCTGAGCAATTGGATCCAATAAAGGTTCAAGCCACCCTGAAACATTAATTGAAAATTATTTATCATTTACATTTATTTATTTAGTATTTAAAACAATATATTTAAAAATATATATACAAAGTATTATGGTTTCTAGTTTTCTCATAAATCAACAAATGTAATTTGTACTGTGCTTTTAAAATAAATTTAAAAATGATTTAGCCAAAAAGTGAAAATGGAAATTTAGGATGATTTTCAACATAATTTAAAATTTACTAAATCCGTTAGTGATGAATATTAAAATGATTCGTATTCAAATAATTAATAAATTTTAAACAACAAATAAATGATAATATAATCCTCGTTGTAAGGTTTAAATTTATTAAAAATATAAAAAATGAATTTTTTGATTTATGAAATGTTTTATATTTAATTGATATTTGAACAAAGAAATCACCATTTTTTATAATAATAAAAATAATAAAAAAAAAAAATAAAATAATAATAATAATAATAATAATAATAATAATAATAATAATAATAATAATAATGGTAATAATAATGGTAATAATAATAATAATAATAATAATAATAATAATAATAATAATAAAAATAATAATAATAATAATGGTAATAATAATAATAATGACTAAAGCATTATTAGAAACACAGAAGTGAATGTGAGATTTGGATTAATTCTCAATGAAAACATATGGCACCGTAAGTATTGTGTGTACACAATCTGTGGGTAATTAGTTTTATATAAAATTTTAACAATTTTCGGATTCAAAGGATTAAAAACGTTAGTAAAATTACCAAGAAAATTGACAGATTTATTTCATAATCATAGATATAAATTTTCATAACGTAATGTCAACAGTTAATGTCATTGTGACTTATAATCAGGCTTACCACCTTTCAGAAATACCGTGGAAGGACATTCATTTGACTACAAAAATCAAAGCTTTGATTTAATATTAAGTTTATTTTGAATGAAAAATTTATAGTTATCTATCTTTTTTATTTTTTCCACTAAACATATTTATTCACGCAAACAATCCAAGTTAAGATTTTTGTCGTTATTGTTTTTAGATTGAGCTTCTCAATAACTTTAATTATATTCTGGAATTTGAAAAGCTCTTTAAGACGATTTAGCGATTTTAAAGCATTTAAAGAACATTTCTCAGAAAAATTCAACTATTGAACAATGTGTTTCAGGGTTGTTTAAATAAAGCATGAAAATCGTTTTCGATTTGGGATTTTACTTTTAAATCTTTCTTTCTTAGCACTTGTTGTCCTAACTTGAAACTAAAAATTCTTTTACTATATGGAGTTAAGCTTGCCTTCAAAATCCACAAAGCTACTTTAAATCAACAGCTATTTTTTGTTGTTTCTGAATAAATTGTAAGTTTGTGTGAGAGAATTATTATGTAAATTTCAATTTTTGGTGATATATAATTATTTTTGATGTCAAAAATTAGCAGCATTTGTTTTGGCAACTCCTCACTACTTCAATGGTACTTTAATTGCTGCCATGTCAATACAACTCTTTATATGGCCGACAGTAAAGAGAACGATCTTGTTGTTATATGGCGAAGTATTTCCTTAAACGTAATTTACAGAAGTCACAAAATTCAATTAATTTATTCGTCTTGGAGAAATAGAGAAATTAACATATACCTTCGAAATAATCTGTTCAAAGTCAGCATTTAAATTTCTTAATGCTTGTTTTAAAGCATTATATAGAATAAGCTCATGGCCATTGCTTTTCATTTGTATTTTTGAAATTAGTAAATAACGAATTATTCACCTAACAATTTGAACCAGAGTTGTCAGAACTTAAACATACGTATATTTGAAACGTATTTTCTACCATAACAAACATACTTTCTAAGCTTTCATTTAAATTTTCAACGAAATTTATGATTCCATTTTGTATTCCGGCGGACTTATCAAAATAATAAATGCAAATCCGGAACATTTTCCTATTTTTCTGGTTTGATCCATCTATTAGAATACTAAAATAAATTTTATTTGATATCAAACACACATCTAGCTTACAAGGACCTCATGTATTTTTCATGATCATTTTTACTTTCGTGAGCCCGCAACAAATGATTCTCTGATTAAAGTTTTTTAAAAATAATTTTAGATCAGAATCTAAGGAATTGTATGATAAGTTATATTTTATATTACGGTTAGTATGAATCATTTGTGATACGTAAATCCTTTCTCTCGAATTTTTCTTTTTCACTAAGAAACTGTTCAAGTTTGGGCTTGTTGCAACCGCGTCTACATAAGCCTTATGATATTTTGTGTTTTGATAAATGCGTTTTATGAATAACTTTCTTTATATTTATGAATAATTTTCTTTAGATTTATGAATAATTTTATTTATATTATTGCATAACCCTTAATTCATGATGTCATTTTATTTTATGTTGTTTGAATTAAAATTAGATGAACTTGGCGTCAGAAATAATGTTTGGTTACAACAAGGTGCAACAGCCCACACATCTAAACGTGCAATTGAAATTATGAGTAATATGTTCGCCGGTCATTTAATTTCAATTCGAAGTGAATTTGGTTGGCCTGCCAGATCACCTGACTTGAATCTATTTGATTTTTTCCTCTATGATACCTTTTATAGCCCCCAATTTATTGAACAATTGAAAGCCGCAACTCGTCGAGTAATTGAGGCTATTTCAGATGTAATGATCCACCGAGTTATGGACAACTTTCACGAACGTCAACAGTTTGTGGACAATATGTGGACGGATGTTTTTTTTTAAAAGAAAATGAAAAAATAACATGTATATTTGATAAATAAAAATACTTATTTATTTATTTATTTGAATTCGGTTTTAGTAAAATATCAAATGTGTCAGATCTTTTTGCCCAATCCTGTTTATGGATCATAAACAGGATGGGATCTATGTGATTCATTTGATCGGAGAAATCGTGTACAAATTGTGTATAATTTTCAATATTCAGTTGTGATAATGCATCTATATTAGTATGTCACCACCTTCGTGTAATTCTAGTAAAATATCCAAACTACTAAAGAAATTTATCTAAATTTTAGCTTTTAAATTCTCAAAAACATTTTATCAAAAATTAAAAATTTTGCTTTTAAAATTACTTTTTTTTAAATTTTACAAAACCGAGACTTAAATAACATTTTCAACAAAAATATTTAAAAATTGTACCAAAACAATTTTTCACTTAGTTTCATCCTGCATTAAAAAATTGCGTTTACTAATATCAATTAATTCCATCAGTCGACTGTGATTGAAACCTTGAGAGCGGAAATGAATATTAAAAATTCTGGATTTACATAAAATCAAGGTCAAATAAATAAAACATCTAGTTATTTATTTAAATATAAAATATCCACAATTAAACTAAAAATTTCTTATTTTATTAGGCATTTTGTGATTAATCTTTCATTTTAATATAGTAATAATTTCTTTCATTTTCATAATTGGGCTTGTGAAGTTCTTCATTGAATTGTCTTAATTAGCATGTCTAATATTAAACTTCATTGAAGAGAAGAGACTTTTATTCTTATTCCATGTTTAATTTTGCGAAACGATTTTAATAACTTGAATTATTTATTTTTATCTGCAGTAAACTTTCTGCAATAATCTCTATAAGTTAACGAATTATAAAAACTTACATATGCTATTGAAGTATCAGAAATTGCTTCAAAAAACTCATAATTTATTTTTTAGATTGAAAAATGTGCAATTTTGTATAATTATCAGTATTTTTTATTATAAAACTAATAAAAAAGCGAAATTGTGAGCAGGTATTTGTTTTGTCTGTCATAAAATGTTTCTAGCATCCTACAGGATGAGGTCACATCTAAAGTCTCAGGTTTTATCTAATATCGATTTTGGCTAAGACACACACACATTTTTTTATAGATTAGTTTTTGGTTTATTATTTAAGGTGCAATCTAAAGCTTAATATAAAGTTTAAATAAATCAATAATTTCGTAAGATTTAAACACTGAATCTGAATTTATCGCTAACCTGGTGTGCATTCAATATGTGAATCCAGAAACGTTAATATTTCCCCAGTTGCAGTTCGAGATCCAATCATTCGAGCTCGAATCAAACCCTCCCTTTGAGTGGTTCGAACAATTTTAACGATTTTCAATTGTGCCATGTATTCCTCGAGTTGACTTTTAAGATGATCTATAACATTCAATTATAAACTGAGCCCTGTATCTCTTTAAAATACCTAAATGTGAAAAGTCATCAACTAAAATTATTTCTTTTAAGAGATTTTTCGGAGATCTGCTGATGATTGAATGGACAGATCTCAGCAACACTGACCAGGCCTCGTTATGGAAACAGATAATCACACTTGTTTGAGGAAGATTATCAGAATATTTATAAGAGAAACATCTTTATAAAATTACAATAAAAATAAAATTAAGAATATTAATCATCATTATATCAGTAAAAAATACTGTTTCTCTCGAAAGTCTGGCAAATTTCGAGTAATGCTAATTTTGTTACTTAGAAATTCGTTGAAACAATAATTTTTCCATCCTTCATTATATCTAGATAAATCACTTGGTGAGATATTAGTTTCATTCACATATTCCGCAATCCCATTTTCTCCTGAGAAATATTGATTTATAAGATTTGTAATATACTTTCATATAAAACCTAGCATTTTATTATTAATATTTTTCTTAAAATCAGGAACTGCAATAAAATTGTCATCGTTTTCGTTTTTTTCTTTATTTTTATTATAGATGGTACTTGAAACTTGAATCAATGTTTCGGAAGAAATTACTGCACGAGACTCATCAAATTTTATTAAATTATTTTCAATTCTTTTATCTTCATCACTCAATTTAATTTCATCTCTTCGTGGATATATATACGTTTTTTCAGAATTCTTAAAATCATCTTCTGCTTGATTTTCTCGTTGAAAATTTTCTCCTTCTTCTTTATCAAGATTCATTAAATTCTCTTTTAAACTTGAACGATTCTTTTTATACTTTACAGTTAATAATATGATGAAAATTAAAATCGTTCCAATGATTAAAAATTTCTTTTTAAAAATTCTAATTTTCATTTTTCCTAATTTGATAATTTTTAAATGCTTAAACTTTTATAATTTAATAAAAGTTTCAGTAATTTAATTACAAATTTTATGTAAATTTAATGTTAAGATAAAAACACTAAAATATTTATAAAAGAAATAATTTAAAAGTAAGTCATTTTCATGCATTTAAACAAACTTTGGCTTGCATTGTTATTGCGATTAAGTAATATTAATAATTTATTTGAAAATTTCTTTGTTTATAATAAAAATCAATATTATTGAATTATTTTAAATTTCACAAATATTGATTAAAAGATATTTTAAAATAGATTTATAAAAAATTAGATAGACATATCGTATGAATCAAATTTGAAAACCATGAATGTTTATCATATAATGTTATGTGAATTGTGAAATTTTCTTGAGCTTTAATATAGCACAAATAATAATCCAAGATATAAGATAAAATATATAGCATTAGAATTCGAAAAGTCACAATTGAAATTTTTAATACGTTTAGTCAGTGAGAAACGAATTTAGTTACTATAAAAGATAATTAATTTACTTTGTATTTGTGTGCGAAATTGTAAGTTCAGTTTTAGGGCATCAATTATTTTGAGCCCAGATGCCAAAATTTGTTAAGCCGGCTCTGTAAATATTAAAGTACTAACCAATTTCACAAAACAAAATTTTGTCACTAAATTCTGAAACTTTTGTGAAGTCTCATAGTCCACAAAACAGTCAAAATTGCTTAAAACCAATCTAGTATAAATGTAAGCTTCTTTCTTCATTTAATTTTAATGTTAACTTTTTTTCTTAAATTAAATAAATTTAGATTTCACTTAATAAACTTATTTTTATTTTTATATTTTCAATTAATATTTTATTTTGATTAATTTTTATATTATTGATAATATAAAAAATAAAATATTTAACAATTAATAGAAAAATTTTTGCTATTCATGAATAATTCAGTTTTTCATTAGTAAATTTAAAATAATAAAATTGTACTACAAATATTATTTAAATTATTATTCATAATCATGAAAATTATAATTAATATAATAACCATATAAACTAGTGTTTCCAAACTCCTACAACAGACACATAGAGGCTCAGGTCTAGTAATAAATGTGGTCTCATCTACTGAAAAATAAAAAATAGTATCATTTTGTTAAATAAAAAATTTAATTTAAAATATGATAAAACTAAAACGAGATTTAATAATGACATTTAAAAAAATGCTTTTCGAGCTTGTAGAGATGCAAAAGAACTTTTTTATTCGTAATAATCTAAAGTCCTTGCAATATCTCAATTAATTTTGAGTGCCACCAGGCCATTTACTCGATCCTGCACCAATGTTGATCTCGGCTTCAATCATAATTATATTCGATTTTATTACAGGTAATTTTTTGTGGCCTTAAAATGTAAGAACTACATAAAAGCTCAAAGTAAATTTTTTGATCTTTTTTATAGTTTCTTATAGTCTTGCTACCTATATTTTAGAGACCCTCCGAATTCGGAGGCCAATGTCAATTGATCCTTCAGTATCTAAATCTAGTTATGCAAAAGATGATGACGTTATTATATCTTCGGTTAACATTATTAGAGAGTTCTTAATGGAGCTCCTTCGGTTTGCCGAAACCCAATTAGATGGCTAAAATATATTATATAAATAAACTTCAATATAAATAAATCAGTTTTATTTAAAAAACTTTTTTGGATATCTAGATTTATTTTCAATTCAACCAATAATTTTTAAATTATCAGAATTTTGAGCATCCAAACAAAAATTTAGTCATTTTTTATTATCCGTCTATTGTGATTGTTTTTTATATTTTAGAATTTATCATTTTATTTTATAATATTTTTTTTTTATTTTCATCATTTGTACATTTTAATTTTTAATTTTAAATAATTTGTTTTTAAATTCTACAATATTTGTTATTTTTACAAAATCTAAAATGAAATGTTAATTTTCATTAAAATAAAAATAAATTATCAGTATTTTTTAATTTCAAATAAAATCATTACAATGCTGTGAAAATACATTTTAGACTATCCAAAAGATTATGAATTTTTGCGATTTCATCGCGTTGTCCGAGTTTTTCGCACTCGCTTTGTATATCTTTTAACATTAATTCAACTCGACTTTTCAAACTATCTATAATATGAAAAAAACTTTCAAAAATAAAGGATTCGACTGTACTTTGGCACTGAAATGTTATTTCATTTTCAGAGAACATCATACTCGATAAACTTGTGATTAAAGGACTGCCAGAGGACAAAATTTCAAACTTTATAATATTACTTAAAATATAATTTTCTATATCCACATCAATGTCATACAGGTCTATACTTATGATTTTCCGTTCCATTTCCGAGAGTTGTAATAATGCCGATCTCTTCAAAAGATTCGGAAGTGACATCAATAAATATTCAAGCCCACAAAGGATCAAATCCAATTTGTCATTGACAATAAAATGATCAACATCTACGTCAGTGTTCTTAATCATTCTGATGTTATTTCCACTTCTATCGTTTTGTGTTTCTTCATTTTCACTGGAAGTCTTTGATGTGAAGAAATCGCTTGAATAATATTTAGTTGAAATGAGAGGAAATACTCCATTCATTTTTTTATATAAAAAGTTGTTGAAGAAAACAATAATATCATCCATGGAACCTTCAAATGATTTAACAGTATGATCGTATTGCTCACTAAGTTTATCGAATATTTTCTGCAGTTTTTGGGAAAGATTAGAATTTTTTTCCGTATTTGTGATCTCCTTGCGATAAGACCCACATAATTCTTCGGCTACTTCAAAAAACATAGTTTTATATTTGAGGAGATTTCTCATTCTGTGAAATTGTTTCTCGGTCTTGTAAGCCAGAAAGCGATGAATCTTCGGATTTATTGTCTCAAAACTATTCAAGGCATCCGATATCTCAGTAATGCTCAAGAATAAATGTTGATAGGTAAGTAAAACACTTGCTGCTAAACTGCGCATTTGTATAGTTTCTCGGTAAAACTTGGTAATTAAGTAATCTAATTCTGATTCTAAAGTATCTTCGCTTTTAGAATAGGAATGTAGAGTGAAAATATTGTCATAAAAGTTTTCAGGGAGATTAGTCAAAATTGAATTAATTTTTGTTATTGACATTTGCAAACCTCTATATATATTTGGTTTAATTAAAATTTTATCTGCTTCTCGTATAACCTTTAGTAACGTAACCGGCCTTCTATCTAATGGACAGATTGATTTTCTTTTCAACCATTCTTTAGCACAATTCTGGCAAAATGAATGTCCACAACTTTCAAATCGCACACTCGTCTCAATGCTCATTGGAGAATAACATTTTAAACACTTTTGATCGTTTTCCATTTCAATATTTTTTCTTTTGAATAATATGTTAAGGTTAATTTAAACAAATAATATTTAAAGCTTCCTTAAATTATTACATTTTTAAAGATAATTTTAAAAATTTATACTCTGTAGAACATTTGTAACACCATTAAATAATTTTGCTCATTGATTTCACAAATTTCATTAAAAAATAAAAATTTTACTGTTTTTTCTCATTTTTGGGATTGATATAAAGTGAATGAAATAAATTGAGAGCACGGAAAACCGGAAATGAAGAAAAAACATCAAAAATAATTTAAGTATAAAAATTAATTAAAAATTTATAAAATTTGCAAATTAATATTAATCGGGGAACGGGTATGACTGAACGCCGAACCTAAAGACAAAATCAAATATAATAATAAAAATGTAACTAGGGTTTCCCAGGGAAAGTTATAGTCAAAAAACAAACTAATTATAATTAATTAATCTACTAATAAAAAACTCGAGCTGACTTATAGGAAACCCGGACAATGAAGAAAATTGTGCAAAAAAAATATTTAAAATATTAAAAGTTTTTAAAAATCTATAAAAAATTATAAAAAAACTTTAAAAAACTTAATTCCATAGTCAACTGAGTTCAAAAAGCATTTTAATAAATATTTTTTAAATAAAATTTAATAATTAATTTTTAAAATTCGTTTACATTTAATAGAAATCGAAATGAATTTGTGTAATTTCAGATAATATACACTATTATGTAATATAACCGGCTACTCGCGGTTACATGAGTTGTATTAAGCACCAAAAGCGAATGACGACGAAATTAGCTTTAGTGTAACATTTTAGTGATAAGCCAAGAATCTAATATAAGTAAAGTAAAGTAACAAGTCTACTAAGTTATATAAACATAAAGCGAATAAAACCTTTGCAAAAGTTTGTAAAAATCTGGTGTAAACTCATGTGTTTTCTTGTTACCTGTTTCATAATTTACAATAAATTCATTAAAGGCGCCGAAACAATATTAGCATTGGTACACTATAAACCCTTGAATCCGGCTCTGACTATTGAATATTATTCAATTACACAAATACATTTTTCATATTAGAATTAAGATTTTATTGACCGTAGATAAACCATGTTTCTTTACCTCTATTTATGATTTCAATTTATTTAAACCAATTGCAGCTCAATTTCAAAATTGGGTAAATTTCTTAGAAACATAATAATGCAGATGCACTATTACGACCGAATATTGGAAATTGTAGGGTCAATGAATCAAATAGATGCTAAAGGAGAGAAAGTTAAAACTAAAATATTAGCACTGTCAATAGAAGAACAAACTTTCAAGTGGCAAAGTAATTCAAAAGAAATAAATGAATTAAAAGGAGATATTGATAAAAGGAACACGGAATAGTTCCCCATGAAGTCATATAAATGGTGATTTATAAAGAGTTTGTTACTAATGTTAATGTGTTAAAACCGAAGCAAATATTTTATAGGATCAAAAACCTACCGTAACCCTTAGTTCAGCGGTGGGCAAACCTTTTGATAGCAGGCCAATCCAAGAAATTTGTACGATTTTGCGGCCCGGACATATTTTAAAGCTTAAAATTTAAATAATACAAGGCATGGTTTGGTATACTAATTATATTTTATAATATAAAACTCCAAGTTGAATGATTCGAAAATTGAAAAAGTTTATGATTTGAAAAATTTTAGTTTTCAAGAACTCATGAATATGAATTTTAATATTTTTTTGAGTGTTTTACAGGTCAGATTATTGTCGTGACGGACCGGACTTTACTCACCTCTTCCCTTCAATAATTTATTTCCTCTTAGTAAAACGTTGAAATGTCTCTCTCTACTTTATACACATAGTTGTTTGATCGAGGTTGTTCGAGGTCTTAATATGTACCAAAAGGCATTATCCTTAGTTTTACACCAAATAGGAATTTCGTAGGAAAACAACAGAAATATTAAAACCGTGTTTTGATTTTGGCAAAGAAATTAACTAAAAGATTCACGATGTATTTGTTCATTATGTTAAGAAAATATAACTTTAAATTATGTGAAATAAATATTCTTTGCATATTCAAATTCAATTTTAATAATCATTGCATAAATCTCAGAAATTAAATATTCGATTCAACATAAATAAGCTTACAATTTTGCATAAATTATGGTTAGAAATACAAATTATGACATAATTTAACACTAATTACTATTTAACGCTCATTTACTAAAACAATTATTAGATCATTGTAACCGAAATATTATTAATTGAAATTAAACGAAATAATTTTAATATGTTGTGTTACGTAAAATCAAAATAATAATATTAATAATAAATTAATGATATAATTATATTTAAATGACGTATCATTTAATAATCATAATAATAATACCAAGGATAATGATCTTTTTTAAATGAAAACTAATTCACTGATAATTATTCAAGAACACATTTAATTTCTTTAATTCTAACTTTAGATTTCAGATTTTTCATATCATTTAGATTTGTTTAAATATACTACTTGAAGCATGATTTTATATTGCACATTTACAATAATTTTATTTTTCAATTGGAAATTGTCAATTTTTTTTTAATTAAATTTTTGCAAACTTTGTAAATATAGAATAAAGTATTTACCAGAATTTTCAGTAGATATTTTCTCCTAATTAACTAATGAAGATTCTATATAAAAAGAATAAAATCTATATATGTACTGGAATTCTCTTTATCATAGTACTTTATGTTATTTTCAAATCTAAAACACCAGAAATAAATTCTGAAGATCATAAAAATTTGCCGAATAATAATGTTGTTGCAAAGTTATCTATGAGCGATAAAGATAAAAACCCTGTACCAAAACTTAATGAAAATAATGAGAAGAATATAAATATTGCTGCACCTAAACACAATGGCGATTTAAAAAGGATATTACCAGGTTTTTTTCTCAATGATTTGTAATTTTATAATTATATAAAAATTAGGAGAAGACGGCAAACCTGTTGTAATTGATGTTAAAAATTTAACCAAGGAAGAAAAAGAAAAATTCGATCTTGGATGGAAAAATAATGCTTTCAATGAATATGCAAGTAACTTGATTAGCATTCATCGGCACCTACCAGATATGCGTGATGAAGAGTAAGTAAAATTTATTTTTGGAATTCCATTGTTTTTGCAGAATATTGTGTTTTCGTGCGTGCGCCAAGTTTATAAATATATGTGTGTATTATTTATATTGAACTAAAATTAATAGTACTCGTTTGTATTTCTGTTTGTACTAGTTCGTATTACTCATTCGATTGTCAGTAGTTGCAATTTGAACAACGATAATGGAATTTATCTACTAACTTATACTCTAGCCGTTATATAAATTCTACAACTATTCGAATATCAAAATCTGTGTGTATATTGTTTTGGTAGTAGTGTTTGTATTTGTAGATAAATACACACATTCATGTCAGGCGTCATATCTGATTGGCTTATTCGAGCAGTAATGCGTTCGTTAAAAATTTATCATGATAATAAAAACCAAATTAATCTCTGAAAAATAAAAATATATTTTTTAAATTAATTTTCTGTTGATATTTTATTTAAATTAATTTTCTGTTAATATTTTATTTAAATTATTTTTATCTGAATTTATCACTTACAATTTTAGCGTAACAATAATTTAATCAAAGAAATGTTAATTCTTTTAGACTTGTTATTTAATTTAAAGGAAAATGAAATTTTGTTTAATTAATTTTTTATATGATGAACCATCGAAACATTGGATCACTTCTTGACGCAAACAATTACACATCACCTGGTGCACCTAGCGCAATATTACTATACAACAGTGGTTCCTGAACTTATTTGGCCTACAGCCCCCTGTTAATTAATTTTTTTAAAATTTTAATAGCGATTAAACAAGAAGATATGTTAGAAAATTGAATTTTGAAATTGTGAGAATATAATTAAATTAATTCATAAAATAAATAAATATTAATTAAATAAATGAATGTTGTGTATTGATGTGGTATGTAAATTCGTTATGCTTACATTACTTTGAGTAGGTAGGTTTTAATTTTTTGTGAAATTTAAAATATAAAGTAAATGAAATTACAAATCTACCATCGCCCTCGTAATCCACGTCAACGCTCCAATTTTTTTATGGGCCCTTTAACGCCCCCCTCTCTAGGTCTCAAACGCCCACAAGGGGCGTTATCGCCCACTTTAAAAAAGTCTGCTATACAAGCTTTATCAAATGCTGCTATGTGACATGTCGCCTTTATACTACATTTTTTACATTACTACACCGTCTTTTTATATTATTTATAATGGTACTCATAATTTTTAATTCTGTTAAACATCTAATCATTTAACTGACTTATTCCATTCTTATTGTCGTAGTGCAGCGGTGCCCAACCTAACGCCCACGGAGACTTTTTCAAATGCCCGTCGGTGTTTTTCTAAAATTGCTTAAAAATCAACATTACAAAGTATAATTTTTCAAACGCATTTTTAAAGCTTTCCAACTTTAAATTAAATTAAAAATATTTATAAGTTATTTTGTTTGCTTTGTTTCACATTATTTTAATACAAAATGCATGATTGTTTCTTAATAAAAACTTTCCTTGAACTGTCATATTGTTTAATGATTTTATAATCATTTTCTTAATTTGCTACTTTTTGAAAAAAATGTGCTCGCAAAAGCTTTTGGTTTTTAATAGTTGCTCGATTGATAAAAAGGTTGGGAACCGCTGTCGTAGCGTATTACATTTTCATTAACCGTTACATATTTGTAGGTCTTTTATAGCTATGGTTAACGAAAATATGATGCTATATAAGATTCAAAAAATTGAAAAGAATTATTTTATAATCGAAAACTTTTTCATCAATTTAATGCCGTGGTTATCAAAGTAGTGGTCTGTGGACCAGCACCGGTCCGCGAACCATAAATTACCGGTCCGCAACGTGAGTTGAATAGGAGGAAAATAATGCCAGAATATTGTCAAACTGTTTACTCATAAAATAAATCATAAAAAATATTACAACAAAACTATAAACGTAAAATTACAGAATGTGCATTTCACTCTCTGGATTCTTTGGAACATGAATGAATTGTTATATATTAATTTAGTGGTTGACTTTTATATTTTTCTAGTTAAGCTTTATGAAAAGTATATTATGTTTATACAACTATGGATTTTTCTCTATTTTTTTTATTCTCTATAATTTTTTTAAATGAAAATTATTTATATATTGTCTATTTTCTGTGATTTATTAGAAATGCAGTAGATTTGTATAATTTTAAGATTACTTTTGTGTTGTACTTCTTTATTATAATATTATTATGTTTTTTGCAATATTTATTGTTATTATTTTAAGCACATTTTTTATGTAAATATAGTTTATTTTTTGTAAACTTTGTGTGAATTTTTACAACTGAAATATGTATTTTATAGTACATTAAATATTTTGTATTCCTGCAAAATATAACCAACAATTAGTATTAGTGGTCCGCGGTAACATGGATTATCAATCGAAATAGAGCAAAAAAAGTTTTGTAATAAGTTTGGTTTGTTTTAATGAACAAATTTTATTCTAAATTCAAAAAATCCACACTATCAAACTTGTTAGAATGTTTTAATATTACTTTCCGTGAAATACCACCGAAAATAGTGAAAATATGTTGTATGTTGAACTGAATGTGTTGGCATGCTTGGTCTGTTGCTTATTTTCATTGTTTTAGGTGTTTTACTGTACTGATGAAAATAAATTTATCACAGCTTAAGATGCAAAATATGATTAGATTGTTTGATATTTATTTTACATTGTTTTTTTTTGTTTATAGTTACAAATCATTTTGAAAAATTATTTTTAAAATAAAAAAAATTCTAAAAAAGTTATTATCATTACCATAATCCTGGAGTTTCATTTAAAATTTGTAATCATTTTAAAACATTTATTCCAAAAACTTTTCTGACAAAATTAAAAAACTGCATTTTTTTATGAATTTCAATATATTGCAGACTAAAAATAACAAAGTAATTTGAGATGGCTGAAAAATCAATTTATCATTCATTTAAACAAACAATTATTTTCACAAAGGTTACAGTATTTTTGTCAGGTATATTGATTAAAAAATCACAAGGTGCAAAAAGGTTTATGGATTTCCAAAGTGAATTATGTTTTTATTAATTAATGATATGGTATATTGTTGACTTTAAGGCCACAAAAGAAGTGATTTTACGAGGATAACAATTCAAAAACATTTATGGACATTATATGTCATTTATCCATTTCCTCGCTTGAAATTATCTATAAGAAATAATTCTTATAATCAAGATATCCAAAATTGTTATAATAATAATAATAATAAAATATAAAAAATGTAAAATAATTTTCTTAAAAAAATTATTCAAAAAAATTATTTTTTAAAAAACTGTAAATCCAAAACAGTTTTTATGTTTTAAAAATGTTGCCTTCGATTTGTGTAATTCTTGGTTATTCGACATTAGGTCTGACTCTGACAGTAATTTTAGAAAAAACTTTATAATAACAAAATATAAATAAAAAAAAAGCTGAATAATTTTTGTAGTGTTTATTAATTGAAATATTGCGACTCAAATTAGGTCCTGATTACGCCAAAACGAAATTTAAACCGATCTTTTTCACCGTCTCTCATTTAAATCTTTTTTTCTTGGTGTACACTTTGAAACTTTTCCATAAATATAACAATTTATTCAAATAAAAAGTACACTTCCTAAAAAATCAAGTGCACGTAAATTGTTATCAATATTTTATTATTAAAAATAATTTCACGATCGCCAAATTAGGTAAAGATTTTCCAATAGTAATAATAATAATAATAATAATAATAATAATTATTATTATTATTATTATTATTATTATTATTATTATTATTATTATTATTATTATTATTATTATTATTATTATTATTATTATTATTATTATTATTATGAATTTAAATCAAACATTGTTTATTATGTTTATAATTGGAAATTTAAAGAAATAGTTATTTTACAAATTTATTTAGTTCCAAATCTGTTATTATTATTTTAGAATGGTTAATAGTTTATTTTGTGAATGAATCTCATAAATAAATTTCGATCAAATTAAAATTTCCCTCAGGAGACTCAGAAGGCTTAGTACGTAAAATATTATCAAATTCAGAAAATAGATGAGTAAAATAAAAAAAATCTCTTATCTATTCAAATAAACAATTTCTCTCCATTTCTTTCCCTTTTTAATTTGAGTTGGCAATTTAACTTTGTCAAACTGTTAATTAAGAAATATTCATGATTGACAATTGAATGTTTGGAAATTTATCTATGATTCCATTCCAAAATTCTCAGAGAAAATCACAGATTCATTTAAAATCGATTTTTCAATAAAACAGTTTTTTATTCCGGATTTATTTCAATAATCTTTCTCATTTCTAGACTTAAGCAGATATTATTTTACATTTAATATATGAAATAAAAAATTGCAATTTTTCACAGTTTGAAAATAATATTAAAGAACATGTTTTTTATTTTGTCAATTCAGTGATTCTAGATATTGACAAAATGATACTTTAGTTGTTTTTGTTGCACTTGTTTAAATGCTGTTTATAGGGCTTCACATGGGTGCTGTTGCGTTTGAAGTTTAAACTCCGAAAATATCACCTATATGTCGGTCCGGAATGAAGAATTTAGCTATGTACACAGGAAAGCCCCTCGTGTAGCTTTGAATGTTTTCTTTGAATTTTGTATTCTATTGCAGTAATCATTTTGTTCTACTAATTAAAATAAAATTACTAATTCAATAATCTGAAGATTAGTTTCTCAAAATTCAGTGGAGAAGTATTTCATCTTTCTGACCGTTTTCCGAATCCCCCAGACAATTTGACTCTTCTACTCCACTACATAATACTATCTTTTGTTCTATGGGGTATTTGTTTATATAATATGTGAATAGATATAACAATTATTAAAATTATATATTTTTATTAATTTAAACAAAATTCCGAGAATATTTCGAGAATTTCACAGAATTCTTTATTCTCTTTAATCAATTTTGATTATTTTTAAATGATTATTTTTTTTAATTTATTTACGTTTTGGTACTGATTGAATTTTGTCTCAAAATTTAACTATTTAATTGTATGATTTCATTGGTTAGATTTTGCTTTGCCGCTTTGATCGAGTCGCAACAAATATTTTCTATTTACTTTTCCATTTTTTATAATATTTTTTTTATTTATACCATGAAGGCCACTAATGTTCTTATCAGTGTTTTTAACAAAATAATTCAATTGTAAAATGTGTTGTAAAAGATATTCTTTTTTTTCATTAACAGAATATGTTCGAATAAGCCACTTAATTGGGCGACTCATAAGATTTCAACTATCTTAGGTACTTTTTATTTTTTATCTTCAAACTCTATACGAAATTTCAATGATCTGAGTTTTGTTATAAAGGATAAACGTTCGCTTTCAAGACGTACCAAAGACATTCTTAATCCCAATCGAAAAGGTGGCTGTTCACTTATTTTCATTTTGAACGTTTACGTAGTTGTTCATTGGTTTACATTTAGGTTTTCGTTAGTTTTCGATTTAATGCACAAACACAAAAGACGAAATTTTCGATTTCACATTAAAGATTTTGTTTAGAAATAATAAACTCTGGTTTTATTTAGATGTAAAAATTATAAATATGCAACGAAACTTCCCGAAACCAGTGTGATTCTTTGCTTTCATAACGAGGCTTGGTCAGTTCTTTTGCGGTCGGTTCATTCGATAATCAACAGATCTCCAAAACATTTATTGAAAGAAGTGATTTTAGTTGATGATTTTTCCTCTATGGGTAAATTGAACTAAGTTTAATCCGAACTAAGTTTACAATTTATTTGCTTTCAGAACACCTAAAAAGTCCCCTTGAAGAATATATATCACAGTTGAAAATTGTTAAAATTGTCCGAGCAACTAAAAGAGAGGGCTTAATTAGAGCTCGTCTTCTAGGAGCAAGTGCTGCTTCAGGCGAGGTTTTAACGTTTCTAGATTCTCATATTGAATGTACAGAAGGTAATTGTCACTTTATATACCAATTAAACAACCAAAAATTAATTCTTAAATTTTATTTATTGTAATTTTTAATAAATTATAATTTTGGCTGCCTTTATTTTGGCATCTGATTTACAAAAAAAATACTGTAAAAATATATTATTTTATTATAATAAAACCTTATGGCAGATATTTATTATTTCTAGTCTCTTTCAGTAAAATTTCTGACAAGAAAATCCCAACAGATTCTGAATTGTATTAAATATAAATTTGTATTAAATTAATATAATTTTAATATAAATTCGAAGTAGGTTTTATATTACTCAAGTGAAATCACAGAAAAATATCCGAAATATTGTTATATTTTCATGACAATTTTATGAAAATTAAAAATGTTTTTATATAAGCATTTTTGTATATTTTTTAATTATAGTTGTTTTGGAAATGTGAAAAAAAGTAAAAAATAACTGATTATTTAAACAATAAATTTCTTATAATTTAGATATTTTAATGATATTTTTACAAATAAATGTAAAAAACAATTAAAATACAATTCGTGTAAGGTACGCAATATGTTTATTAATAAATCAAAAACTCCGGTTGGTTTGTGTTCTGATCTCGTTTATCAATTTACATGTAATGGGTGTAATGCCACATACATTGGAGAGACTTCCCGTCATCTCTGTACTGGAGTTCTAGAGCATTGTCGATTGAAGGGTTTGACCAATATTAGTGATCACAATAAAGGCTGTAAAAGTAAAATAGGAATGCCTGATTTTAAAATTGTTTTTGAAAAGTTTTAATAAATATTGGGAACGTATTATATGTGAGGCATTGCTGATAAGGTCATTGGATCCAAAGAATAATGTGAAAAGTACTATGAGTGTTTTGAATATTTTAAAATAGTTTCAGTATGTTAAATTGTGAGAAATTGATGTTTCAGTATTGTTCAAAAATTTTAAAATTTTTAATATTAAATATTTATAAAATAGTTCATTTTTACTTAAGATATTTTTTATAATAGAGGTAAAAATTTTAATATTTATAAAATTAATTTAAAGGTATTTAAATATTTATTTATTAGAATATTTAATTAATATAAAAAAAATAATTGCTTTAAATTTTATAAATTATTTCATAATATTTTAGTTGGTTTTTGTACCTGAAGATGACAGTTAAACTGTCGAAATTTATTTTACAACATGTGTTTGAATGGTGTTTTCTTTTAATTAATTTTATATTATTAAAAGTAGTTATTTGGGATATCTACACAAATATATATATAATAATTTTTAGATCTTTATATTTTAAAATAAAAAACTAGAATATGAGTAATTATTTCTTTCTTCTTTAGTAATTTATTTATTCAGTTGTATATTTCTCTAATGAATAACACTCTTTATTGGGAGGCGTAATTATTTATGTGGGTAACAAGAATGAGGTATTAATTTAGATTGAGTGTACTGTTTAAAAAGAATAATTATGGGACTAAATGAATTGGATTTATTTATAAAAATTACTATATTTCGTGTATTTTGTAAAATAAAAACTCAACTCTGGAGCTTTAGATTTTTTCGGTCGTTCTTTTATACTAACACCGACTAAAGGAAACGGTTAAGATATGTTGGGATTTATAGGGATTTATTAGGATTTATTAAGTGATATGAAACAATTATTCGTAAAAAAAAACAACCTGTACGGAAATGGCTTTATTTTGGTTGAGATGAAATGGTAAAACATTTGTTGAACATTTATGTTCCGGGTTTTCTTTACGTTACAAACTTCTTTTTGTTGTTTATAGTCGTAGAAGATGTAATTAGTTTTATTATCGATTTAATATAATAAAAAATGAAATTATTATTTTAACAGTAAAATTTCGAATATAAATCATAAAATAACTATTTTTATGATCACACACACGCAAATATATATGTATATATATATTTGATTGTATTTTTCTTTGAAATTGAATTGAAATGAAAGTTTTCAGTTCTCATAAAAAAATTTACAAAAACTATTTTGCAAAAAAACATAAGTTTATTCTCTTGGGATTAAGTCCATTTCAAACTTTATTCATATATTCTATTATACTATTCCTTGTTTTGGCTACTTATTTGTGAGGATGTAATAAAATGTGATACATTTTTAATTAATATATTATTCTATATATATATATATATATATATATATATATAATCATTTTTGATTTGTATTACAATTAATGAAACTTTCAAAATAAATTTTAAAACTAAATTACAAATTTTCAAAACCGTTCACAACTATTAGAGCGACGTTTTTAACAATGTTAATGATTTGCACTTGATAATTGATTTTTATAGAATTTATTACTTACCATAAAATTAATAATAAAAATAATAATAATAATAATAATAATAATAATAATAATAATAATAATAATAATAATAATAATAATGTTATACAAGTAAATTATAAGATAAGCCTTTGCTAAAAAATATGTATTAAATGCAATAATAATAATAATCCAAATTTTAAATGACAAATTTATTAATTGCATTTTATTTAATTTTGTATCTTTTACAAGTTGCACTGACAAGATTTGTCATTGGTTCTTCCAGTTGGTAAATAGAAAGGAAAATTTAGTTTTTTTAGTTTTAATTAATATCAGACCTTATTATAATGTTAATATCGTTTCTGTTGGGAATAAAGAATTCTTTAGTAAAACAAATAAGCAAAAAATGAAAAATGTAGACTTAATAATTAAAAATATATTGAGAAAAATAATTTCAGAATGACAGTTATTTTTCTTAAGATATTTTAACTCACTATTGCTATTTGAATTGTTAGGTTATTTTCCATATTTGGTCCTTGGTGAGACTGTTAATGATAAAGATGGCCTTAGTGGGCTTTGAAAACACTGCAATTAGTTGTCATTATTTGATAAATATTAAACATTTACCATGTTGTATTTGCATACTCGAATTAAGAATGGCCTGTATAATTCGAAAGTCAAAGGAAATTAAGTGTTGCAAAATATTTCATAAAAATTGTTATTAATTTAATTTTAATTAATTTAAAAAATAAATAAAACATAACTACTGAATCAAATGCTTTTGATTATAGTAAAACATAACTATTATGACTTATATTATAAAAAAAATATTATTATAAAACAAATCCCTTTTTCATTTCAATACATAATTTTTAAAAGGCACTAATGGATCGTTGTGGATTAAAAAAATGCAATTTAGATTATTATTAAAAATTGAAGTAGTATAAAAAATTAAGGATTATTAAATGTTTTATAAGGGCTTCAAAGTATTTAACAATAAAATCCTCAAGCATAGGATTGGTTCACTAATAAATATCCAACTTTAATTGGTCTGTGTTCTGAATGCGTCTATCGATTTTCATGTAATGGGTGTAATGCCACATACATTGGGGAGACTGTCCGTCATATCTGCACTTGAGTTCTTGAGAATTGTCGACTGAATGGATGGACTCACATTAGTGATCATTCTAGGAAGTGTAGCAATATGAAAATACGTATTCCTGATTTTAAGATAATTTCGAAAAATTTGAGTAACTATTGGGAATGAATAACTTGTGAGGCGTGGTTAATCAGATCTTTAAATCATATAATTATTTTCAAAATACTCAGCGTATAGGGATTTTGAATGTATTTAAATAATTTAATGTTGCGTTTTGTATATTAAGTGTTTGGTATAATTTTGTTGTTTGTTAAATTTTTTTTTATTTTGTAATTTTTATTATTCAATAAAAATTTTGTTTGAATAATAGTAAGTTTTGCGTTTTTAAAAATAATTTAAAATGCTTATTTACAAAAAATTTTAATGATTTTATTTATGAGACGTTTGATTACAATTATTATTAGTTAATTTGTTAAAATATTCTTTATTTTAATTAGTTATTGTTAATGTGATTTATAGCCTGACGAAGACTTATAAACAGTAAAAATATGTAGCGAAATGTTATACGATATATTTAGTTGGGTCTTTTCAATTATTAGAATATATTAATATTATGTTGAATATATATATGTCTGTGTAAAGTTTCTAGTGGACATTTCTACTTCAACCTAAGCTCCATTGAGATTAATGACTAGTAAACATTTTTTTCGTCAAATAGTTTTTGGATGAATAAATTTTTTTGTCAAGTAGAGATTTTTCATCGGAAATTTACAATACATCAAATCGGCAATAAATTGTAATTTTTAAGCAATAAAATCGCACTGTAGATGAAATTGCATTTTTTTCCTTTTTAATTGACAAGATAACTATAACATCATTTGAGATCAGAAAGACAAAATTAGTGAGTGTTCATTTGAAAGAATTGTTTTCTCCCCATCTGTAATTTTATGAATCAAATTGAAAATTAAAGACTGCAATTATCCCTGATGTCATTAAGTTTAAAATGCAAGCAAATCATAATTTTTAAGTTTTTCAAGTAAAGAAATTTAGCAAAATAATTACAGGGTGTCATTTTTATGTATGGTTTTCAAATTAATAAATCAGAAAATTGGAGAAGTTTATTTAAATAAATTTTTTTAATTAGTGTTTTCTAAATATTCCAATTACCCTGTTAAATTAGTGAAAATTCTTATCTTCATTGTGAGAAAGCGTATTAAAATGTAAAAATTGATAAAAAATAAATTGATTTTACAGAAAAATTAAGATTATACAGTTTTTTATTTTATCTATAAAATTAAGAATTTTCGAATTTAATTTTAAATATAATTTTATATAAAAATTTTTACTGTATTTTGAAATGTATGTTTGAATCCATAGCTCAAAAAATTATTATCGATGTTTCTGAATTATATTTAAATAATTTTATGAAATAATATTATTTAATAATAATGCTTTGTTGTAAAATAAAGTTTGTTGGATGTAATCGTGTTATTTTAGAATTTGGTTTTGATTACAGACGAAAACGATTGCAATGTATTTGCAGCTAACATCGACTAATAATAAAATTGCGAGTATATTTGTGCCTATAATTAAGGAATACCCTCAAAATATTTTTTTGTAAATTTTGAATTAAAAAAAATCTAATTGTTAAATTGGAATTACAAAAGAATCTTTGGAATATAGGTCATCTCAAACCACTGGTTTTTTCATTAATAGTCCAGAATAGTGCAATTTCTTTTAATTTTAAACATGAACCATCTCGATTCAACATCTTCGAAAATTCCATCATTCTAAAGATATATTTTTAAAGCATCTCACAATTGCTCTGACCCACTTTTTTAGAAGATATTAAATTTTTTATGCACAAAAACACGCCAAATTTATGCAAATTGGTTGTTGTAATTATATAAAAAAAATTTAATTTATAATTTGATAAATTTGAATATTTTTGTATTAAGTATTAAAATGGTATTATTTGAGATTAATAATTTTTAAAATTTTCAAATATGTCCTGAGATTCTCAGAATTATAATGACTTAGGTTAAAACGTCCAAATCACTGCTCAGTCAAATATTTCAACGGACGAAATTTTTCAATAAAAAAAATCGTGATTAAATCATATAGTATTTAAATATATGTATTTAAAATATATGTATTTAAAACAAAAAATATTTTTAAAGTTTAGATAATACCGTGTTTCTCCGAAATTAAGACCTAACACATTTTTTTAAAAAAAATTATATTGTAATATAACACCGAAATTGTTATTTAACACCGAAATTAAGCCCTAGTAATTTGGTTTTTTGATATATATTAATCGTTATATATTGTTAAAAATTAAAAACATAGCTATATTAATATTAATAACTATTTGATAAAATTGAATAAATTTTTTAAAAAAATTAATCCATTCAAAATGGCAGGAACTAGAAAAAGTTATTCAGTTGAATCTAAAATAAATATTATAGAAGAATCAAGGGGGAAATGTTTAACAACATTTTGTAATGAGAAGAATCTTGATTTGAGGATGGTTGTACGATGGGGAGATGAATATGACAATCTCATTCAACAAAGAGATCCTGGAAATTTAAAAGTCCGGCGTGTTTGGTGCAGTAAGGAAACCGTTATATAATGAATTGGAAGATATGATTTTTGAATGGATTTTACAACAACGAGCCGAAGCTTTTGTTATTCGAAGAGTGGATGTTCAAAAATTTGCAATTCAGTTAGAACCACAGTTTAATATCTATTTAGATAAGTTCAAAGATTCACAACACTGGATTGATATATTTCTAAACAGATACGAACTGTCTTTAAGAAGGTCAACGACATTATTTAAGCTGGATGACGTGGAAATCATCAAACGAGCATTATCTTTTAAAACATTCATGGATAATTTAATTTTTGCACAATATCAACCATCAAATATAATTGCTATGAACGAAACATCGGTATTTTTTGGCCAGGCTGTACAAACAACAATTGATTGAAAAGGGGCTACGTTGATCAGTATTCCATCAACCGGGTATGAAAGTACAAGAGTTACATGTATTCTTCCCATTGATTGTAATGGCAAGAAATTAACTCCTGTGCTGATTACGAAAAGAAAAAGGGAAATGATCAATTGTATTTCTAGAATTTACGTCTTAGAAACTAAAAAACCTTGGTGTAGCCAAAATGTTATTAAAAATGGATCAATTTGATGTTTCCACCAGTTTTACGGCACAATCAAAAGAAACTACTGGTGTGTCACTCTGCCAGTAAACACCGAGCTAAAACTATGAAAGAGTATCTCTCGAATCAGAATATTGATCAAGTCATGATTCCATCCGGCATGACAGCATATTTACAAAGTTTGGATATTGGCATACATAAGCCATTTAAAAATTATCTTCGGGAAGAAATTAACATCTATAATGAAACCAAAAGAGAACGTAATGTGAAAGGTAAATATATCAAACCCAGATTACAGGATGCTGTTGGTTGGGTAAAAGCAGCTTGGAGTAAAATCACAAATCAACTCTTTACTTGCCGGTTATTTGGACAGATCCTTTTCATCGAGACTTTAGCAATTGTTAAACATGAACGTTTTGGTCCGTTGATTTTAAGGGAGTTAGAATCGCAAACAAGACCTGCTGATTTTTCAATTTTAAATGATCAAGTCAATGTTTTAAAAGAAGATGATACGGTTGTACTAGAATAAAAACATTTTAATTGATTAAATTTTTATTTTGAATATTTGTATAATTTTTAAAAGTTTATTTTTATTCCAAAAAATAGAAAACCTCCCAAAATTAAGCCCTAAGTGTATCTTTGCCAAATTTTTTTAAAAAAATTATATTTAAGCTCGGGGCTTAATTTCGGAGAAACACGGTAATAATATTACTCTTAATAATAATAATTAATATTAAAATAAACAAAAATAAATGTCAAATTATTAAAAAAATATCGTTAAATTTAAATTAATTTTCTAATTAAATCTCAAATTCAAAATTTATACTCATAAATCAAATTTCATTTTAGTTTAAAAAAATAGAACATTTTTCATTTTCAAACTCAGTTGAAATAATAATATAATTAATATATTGTTTTTTTTTATTTTTTAAAAAATTTTTAAGACTGCCGTTAAATAAATTAACAAATTATGATATTTCTCCGCGCTTATTTTTTAAGTAATTGTAAAATTTAGACTAGTTTATGGGTTACTCCATATTGTTGCTAATTTTTATTCAAATAATATTTTCTCTGTCAATGGTTGAATAGTTTTTTTTAGAATGTTAATAATTTTGGAAAATATTTTCATCACTGTATTTTTATGCTTGTAAAATTTTTATTCATATTTCACATTTTATTCCAATAAAAATTAATTATAATTCTTATAAACCAGTTTACCAAAAAATAAATAAATTAATATAAAAGTAAATTAAAAAAAAAATTTTTTAAACAAATTATATTTTATCAATGGTTAACTGAATTTTACCAAAATTGTAAATAGAAAATGCAAGCTTACCTTTCTTGAGTAATTATAGAAAAGGCAAAGTCACTATTTTAATATATTTTAATAAATCCTTAATATTTTGGATTTTTGTCATTAATAAACTACCATATAAAAAAAAATTATGTTGTAAATTATATAAATTATATTGTAAACTCTATCACAATTTTCCAAATTTTCATTATTTGATATCTGAATTTGTCAGTAATTGTTCTAAATCCCATTTATCTTTATAAATTTAAACAATAAGTGTTTTTGAACTAAAAGCATTCATTCAAAAATGTTATCTTAATTTCGTCCTTATCTAGCATAAATTTACAATTAAAATATGAAATAATTTTAATAAAAGAAAATATATAAATAAATAAAATTTATAAATAATTAAAAAATTAAAAATTAAAAAGAGATGGCAATGATTTAATTATTACAAAGTGCCACTCAAACACATACATTTCGACTTGATCAGATAGAATAGAAAAAACTAGATATATTATAATTTTAATAAACAAATTACAAAATTTTATATTTAAAATATTTAATTTAATTTAAATAATCAATTATTTTTCAAAAATAACTATTTTCAAAAAATAAATTTAATACTATTTTTAAATCATCTTCAACCTTAATTTTGTAATTTTCATATTTTATTAGTCCAATCTTCATTATTTCATATGATAGCTTTATTTGCCTTCCATATGCCACTGGGTATTTGTCTCCAACATACAGGAATACTTTGAACGCTTCCATTTATGAACAACCACTAGTCGGTATTAAAATTACCAGTCAGTTAAGCAAGTATTATATTTTAATGATCCTAGACTTTTAATAAACTGATCAAGTAATTTCCCTTAAATTCATCACTATAATCTTCATTGTTACTACTGGTTGAAGAAGAAATTTTATCTGTTGGTGTTAGGGGACTTTCACTCTTTTCATAAGGTTTTAGGATAAGGATCAATCAGGATACACAATATGTTTTAATTTGCCTGTTCTAGTCTTGCAATATGTGTGATCAATGCTATAAAATATTTAATATTATGCAAAATCACCTAGTTAAGAAATTAATTTGAAAAGAATATTTTTTTATAATAAGTGACCAAATTAAAAATTTCAAAAAAGTTGATTATAGTACTTTCGATCGATCTAATATGTTGAAAGAATGCATTGTTCTAAATGGTGAATCTATCTGCCAATTTCGATCATGGGGAGTGGGTTAATTTGCCGTTGCAAGATTTGCATGGCTTATACAAACATTCAAACATACATACAGAGTGAAGTTAAAATAGAGCGAGTAAAAATTAGAATATACTAACGGGGATAATCATTTAATAGTTATTGATATGTCATTTTTGTCACATTTGAGATTTCTATTTTAAATATTGTAACTCGTATTTTTTTGCAAAATATTATATGGCAATTAGATAAAGTTTTGTTATATAGTTGAACTTTATTGTTTTGAGGATATGATTTGAAGAAAAAAAATATTTAAAAACAAATAAAATGTATTTTGGTATATTTTTTATTAGATCTTTTATTATTTAATTAAAGATAATGAATTATTAATAAATCGAGAAATAATACACAAAATTGTGACCAGTTCCTAAATAATATATATATATATATATAAATGATCAAAATTTATTCATAATTTTTGATAGGAAATATTTGTTTTAATTTGTTTATTTCTCGAGGTTATTATTTCTAGTATAAATTTATAAATCTAGTTAATTTAATAGTATATATTGGAAAAATTTACCTCTTTGAAAATATCTTTAAACTAATTTTATTGAAAAATGATTAAAGATTAATATTGTTTAATATATACATAGAAAATTCACATTAATCAGTTTTTCATGGCTTTAGCAAAATGCGCATCAATCGAATTTCTATGTCAAAAATATTTGCAAAATAAATTAAATTTCACATAAAAATATTTCCTAATTTTTGATTATATGTAACTAAAATTATTTATAAGCTTTTAAGCATTTAGTTTCATGTTTACCTAATTGAACAAAGCTCTCAATAATCTATTTAATTGTTTTGTTTTTGTTTTAATTTCTAAGAATTTAATTTGTATGTTGATTATTGTTATTATTGTTGTTATTATTATTATTATTAGTATTATTATTATTATTATTAGTATTATTATTATTATTATTATTATTATTATTATTATTATTATTATTATTATTATTATTATTATTATTATTATTATTATTATTATTATTATCATTATAAGTAGTAGTAGTAGTAATCTGTCAAAATTAAATAAATTTTATTATCATAAAGCACATTTAAATGAAAGTATTATAAATTTCTATTGATATTGAAATATTCATTTGATTAAACAATCAGTCTCTTTTCTGTTTGCAAAACGCAATTTAATCTCATAAAATCGCGGAAGCTGAAATTGGCAATTATCATAGAAATAGAATCCTTTATTTGTTCTTCTTCATAAAAATATCCAGTCTGATTTTTTGAAAACTTTTTTTTCTCGTTTTAATCACAAAGTTATACGTATATTTATTTATAAAAATTATTACTCATTATTGTTAATCTTATAAGTTTTGTGAGTTGTATTATATTATTTAAATAATTCAAATTTCATTGTAAATGAAACATTTATGGTAAAATATTAGTGAAATAAATGGCATAATAAAATTGCCACGTGCTCCCAAAAAATAGTATAATTAAAATGGTAAAAAAATATTTATCTTCAAATCTCTGAAGTTTTAACTAGGTCAAAAAATGTTACGATTTGTTCAATAAAATTGTCACGTTGACTAAATTTGTGCGTTTATCTTTGTTTGGTAATCTCTTACTGTCTAAGTCCACTGAAACTTCTTAATGCGAATATATATATTATATAAAATGACAATTTTTTCTCTTTTTGAAGGATTTATATGTTCTATTAATGTTAATTTTTAACTCACTACAAAATATATTTTTTCTAAAAATTATTTTTATATTTCAAATTAATAATCATGTCAATGAATACACTTATTGTTTGTATCACACATAGGTTACGCAACATAGCGCATTACACGCTTTCACTAGCCCAGTGTTTCCCAAACCGGGGTACGCGATGGATTTTTTGGGGGTACGCAGGTCTTTTCAATCTAATATTATCTAAATATTAAAAGATAAATAAAAAAATTAAATTAGATTAAAATGTCTTATTAAAATTTTATTAATACAGAAAAATATAAATATAATCTTGTTTTTTATTTATTGTTTATATTTTTGAATCAATAACATATTTTTAAGATTAAAATTAACTAACAGAGAACCTAATTATGATGAATTATTATCTCAGCATAAGCAATTTCATCCTTCTCATTAATTACAATAAATTAATTATAGTATTTTTTTTTTTTCATTATTTCTATTATAAAAGTATTTAATTTTTCATTAATGCTATTAATTTAAAGGTCGTATATTTTCAAAAAGATATTATAAAAAAATTTAATCATAATATATAAAATTTTAAAGCAGAGGTACATTATATAATGAAAATGATCAAAGGGGTGCGCAGTACCAAAAGTTTTTGAAACACTGCACTAGTCAATCAAAACTTTTTATGTATAATCACAAACAATTGATATATGATATAATACATTCTTATTTAATTTCTGGTATTGTTACTCATATTGGTGACCACGTTGTATTTTACTACAATTAATGGCAATATATTTTTCTAGTGTAACCACAACAACACAAATTCCATTCTAATTTATAATGTTTATTTATTTTCCTCCTGTCTACTGAATATTTGATACAATCTTTCAAAATTTCCCGTAAAACCTCTACATAAACATAATAAATTAACAGATTTTCATTTATATATTTCTGTTTTAACTTGAAAGTTTGTTTTAACTATATATATATATATATATATAATATTTATGGTTAGTTTTTTTTTGTTTATATATTATGTAAAGAATAGCAACAACCTGGCTTAAAAAAATTCAGCGCACCAAAACTCAACAGCTGTGAGATTAAAACAAACTAATGTCATTATATGGTAATTTCAAAAGTCCAAATATGTGTATATTATCAAGCATTTTTAATGGTGCTTTTTTAATTGCTCAGACTAACACTTTGTTCACAAATTGCCGGGAAACGATTGGATATCAAAAATTTCAGAACTTTTTGATGAAAATAAAATTGCTTTCTCTGACCTTAGCTATAGTAATTCATTCCTGATTATATTGTAGAGAATACAAATGAAATTTTGACAGTTTTCCTAAATCCTTTAATCTTGAGACAACTTATTAGCGATAATTTCCATGGGTTATCTGGAGCGACAGACTCTAAGAGATATTCAGTTTATTGCTTGATACGCAATATGTAATTATGGAATTTGTTATCACCTACAAGAATAAGAACAAGGCCGAATAAATTTTCCACTTACTCAAGATATAACATTCGAAATTGAATATCAGGAAAAGACGGTAAAATATTAAAATTGCAAATAATATAGACAAATCAACATACAAATTTTACAAAATATTGGCTTACAAAGCTATTAAGAATAATAGAGAATAGCTTATCAGAACACCAAAGCATAGGAAAACTCAATTCATCAAGCGATATGCAATGAAATCTTAAAAATCGAAATGGCTACAATAACAATGAGAAGCTTCAATCCTATCCGGAAAGACCAAAAAATTAAAATAAAAATATATATATCTAAAAATTCCGTTCTTTACCCATCAGCTTGACTACAATAACATAAAAGTACCCAAACTCAGCGGTCTTCTAATCCGATTCTCATAAAAATCCAAATAAATACGTGCAAAATAGAAAATTGCCCAAAAAATTAAAGAAATAATAAAAAAAAGAAATTAAAAATGTGAGAAAATTTACCTAGGAGTTGCATTTAAGTGTTAAAGGGCACCTAGATCCTTGATATAATTCATCAGTTATCAAACATCTAGAACTTTTAGAATCAGAATAAAGGAAGAAAAAATTTGGGTCAAGATTATAGCTAACGAAAATGACTTAAAAAATCTTAGATTTAAAGAGGTAATCCTTATCAAGCGCGAACGATCTGTAGCTAATTCGAAATAAGAAGCAAGTGACTTGATTTTTGGTTTACAATGGTGAAACGAAATGTTTTATCAGCACAGCAGAATATAAAATCTGATAACATGTGCCACAGTCTGAAGAATATTCATTCAATTTTCGTAGGGAATTTTGAGAAATTTTAAAGAAATTTTAATTATTGAAAAAATTATTTTTAATTTTGATCTGAGAAATAAATTCTACTGAAATAATTGATTTTGGATATCGGTTCTATATTCTAAAAAATTTTTTCAAAAATATCAAATCTTAAAAACTATAGAAAAAATTGTCAACAACAATAAAAAATTATTTAAAATTTTTTTTCAAATTTAAAAATAAAAATATTGAAATCTTTAATTCTGAAATTATATGAGGATCCAATCAAAAGACAGAAATATCAAATAATCAAAATCAAAATCTTCAAATCTCATATATTTTCATTAAGTAGATTAAAGAGAACTAATTCATAATAGAAAATTCTCATTTTTTGTTTGAATAAAATTTAAATCATTTTTTAATTGTTATTTACAAAATTTTGTTTTTATAACAACTTTTCTTTAAATTTTCTGTTCCACTATTAAAATATTTTATTTTATAATGTTTTAAAATTTTAACAAGTAATAAATATAATGTAACATTTTCTATTAATATTTATATTTTTCTCTCACCCCCCTTAACTGTGTATTTGTCTCTTTTATCGTTGCTATTATTTACTTTCTAATTTTGACTGTTATTTTTACTGGCTAAAAAATTGTAGCTTTGATTAATAAATAATGAAGAAAATTTGATTTCTAATTCAGCTTTTGTTTTAAAAGAATAAATTTTGAAAATAACTTTGTTTCTTTTAGAATCTAATCGACTGACATTTTTATTAAATAAACTTGAAAATTAAATTTTCATTTCTAGATTGACAGAAATGATAAATCGTATTTGGTTTTATTAAGGTTTAATAATTTATTCGCAGTTTTAATGAGATTTTTCACGATTTTTGTTATTAATACCGAGTCAAAAAATGTAAAATATAGTTAATACGGACATTTTGACAGTTTTTATCAAAAAATTTTTATACGTTGGATTTATATTTATTTGAACATTCGTTTTTGCATGTAGGGCACACTAAAATTTTACGAAATTTGAAACATTAAAAGTAGTAGGAAGAGTCACGGCTGATATAGACCCCCCTTGCTGAGGAAAAAAATGTTACGCTAAAAAAATTATTAAGCTAAAAATTTCTTAGGTCACAAAATGTTAATGTTTTTTATTGAAATTTTTATATTTTTCAGGTCAAAATAACTTTAAGTATGTCAAATCACACACATTTTAAAACATAGGCACCGCTGGAATACTATGTAGTATTTATATTGTTCTAGTATTTATATTCTATGTATGTATATATGTAGTGTTTATATGCTATTTTTAAAACCCTAGTACCGATTTTGCGGATGCATCCTTAATTTAGACGAAATATTAATTATGCACTTGTGCTTCTTTTGCTCTAGGATTTTTGTTGAAAGGGAAAAATTTTGATAAATAATGATAAATAAAATAGTTATTAAAATTAAAATATACGCTCTAGGCTAATTTATTTTTGGCGCCCTTGACAAATTGACTAATTTCAGCTTTGCGACTTTCAATTGTTTGAAAAAAATAATTGAATTTTTTTAATTTTATTTTTGACAATAATTACGTAGTCTGACAATGGCAGTCTGTATGACGTGGATATCAAAAATTCAAGACAGAAACAATACTAAATATTAGCTTTTTTTGTTATCGAGGATGAAAGTGAAATATCTATTTAAATAAAAATTGTAGATTTAGCGACGCCCTAATGCCAAGCAATTGTTACGCCTCAGCTTGAAAATAAAATAAATTACCTTAAATTAAAAAATTTTAATTTTAAATATTTATTTGAATATAAATAATAAAATTTAATTTTCCAAAGCGGTTCTAATTAATTTAAAAAGTATTTACCATCTTGTTAATTAACCATAGTAATATTTATGCAAATATTAATATATAAATGGTAATTTTTCAAAGATTTTTTAAAATAAATGATAATGTTTATACTTGACAAAAGTGATTACTCAGTCTACGTCATGCATCGGTGTGGATCTGATTCATTCACACACTGGTTTGTTGGAATACGCATGAAGAAGCATTATGCAACCTCGATTACGTAAACATAGCTTGTGGACCCTAACAAATATGATACACTATTAAACATGTATAATCATTGAAAAAATATTCCTGTAAATGCCAATTTAATTGGCTATATATTTTTAATATATCAACGCAATTTTATACAGAAAAGAGTGAAAATAATTCTTTCACTCTTGATATGTAATAATAGAGGTTATTTTTGAGAAAAATCTAATAAATAAATTAATGGACAACATCAAATACTATAGTAATTTAAAACAGTATAGACACTTCGCATAATATAGTCATTTGTAACTTTAACAATTTAGGTAACGAATAGTTTATTATTAATGACTAAGTGTCTATTTCTGAATATCAAATACATATATCAGAACTTTTTTAAAATTTTTAATTGTATAATTGAATTTATTAATTTTATGTTAAAATTATTTGAGTATATCATTTGATAATATAGCCAATACTATTTGAGGATATCCTTTAATAACAAGGATTCCAAACTTTCACGAGTCGATTCCCACTCTCATAACCGCTAGGTTTTCACTACCTTCATATAAAACTTCATATAAAAATTATTTTAAAAATATTTATTTAAAGTACATATTTATATATTTGTTGTTAAGGCATAATGGGATGAATGAGATGATACTTGGGCAAGAACAAGCATAGGCTATTTGACTCTTTAAAGTTTTAAGTATGAAATTTTTTTAAAACCGTTATAAGTGATTCTTTGATGGTACAGAATTCTATTTTGCGATTATTAGACAAAATATGTTGTAAATATGCATGCAACTAATTTCAATTAATTAAACTTAAACATTTTCAGCTTGCGACTCACGTGCTGGGAACTCCTGAGTTCGAATAATTTTATTACTTTTGATTTTAATATCATTTTTATTTACCATTGCATTAATATAAAAATTTAACATATCTTTATTTTTAATCGACAATTTGACAATTTTACTTCAACGATATCTGAAAGTCAACTTTTCGTTATCAAATAAGGTATAATTTATTCAAATTTAACAAGCATTTATTATAAAATTTATATTTATTTTTGTAATTGTATTTCAAAAATACATTTGTTTAAATGATGGTTCAAATCTCGTCATAGGAATGATGTTGAAATAAAGAGCATCCGACTTTGAAAATGTTTAATTACAATGTAATAATATCGAAGGTAGGCTAGAAATATTTCTTTTTTGTAATAATTGTACGCTTTAATAATATATTATTTGAATAATGTTTTTGTAAACATTATTTGTAAGCAGTTTTCCGTTTGTTTTTTAGCATACTTTTTTTCTGTATTTCTTAAAAAGTTCAAATGAGTCTCTTCTAGAATTTTATTTACAGAGCTATAAATAATTTCTGTGTAACGAGTGCTTTTTACGATGTCGAATATGAATTTATTTCACTTACCAATTGTAAAAATTACCATAAATGTGCGTAAGTTTACAAAATCGCTTGCTTGGTCTATATGTAAATTTCAACAGCCACTTTCACTCCATATTTTATATGTGTACTCAACCTGTGAAATTTATAATTTTTGCCAACAAGGAGCAATCGGTTGAGCTCCTCACCGATATTTGATTATATATAAGTAAATATAATCATAACTCATTTGCAAATTTGGTCTGCTGTCTTCGTCATATGTTTCATTAAGCAATTATAAATTTTCAAGGGGAAAATCTTTGAAATACTTTTCATGTTTGTTTTACTAAATGACACAAATAATAATCACATTTGCAATTAAAAATCGTTTAAGCTAAATTCAACGATGTAAAAGTTATAGTTTATTATTTGATGGCTAAATATTACTAAAAAATTTAACAAATATTACTAAACCTTTTTTAAAAGATATTTTTAATAATTTATTACTAATATCTATTTTTTATTGCTATTCAAATCTGGTAGTTGTAGTTTTTTTTTTAGGTTTTTAATTATGAATTTGATATTAATCCAATTTTGTTTTAATGCATTGGTTCCACTCGAGTCCAAACAATATGTTTTTATATTATATTAGTATTATAATTTTGTTGAATAACTTTTAATTATAATCGTCGATTATATACATAGCTGGGGGGTGATTATGGGTTGATTTTTTGTATATGCTTCGATTTGGCATTACTATTCGGTTTTACATTGAATTTTTCGCTTCATAATCATCATAAGGTAATTAATACATGAAAAAAAATATTATATTTAGTCACGATAATATATCATCAAAAATTTATAAATTCTCATGTCAAAATTTAAACAAAACGTTTAAATTATAAAATTCTACAATATAAATTCAAAATTATGTAAAATTAATTTTTTAATTTATTACCTATATTATTTACTTATTTATTACCTTATAATTATTATCAATATAATTAATTTTTTAATTAATTATTTATTCATTTCATTTTTTTCAAACGTTTTTAAAATGCCATTCTGACATATAAATCCCCAAGTTATTAAAATTAATTTTTTTGCTTTTATTATTTACCTTATTATTATTGTCAATATATTTAAGATTAAGAAACTTTTGTTAAAAAAGCCGCATATTTTTTCTATGTTATATATTTAATAAAAAAGGATTTTGCAAGCGAAGATGTCATAAAAAAGTATATAACATCAATCTGAAACGCTTTCATTATTCATTTTATCATTATCAAATAATAAACTAGGTCACCCTCATGTAATTATATCAAGTTCTCATTATATATTTTTACTAATAATACAGAGTTCTATCTGTTTCGTGTGTAATTATTGTAGATTATTGATTATATCACAAATTAAATTAATTTTTTATTGATATTATACTTTTATTCTTTTTTTGTAAGAACTTTTTCTAGTTTTCATCTCTTATTGCTTTTCATTTTGCATGACATAAAGAATGTTTTTAATTGATTGACTAGGAATCAGACGTTTTATTTATATTCACAAATTTTTGGCACAGCCTTTTCAAGTGATATTTTTATTTAAAATTAATTAGCTCAAATGTTTATTTGAAATTGTTATTATTTTCAATTCAAATAGATTGATATTTTAATTTATTTAACGAAAATTGTTTACATTATCGGGACTTTGTTTGGGCAACTATTTAAATTAAAAAGCCTTTGCGAGCACATTTTTTCAAAAAATAGCAAATTAAAAAAATCATTATAAAATCATTAAAGTTTTTCTTTTAATTTCCTTGGAATTTTTTATTAAATAAATAATTTCACAAATATGTTTGGGTTAATTTAATTTAATTTAAAGTTGGAAAATTTTATAAATGCGTTAGAAAAATTATACATTGTAATGTTGATTTTTAACGAATTTTAGAAAAACACCCACTAGCGTTTAAAAAAGCCTCCTCGGGCACTTTTTTGCTATCTGTATAATTTTTAAATATTGCAGTTTTATTTTTTTGTTAATTTTACCCCAATATTTAAATAAATTTGATGAGGTCCCCCATGAACATTATATTGCTGAGACTTAATTTAAATTTAAGTTTTTAGGCATTTTTTTTTAATTATTATATGTTTCTTCAACTATTTTCATTTTTATATCATAATAATAACTATGGTCAGATTGAATTGCTTATGCTGATTTAATTAAATTATAATTTAATTTTTCACAGGTTGGTTAGAACCGTTATTGGATCCGATTGCTCAAAGTTGGAAAAACGTCACTGTGCCAGTCATAGATGTCATATCAGATGATACATTACAATATATGCATTCCAGTGCCAAACAAGTTCAAGTTGGAGGATTCAGCTGGAATCTGATTTTCAATTGGCATGTTATTCCAGACCGGGATAAAATCGGTCGAAAACCAACTGACCCAGTGAAGTTTGTCAATCTCTCATAAATACTGACTTTATTATCATATTTTAAAGCACACCAACAATGGCTGGAGGATTATTTAGTATTAGCAAGAAATATTTTGATCATTTAGGGGGTTACGATCCTGGATTTGATATATGGGGAGGAGAGAATCTGGAATTGTCTTTCAAAGTTTTTGTTTTTATTATTTGAAGAATGTTTGATTGTATTATTATAGATTTGGATGTGCGGTGGAATCATGCGCATTATTCCGTGCAGTAGTGTCGGTCATATTTTTCGTAAACGGTCTCCATATTCTTGGAAGCCGAAAGTCAATGTATTGAAAGTTAATCTTGTCAGGCTGGCTGAAGTTTGGCTTGATGAATATAAAGAGTTCTATTATATGAGAATAAATCACGATTTGGTAATTTTTCTTTATACGCTTTTTACATTCTATTCGTCTAAAACTGTTTTAATAAGTAATGTATTTTATAATTTATTACTTCTTTTTATCAGTTTGTTGTTCAAATTCTTTTCTATGATGATTCTTCCAGGTTAAGGACTGCTGAGTTAATTTTTAAAATTTTCTAAAAATAATGAAGACGAATGAAAGAAAATAAATATTTAATTAAAAAATGATTATTTGTGATTATTGAAATTAATTTATTGAAATAATTATATTATAAAAATATTTTACAAATTATTAAAAAAGATAACGCCAATAAAAAACTTTTCGTACGATATATTTCGATAGTATAACTATCATCTTCAGGTATTCAAAACCAACTAAAAATATTATGAATTAACATTTAATTTAAACAAATTATTTTTTATTAATTTAATTTTGTAATAAATAGATTTATAGAAAACCAACTGATACTGGTCTTTATACTTCTCCAGAAAGCTTTTGTGAATTTAAGTATAAGAGAAATATGGCGAAAGGATTGATTTATCGTTCATGGGCTTTATCTTCTACTTTTGCTAATTCGGTAAAAAGTGTTGATAAATTGGTTGAGTTGTTGATAAAGAATGGATATTCTAAATCATTTTTATTGTTGATGATAAAAGAGACTGTTGATAAATTGATTAAAAGTCCTAAGGATCCATGTTTTGGAAAGTCTGAGTGTAATTTGTCAAATGTGTGTGAATTGAGTGTTGATCTAAATAATAGGAAAAATGGATATAAAACGATTGAGCCTAAATATGTGTTAGTATTGCCGTACTCTGAAGGCTTTACAAATTATAAAAGGAAGTTAAGTAAACAGATTGGAAATTTAGAATATAAGATCGTCTCTAATTCGTTTAAGGTACTCAATATGTTTATTAATAAATCAAAAACTCCAGTTGGATTTTGTTCTGATCTCGTTTATCAATTTACATGTAATGTGTGTAATTCCACATACATTGGAGAGACTTCCCGTCATCTCTGTACTCGAGTTCTAGAGCATTGTCGATTGAAGGGTTTGACCAATATTAGTGAACACAATAGAGGCTGTAAAAGTGAAATACGAATGTCCGATTTTAGAGTTTTGTTGAGAAGTTGTAATAATTATTTGGAACACGTGATATGTGAAGCATTGCTGATAAGGTCATTGGATCCAAAGATTAATGTGCAAAGTGCTGTGACTGTGAATGTTTTGTATGTTTTTAAATAGTTTACGTATGTTAAATCATGTTTGTTTTTTTAATATTATTAAAATAATTGAAAATTTTAAATTACGTTAATTTTTTAAAAAATTATAATATAAATGAAAATTTTAAATTACATTAATTTTTTAAAAAATTATAATATAAATGAAAATTTTAAGTTAATTAAAAGTGATTTGAATATATTTTTTAAATATTTATTTATTACAAAATTAAATATTTAAAAAATAATTTGTTTAAATTAAATGTTAATTCATAATATTTTTAGTTGATTTTAGGTACCTGAAGATGATAGTTATGCTATCGAAATATATCGTACGAAAAGTTTTTTATTGGCGTTATTTTTTAATTAAATCGTTGCCAAATTTATTTAGTTATTTATTAAAAAAGACTTGAATTATTTTTATACTTATAATTTTAACAATCATATCCATAAACCCACAAGGAAAGGAGCTTAAAATGACACTTACAAAGATTTATCGTAATTAGCTGTAAATTAATAGATACTGAAAACATGTGCAAAATATTCAAATATTAACAAAAGAAGTCTGATTAATATTTTTTTATAAAATCAGCGGATATTTATTAAAATTTTTAATTTACTATCATTATTTTTTAAATTTATTTTTACAGCATTTAAAAAATGTCTAAAATTCAAACGAATTTAAAGGGAAAAATAAAAAAAAATTCACTCAATTGATTGTTTAATCAAATGTTTTTGTTTTAAAAATAATAAATTTACTGATTTGTATTTTCTAATATCAAAGAGGTTCAGATATCTTGTAATTTAATAGAAATCTCATTATCACATTATATAAAATCTAAATCCTTCTTTGAATCAATTATTTCCCTTTTATAATGAAATTTGAGTAAAAAAAATTTGAAAATTTATGTTATTTTAAAAAAAATTATTTTTCATTTTTTTAAAAAATTCAATTATTGGATGAAGTAAGAAAAAAATTTGAGTGAAATAACGAAATTAATCAAGATCAGATATTTTCATTTGAATGAATTTTATGAATATTGGATATCTAATTTTCTTAGAAATGAAAATTAAATTTAAAGTTGTGGAAATTTATTTTTCTATAAAAACACTTGAGAAAAAAAACTAGAATTAATACATTGAAATTTTACAGTTACTTATATAGTTTTTGATGGCCATGAATCATAGGAATCAAGCGTGTAAATGGATGGAGTTGTGTAATAAAACTTTATCTAAATTCTGGTAGTAGAGCTCGTTAATATATATATTTAAAGAAAACGCCAATAAACGACTCTTAGTACGATTTATTTCGACAGCATAACTGTCATATGTATGTGGCATTACACCAATTACATGTAAATGGAGAGAAAGTCATCGATTGCGTTTTTGGATTTGTTAATTCAACGCAAAGATAAACAGTATGAAACAGAGATTTATAGAAAACCAACTGATACTGGTCTTTATACTTCTCCAGAAAGCTTTTGTGAATTTAAGTATAAGAGAAATATGGTGAAAGGATTGATTTATCGTTCATGGGCTTTATCTTCTACTTTTGCTAATTCGGTAAAAAGTGTTGATAAATTGGTTGAGTTGTTGATAAAGAATGGATATTCTAAATCATTTTTATTGTTGATGATAAAAGAGACTGTTGATAAATTGATTAAAAATCCTAAGGATCCATGTTGTGGAAAGTCTGAATGTAATTTGTCGGATGGGTGTGAATTGAATGTTGATCTGGGTGATGGTAAAAATGGATATAAAAAAATTGAGCCTAAATATGTGTTAGTATTGCCGTACTCTGAAGGCTTTACAAATTATAAGAGGAAGTTGGGTAAACTGATAGGAAATTTAGAGTATAAGATCGTCTCTAATTCGTTTAAGGTACGCAATATGTTTATTAATAAATCAAAAACTCCGGTTGGATTGTATTCTGATCTCGTTTATCAATTTACATGTTATGGGTGTAATGCCACATACATTGGAGAGACTTCCCGTCATCTCTGTACTGGAGTTCTAGAGCATTGTCGATTGAAGGGTTTGACCAATATTAGTGAACACAATAGAGGCTGTAAAAGTGATATAGGAATGTCTGATTTTAGAATTTTGTTGAGAAGTTTTAATAGTTATTGGGAACGAGTGATATGTGAAGCATTGCTGATAAGGTCATTGGATCCAAAGATTAATGTGCAGAGTGCTGTGACTGTGAATGTTTTGAATGTTTTTAAATAGTTTACGTATGTTAAATCATGTTTGTTTTTTTAATATTATTAAAATAATTGAAAATTTTAAATTACATTAATTTTTAAAAATTAGAATATAAGTAAAAAAATTTAAAATTTAAAATTAATTTAAAATATATTTTTAAAAATATTTATATATTTAATTTAATTTATAAAATATTTTCATTTTTATATTTATAATATTTATTTAAGAAACTTTAAAAAATTAGTTAAAAGTATTTAAATATTTTTCAAAGTGTTTATTTATTAAAATATTAAATTAATATAATATAAAAAAAATAATTTGTTTAAAATATAAGTTAATTCATAATATTTTTAATTGGTTTTTTGTACCTGAAGATGACAGTTATGCTGTCGAAATATATCGTACGAAGAGTCCTTTATTGGCGTTTTCTTTTAATTAAGTCGTTACCAAATTTAATTAATTATTTATTTATATGTGTATATATTTACAAAGCAAGACAGATATTAGTTAAGCAATTATAACACTTCAAAAGTTGTGGAAGAAAATAAAATATTTTCACAAGCAAATATTAATTGAATTCATAAATTTAAAATAGTCTTCTCTGATCTATAGTTTTACTAACAAAATGTCTTACGTTTTCAATATTTCTTCGTCAGTTGAAAACTTCATACATTTGACAATGAGCAGATCCCATTATATTGGATAAGCACTCGCATAATTGAAAGGTTGACCTTGTAACCTAATGATCATTGTTGAACAAAAACTAAATTTGCGGAAATTGATGGCGTTTCATTTGGAATGGGAAAGAACCTTAATTCTGTTGTAAGTCAATGCGATTTTTAAGAACTCATTCTTCTTTATTATTAAAGTTATGATCTTAGCATCAACATAATTTCCATGCAATTGTTTTGCATGCATACTACTCAACAATCATTGCGGTTTTTAATTTTAAAATGAATGGTAACGTTGATAGCCATTGCTTGTTAATAAATTCATTTGGGAAATATTGCTTCTTTTGGATCATGGTTTCAACGTTTCAGTTGGTTCGAGTAGACTCCAATTTTTCAAGTTGATTTCTGATACATTGTAGATTTTTGTTACTAAAATGACTTATTTAAAAATTGCTTTAATTTAGTCAGGAGCTGAGGTGAGGATTTCTTTTCTAGAAATGGAACTAATAATATTTCTTCTTCAGCCATTAAGGTTGTCTGTTAATTTACCATCGGCCAATTCATGAAGTCGTGATGCCCTGGAAATTTATTTTGATTTTTGTGCTTCCTTTTTTATATTTTGCCTTTAGCTCTGACGTAACACATCAAAGTGTAGTTCAGTAAGGTTTTCCAGAATCTCCAGTGTCATTAAGAAATATCGCGGTTCAGTATTATAATTGTTAGGATATAATTAAAAAGGAATATCGAGAAATTCGAAACCATAAGAAATCAACAAATTATCGAATTAAAATTTGAAAAATAGGTCAGATGCAGATAAGATGATGGGAAAGATCATTGTGAGAATGGATTAATCAGAATGTGATAAAAATAGTCAAAATGTATAAAAACAGAAAATTGTTAATTAATTAAATTATTAAAGGAAAATCCGAGTTGGTAAACAACAAGAAAAGCAAATAAAAGAAAATTCAAAAACCAATATCAGGACAACATGGTTATTAGGAGCAAATAAGAGAAATATTATTAGAGAAAAGGCGCGGCTAGGGTAATTAATTATTTTGGTGTAATATGTCAAATGAATGACAATTGATTTCGAAATCAATAATCAATCAAACTATATAAAGAAAGCCAAATTCAGAAACGGTTAGCAATAGGCCCTAGGTAGGGACGAAGAAACTGAGAACAGGATATTATGAAATAGGTCGATTATCGAGAATAGAAACATAAGAATTAAAATTACCTATAGTTTTATCGTGATTCAAAAGACAAATTTAAATGTCTGATTATGCTATGCAGGTGCATATTGTTAAAGTAATATTACTTTCATGTGGTAGCCCGAGTACTTGTCGAGTGCCCCATCGTAAAATAAAGATAGAAATAGAAATTTTTAATATAGGTCATTTGTTTGTATTCAATATTTATATGATTTTTATTCATTTTATTCATAAATAAAATTTTGTAAATCATTTTTATTTTTGGTTCTTAAAAAATCTTTAAAAATTGAATCCTTTATTCAACACGGCGGTATTCTACTGTTCCATTTTAATGATTGTATTTAATTACATTTTCTCTTTTATATTTGAACGATTTTGTTTAAATTAATATATTTGATTTTTTTTAATATTTATTTTAAAATCTAATATCCCCTTCCAGTTTTTATTGATTTTTCACTAGATTTCTCAGGGTGAAATTTTTTATATTGATTATTGTTCTCTCAATTTGATGGAATTATTGGAAATTATTGGAAATGAAAAAAAAACATTTTCCCTTTTTTAATATGCAAATGTTTGACAGTGTAATTAGTATGAAATATTATCCTATACGCCTATTGAAATGTCGTTTTATGAAATATTATGCAAATTATGTTTGCAGTAATAGTTTAAGGTTGCATAAAATATCATTTTAAGGCGTATTTTGTTTTAATTTCACTAAAACTTATGAAATCTATTTTTAAAGGTTGAAAATGATTGAATTCACAAATTAAACAATTTTTTTACTGATACATTAATATTATTTTTAATTAATTAATAAATAAATAATTTATTTATTATATAATATATATTTCCAAATGTTTAATTTAAACTATTTATTTCTTTGGCTATTGAAACTTCATTTTAATATAAATATAGAAAGATTATTTATTTCTCTACGAGATTTCAATATTCCATAAGTCTGTAACATATTAATTTTATGGGGCCATTAAATCTTATTCCTCTAAAAAATTGTCTTTATGTTAGTTTCATTTTCCTAATGTATATCGTCGAAATGAAAATATTACAAATAGAAAATCATACATCATTTTGTAAAAAAATTTTTTAATATATAACATTTTAAAATGTGTTTTTGTTTTAATGTTTTGAATTTTATTACGTCACAACTTTTTGACTTTGACATTTATTAAATGAAAAATTCAATTAATTATATTTTATATAAATTTAAATTCCTTGGATTATATTGTAAAAGGATTCCTGTGGATATTAACCTATAAAATGTAAAAATATAATTAATATTTTTTCTGTTTTTATCTTTCGTCTTATAGAATTTACAAATTTCAGAGATATTATAAATTTTTCGAGATATTAAAGTACAAATATTCGTATCTTTTATACATATACCGAGTGTTTAAAAAGGTGATAGACGATAAAGAATTTAAATATTTTGCAAATCATTTTAAATAATATAAATATTTTAGTTTGTTTTATTGCATCAGTATAATTAATTTTATTTTATTGAAATGGTTAAATTTTCAATTAACTATAGAGTGTTTTTACTAAAAAGCTATTATAGGTTAAAATATACAATTTTGGTACAGAGAGAATGGATGAAAATCAAAAACGGTAAACATCCAACAAGGGAAACAATAAACAACCTAATATTGTCTATGTTGAGAAAATTCCATTACAAGATATCCAGAATGCATGTAACACTGTATTAAAAATGTGTAAACTTTCCATTTATGTAGATGGTGAACACTTTGAGCATTTATTGTAATTTCTGTTTTAAATAAAATTTAAATATCTGTTTTCTTAAATAATAATAAAAAAACAACATTTATATTGTTTTAAAAATATTTATAAATAAATAGAATCTGTCTATTACCTTTTGAAACACTCGATATATATATATTTTAAATTAAAAATTATAGTAAATAGTTATTACAATTTGTATTGAATGCTATCAAATTCTGACATCATAATGGTAGCATTTCAAAAAGTTTACAATTATCTGCCATTCAATCAAATTAATATATTTTTTATTTTGTTATAAACTAATGTCAATCATCTTTTTTATTTATTAATGTTTTTTTACAAAAGTATTACAATAATAATTTGTGAGTAGTGTTATTATTTTAGTTTTCAAAAATTATTATTTAAAATATTAAAAACACATTTTTCAAAGTATAAATCTGATGAAATTATTATTTATATCCTTTATATTGTCGAGATTCAGTAACTATTTATGAGTGCAGATTCGGCATCTTTTTGTGTAGCAATGTAAATATTATTTTAACATAAACAAAATTTAATCACAATATTATATTTTAATAACGTGTTATTATTTTAATAAATATGCTAAAAAATATTTTTTAAATCTTTAATAAAATAATAGTTTACATGAAATGAAAATCCGAAATTTCATTTTATGGTTTTGTTTTTTTAATGTTTGTTTAAAATAGTTCATTTGGAAAATAAACGGAAATGAGAATAATTTTATCTAGATATTCATTTGAAAGGATTTACTTTTTATTCCGTGAATCGAGAAATAAACAATAAATTATTTTTTCATTATATTACAAAAATTTATTTTAATTTCATGGATTTAATTCAAATATTCTGTAAAATTTTTTGTAATTTAAATTAATTTGACAACTATTTCTTCCAGGGTGATTATGGTAACATATCGGAACGAGTAGCTTTGAGAAAAAATCTTCAATGCAAACCTTTCAAATGGTATCTTGATAACATTTATCCGGATTTGTTTGTTCCGTCAGATGCCTTAAATAGTGGAGAGGTAAGTTTAAAATGTTATTTTAAATGCATAATTTCTTTGTGCCCACTGTAGTAACCCTTCTTTACTTGTGAGTCAAACCAATCACTCCTTTGTCCATCAATTCACAGGTTAAAATAAGCCATGATATATACAATTTTAACAGTTATTTCCCTCTTGTTTTCAAATTTTTTTTTATCAACTTGCCTGTAGTCTTTAATGGACAGTAAAATTTATTCATACCTAAGAAAATTTATACGGTCCGCCTCAATGCGTTGTTGGGAACTAGAAGGTTAAATTCAAAATAGGCGTAATAGCAATTGTTCTTGTGATATAAATAAAAGGATAGTACAAAAAAGAAAAATATAGCATAATTATTTTTTTTCTAAATATCTGATATAAATAAATATTTTTCTGAATGTTTAATGTAAATAAAAAAATTTCCTAAATTTAAAAAGATATTTATATAAACGTTCCAATATAAAACTATAGTGCTATATCTGAAGCCAATTTTACCCCTAAAAATGACAGCATTTCTAAGAATCCAAATTTTCAAAGAATTCGGAATTTCTCAAACTTTTCTCTAGTGTATTTTTGGTAAATATTTTGACCTTTATCCTTATAAAATTAAATTACCGTAAGATCTCAAGCCTTTTGGTCATGCGCGTAGACAGATGAATGGACCGGGGCAACAATCATTGCAACAAAATGGTATAATAAACCTTTAATAATATCAAAATCAAAACATGCAATCCTCGGGTTTATAACAGATATGATATTTTTGAGTTTCAAAGTGTCTTCTAAATTTTGATCGCTATCAACTTATTGTGATGAATTTGTCATGCAAAAATAGTTTTAATTTCCAAGTCAAAACTGACGACAAAACGCAATGGAAGAAACGGACTGATTATTTTTAAGTATTCATCTAAAAAATTTTTGATAACTTTCGATGAGCATGTAAGAGAGTTTCACAAAAGAAAACGTCGTATAAATGGTTAATTTTGTTAAATTTAAAATAACGAATTCCTAGTTGAAAAAATTGTTCCCCTTTCCCACCCCCTGACTAAGCCGCTGCTACTGACCGTTGATTTTATGGTTTCATTTTGTGTCAATTTTACATCATGGTGTTAAATATTAACTTATAATTGTTGTTTATATTTTTAATTTTATTGTTTAAAAAATATCAATCGGCCTTTATTGTTGTTTCAATTTTAATAAAGATTAAATTTGTCAGATTCGAAACATGGTCAAACCAATGTGCGTGGATGGAAATATAGATGGTCATGATCAGACTGTGCCAATAATATCCTATCCTTGTCATAATCAAGGTGGAAACCAAGTACGAGAAAAATAAATAAAATTAATGTTCATGTTACGTTTTATTTGTAGTTCTGGATGTTGAGTAAAACAGGAGAAATTCGTAGAGATTTATCATGCTTGGATTTTGATGGAAAACAGCTTACCGGTTATCCTTGTCATGGTGCGCTTGGAAATCAGTTTTGGAAGTATATGGAAGTAGGTGTTTTCATGTTAATAAAAAAATGACTTTCATTTTTTTATATCTAGTCTAAGCAAATAAGGCAGATGAATCATAATTTATGCATAGAACTTGCTGAAAAAGATGACAAATTAATAATGGCTCCTTGCTCAAACTCTTTACGCCAGAAGTGGTTATTTCCTTCAAATACTAAGAAGATCAGTTTATAATTATTTATATATTTTGCAATGAGGTATTTTCATTTGTTAATTTATTTTAAATTTCTATGCCAATGTCATTATTATTATTATTATTATTATTATTATTATTATTATTATTATTATTATTATTATTATTATTATTATTATTATTATTATTATTATTATTATTATTATTAAAAAGGTAGCGAGCAGTAACTTACCGACCACCTATTCAAACACATTTATTAACCCATAAGCTTCGAAGAATTTTCTTTAAATCTTTCTCTTTATACGGTGTATTTTCGTGGTTGCATTTTCTACAGACTAAATAATCATGTTTATACAGATTCATGTGAGCCACTTGAAACAGTAATAAATTTAAAACGGTTGAAAATGTTCTTCCTCACCGAGCTATTGCTATAAGGATAAACACGGTCTTCGTAAATTAATACTTGAAAAATTTTGGCCTTCATATTGAGAGCGCTATCAGTTATTAGTAGATTTTGTGAAAATAAGTATTATTGAAACACTTTTATTAAGTAATTTTTAGTTATTAATAGCCTAATTTTAACACAAATAAATAGTTCATTCGAAAATTTATTATTTTCTTTGCTACTTAGTTTATTGTTTATATAGAGAATGGGAAAAATTCTTAATTGTTTCTATGGGTATTTTAAATAATAAATTCATTATTTTATGCAAATACAATATCTGAATATATGAAAATATTGACTAAACATTTCGTTCTGTCAACGTAATAATTAATTCAATATAATAAATTATTTTTTACATAATTTTATTACATATATATGAAACTTTAACATTATATTACACGATTTTTAAATTGAATCTGTTATATGTAGCTAATTTGTACGGAATACCCAGATGAAATTGCTGTAGTGAGTTTTAACTGAAAATACAAAATCATATTTGATAAGTGTGAATATATCCAATCGTATTTTACAGCTGTTTTCGTTTGACTGCATCGTCTTTGTGTATTACTTCGTGATTTCACTAACAAATTGCAATTTCTAAATGAATGACCTTCCTTACCGCATATTAAGCACTTGTCCTTCAATGGACATTCAAATCGCATATGGTCATTTTGTCCACAATAAAATCATTGACCAGGTTTAAACCTTTCTTCTACTGATTCTGGTAAACCGCAACATCTATTGTAAATCTTCCATGCGATATGTTTTATTGAAACTAAAGGTGGTGGTCTACGCTCCGTAGTTGTCCTCATTGTATTGTTCTACCACTGGTTTCACTTTATCAAATTGTCTTTCGTTTCTTTCATTTCTATTTTGGTAAGTTATTTCTGTTTGACGATTTGGGTATATTCTGTTATTAAAAGGTTTTTGAATCCATTGCTTCTGTTTATCTTGAGTAACGTTTGCATAAGTCGATTTAACTACTGCTTGCTAAATTTCTAATTTCATCTCTTGTAATACTGGCCTTCGTCGATAAATTTTCTTTCAAACGATCGTTCCGAACTCTGTTGCATAAAATCAGTTTGACAGTGTTTTCTTTTGAAATTTCACAGTCATAAACTTCGTTTTCGAGTTTCATTACTCGAATTTCAAATGTAACGAATCTTTCAACGTGGTTTTGTCTCACAGATGATAATTCACAAATTTTATCCATAATGGATTTCTTTTTTGTAAATGTGTCGTTAAACCATTCACGAGCATTCTTTCCAAAGGATAGACGCCTTTTCAGATAAAAGTAAGTCAAAAATACTGACTAAGTTCAAATCTTTAAGGAGCATCCAATCTTCAATGCCCTTGAGCCATTGCTCTGCTTCTGTCATGCTTCGGTCGACGAATCTTCTGACAGTAAAATTTAAAATGTTTTTTTTCCAGTTTAGGCAATAATCAGCTTCCTATTCCGAATTCTTGTTACCGCATGAATCGGTTCGATTTTTCGGCGTGGTCGCCAGTTACAATCTCTCCAAAAACCATAATTTATAACAATTTATTTAATTCAAAAAGTTCTAATTAATTCTGAATATTAAAACAAAATTTTAATATTCATTATTATTAAACGTTTAAATTAATTTAAATGAGAATAATTTGTTTGCTCTTAGTTGGTTTAAATATCACGATAAAACTCAGTTTTTGAATAAGATAAATATTTGGATTAGAAAAACAAATGACTTCTGATTATGAAGTAAATGAAAGTGTTTTAACAATATCTAACACTGTTTAAAAATAGATATATTTTTGTGGAGATATTTATTAAAAATGAAATATAATACTGCAAATCAAATACTAAAATAGGAATGTGATTTGTAATGAAAAATCATCAATGCTTGAGAAAATATTAATTAGAAATCACACATTTTTATCTTTAATTTCGATATCAATTTTAAACAAAAAATCTCATGAAATCGCAAACCTTTCCTGAAATCTACAAAAAAAATTTTCAATTTGAATTTGATAACATCTTTAAATTTATCATTTATAATTCAAAAATTCTTAATAATTTTACTTAAAAATACGTTATTAAAAATACGTTATTAAAAATACTTATAAAAAATATTATTTTGTTGATAATAAAAATTATAAAAAAAAATTTTTCTTTAGTATTAGGTTATTTTATTTACATGACATTTCAAAACAGTTGAATAAAAAAACTATTAAAAAGGTTATGTTGAAAATCCGTGATAAATATTGATTAAAAGATTGATTTATAATCTGAAACAAAATGAAGATATAGAAAATTAAAAATCGAAATAGTTAAACAATTGAAGCATGGCAGTTTCTACAATTTAACTCTACTTTGTGTCACTTGCATTTAAATTTAGTTTGAAAACAAAATTCTATTTTAGTTTTTTGAGTTATTGTCATATTTTTTAGCTTATCTAAATTGATTATGGAAAAGTAATTTGATTTTTATTTTCAGCAATACGGCCTTGTGAAGAAAAATTATTTTTATTTTCTTAATCAATTTTGGTATCCAGGCTGTGATTATATTGGTTATTTATGTTTTTAATAAATACTAGGAAAGTTTTTTTGTTTCTATCAATACAATATGGACCTAATTCAAATGGTGAAATGAGTCAATTTGGATGAATCGCATAATAAAATGTCAAATCATATTCCTTATAAATAAATAAGGTATCAAAGAATGGACAATATTTTTACTAAATTGGAATTTTTTGTGTCTAAGATGGATAACAAACTGAGCAAGGCATCCAATGCTTAAAAAATTAAATTCGAGTCCATATCAGTGATTAACATACAATAACTATATAGAACATAGTGGTGATTATGATCATTAAGCTTACCGTCATATTTGAGGTTGTAATCGTTCTGATCGCTTAGCGAGTCAATTCACTAATCCATTTATTAAACAGGACGTGGAAGTAAAATTATTGTTAACTTATACCAAATTAATAAATTAAATAAACATAATAAACTCAAAATATTTAAAACTACCTGTTTTCAATATACCATGCTTCTTGACCTTTCGTGCGTTCTTTCTACCAATCGATCCGTTCTTAGTTTTAAGCTGTTGATGATTTTGTTTTTGAATGGAACGGTAATTTTTTGTCATCCACTTCAATACAGTCTTTTGCTGGTAGCATACTCAATATAAGTTGTTTCATACACTTTAACCCAATAAATAAAATCTGCCCCAAGATTTTTACTTTGCCCTTTACTACTATCTACATAAGCCACTCTTACTTTTGATTGTGCCACCTGAATCTTTAGATTTCTTTTGAATATTTTTTGTCACATATCCATTTAAATTAGTTTGATTTCATAGGATGTACTAGAACTTTTTCTGACAGTCATGGAAAATGGATACAATTAGACCAAAATTTGTAATATAATGAAGTATTTAATAATAGCTAGCAACGTTCCCTTTAAGTCATGAGCAGCAGTGCGCGCAAACTTAGCTGCGTTGAGCAGCTTTTAAAATCAAGTAAGCAACAAAATACTGTTAGGGTATTACGGAAACGCACAGCAAAATCAATAAAACACTAAAATGATAAAAGTGCAATATTAAATAAAAAATTTATAAAAATTCGAAAGTAGTATTGATCGGGGGGAATTGGTATGGTTGAACGCCAAATTGAGAGACGAGTCCAGAAATAAAAATTTAGTGAGGGGTCCCTATAAAATAATATAAGACAAAAAAAGAAAAATCATTTTAAAAAATTAATTACTAGTGGGAAACCCGAGAGATGTGGAAAATCCGAGAGATTAGGAAAACCCGGAGTGTAGACGGAATAATATAACAGGGTAAAGTGTCCTAAACAATTATAAATGGGCGGCACTGAGCTACGGAGAGGTAATTATTTCGTAATTAGTAATTTAGTAATGGAGCAAACGTTGTTGACAAATGTCGGCTAAAGAGGTATGTGGAAAGTAATTATTGTTAATAATTTAATAATGTAGCAAATGTTGTTGACAATCATCGGAAAATAGTCTGAGCATGAGTATAAAAGGAAAAGGGGAAAACACGAAAGGACCAGTAGATCGACGTGAACGACTAGTGTAACTAGGTTAGTAGAGGAATCTAAACCCAAGTAAAGTCAAAGTTATCTATCAGAAAGGGTGGTTCTCCATTGGACAACCTACCCTAAGATAATCAAAGTCATACGGTGGTTGAGAGATGCAAATAAATTACTGAAATTGTTATTACAAAACGTTGAAATAAACCAGATTGAGTTGTAACTGTGATAAAGTGCAAATAAAATTATTCTGTGTTGGGTTTGCTTATTTGATTCAAAAAGGACACGAGGAGTCAGAGGGAACAGACTTTCAATAATAATAACCCAACTATACTTAAATGTAATTTTAATAGGGCTTCCAATACCGGGATCTCGAATACCGGAATCCCGGACAATTTTCTGACCGGGATTGAAAACCGGTATCAATGTAGAAATACCGGTATTTCGGTATTATAACAGTTGATAAAATGGGTTGATAAAAAATTGGAAAATAATCACAAAAATTTACAATAAAATTTTCTTGGAAGAAAACAAAAAAATTTTTCGGATTAAAATCTACATCGGTACATTTATTACACATACTGAGCCGATTATGTCAACATCGTGTAATAGCGCTGCTGGGCATATTAAGCTGATTTTTATGGTTTATCTTTATGTCCGGGGAAGAGTCCTGTTTAGACAAATAAATGATATGTTAAAATAAGAAAATATAAAATAGTCGGATTAAGATCCTATAAATTTACTAATTAGCTTTAATATTTTCAATAAAGGTTGTATTTTATATTTTCTCCTTTTTTTCTAATAATTAAAAATAGCATAACGTATTTAAATACTGATTAATCTATATTTATTATTAGATAAGTTACTATATATTTACATTATGTATGTTGAATTGTAATATTTTAAATATTAATATTGATAAAAATAAATTGTTATCACCCCTAAAAAATGAATACATTTACTGAGCATTGAAAGGGACAGGACGAAGCGTTGAAAAAAAAGAACAGGTCGCTAAATGTAAAAAGTGCGGAAAAGAAATAAAGTGCACATGAGGATCCACAAGTGGCCTTCATACTCACTTAAAAACAATACATGGACAAAATTTTAAAAAGAAATGTGAATTTACTAATGATGTAGAATCATGTGTTTCTAAACCGCCCAGATTGTTGATAACAAACTATTTTAAGAATAATAAAAACGAACAACTTACTGAAGTGCTGGCCAGAATGACGGCTCGAGATGGTTTATCTTTTAATATTTTTATAAAATCGCATGACATAAGAGAAGGTTTAAAGGCAAGAGGATTTAAAAATATCAATGTACATTCTGTTGGAGGAACGATGTGGAATATCGGATTAGTGCGCGCTTATGGATCCGTTCCAGCTGAAAAATGTTTATCCCTCGTAGAAAAAAAATTAAGGGATTTTAATTTAGATATATCTAAAGATATAGTTGGAGTAACTACTGATGGTGCATCAATTATGGTAAAACTAGGAAAAACTATTGAGGCTGAAACTCACGACATAAAGGGGATCGAACGATCTAAAGCGACCACAAGTCTTCTAACGACAGCTCGTTGAACCCAGTGAGACTGTCCGAGAAATTACAGCATTAGTAATCGCGCTCACTTTTTGCGGACAATCCACCCACTTGAACACAGTTCCAACGTTGCTCAGCAACGGGTGTTGAGTGGTAGCAAGAAATATTTATATGGTGTTACCTGGGCAACCATATAAAGATTTAAACAAACAACAGTACCCAGTAACCCACCAAGTGTGTTGGGCCAGAACACAAACAGCCTTGAGAAATGTTTAAATGGATCGGTAATACACATGCAAACATAACAAGCAAATTTAAAATAAAACCTATTAAAACACCAATTAAACCCTACCAAATATGAGGAAAAAGAGAATTAAATATAAAATAATAAACATAAAAATTAATTAAAATAATAACAAAATGCAACAAGATTCGCACGATACAAACACAAATATAACATGAAAACCCAAAAAATTCGACCGAGAATTAACAAATTAATAAAAGTTCATGAAAATGAAACTTAAATCAAAAAATTTGAATTAGAAATAATTCAATAAAAATTCTAAATGAAAAGTTATTAAAATAAATTGAAAAATAATAAAATTAAAGATTAGAATACACTAGAAAATAACAAGGTTGAATTTTGTTTTACTACATCAAATTTAACACGCGAGGTTAGGGACAGAAAATATGTATAAATACCGATTCATTTTCACATTAAATTTAACCATAAAACCATTTTGAATCAAAATTTGATTTAGAATTATTGATTAAAAATCTATCACGAAGCCTTAATTTTAGGTGAGAAATGGTTTTATTTTGGAGCTCTCTCTCCACGTCACATCCTCGCAACCTCGGTAGAGCTCTGCTTGGATGTCGGCGTGGGGAGAGATGCATTTTTTATGTCTTTGTGAATTATTGTTGGTCAAGTAATTTTGTATTTTAGTTACTTAATATGTTAATAAATATTTATAATATTTAAAATTGTTTTATATCTTTAATAAAATCATTTTGTCGAAATTTTTCCGGCCCACAGCCAACACACATCGCAAGTTAGTAAAATATATACAGTACAGATTCGTGTAAGCGCGTGGAAAATCGCCAATGATATGTACCCGTGAAGACCCAGCGTGCGGAACGCAGGGGTCGTATCGTCAATACGATCCCGCATAGAAGAAACGAGAAATAAGGGAGAAGTTTTCTGGCTGCTTCCTCGTTTCTCATTTCTGTAAAATCGACCTAAAATAATCTACACACGGCTCAAAATCATCACACCGAGTAGTCCAGTGGGCACTCATTAAATATAATATAAACACAATATGCGCCTAAGGCTTATTAAAGGGCAAGGGTACGGGGAATAAATTTCTTTGTTAATTAAAGATAAATTAATATGAATTCGTTAATTAAAAATAAATTAATTTGTTAATTAAAGATAAAATAATGTAAATTCGTTGATTAAAGATAAAATAGTGTAAATTCGTTGATTAAAGATAAATTCGTTCGTTGCTTAAAGATAAAATAAAATAAATTCGTTGCTTCAAAATTAAATTAATACAAATTCATCGATTAAAACTGAATTAACCCGAAATCGTTGTTATAGAGTAAAAAATAGAATCGTTGATGAATTAAATTTGTAAATGAATTAAATTGATGGAATTAAATTTTAATTAATAATTAATATGAATTCAAAGAAAAGAAAAACCATAAATTTACTTAAGTAGTTGAAGGAAAAATCCAATGATTGCACCCCATAATTTCAGCACCATAATCTAAATCCAAATCAAAGTACGAGAAAATGCATTTTCCTGAACCATTTCATAAGAAAATGAGAATTGAATAAAACAATTGAACGTCATCGAAAAGTAATAAAATTTATTCCAATAAAAATAATTGTTCCATCGTCCGATAAAGAGTAAAGAACGTCATCGAGAACCAATAAAATTCCATTAAAATGATTCTTCCAATAGTTGATAAGGAGTAACTCCCGAATTCCTATGACGACGTTAAAGTTGTGCGAAATTAAAAATCATAAAGTAGAATACCAACCATTTGCAGAACCCGTTGTAGAATCACCCTCGGCAAACCAAACAGAAATACTTAACAATATCTAAAGAGAATTAATAACATCAAAAACTGATACATAAAGTAGAAAACGTACCAAATCACGGAATGTCGAGTTGTCGACAATCGCCGAAAATCAATAATCGACCATTGATCATTTCACCCCGCAATGATCGGAATCCGACAAACTCGAAAGGATGTATATTCTAACTGTGAATAGGGTCAACGACTTAAATAATCAGAATTAGTTTACCATTAATAATTTAATAATTTCAGCATCCGGAGAATTGACTGAAACGAATCAATAAATCTGATCAGGAAAATTTTCATAATGGAATTTACATCACATTCAGAGGAGACGACCATAAAACCAGGAACGTTCTTGAAGGGAGAAGGACCGAGAAAATTGGTCGCCATAAATAGTGGTAACTCATTTTGAATTTTATACTTATCGTCTTTAATGATAATTAAATGATTATAATTGCGATGTCTCTTGTTATTAAATGATTTTAATTTTCTTGTTTACAAACAATGTTAATTTTATTAAACTGTTTAAACCATAAGATACCATTCATAAGATAGTTTGGATTCTAGCGTATAGTGTTATCAACCTGGACGGTTTCATATCAATGTTAACAATATCTCGTTGAATTACGGTTAGAAGGAATAGTTCCTGTAGTTAAAGGTTCTGAGTCTCATTGAGGAAAGCGATAGTTGATATTTGTCTCTTAATATTTACAAATCTGATTCATAAATCGTAGATTAAAATATTTATTTCAAGATCTAATTCACAAATGCATTATCTGATGCATATGGTGAATCAACATTAGAATTAATTCGCTAATATCTTATCTCTAGTTTAGATACTTATTACTTACTGATACACCTATTGAATTAAAACAAAAATTGTTAATATTGGAGGAGTTGCATATTGTTAAATATTTTCCACAATCTAGATTCCGAACCCCTCGAGGATTGATGATGCAATATTTAAGGAAAAGATCTACTTAATAAGAGTCTTAATGATATCTACGATAAGACAATATGATGTGACATCTTCTTAATCTATAATATATTTAATCATGAAATACATTTTTCTAAACCATAATAATAAACGAAGAAACACTATGACGCTAAATACCTGAAATATATTTCAAGGGAATTATTTCCAACATCAATCTGCAATCATAATTCGTGTCAAATACTGTTGACCAAAACTACAAGTTAAATCATCTCAATAAATGCGTTGCTGAGGCTTTCCCGTAAGTGGATACCCTATTGACAATGTTTAATTTTAGCTCTCAATTCCACCATTTCCCTTGCAGATCGCTGGAGATGGGCTTTGGCCCAATACCGCCAAGAACGATGTCCGGATTTCCCGCCGTCGAAATTCGTCGACCGGGATAATCTGGGAGTGGGCACGTCTACTCAATGGAGCCCGTCGGAAGAAATATATCAGCAGGCCCGGCGGCAATTAGAAAACCTGGTGTCGCAACAACGAGACCTGAATTCGCAGGTGGCCCGAGCTCGCCAGCATTTGGCAAATGTAGAAGAAGATTTGTGGGCGGGTCGGATCGCCAACTCGTACTGGCACCCCCAACAGACCTCACCAAACAACGCGGCCCAGACCCGCAATACTAAAAGGCCGACGATGGCAATTTCCGGCTTCACACCTGAAGAGTGGGTGGCGAGCCAATTCCCCTAACAGTTGTGACGATTCCATTTGTTTTAAATCAATATTAGTAACTTGTGATTTCTTGCTACTCTTATTTCAACATTAAAAATAAAATTTGTAAACTTGTCGTTAGTTGTTTCTACATGATAAAATTCTTCTTCTTACTACATGAATTTTGTTTAAATTAACACTAATATGATGTGATTATACCCTTAACATGAATTTCTATACTTAATTTTGTTTGTATTAGCTATGGATCCTACTCGATTATTGCAACAGGAACTATCCCGAGCACAACAGATCAACCAATCACTCTACGGACAAATCATCCAGCTTACCAAGGAGGTACAGCAAGTGAAATCTACCTGGGTGGACCCAGCCAGACTAAAATCCATCTACCAACGCCTAACAGCGGCCCAAAAGGGCTGGGCAGAAGAGCGTCAGTTAAACCAGAGTCTCCGGACTCAAATCCGAGGGCTGGAAGTCGCCCTGACAGCAAGTCGGGAAGGGCAAGCGGTAACTTACCCGTTCATCTTTGCCCCATCCCAGTTACCCTACCAGACTCAGGCCCACGATCCTACACCGGCCAAAGATTCTCCAACCGTCCCATCCAGCAGTCGTCGACCGGGATGCAAAGAACGTGCCCGCCGCAAAGCCGAACGGCTATTGGACAAAAATAATCTTGAATAATTGACTTGACAGATGAACTACATTTTTCTTTAAAAATTATAATTGTGATTAAATCAAAATTAGTATATTCTTGATATAATTAAAAATGGAATGATCATCGGAAGGTCGTGAATACTCTCATTATGTCGTCGGAAAAATAGTGCCCTTCTCCTACTAGTCAACATGAATTCCGAATTTCCACACAAGGGACAGAATAAAGCGAGCATAGGTCTTCTAACGACAGCTCGTTGAACCCGCGGGTTGTCCGGGCAATTACAGTATTAGTAATAGTGCTCAATTTTTGCGGACAATCCACCCACTCGAACACATTTCCAACGTTGCCTAGCAACGGGTGCCGAGTGGTAGTCGAAGTAATATTTGTATGGCGTTACCGGGACAACAATAAGTGTGTTGGGCCAGAACAAAAATGGCCTTGGAAAATGTTTAAATGGATCGGTAACACACATGCAAACATAACAAGCAAATTTAAAATAAAACCTATTAAAACACCAATTAAACCCTACCAAATATGAGGAAAAAGAGAATTAAATATAAAATAATAAACATAAAAATTAATTAAAATAATAACAAAATGCAACAAGATCCGCACGATACAAACACAAATATAACATGAAAACCCAAAAAATTCGACCGAGAATTAACAAATTAATAAAAGTTCATGAAAATGAAACTTAAATCAAAAAATTTGAATTATTAATAATTCAATAAAAATTCTAAATAAAAAATTATTAAAATAAATTGAAAAATAATAAAAATAAAGAATAGAATACACTAGAAAATAACAAGGTCGAATTTTGTTTTACTACATCAAATTTAACACGCGAGGTTAGGGACAGAAAATAGGTATAAATACCGATTCATTTTCACATTAAATTTAACCAAAACACCATTTTTTCAAACCGAAAAATTATTTTGAAACTGTTTTTAAAAACTATTTGAAAATCTTGATTTTGAAGACAATTTTTAGGTGAGAAATAGCTTTTATTTTGGAGCTCTCTCTCCACGTCCCATCCTCGCAACCTCGGTAGAGCTCTGCTTGGATGTCTGCGTGGGGAGAGATGCAATTTTATGTTTTCATGAATTTATTTGTTGGTCAAGTAATTTTGTATTTTGTCTTTAATACGATAATAAACATTTATATTATTCATAAATTGTTTTATATATTTAATAAACTAAAGTAAACTGTCGAAATTTTTCCGGCCCACAGCCAACACATATTGCAAGTTAGTAAAATATACACAGTACAGATTCGTGTAAGTGCGTGGAAAATCGCCAATGATATGTACCCGTGAAGACCCAGCGTGCGGAACGCAGGGGTCGTAACGTCAATACGATCCCGCATAGAAGAAACGAGAAATAAGGGAGAAGTTTTCTGGCTGCTTCCTCGTTTCTCATTTCTGTAAAATCGACCTAAAATAATGTACACACGGCTCAAAATCATCACACCGAGTAGTCCAGTGGGCACTCATTAAATATAATATAGACATAAAACGCGTTAAGGCTTATTAAAGGAAAGGTGACGGGAAATAAAATTAAATGAAATCTTTGCTATGAAATTAACTAAATCCATTTTACGAGATTAATTTAAATGCAAATTTAGACAGGGAATAATGATTTGGAGTTATTTTTAAATGAATTACTATGAACTTCCAGTAAAGTAGTAGATGTAATCAAAATTTCAAACCAGAGCGTATCTTATTAGTCGAAATAGTAGGAGAACCTTTTCAAACTCCCGTATAAATAAAAGATAATCATTACCAAGCTCAAATATGGATCAAATAACTTCCGCATAAAATAAATTAACGTAAATAATTAAATGTAAAAATTGAAAATACAAAACGCTGATAAAGCAAAGGAAAGTTTATTGTGAACCAAATAAAAGGAGATTACCCAACTCCTCCCGAGAAACCAACTGACTAATATAACAATCCACCTGTCTTTGTCCTCTTTTATATCACTTCGGCAGTAACTGACGACACTACGGCATAGGTTCTCCATGATTGACATCCATTTCACTATCAAAATCATTTAAATTTTCGATCGAAACTATTCGACGAGTTCATAGACATTAAATGATTAACCGCTCTCGACCAGCATCACAAATAATTCCACGAATTGCCAGAAACCTAAGTCTCCAACATTTTCTTGGTATTGAATAATAAACTAATAGATATATAAAATGAAATTATTTAGCATTACGGTAGCCCGTAATCCCATAGAGTGAACAATAAATCCATAATAGAATAGAACCAACTCGTAACACCATAAGGACCCATTCGGCAGGAAGATAAACCGACAAAATAAGATCCAATACTTGTAGAATACCTACGATAATTCACGAATTGCGACATCCTGGAAACATTTAGAAACCAATGATTTAAATCTTTAAAATAAAGATAATGATGAGAATTAGAATCAACGCGGGAACACTCGCAGTGAAATGGAAAAAAAATTAGCAATGTCACGTGCGAGTCCTCCGCCGTTGGCATCCAAAGAAGAAAGACTTACCGATTTCCAACGCCGTATCCATTTGTTATTCCGAAAATTTAAGATATAGCTGATGCATATCCACAGTTAATATCTCAATAGATATAGGTATAAAGTGCGAGCGGATGTCGCAATTGTTTAGGCAAAATCGATAAGATCATAATTCATCCGAACGTCGATTGTGTTTCATCATTCCATCAGCGACAATTCCATCATCCGGTTCACTATTAGGCGGTGTGCGAGACACACAAATAACACATAAATTTGCACAATTACTACCTCACGTCGGAATCACCATCTATTACTAGATTTCGGATAGATATTTAAAAATTAACGATTTTAAGAGCCGACTAAATATTGTCACATACCGGAACGCAAGATTTATTCTACCATACACACTTCACTTTATTAGCTAGGAATAAATAATGAAATACCATTTTCCAAACCAAGCCAAAAAACTGCTACCTATGTCGTATCAACGTAATGCCAACACAGAAATGCCAACGAACCAACCAATTTCTTCCCTCGAGCGTCCGGAATTTCCTTTAATGACAACAGGTAGATTTTCCTTTGAAACAGTAACAATTTTTAATTGATCATCAATATTCTCGATTTAAAAGAAATTCGTCTTATAAGAAATTTGTCTTATTATTAAATAAATTGTATGTAATTTAATCTTAATTGAATAATGTTAAACCTATTAGGAATTTCATTTAAGTATATTTTATATTTATTTCATGAATCTTTGATAAACGGGGAAGGACCATTATAATTGTCTCCCATAAATTCGCCCATAAATTAAAATTCATAAATGTCATCGACAATAACCCCATACCATCAAGTTCAGATACCAGGTTCCCCGAACATTAAACTAACAGTTAATTTTACTCCCTATAGTTAAACGGAATGTTCAGGGATATCGAAATCAAAGGTTATGATAGTTCGCCAAGATTTGTCATCAATTTCCTTGCACTATAAACAAAATTTGTGGATACCGCGTAGATCAGATTGCCACTCGTCAGCTCTATTAGGTTTTCAGTAAAGATTTCGATCCAAGATGGTGATAGATTTCTGGATAACCAGCAATATTTATGCCGTTTTTACACGAGTTTTAATAGGTATTTCCACTCATCAAAAGTTAAGTATTCTCATTATATAAATATTAATCGGATTTAATATAAATTTTTAAAGCTGTTGGGCCACAACGTAAACGGCCTTGAAAAATGTTTAAATGGATCAGAAACACACACGCAAAAATAACACGCAATTTAAATAAACCCTCTGAAACATCAAGTAAACCCGATAAAATCTGAGAAATAAAAGAATTAAATATAAATTAATAAACATAAAAATAAATTAAAATAATAACAAAATGCACCAAGATCCGCACGATACCTACACAAATACAACAAGAAAACACAACAAATTCGACGAAATTGAGAAAAATTAATAAAAGTTCATTAAAATGAAATTTAAATTGGAAAATTTGAATTAGTAATAATTCAATAAAAATTTTAAATAAAAAAAATTATAAAAATAAATCAAAAAATATTAAAATTAAAGAATAGAATTTGCTAGAAAATAACAAGGTCGAATTTTGTTTTACTACATCAAATTTCACACACCAGAAAATTAGGTATAAATACTGATCCATTTTCACATTTAACTTAACCATTTTTCAAACTGATTAAAACCATTTTGAAAACTTACTATTTTCAAACCGTTTTCGAAGCAACTAGTTTACCTATTTTGAAATTTATTTAAGCTATTTTGAAAAACTATCCGAAGATTATTCATTTTAGGTGAGAAATATTTTGGTTGGAACCCTCTTTCCGCGTCACGTTCGTAGCATCTCTGTAGAGCTCTGCTTGACGGCGACGTGGGGAGAGAGGCATTTATGCTTTCTGTTATGATATTTTATGCTATGATGTTTTTCAATTTATGGAATGGTTAAAATGGGTAATTATGTTGTTTTATAATTAATAAATATTATTAATATATATAACTTGTTTTATATGGTTTTATAAATTAAAATGTCGAAATTTTTCCGGCCCACAGCCGACACATCACGCAAGATAGTAAAATCAACATAGTGCAGATGCATGTAAGAGCGTGGAAAATCGCCAATGATATGCACCCGTGAAGACTCAGCGTGCGCAACGCAGCGGTCGTAACGTCAATAGTTATCCCTATAGCTGAGGCGAGAAATAAGGAAGAAGTCTCTGGCTGCTTCCTCGTTTCTCAATTCTGTAAAATCGACCTAAAATTATATTACATACGGCTTAAAATCACCACACCGAGTAGTCCAGTGGGCACTCAGTAAATATAATATGAACACAAAATGCGCCTAAGGTCTATTAAAGGGAAAGGGTACGGGGATAAATAAATTAAAATCGTTGATATAACTAATTGGAATCTATAATGTGTAATAAACTAATCATTGGTATACTAAATTAACTGTAAAAATTATTCAATAAGTAATTTATTAACTCGATTAGATTAAATGATTGATTAATAATAACTTCTGAATTAACCTGAATTTGTTTCATTTTGGGGAAAATCCAAAGGAATTTTGCGTAAATATACCCACTTTATGGTTAAATAATTGAAACGATTAAAGTTGACGTAGTTATAGATTAGAACCAAAATTTTCATATATTAGTTTATTGGTTAAATAGTTCCTCGGTTAATAAAAATACATTGATTGAACCGAAAATCAATGCCGATCAACCAAGTCATTCAGTAATTAAGGTTAGACGATTCGAATAAAAGTAAAATAGTTCCCTTAGAAAAGACCAAACTAGATTCATGAAGTTACTGGTATGATGTTAATATTAAAATAGTTTCGTAGAATTAAAATCAAGGTAGAATAAATTAGCAATGATGTTAATATTAAGATAGGTTCACGGAATTAAAATAAAGGTTGAATAAGCAATGATATTAATATAGTTTTATAGAGTTGAAGTAAAGATTGAATGAGTTAGCGTAATAAAAGATAGGCGAAAAACTGAGTAACGAAACCGAACTAAGTTAATTCAATCATCCCCAAACCCAAACCGAAATGATTTATAAGTTTATGATAAGGTTTTCTAGAAATTAAAGCAAGTTTAGAGATGAAAAACAAGATATGTGAATTATTGTTTAAATTAAATTAATATCATTATAAAAATCAACGTTTCAAAAATGAGAAAAACTTTTATTTTAAAAACATACAAAATCGTTACTCACATAATAATCGAAAGCATAAAAATCCATAAGAGGGGATATTTCACTAGCATAAAGTCCGTCAAGATTTCGAGCGTAATGTACTGACTCCCTTAAAAAATGGCGTTAAGATATTCAAATAAATTTGCAGAATAACTTACCGAATAGATTTTCGACGAATTCGCCAATCGATAATTCTAAAATGAGATATTGTAAAGCACCGGACGCAACTATATAATCTTACTTCCTCTAAACCGTTCAAATCGCAATATCCGCCGGAAGTACATACGTCGACGCTTCAGCGAATCGACATCCGCTCTCGCCTTCCGACGATCATTTGGTTATAACTCTTGGTAAACAAAATTGACGTCGATATTAGATTTAGAAAATCCATGAATTTATAACATAGGATGTGACGATAAAAGTTACTAGGTTTAATGATTAAATGTTATATTGAAAAATCTAAAAATAAAAATTTAAGTAAACGAATAAAATAGAATATAGGTACCAAATCTTTAAAATACCTACTTACACTCGACGCTACCCCATCGACATAGACGCTATCCTTAAAATCAACTCGACAATTTCTTGACATCATCTTGCTTAATTAAATAAAAGGAGTTGATCACTAGGCTTACTACATGACCACATATACATGTAACCTCACCAACATAGTTCGCCCGTTTCGAAAGCAGTCCAATCAGATAGAAAGCCACTAGAACTCAACCAGATTAAATCAGATGACCCACTCGACAGTGACTTAAGCCTATTTGTTTAACGATTTAACATGATGAAGTTAATAAAGGTAATAATAGAGCGTTTTAGATATGCCACACGAACAAAACACCAGACGAAATGTAGGAAAGCAGAGCCAGTCAACAACTCAACCGACCACGATGTCAGCAGATCCGATACATCGATCCTGGCAGTATCCGACTGCTGGGAGGGGATTAGATGTAGAGAAGGAACCCAGCGATATCCCAGAAAGACAATACCCAGCCGCAGAAACATACACAAACGCACAGGACCTCCTCACCCAGTGGGAAAGGGTGCAGGAGCAAGTAGATCTGCAGGTGGTTAAGGCGAGGATGTACCTTGCAAACGTGGTAGAAGACATCCTCGCCGGGCGGATCGCCATCGCCTATCCACCTCGCCCAGTCCGGGATACCCGAAGACCCTACACAGTGGAGGCTCTCAGACAAAGCCTGCAGCGATACTGTCCCGAGGAATGACTCCATAATGACAATTTATGCAATGGATGATTTAAAATATTAGCAATTTGTGTCTCCTTTTGTTTTGTGTAATTAGAATTATTTGCAATTTTGTTTAAATGAAATAAATGATTTTTTTTTAACTTGAGCAATAATAAATAAAACGATCTGTTTAATTGTAGCGATGTCTTCCTTACGAATCTTGCAAACGGAACTGGACCGCGCGAGACAAGCAAACACGGAATTACTCGCCCAGATTATCCAATTAACGCGAGAAATGCAACATATGAAAGCAACATGGACGGATCCCGCAAAGACAAAAGCAATCTACCATCGACTCACAGCGGCCCAGAACGGCCGGGAAGAAGAACGGCAACTCAACCAGAGTCTGCGCACGCAGATTCGGGGACTCGAAGTCGCCCTAGCGGTGTGCCGAGAAGGTGAAGCGGTAACTTACCCGCTCATCTTCGCCCCAACCCAACTGCCACAGACAACCACCAAGCCAGCAGAACAATCCATCACTACAACCAACAACCGTCGACCGGGACGTAAGGAACGTGCCCGACGTCGTGCAACACAACTCCAAAACATCAAGCAATAAATGATAATGTGTATAGACCGAATAAAATAGTTTTAAACTTAGTTGAATTGTTATTTTAATATAACCGTATGCCAACATCGCCAATTCGTTCCACAGTCGATTAAGAACTAATCCTGAATAGTTACGAGGGACAGAGCAAAGCGAGCACAGGTCTTCTATCGACAGCTCGTGAACCCGAGGGTTGTCCGAGCAACTATAGTACTAGCCAATGGTACTCAATTTTTGCGGGCAATCCACCACTTGAACACATTACCAACGTTGCTTAGCAACGGGTGCCAAGTGGCGATCAGAATCATTTTGTATGGCGTTACGAGGGCAACTAGAAGGATAAGCAAGAATTGGAACCCTGTAACCCACCAAAGCAATCGATGTTCCCCACATCTGGACCGTAGAGTGATGGTTAAACTTTTGTTTTCTTGGCAAACACTAAGCAGCCAGCTATCGAATTACCATAAACGACTTAGATAACCTTAGGAACATTCACGTAGGCGATATCCGTTTACCAACTCTTCAGTACGCCATAAGAGTGGTAAAAATTGTCCATCCGCAATAATTATTTGGTGATGAACATTAATTTTTGACGTTAATACGCACTATAAACTATTTTGAGATTACATTGTGTTCAATCATCTGACTATAACGATTTTAGAAGAACCAATGCTTCCCGAATGGATATCAGCCCGTGAGGCAGATGAATGGCGTCGGGCTTGGAAGAGAGCACGCCCGTCAATGACCCTCGAGGAGCCGGTTTCCAAAAGGCCTTACCCGACCACTTGGCAGATACTGGGCCTGGAAAATGACCCCCGCAGGCCAAACAAGCAGCAGTATCCTGCCGAAGAAATCCGCGACCACGCGCGGAACCTCCTCGCTCAGTGGGAGAAAATACAAGAGCAAGTCGATTTAAACGTGGTTAAAGCCCGGATGTACCTCGCCAATGTCGAAGAGGACATCCTCGTCGGGCGCATTGCGGAGACCTACCCGACTCGACCGGCCCGCAATACCCGATGTCCAGTAGCCATCATTCCCGGCTACTCCCCGGAGGAAGGGGTTAGGAAATTCTTTGAAGAACCCTGATTCCTCGGGCAAAGAACATGAATAACGATTTATCTTATTGATGTTGTTGAAATTTAAACAATATAAAAAGTCGTTCGACTTAACTTTCTTTATGAATGGATTCCCTTTTGTAACTGTGTTTATAATAATCAGAATTTTATTTAATTAAACCAATGAAGGAATTTAAAGATTTTCTTTTATTATAGCGATGTCGGCCCTACAATTAATACAAACCGAACTAGACCGCGCTAGGCGGGCAAACGCGGATCTACTAAGCCAGATAATACAGATAACTCGGGAGGCGCAGCAGATCAAGGCAACCTGGTCGGACCCGAAAAAGACGAAGGCGCTCTATCTCCGGCTCACTACCGCTCAAAAGGGTTGGGCGGAGGAGCGCCAACTCAATCAGAGCCTCCGTACACAAATCAGGGGACTAGAAGTTGTCCTAGCAGCCTGTCGGGAAGGGGAAGCGGTAACGTATCCGCTTATCTTCGCCCCATCTCAGTTGCCGAGTCGAGATTCCCACAATAATGTCACACCAACATCGAATCCGACAACCATTCCATCAAGCAACCCCGGCCGGGACGCAAGGAGCGTGCCCGACGCCGAGCCGCACGGCCGTCAAGTCAACTGTATTAACTTATGGATATAGTGCACATTGTTTGTTTCTTTAAATAAACTTGTACTTATTGTTAATCTAAACCCAAGTAACCAGCTATAAGGTATGATTGGCATGAAATCATCTTCACGAGTACCCGCACCGTATTCCCGAACCTTCGTTCTATCTCTACCGGTCAACCTAGATTTAATTTGAATTTTCTTATACAAGGGACAGAGCAAAGCGAGCATAGGTCTTCTATCGACAGCTCGTTGAACCCGAGGGTTGTCCGAGCAATTACAGTATTAGCAATAATGCTCACTTTTTGCGGACAATCCACCCACTCGAACACACTTCCAACGTTGCCTAGCAACGGGTGCCGGGTGGTGGTTAGAAAACATTTGGTATGGCGTTACTGGGGCAACCAAAGACGGTTTAAACAAATGACGAAACCCTGTAACCCACCAAGTGGTTTAAACAAAATGGCAAGACCCAGTAACCCACCAAGAGTAATTGTTTTTCATTAGACATCTAAATGAAATTTAACATATTAAAATCAAATGAAATTCAGAATTATAAAAATAATTACTATGGACTTTTATTTGATTCGCTTTAAATTTATATTAAAAAATTTAAATAAAGATAAATCTTGAAAAATACTTTACTATTATATTTAAATAATTCTTCAAAATTAAAACTTTAATTTATGAATTAAAATTTCCATAAATGTTTCCTTAATTTTCTTGAGAAATTAAAATAAATTTAATTAATAATATAAATTCTATTAATAATTTCAAATAGAAGTATGACAAAATTTAGTTAAAAATTTTAACAAATTTTGTTTTACTTAACTTAATTAATTAAAATTCAAATATATCATGAACATCGACAACGTTGTCCAATTTCTTGGTTTCTACTCAGCAGAAGCTCAGTATGTCTCATCATTATACAAAACACCAGTTTCTAGCCAAGAGACTCCTAAAATAGAAACAGTAATTCAAAAAGAAACTGCTCCAAAAGTTGAAGTTACTAAAAATATTATTGTTCAAGAAATTGAAAAAGCCCGTGAAAAAATAAAATCTACCTTGAGCGGAAATTTGGTATTAAAGTTTATACATATTATTATTAATTATTTTTATTTAGACACATTCATTTGATTTATCTAAATTAGAAGAACTTGAAAAAAATCAAAAAAATATTTTGTCAGGTATTTTTACTTGTTTAAGAATCAAGTTTATAATTCTGTATTCACAGTTATCAACGATATAACTCATCGCCTGAGCAAAATTGAAATGTCACTTAACATTCAATCATCAGTTCAAGAGAAGAAAGAGGATATAAAAGAAAAGAAAGTCGAAGATGAGGATGATGTTGACTTATTTGGTTCAGATGATGAAGAAGATGATGAGAATGAAAAGCTTAAAGAAGAAAGAATTCAAATGTACAATCAAAAAAAATCTACAAAAGCAGTTATTATTGCCAAATCCAATATCATTCTTGATGTTAAACCATGGGATGATGAAACTGATATGGCGGAATTAGAAAAAGCCGTTCGTTCCATTGAAACAGATGGACTATTATGGGGCTCATCAAAATTAGTTCCATTAGCCTATGGAATTAAGAAATTGCAAATAAGCTGTGTTGTTGAAGATGATAAAGTTGGCACTGACTTCCTAGAAGAAAAAATTACTGAATTCGAAGATTTGGTTCAGTCTGTTGATATTGCAGCTTTTAACAAAATCTAAATAAATAATTATTATATTTTGGATTAGATATTTTTAGACAATTAATTATTTTGAATGCTTCTAGTAAATTCTGTATTTTTGATGTTTTGGCTATAAAATTAATTATGGTAAAGTAAAAAAATCCATGATTTTATCTTCTAAGTGCTTTGGTAAATTGAATAACATTTTTTAAAAGTAAATGCTTTGCAGTTAAAGAGCAACGTATGTTTTTTACACATTAGACAATACATTATTGTATAAATTATTTTAAAAAACTAATAGTAAAATATTGCATTCTAATTGTTTTGATTTCAATAAATCGGATGATACGGAATAATTATCTTTATTAATTTTTGAGTAATAGTTGATAGACTAGTCAACACTAATGGGCTGCAATGCAAAATGATACTTTCCACATTGTAGTCGTGGGTTACAGTAAATCCTACTCGGAATATCAGATACAATTCATTTCTTGCGAAGCAAGATATTAATTCAGATCATTGTTTCTCAACCCGTGGTACTCGTACCCCTTGGGGTACTCGAAAAAATCTAGTAACGCACTGCTAACGGGTGAACAAGCCAAAGATGGTCGAGCTTCTAAATAGGGTTTGAAAATTTTGATGTGAAACTTAGACATGGATATCGCATTCATGTAAATGAATTATCAAAATTTTGCTTAATGCTTTAAATACAATTGTGTAATCCGTTCAAATTAAATTTTTGGGTGCATTTACATGAAAATGTATCTCAAATTGCCGGTTGTGCTTACTGTTTTCTCGCTTTTAATTTCCAATGTAATGTTACTATTTTAAGTACCAATAATTCATTAGCTTATTATTTAAAACTACCGTATTTTTATTTTAATATAATATGATATTTCCTTACATATATTCATACAATAATTATTTTTATCAATTGTTCTAAATTCGATTTATTTTTGTCGGTTAATACAAGCCAAAATTAATCCATTAGTAAATATAACCACAACCATAACTCAAGGATTTATCAACTATGGTATTTTATTAACTTTATTTTATATAAACGTTTGCATCTTCTTACGTTTTTAGTTTCATTTAATTGTTTTTGATTTATTTTTCAATTGTGTCTTACATTACTTTGCTTTATATAGTGTATGATAATGAATTTTAAATAAACTTGGTGCAGTTTGTATGTTTTGCATTACCGATACATTTAAACAAAATTAAAGATTTCAGTTCTAGACCAATAACTATAAATCACTAGGAGGTAGACATTATTATTTCATTAAATCTACTATAAACAATTTGTATGTATTTAAAAAATTTTATTGGGTAATCCCAATCCATTTAAATTCATATTAGCCGGATACCTTTTACCGACTCTTGCTATAAGTCAATTTTGTGGAAGATGTAGAGGGACATCGTCTCTATGGCATTTTAGTCATAATTCGTTCTCAAACAAAATTTATACTGATTGCGGTACATAGAACAATGTGTCGGTTTAATATTTATCAGTGATTTGCAAAACATCAAATTTATTATGCATCTTTCACTGAAATATCAAATATTCCGATAGATAAATAAAAAAAGAAAAAATTATACAATAATAATTTGAGATGCGTCAAACGAAAGATAAACGTCCAAAGGGTTAAATTAATCAAACGCACTATTATTAAAAGGCGAAAAAAATATTGAAATGTATTACCCAACGATGAAAATAAACAGTAAAGTACTCATCCTTTGGAATGAATTACCATGTTTTAAATCTGAGAAAAATTCGTATGAAGTGTCTTGGAAAATAAGTTTAATAATTTGGTATTATTGTTATTGTAAACATAAGGAACCAGATATTAAAATTACCTTACCAAAATCCTCAAAGATCCCAACATTAGAAAATTGCCGCAATAATCTTTGATTGCCTAACTTTTTATATAGTAATTCAATTTTTATTAGTTGAAATATTCAAATATTAAGAACGTCTTTTATGCCACAAAAAATCATAATATGCTTCATTTCCTCTGTCCTGTAACAATTTGCTAAAGTCCATGTTACTCTGTTTTTTATATTTGTAAGAATTTCCACATTATTTAATCTTCTAAAATACGCGTTACTCTAAAATTATGATGTTTTGCCGAAATAGAAATTTATCTTGCCAATGAAGTTTTAAAATCTATTTCTTTAGAGATGACTCTTCTCCATACTAATTCCCAACTCAGTTAGAAAGTGTTCTGAATCCGCAAATTCATTTTTGGTCTGTTTTCAAAGCAAATTCGTGACCATCTTTTATTTAAGGATTTAATTATCAAATCAGTTATCTACAAGAAAAAAAATTCAATATGATTACGATCTACACCTTTAAATTAGTTCTAAACTGCATTAAGTCCAACATTGCTATAGAATCTAAAATTTGTCTTTCGTTTGGATATAACACGGCTCCTGTAACACACAATCCAACTCCTTGATAGATTGGAATATTTCAATTGATATTTACTTGAGTATATTTTATAAAAAATACTTTCATTTATATATTGATTGTTTTCAATATTTAAATTATTTTTTGCAAATATATAAACATTGTAAATTATAATTATTAAAAATTTGTCTGAATTGTTTTACATGAAATATTTATGATCATTTTACTAACTGTTTCCAATCTTTAAAACAAAAGCTCATCCTACATTAAAACTTTAAAATAATGTAATAAATTTTATTTGAAATTGTATTGTCTGAAATGATTTAACAAATATCACATTTAACCTATCAAGTTCATAATATGCCATTTCAAAATAGAACCTTATATTTATTTATATATAAAACTGTAAAAAAACGTCTAAAGAACATTTTTATTTTTAATTCTGATGAAATGGCTTTCGGCTCAATTTCCTCAGAAAGCTTGCTCCAATTTTTAATCTGAGATTCCTAAATCAATATTTTAATACAACTCAATTATTCTCAGTAAGACTGCCAACCTAATTTCTTCTGAGACTTGAAATGTAGGAACCAAACATAAGGCTTCATTAGAGATTGTATTTCTTTTTGGTACGGATAATCCAGTATTAATGTACAATCGTTTGTCAGTTTCTGAATAATAGAATAAACAAAAATGAAATTGTTATCAGAAAGAATTATTAAATTCTTTCCGTTATTTTGCATTGCTTAATTACCCTATAATATGTATATCATAATAATATATATATTATATATCTCGGTTGATGAGAACAATAAATTTTTGAGGGAAATCATAGAAAATAAATTCCTATCACGATTATTTAATCGCGTAATTTCCTACACATAATTTGATAAATTCACCTATATGCGGCACTAGACAACATATACCCTACAATAATTCCATAGAAACCATTATTATACTCGTTGCTAATTATTTATTAACATAAAGAAATTTAGAACATATACTAACAACAATATTTATTTTAAAAAATGCGCATTACAACACTATTAAAAACGAATATCATTACCATTGACCGGTCGCGTGTGTTCCGAAATGACTGGCTGTTTATCAGAACTGATATTATTACTTCTGAATCGGAAATAATACACTCACACAACTGAGGAAGCAAAAACAAATTCACCTTAAATGTTTGAGATTTACAATTTCATTGGTGCATAACTTTTCCGTTGGACATACTTTCGATATCTTTTCTATTACAGCTTGTAAATTACTGAAATTCCTTGAGATATATTTTTTTTTCAATAAATCCAACTTAGGATTTTTAAAAAACTCATTGAGAAGATTTTTCATCTCAAATTTAGTAATGCACTTTAATGCTAGATGCATTCGATTTTCTCGATCAAAACACCGAGACATTCGGAAATTTATACGTAACTTTTCGTTGAATAATTTACAACCGATTTTAAATTCAGGTGATGGTTTCATGAAAAATCCATTTTTTTGATTTTTAAACTCTTCATACAGGAGTGGATTATTCTAAAACGACACATTTAAATTAAAAACTAAAAAAATAAGCAATAATTTGTAAAATTATTAAATCATTTGATAGAAAAGGAATTTCTTTAGGAAGGACTTTTAATTTTCACAATTTTGACTCGCGGATAAACATTTTCATTTTAAAATCAGTTGTATAGCTTATTTTTAATTATTTAGAAGTCTAAATAAACACTTGGCACACAAAAGTCAAGTAATATTGTTTTTATATTCAATGTTAACTGTAAATCCAATTGAGTGATAAGTCGCATGAAAAATTTAGTTATTTATTTAATAGTTACCATTTATTCACAAATTCATCAATTTCAAACCCAAAGATATAGTAATTTGAAAATAAGAGACAGACAGAAAGGACTGAACACCCCATTAATCGACTTTGATGTAAGTAGGTATAATATATACCCGAGAAAAGGTGACATAAATCAGTACCTACATTTTTCTACTTTCGTAAATAAATAAGTCAGAGGCTTATTCAAAATTGTTAATAAGTCATTTTTCGTTCCATTGCTATTCTCATGACAACCCATTTGGCAGTCGAAAATTAAATTTGTGTTAAATATAATTAAAATTTTGATCTTTTGTCAAGAATAATCAAAAACTAAAATTATTTTTACACAAGCAACAATAATTATTAATAATAAAATGAAAACGTAAACTGCTTACCACATTTGTTTATTTTAAAAAGTTTTTGTACATTGGACAGTGAAAATATAAAGGTGACCGACTGGATTGTATTAAATAAAGATAACAGATAATTTTTCTGGCTTTCATTTGATGTAGTAGTGTATTATGAGCGTTCTGAGTGGCATAATAATGACATCATAGCTCAAGACCATCAATATTTAAGTACATTCTCTATTTAGAGTTACGTAATGGTCGAAAATGTGTTTAATTTTAATCACTAACATCAAACCGACTTTATAAATCTCATAACAGGGAGACACTGAAATAATACTATATTGTTTCTTTTTAAAGACATATATCACCAAAATGAAAGGCACCATCCAATTTTTAGTACAGACTGAATTTTATTCCCTACAAGATCGCTTGATGAGAAATTTGTTGTTTATTTTTGATTTTTCACCTAACTAAAATAGCTATATTTTAATTCTCTGTATAAGCGGTTTTCATAACAGCTGTTTTTATTTTAACTGTTTTTGAAATTTATAAATTAATATTAAAAGCAAATTAGTTTACTCACCCATATCTACAGTATGGAGCTAAGCTTCATAACGAAAAAACCCGCATACAAGAGTTAGAAGCGCAATATGAACGATGCAACAAAACTCTACAACTATATTAAAGAAACACCTCAAGCTCCACGGCATTAAAGTCTATAAGCCTACTCAAGCTTCAACTTCTAAGAATCCAGAAAATGAAAAGAAAAAGTCTCAAGGAAATCGCTGCAATCTCGCTATATATGAAATATCAATAAGAACAATCACCAGATACAGTTATCTAAGACGATCAATTTCTCGTTACGGATACAAACTTCCCGCTACAGAGCTTGAAAAAATTGAGGTCCAATCAATAAAGAAAATTTAAAGAAATAAAGCAACGAAAAATCTTGAACTCTTAACAAAGTATCACATTAAAGTATTATATATTATTGTTGATTTGCACCATTTTGACACATAGTGAAAATGTAATTGATTAAATCAAGGGGTACATTTTTATATGAAATTATTGTAGAACCGATTTATATGCTGGACAATTTTGTTTTTTATTCTATTGTTTCACGATCACGATAAACCATTAATAAATCGATTGTTACTCTTTATAATAAATATATTCTATCTATATTTGACAGATAGATTAACAAATATTTATCTTTCAACTCTATTTCTGTTGTGAATGTCTTAAAAACCAATTAAATACTGAGATTTTGCAAAGCATAATAATTATTAATAAAAAATTAAGTTTTGAATTAATCAAATTTTTGTTAATTAAAAACGATTTATTAATCACCGAAGAAAAATAAAAAATATCGGAATCTATTACCTACTTTAAGAGACTGGATTAAGTTTGATATGATTATTCAGTTGTCTCTTTTACACCTTCAATTAACTAAAAAAATCTTAAAGCAAATATTTTTTTTTACCTGAAAGGTATGTAGATACATAAATTAAATGTTGACATTTTATTTAATTGGGAAATATTTTTCAAATTATCGCCAATTGTATAAGCATTTGAAAATATTTCGAAAACTAAAATTCCTATTAATAACACATTTTTCGCTAGAACGGGTAAAAACAACCTTTTCGTTTTGTGATGTTCAAAAAAATGAAAGATTTGGAGAAATCGGTCTACGGATAAAATTGGTTGCAAAGAAAAATATTATAGAAAACCAATTTTTAAAATACATCAGTGATAAAGATATGGTAAAAATGTTTTTGTCAAAAGACGCACGAAATTAGCTTAAGCACAAATAAATTAAAGAAAATTGCAGTTCAGTAAACAGTGGAAAAACATATGACAAATTAGGAGACCGTTAATTGTGAGAAAGTAAAAAAGGCGCATATGAAAACAAAAGTAAAATCATTTTATTTGTGTAAAATGATATACATGCAAGTCAAAAAGTGAGGGTTATCCAGAAACATTCAAAATCCTAAACAATCGTCATTTTGCCTTATGTATGGGAAAAAACAAAGAACATAATCAAAGAAAAGGAATAATAAGAACTTAGTGGGGTAATTAAAAATATATAATCTGTGGCTAAAGGTGATTATTTTTGTGCACGGTCTTGATACTTGGTGACGGTTGGAGCCAAATTATCAATTGTTAACTATTGTGTTTGAAATGATTCATTTAATATACAATATACACTGGGATTTGTTATTTATTTCTACCAGAGAACAAAAAAAGCCGTTCGTAATTTTAGTTAAGTCCCAAAAATATGATTACGGGTTCAGTATTTTTAATTAGTTTTAGATAATTAGACCTTAAATTTCAGTACATTTGATTCTGTTTAATTAGACTTTTAAAACGGGTGTTATTTCTCTAATTAGATCTTTTTAAATAAAAAAGTCAATATTCCTTTTGATTAAGTATCATTGTTTGATCAAAATAAACTTTTTGAAGTAACCTAAATTTCAACCTATTAAGATTGGTTTCATCAGTGGAAATTGAAGACAGCTTTGAAGATTATATTGAAATCGATGATGAGTTGGTTGGCGATTTATTAACCGATGAAGATATTATCACATTTATTTGAAATGTTTTAAACACTAATATTCCCAAAAAAATGATCTTAGCGCATTCTTATATCCACTACGTTCTAATACCCTTAACTCTATTTACCCAGCTCTCATTTAGCGCTATACATTAGTAAGTAGTTATGAGCTTTCTACACTCACACACCATTGCATAATAAAATAAGGGGGGGGGGGTTCGCGACGTATTAAGTTATGTAATTACATAATTAATCTCAATTACGTAATTACATTATTAAGATAATTGATTTTGTGCGTATGTTTTTTTTTGAATTTATTTTAAATTTTTTAAAATTCAAATTTTTGGCGAATGTTTTTTCAAAAATCTTAATTTTTTAAATGTAGCAGAAAACATTGATAGACGAAATTTGTGTAATTAATTCTTTTTAGGGTTCTTTTCAAAACGTCAATCTTACCTTTTGTTTATTATCTAACATCTAAAAAATTATATCGGAAACGAAAGATTTTCGCTTAATTTTTAAAAATGTACTCATTTCTTTAATTTCAAATAATTACTTGGTGCGCCCATTAAGTACTTACCTCAATTAGTAATAATTACTTTATAAAATAGATATTATAGGAAATTATACTTAAATAATATGAATAGGTGATGAAAAGTGCTTTTGTTTTGAAAAAAACTAGTAACCAAGAAATAATTGCACACTACAGGATATTTACAAGAACGAGTGCTCTTGTAAAGCAACCATTTACAACTGGATTCACGTGGAAGTTGAAAAAGAATTATCATGACAGACCATGGTATTTTAACAGCAGAACTCACACGTCTAAACATCTCCAAAGGTATGTTGCATAACTTGGTTAATGAAATGGGCATAAGGGAACTTTGCGCTATGATATGTATGACATAAAACAAAGGTGGTTTGAGTGTTTTAAGAAAAATTTGGCGATGTCTTTCTGAGTATATAAATACCCGAAACTAGCAAATGGAAGATGTCAGAGTAGAAATCATCACAGAAAATGAGTACCGACATATTTCACAAAAATATTTGATGTCAATCCTTTTGTTCATGAAAGGCCTTCTCAAAATGGATTTTGCTGCATCAGATGGAAAAATCAATATCGACATTTAGTAAAGGAAGAAAGTTACAGAAAAACGGAAATAATTAACTATGACTATTGCATTATAATTCCAAAATCCATACATACAACCTGATAACAACAATTGACTCAAGTGGATGCAGTCCCAAACTTAACCCTAGTAATTTTAATTATTTACAAGAAAAAATTGTTAATTGCACCAGTGATTTTCAGAATTTGCTGACGTCATAACGCAAAAACTTTTATGAAAATTGAACTTCGTGTCATGATTGCGAAAATGAGTGTAAGTTTGAATAAAATCAGTTGTTTATTTCTTGTCGAGTCTAAGTGCTTATTGAGAACAACACCACAAGCATGATAATTATAAAAAAATATATTTATTTTACCTGTCCTAAAAATCCGTTTTACCCAAAAATGTAACAACAAATTTTAGTAGGTTTTATATACATGATTAGATTTGATGTTTATAAATAGTTAAGAAAACGAATTCAAATTAAATGCTTATAAGTAGAAATTAAAAAATATACAGACAGCCTCAAAAACACAATGGTCATTTTAAATGTGTCCCAATCATGGACTGGATATCACTTTAACAATGAAGAAATTAATATAAGGTAATAATCATTCAGTTTGAAATAAAATTGACTAAGTATATATAATGAAATACAGATATTTGCTCGGTTTTGAAAGGATAGTTGTCGATGAAAACTGCAAAAACATTTTACTATTGTGCCAGTGGATTGTTAAATGGAATCTATTTAAATTTTTACTTCATAACGGCTGTTTTCCGAATCAGTCGGGATTAATCAGATTATCTTTAGTACAATATTGATTTTTGAGTGCAGTATGCAATTTTGATTATAGTCATTTTTTAGTCTGTCCATTTTTAAATAGATCGCACTTTTTGAAACTTAAAATAGTTATAATATTGATTTTTGTGCAAAAGTGCAATTTTTGTGTTATCGGACTTTATTGTGAGGGTTAAGGACTTTAGAAAAATTGTTTTTGTGAAAATATAGATTTTTGAGCTGAATATTTCTTTTAAAAACTTTTTCTTAACTAGTCAAGAGTTGGGTTGCCCGAAATTTTAAATTTTGAAGGTGAAAATTCTTGTGATAGAAAAGATTCTTTATATATTTTGATAGAATTTTTTTCAAAATATGTAGAATCTCAATTCCAACAACTTTTATGACCACAAAATTATTGAATCTTCAGTTTAAGATGATGAAAATCTTGATTTTTTTTGAGTCATCTTTTGACGATATAAACATTTCAAAATTTTTCGTTGGTCAAATTGTAGATCTGCGTGAGAAAAATATTTCTTCAAAAGAAAATATTTTGATAGCTTAAAAGTGAGTTAAAATCTGGCCGGAAACACAGTATAAGTTATCGATGACGTCAAACTTTGTCAGCTCACTGACTCATCATAGTTAGCGAGCCTATACTTCAACCCCCCCATCACCCTCATAGTAGTGAAAAAATGCTTTGTTTTTCGAGATTTGCCAGAGTACGAGTTCCATATTGGTCAGATAAAGTGGAAACCGTCACATAATTTCAATTTTAGGACAGTCATTCTCAAAATACAAACCGTGAAGTTTTGATCACTTCTAGTAGTAAAAAAAGACCTATTTGTGAAAAGAGCTTTTAGGCAATTTGCTTTATCTAAAGAACTCGCGATTAGATAAATTTGACAAACACTGACATATTGGTTTAAAAACCTATCAATTATCAACGTATCAATTATCAGAGATTGATGATAAAACTATTTAATCATAAAGTAAATATACAAAATACAGTGCACATGTGTATTTTGAGTTTTTAATTGATTTTACTAATATTCATGCACTTTTATTTGAATTATAAATCCATCTATAATTATGATGTCTAAGCTTAGATATTCTAAACTTAGAATTCACTGTAAAAGATTTTTTAATTTCCAACCATTATATATGACAGAATATAAACTTCATCGAATAGAATATTTCAATTAATTATAAATAGTTTCGGTGATTACTTAATTACGTAATCACCCAGGATTACACCAATCAACAAATTTTTCCTTAACATGATACACTTAAAACTCCTCTCAAATCAATAAAATTTAATAATAGTGTGTTTTTATGAAATTAAAATAAGTTATTGTTAGTTCAATATTGATTTTTAGAAATTTCAAACTTTTACATTGAAATATAAAAATGGAATTTTAAATTATTAAAAAATCATTTCGTAATTATACTATTCTTAAAATTAAGAATAACCAACTTGATCAACAAGTTCCATAGAGTCCAATAACTCAGAATGAGTAGTAGTAATGTGGTTGTGGAGTTGAACAGCTTGTCGGAAATGTTTATCACAACCAATCTGGGGACACTGATATAAATGGGCTGTCACGGATTTATGTACTAACATTGTAGCACTATGATTTGATTGAGGTGAAGAATTTTGAAATTCTTTACTTTGACGATCTGAACAATTAAATGACCAAAAAATTAAGCTGTATATTTTATACAGGTTTCACAAAGACTTCATATTTAATAATACCACAACTAAATAAAATATAAAAACTCTTATCGTTTACATTATTAACTTAATTTTCAATTTCTTTTATCTTCAGCCCTTTCCAGCGATATTGAATAAAATTCAATAATTAAACATTAAAATTCAATTAAAATATTGTTGAATAATTTTAAATTTATTCAAACATTTTTTAAAATTAAAAATAAAATTTTTCTCCAGTCAAATTAATTTTTAAATTTATTCAAAAACTTTTTGACTTAAAAATCTAAAAAAAAATTAATAACTATTTTACAACATTAAAATATTATTTAAATTATCCTCCAATAAAATCAATTTTAAATATAAAAATATTTTTTTCTTTAAGCAAAAAACTTTTAAAGCAAATTTTTTAATTTTAAATTAAATAATTATTTGTTTTTTAGGGACAAATAATTAATCAAAATTTTTCAAATTTATTCAGAAATTTTGACTTAAAATCTAAAATAATTAATAACTATTTAAAAAAATTAAATTACCCTCCAATAAAATTAATTTTTAATTAAATAACTATTTGTTTCTTTTAGCATAAAATTATAAAGCAAATTTTTTTAAATTTATTCAAAAACGCTTTGATTTAAAAATCTAAAAAAATTAATTTTAAATTAAATAATATTTTTTCTTTTAGCAAAAAAATTATAAGACAAAATTTTTAATTTATTTACGGAAATTAAAGCAAATTGATAAATATTTTTAATTTTAAGAAATTTTTTGATTTAAAAATTAATAACTATTTTACAACATTAAAAAAATATTATCTAAATTTATAGTAAAATTATCCTCCAATGAAATTAATTTATAATGAAATAATCATTTTTTTCTATTAGCATAAAATTATAAAGCAAAATATTGATCGATTGCCTGAAAAGCGAAAATAAAGGAAATTGATTTAGAAATTTAAAAATCCAAGTTCCAAATGACTGAAATACGTAATTAAACTTCCAAAAATTAATATTCTAGTTAAATGTCTTAAGTAAAATTTACAAAAAAACGATTTAAAAAGCTCTTCCAAAAATATGCACGTTTCTAAAGACAAAAAAACTATTTCCTTGCTCATAATAGCAATTCGTTTAACCTTAAAAATCAAAACCACAATCAGCTATACACATAAAATAAATATATTTAAAATAATATGAAATAGTAACGGTGATTTTCTCACTGGTTACCTTGTCTTGTTGGATTCTTAAGACCTCCATATCGTTTCCAATAACTCCAACAAGTATCACAAAGTTTACAGTGGAGATTTGGGGGACCCCACGCAAACCATTGACCTGAAGATAAACTGCCACAACTTTCACAACCTGAGTTGGTTTGAGGATTTGCTGCTGATAATAAGCCGGTAAATAAAACTGCTGGATTCGGTTTTGTATAATTTGGTATGTAAACTTGTTTGAGCTTATGTTCATTTTCACATCTTTTAATTCTTTTCAACTGTAAATAATGCTGTGATGTTTTCCACATATAATAGAATTCCACGAGCTTTTTAGGACTCTTCCAAGGAAGAAAATCATTATAAATGTGATGAAAGGATTTGCCATATTTTCCGAGACCTTCTTCAAACAATTTCCCTTCATTAGCAGACCAATCTTCCATTTCATCGCGAACAAGTGTTAAAGCTCCTCCGGGAGTTAAAAATGAAACAGCATCCTCAAAAATATAATTTGCCTAAATTATATAACTATTTTTTTCATTTTTAAGATAAGTTTTTAAGATAAAAATAAATCAGTGCAAATATTGATTAAATACTTTTTGTTAAATTTCAAAACCCATGAAATATTTAGACAAATTAATTTGAATAATTTATCTGAAAGTTATTTAAAAATTTCAATTTTAGCACAAAAATTAGAATGCAAATAATTTATTGTAAAAATTTAGGAATTAAAATCTACTGATAATTGTAAGTAATACAATATTAGAAAATTAACTTTTACAAGTACCTGCTGCATTTTATTATATGCTTCCGTTAATGTGATATCCCTGGTAGCTGCAGCGACCGCAGCTGCTAAATTTGGTTGTCTAACACTGCTGGTTAAATCAAGTGAGCGAGCATAAGTGCCCAATGATCGGCAAATTGTTATAAAATTTTCGATTTCCTCATTACTCATTTTATTATTTGGCTCCCACATTAGTGTTTCATAATTTCTTCGTTTGTAATTTGCGTTTTGAATTTCTAATAATCAATGTAAGTTTTGAATAATAAATTAAATTGTAACCTGATGCTTGTCGCGGAACATTTACCTGATACTGCGATCCAATTCTTATTGAACCTTTACCACTGTGAACAGTTTTTTGTACACAATCATACACTAGGTTGTAAAAAAATGTGTTTTCAGTATTGCTATAATTTAGAATCAATTCATTGTCATTGAATTGTGTAACACGAGCTTTTCCCCGAATATGAGTAGCTGGTAAAGTTTCTAATTGACGGGTAATGAACAATTCTCTATGTTTTAACTAAACTTAAAGTTAAAAGTATATTGATGGTAAATCGGCATTACTAAATGCAATTGTTCTTCTGTTAATGTCGACATCAAATTTTCCTGTGAATCTAAATAATATTATATTTTACAATAAAACAATTTTTTTTTACTATTTTCTTTATCGGCCATTTGTAATAATGAATTAGATAAATCTCTTCGGCGATAAAAACATACTACTTTTGCTTCAACTGCTCCCGTAGTTGTCTTCATAACATTATATTGTATATTAAAATTACAAACTAAAATAACTTTATTAAGCTCTTCAATTTTGCGAATCTGATAAGGTGCACCAGCTGAAGTCTCGAAGTAAACGAAATCTAAATATTTATAATGAGTATTTTATTAAACTAATTACTAAATGAACCTCCTACTCTATACATATTATTAGATGCCATTTGTTTTCTAAAATTCAATTGGTAAAATTATTAAGTAATATATTAGGTGTAAATGAATAAAAAAATAATTAGTCAACCATTCGACTTTTAAAAAAGTACATGCATTTAAAACAAATTATATTTACAAATCCATTTTTAAAGAAATTTAGATAATGTTACTGAACAGTACAACTTTTATAAACATGTTTTAAACTGTATTCGATTAACACTTTGATCAATTTTTGAAGATATTTTTTCATTTTATTTTTTCTGTAACTAATTTTTTTTGTTATGAAAATTGTTTTTTGGTGTTTAAACCAATTAATTAATTTAGTACAAGTCGAGAGAAAATTTAAAAAGAATTAAAAAAGTGATTAATTTTTAAAATGTACTCTGCCTAATCATTTCGTAACGAAAATGCTATAATGGATTATGAAAATTGATGAATTTCTAGCTTCTGAACCTTGATCTATATTGTGATTGCAAGACAAACACACACAAAATAGAGTCGTAACCTCTTGATATTTATCGTTAATTATATCGTTGGTTAGTGGTTCATGGGCTTGTACCCCAAAAATAAAAAATATCATGCCCTCCAATGGTTACACGTTGGTAGTGTAATCAGTGAATATGAAACCGCCAAAGGAGAGTCTATTTAAAGACTTATAAGGGCCAGCCTCATAATGGGTCCCGCGAGCTGTCGATGGAAGGCCAATGCTCGTCTTCCACATTTCGGTTCTTATCGTCTTTACACACTTCCTCTCCATCAGTTCCATTTACTTTGTCGGGTAATAGCAACTTTAATTATGAAGTAAAATCAAGAGAAGTAACAAATTTTTTATTTAAATGTGATCTGAATACATTTAATCCGTCTATTCTCAGTTAACAGTTTCCTGGCTAACCGACAGAGTGGTTTTGAGACTTCGAATTTGAATGCGTAATGACTAGACCAATTGATTTTATTCCTTACAGCTCCGTTGAGCCTCGGTCAGCCTCTGGTATATTCGTTTAACCTTTGTTGGGTCGACCAAGGTTGCATTTACCGATTCTATTTCCCGACTCATTTGCAACAATTTCCGGTGCAGTTCGGTATTCTCTTGTCTTAATCACTTTAATTCCTTCCTCAGTGATTGAGATATCTCACAGGTGCATACGAGAAAGCTGAATTATTTTAGACTAGTCGTGTTAATACTCTTAGCTCCATGTGAATTGTAATGATTTGAATTTTTGTAAACGGTTTATATTACTAGTAATCGCTTGTTGTATTTCTTGCCAATTACTCTATATTATTTTTTGATTTTGTAGTCGCTAGAATCATTCTTTGATTTTTGTTTACATCAATAAACTGTTAATTGTAAAGAAAAGTGATCTCAAAACTCGTCGATGTGAATTGCGCTTTTCGTAATTGATATTCCTCTGTACTCACTACAGTTACAATTTCGTCAAATGATATTAAAATATAAAGTCGTTCTCCTTAGCTTTCATATCTCTCGTCGTTTGCTTACCCTATCCCCGGTCTACCCAACTCATGTATAAATTGACAGGAATTCTAAAAAACAAAATTTCATACCTAAACATTCAAAGATGTTATTCCTCCTATGTAATGTTGCTCTATTCATGATTTTATAGTGGCTGTCCTAGCTGACGTTTCTGTCGGGCACTACATGTTGTACAACTGCTGGGCACCTGATGGGTAAAAGATATATGATTTTTACGGTCACTTGCAAGGGATTCCCACCAGATGCGCGCACAAGAGATAATCCCAATAGGCGGTTTCTAGTAAAAGGTGAGCCATATTACCATGACTGCTAATGCCATAGAAAACCTTTGGGTATTCACGCTCATTTTAATTATGGGTCACTTTTCAACTAATTTAATTGAAATAATATCGATCCTTTGATTACTTTATTTTGTTTTAAAGGCACTGTTTATTGAATATTTTAGATGATTACAAAGCGAACATCGACTCAAATCCCAAAACATTTTATTAATTATTCCTACAAGTTTATTAATGAATGTCAGAAGATGAAGGCCCAAATTTCTTTATCTGCCCAATAGGCGAATGGTCTTCAACCTGGGTCTTCTTTCTCTTTCAACTTTGCTGGTGTGACATTTTTTGAGGTTTAGTTTTGGTTGCGGATTGCTTTGGACCTGAGTTGGGGAGCTTGAGATGGGCCAGGTGATGTTTGAATCCATATTCGAAATAGGGCTGGGGTGATGTCCGATCTCTGCTCGGATTGTTTCCTTTAACTTGAGTTGATAGTTTTCCCTTTTTAACTTATCTAGTTCGGCCATAATCTCAATGTATTGATTTTTTAATAATTTATTCTGTTGCTTTAATTTTGTTGCCTGCTCCGGCTGAGTCCAGGTCTCCTCCATCCGACGACATCTTCTGATCATCGATTCAGCTCTTTGGCTCTGTTTTAGGGCCTTGTTATGGTAATGAGTCACGTCTTATCGGAATCTTTCTGCGTCTATTGTTTTAGTTTGGTTTGATTGCACTAAAATAAGGGAGCAAGTTTTAGAATGAGTTGAAACTTGAGTTTGAAATAATCTTATGGCCATAACGATGATGAATATCTACTTAAGTTAAATGTACATATTTAGACAAGATATAATGAGTTGTGAAACGATGTAAGCTTTACGAAGAATTCCATCAATTTCTGGGAGTCTTTAGTTTAATTTATTTATTTCCGAAGTATATCGGTCAAGTGACATATGTTTAAGGTCCTAATCATATGTTTTTAACCGAAAATGTGATCGAAATCTGGAGACTCATATCTCTTCCCCCTTAAAATCACAGAATTCAAACTTATTTAAAATTAAAACAAGAAATTTCGTTCTATTTTTAGAACGGAATTTCTAAATTCCGCACACTATCTTGGGGTGAGTGATTTGAAATAAATTTCTTTACGTAGATTATTAATTTTTTTAATTTCAGGATTTTTCGAATTTTTTTCCTTCTTGTTTGAAATTTTTAGAGAAGGTATCCCAGATTTCGATGTATGTATTTTGTAAATAAATGTTTTTTATTAGTTGTTAATTTCTTTTAATTTAATTAAACCATTTATATAATGTAAATAGGTAAAAATAAATTTTTCCTAACGGTAATTTTTTATGAGAACGCGATTCTCCTGATGTTTACCTAGAATTCTTTTTTAGAATAATTAGTATTAAAATATAAAAGCAAAATTCTTTTTCATTAACAATTTATACAAAAGTTTATTTGAGGAAAATTTATTAAAAGATTCTTTTGTTGGACACTCCTTTCACTTCCTTCGTTATCGTAAGGTAATTGTCCGTCTGCTCTCCTTTATTGCATCATACTCCAGAGAATGAATATTAATAATAATAATTAATATTGAATAAAAATAAAAAAAAATTTAGTGAGTGTTGGGCCAGAACGTAAACGGCCTTCAAAATGTTTAAATGGATCAGAAACACACACGCAAACACAACACGTAATTTAAATAAAACCCCAAAACACCAATTAAACCATATAAAATCTGAGAAATAAAAGAATTAAATATAAATTAAGAAACATAAAAATAAATTAAAATAATAACAAAATGCACCAAGATCCGCACGATACCTACACAAATATAACAAGAAAACACGACAAATTCGACGAAATTGGAAAAAGCAGTTAAAGTTCATTAAAGCAAGATTTAAATCAGAAAATTTGAATTAGTAATAGTTCAAATTAAATTCTAAATAAAAAATTATAAAAATAAATCAAAAAATAATAAAAATAAATATTAGAATTTGCTAGAAAACAACAAGGTCGAATTTTGTTTTACTACATCAAATTTCACACGTCACACAAATAGGTATAAATACTGATCCATTTTCACATTAAAGTTAACCAAAAACCATTTTTAACCAAAACTATTTTGATTAGTTTAAAACTATTTGAATCGTTTTTTAAACCTTTAAATCTGTTCGAGATTATTGTTTTGAATTTTTTTTAGAAATTTTAGGTGAGGATCATTGATTTTGGAACCCTCTTTCCACGCTCCGTACCTTGCATCTCTGTAGAGCTCTGCTCGGACGTCAGCGTGGGAAGAGAGGTATTTGGTTTATTGTTGAATTTATGCTATTTTTATTGGAATGGTAACTTGTTATTTTTGTCTTATATAATTAATAAACATTATTATACATAAATTGTCTCATATATATAATTCATTTAATATGTTTTAAAAGATGTCGAAATTTTTCCGGCCCACAGCCGAAACATCATGCAAGTAAATAAAATCTACACAGTGCAGATGCATGTAAGAGCGTGGACAATCGCCAATGATATGCACCCGTGAAGACTCAGCGTGCGCAACGCAGCGGTCGTAACGTAAATATTTATCCCTATAGCTGAAGCGAGGAATAAGGAAGAAGTCTCTGGCTGCTTCCTCGTTTCTCAATTCAGAAAAATCGACCTAAAATCACTTTTACACACGGCTTAAACTTATCACACCGAGTAGTCCAGTGGGCACTCAATAAATATAATGTAAACACACATGCGCTTAGGATCTATTAAAGGGAAAATGGTACGGGGATAAACTGAACTAAAATCGTTGATAGAGTTAACCTGAATTAACAATTCGAATTAATTTGATCATTGGTGTACTAAATTGAATTTATTTTCGAAATAATTATCATTAACTTAAATTACCTTATGTATAAATTGATTAGAATTAAAGTAAATTATGGATTTAAAAATAAATTAATTACAATTATTTCATAGAGTAAATCGAAATAAGTTACGGATAAAAATAAAATTAGTTACAAATAATGTTTTGGTTAAATTAAATCATAGGGTAAAGTAATCTAATTATGAATATATCATTCGGTGAATTGAATTAATATCGGAAAATAATTTAATTAGTAGAACGTTAAATTATATTTGAAAATAAACTATTGTAAGGAACTCAGTGAGTCCCCTAAACTGGCTTTATCTATCAATTTAAAATGTTTTCATTAAAAGTAAATATTTCCTTAATTCAATTGGATTTAAATAAAATGATGGTTGAAGCATTTATGTGACTCACGGGTTTAACTTAGATCAAGTCCTTGATTAAAAATTAAAGTAGCTTGTGTAGTAATAAAATAAACTTGGATGTAAGGGAAAGTAAAACTAAGAATTGTTAAGTCAAGCGTTAGAAATAGTTTATTTAAAAATTTGATTAACCTATCTATTGATTAACCTAAATTAACGATAAGGAAAAACCCTAAGGTAATTAGTAAGAAAAACTCAGGATGAGCAATCGGAAAATTTGATCCAATAAATTTCGAGGAAATTAAACTAATTTTCACTAAACAGTAAAGCAATCCACCGATAAAAATCAAAATAGATTAGGGGAAAGTAAGATGAATTCACGTTTTAATTAAGATGTTGGCTGAAGTAATGAAAGGCTCCACTAGTCAAATGTTTAGTAATTTGAGTTAAAGGAATTAAAACGATGCAATCTGTTTATACTTCTAACTGAAATAATAACAATACCTTTAAAATCTCCACATAAATAAGATACAAATATCACCAAACCCAAACATCGATAAATTCCAGCATAAAATGATCCAATAAAAATGAAAAGTTTCTCAAAATCAACAATAAAACGGGAAACATTTATTGCATTGAACTGAAGAAATCTTTTTTCCAACCAGTAAATCGACCGACTAATGCAATATCATAGTTTATAATTCCTTGACTTCAGTTTGCCCACCACCGATATGAATTCCAACTGTTAATTTCCACAATACGACCTGATTTATGAATAACATCGAGAACCACCAACGATCGACCCCATCCGAATAATTGTCGCCAGCAACTCTCCACCATAGCGTAGTTCCTCAAACCCATAAACAATAAACTAATCAGTACGAAAATAAATCAGATTACCTAACCCCAAATTCCCGATAGGACAGTACCAACCATGATAACTTAAGTACCACCAAACAGAAATGAACGCACAAAATTAGATCCACGAAAATTCTAACATCAACTGTTAGAGAAAACAGACAAAGTGAATTTCGAATAGTTAATTTGCATATTTGATTCACGACAATCTATCAATAATTGAAGCCCGAACGGATATCGTGATCGGATGAGAGTCAATAATTTCCAACGCATCCGATCCGACACATCCGTTCCGACAATTAACAATCGCGAGAAAGAACGACATACACCGACAATCATTTCCGTTGGAGTAATGATTAGACAAGTCCAATACGGATGGAAAACCAATAATAGTCACGATAAACATTAATAACGGCGATGAATATTAGTAATTGCGATAAACATTAATAACTACGTCAACTATTAAAAATCACAATAAGCATTTGTAATCACGATAAGCATTAACAATCACGATAACTGTTGGTAATTTCGATACCCATTAATAATTGCAATCACTGTTAACAATTACGTTAACTTATAAACGACGCGAGCGTGTTTCGCCCCAATAGCAGTAATGTTAAATAAATTTGATCTCAAATAACTAGGTCACATAGACAGTCATTCTTCCACGCACAAATCTGGTCCGGTCCAACCCAACTCAACTAACTCAGACGATTTACAATTGATAGACACCCATTACGTATTCTGTCCTCATAACCTCTCTTCAGCATAATGAAACTATAGAAATCATCAGAACCCACAAACCCATACATCTCGTCGCCATCATTCTTACAATTCCAGCTCGACTATCAAGTTCACGGAACGCTAATTTAACCAGTCAACGTTTCCCCTAGAATTAACTGATGATTTAAGGTTGCCTGAACTCGAGATTGTTGATTTAATGTCCTTATAAATTAGCGAGAGAATATTTTACATTTACTTATTTCAGAAGAATTCATGTTGCCAAATTTGATTTCGAGACAAGAGGCCGATGAATGGCGCCGAGCCTGGAAACGAGCGCGCCCATCGATGACTCTCGAGGAGCCACGCCCGAAACGATCGTGTCCGTCTCTATGGCAAATACTAGGCAGGGGAGACGACCCACACCGACCAGAGGAGGAACAGTATCCCGCCGAGGAAATCGTCGACAATGCTCGAATCTTGTTGGCTCAGTGGGAGAAGATCCAAACGGAGGTCGACCTACAGGTTGTGAAGGCGAGGATGTACCTCGCCAACGTTGAAGAAGACGTCCTCGTCGGACGTATCGCGGAGACATACCCGGCTCGACCGGCACGCAACCTCCGACGACCAGTGCCCATTATTCCCGGTTACTCCCCGGAAGAAGGAGTCAGAAAGTTCCTCGCAGAGTCCTGAATCACCAGACATAATCATTCTGACATTTTACTTTAGTGACGTTATTAATAAATTATAATGAATTGTCCTCTTAAATTTTGTTTTTAAATGAGATTTCCGCTATAATCATGTTTGAAATAATTAGAATTCCCCTTATTAAACCAAATTGATATTTTCTTTATAGAAATGTCGGTCCTGAAACTGGTGCAAAACGAACTAGACCGCGCGAGGCAGGCGAATGCAGAACTACTCAATCAAATACTGCAGTTAACTCGCGAAGTACAACAGGTCAAGGCGACCTGCTTAGACCCCAAACGGACGAAGATACTCTACCAACGGCTCACCGCAGCTCAAAAAGGCTGGGCCGAAGAACGCCAGCTCAATCGGAGTCTGCGCACACAGATCAGGGGCCTAGAAGTTGCCCTAGCAGCCTGTCGGGAAGGGGAAGCGGTAACGTACCCGCTCATCTTCGCCCCTTCCCAACTATCGAGTCAACGCGTCGTAGATGAAGCCGCACCAAGCCAAAAATCGACAGCTACCCAACCAACCATCCGCCGGCCGGGACGCAAGGAACGGGCCCGACGCCGAGCCGCACAAGCGTCAAGTCGATCAACCTAACTTATTATGCATGTCCTTTGTTTATTAAATAAATCATCTCTCATGTATCCAGTCATAGTGGGGTAGACTCGAATTCATCCACACCAATCAGTCTATAGTTAAGGGACCAATGTAAAGCGAGCATAGGTCTTCTATCGACAGCTCGTGAACCCGAGGATTGTCCGAGCAACTATAGTACTAGCCAATGGTACTCAATTTTTGCGGACAATCCACCACTTGAACACATTACCCACGTTGCCTAGCAACGGGTGCCAAGTGGCGGTTAGCAACATTTTGTATGGCGTTACTAGGGTCACCCGAACGAAAAGCAAGATATGAAACCCTGTAACCCACCATGAGTATAATAATTTCTTTTGAATTTTAAAGCAATATGTTGAATATTAATAATGATAATTAATACTAAATAAACATAAGACAAAAATTAAAATTTAAAAATTATGTAATATAATAATTTCTTTTGAATTCTAAGGCAATATGCTGAATATTAATAATGATAATTAATATTAAAAAAAAACAAGACAAATATTAAAAATTATATAGTATAATAATTTCTTTTGAATTCTAAGGCAAACTCTCTTTCCTCGTAAACTTGAAAATCACCTACAATAGAAAAGTATATTATCTCATGACCGTATTTTTAAGATGTTAAATTTTATCATTACATTTATTGAAATCAGAATAACCTGCTTGCATTTTTCGTTTACTTATTCTATGAATCTCTTTCTTTTCTTACATTTTTCCTTTTCATAATGGATACCTTTTTTAACCAATTCTTTAAGAATGAATTTTCGTCTTCCAAACTTTTACTAGTAATAGTCATTAAATTTGACCTTATTTTTATTGCATGAAAAATAATTGGCATGATCTTTCTTTTTTCTGATTTTTTCTAGTCCTTTTATTCTTCGAACTTATATTATAGTTAATCCTTTCCCATGATCAGTCACGCTCCACTGAGGGTCTGGCTTTGGGATTCTTGGAGATGAGATCTGACCCGGCGAACTATTATTCACTACAGTTATCTCCCACACCGAAGTACTAGCTTTAAGCTAGTTGGTGAAATTTTTCATTTCATTTTCTTGTACGTATGCAGTTGATGATTCAATGGTGAAAAATCGGTATATAATAAAAAATAATAATAATAAATGGAAAAATCATTCTGACATATGTAAAATCAGAACTATTCCCAGCCAAAGATATATATGTTGTGGAAGTGAGAGATTCAACACCAGAGCCCAAAGAGGCAGCATTAATGACATTACATTTCTGGATACGACCGCCAACGGAAAACATATGCCTGACAAACAAGAATGGACCTAGAATCTCTTAAATTAAAAGCAGCTCGATTGACATGACAATTAAAGCACTCGATGGACCTTAAATAACTTTGTTGTGACTATAACTATTATATTTACTTATTTATATTTGTAATATATAAAAAAATTTCTAATAAAAATTATTGTCATTAATCCTTTTTTATTGTTCCTAAAATATTAAATCGTATAGTTTGATGGGATCTAGAATGATCAGGCACGAAACCTTCTATGGTAGTCATTTTAGTTGAACTGATTATGTTCATTTCAAATCACATAAACCTTTTTATTCTAATGACACTTACTGATAATGTATTTATTTTTAAACCTAATTCATTGGACACTTTGTAATCTTTGACAGCTGTCGAGATATATAATTTTTTGATGATAGCATTTCTCGTTTTTCAAATGTATTTTTTTTTCTTAATATCGAATATTCTATCGAGGTTACAAGATAATTAAAACTTTGTTTTTGCTTTTCATCTTTTTTATTCTTACTTGTTAATAAGAAATGACCTTTTTTTATTCAATTGTCTGCTTTTATTAATTTCTATTCCCTTCTAATTTTTCAATCTCTTTCACATTGCTATTTGACTGAGTTCCAAAACAATACCCCATTTATTTATCATCATTTCCCCTAATCATTTTACGCATTTAAAAATTACCAATACAAACTTTTGTTGAATTCAATTATAGAATAAAGTCTGATTAGTAAAATAATAATTTTTTAAATAAATTAATTTTTAAAACGCTACTTCGTTGTTAAAATTTAAGTAGATTTAAAAAATATTTCTTTTCCAAAAGAATGAGAAACAAATTTTAAAATAAGCAATTAAATTAAAACTTTTTGATATGCAATTTTATTGGAAGAAAGAATCACTCAAACAAATGTTTTACGATATATTTCGATAGTTTTCCTATCATCACCAAGTTGGATATAAAAATACTATTGAAACAAATTAATTTAATTTTTAAATTTAATTTATTGTTTTTCCTATAAAAAATTTTTAATACCACAAAAAGAGCATTAAAATCTGAAAAAATTTGTCAAAATGAACGCTCATAAAGTTTGTGAAATCTGAGGTTGACAAAATCATGTAGAACACCTAAAATGTATAAATGTAATAAAAATAAAAAAAATACCATAAAATTTCAATAGAAGAACTTTATTAACAAATAAAAATTACTAAATTTATTTTAAAGTTTATAAAAAATTTAAATGACCAATAAAAATAGCCAGAAAATTTTATTCAAATTTATAAACTATTGAAAATAAAAAAATTTCATTGAATGTGATTTTTCATTAAAAGGTTGTTTCTGAACTCTCAACAAAATCTTTGGAATTATTAATATCTGCACATAAATCATCAAATGATATCTCGTTTCCATAGACCGGGACCCCTAATTTGCTTCTGTTTCCCATTTTCGGACTTAAAATATTCGAATGATTTTGCTTTGCATTTGAAAATGGATTAACTTCTCTACGTAAAATTAAATCATAAATTCTATACATTATTATTGGACATATTTAACAATTTTAATTTCTTTATAAAATACATTTCCCTATTTTACAGAAAGAACTAGAAACAATATTAATGTTGCTTCTACATTTCATTCAGTTCCGAATGAAAAATATTATTGGGTAATAATTAACCGTTAATTGATGAGTATAATTGATACAGTATGCATACATTGACACACACGCGCACTTATATTCTTAACCTTTTTTCTATTGCCGGCAAGAACTTATACTGTAAATAACACTACTTACACAGATGTATAAATATAAATAAGCACATTTTTTATTGTTAAATTTTAATTTAAATGTATCGCGTCTGTGTATCACTACTACACTGCATAAACGAAAGAGAAATCAACAGTTATTATACTTTGTATCTGTGATTAGACATTCATTTGCAAAACCTGGTGGCAAATTACAAAGCTTATTGCGACATAGCAGTCGAGAGTCATTGCATTACGCATGTATACATACTGAAGCACTAATTTCATTTTTATATGACTTTTCAAAGGTTGTAAATATTAAAAGGAATTTCATGAAAAGTTCAGGTTTATAATAAAATGTTGATTGTGCAATAAACACGTAATCATAAAACTTTCTCATTTTAATTCAAAACAAAATGGTTCACTTATTATGAAACAGAGGTAGCACTAATATCTATTCATTAATTTTTATTAAAATTAATTAAAAAATTTCCGTTTTTAATATTACAATTTTTATACGAATTATGAAAATTTATTTATTTTTTTAATGCATACTCTTGTGAATTATTATTTTCATGAAATATTCTCAATAATACAGTAAAAATCTATTGAAAGCCGGAAAACTTGTTTTGATATGTGACATTAATGAAGAATTGGTTCATTCAATTTTCGTGAGGGATCAGATCAACCCAAGAACTCTGAAGAATATTAAATCCATCGAGTTGAAAAGTTCGGAATATCCTTGGTATTTTGTTAAGTTAAGACCAAATTTAGATGGTTTTCTTAAAACAAATTCTGAAAAGTTTGAACTCCATGCTATGAGTTTAGGAGGCTATGATTACGTGAAACTGCTGATGTAATTAATTGACCTGAAAATATTATTTTTCGGAAATAGGATAACAAGAGCAAAAAATATAGTAAACCGAGTTTACAAATCTCGGACGTTAACAGATCAGTTCTCCGGAAATGACAATATTGTTGCCGTTTTTGACGACCGAATTGATGTTTGGGAGCAGTCTCAGAAGGTCGTCCAAGTTGTTCCTTATATTGTGTTTAAGGAAGCTACAGATATTACAAATGATAGAAATTTAAGATTTTCCAATTCAAGAGTAAGACTGACTCAAGAAGCATTAGAAATAATTAAAGACTCGGACAATTATTTGGTAGAGCTTGAATCCATTTTGAATTCGATTCATAAATATTACTTTCAAACAATAAGTAGTGAAATTAAAATAAATAACTTTGATGTTTTACATTTTGATTTATCGAAAAGGGAAGAAATAATGGAAGAAATGAGAATTAAAAAAATAATTAGTTAAATTTAAAATTAACATTATAGAATTCGTGAAACTCGTTTGAAATGATTTTGAAATATTCTCAAATTTTGACAATTTGGATAAACCAAATTGTTTCTATCAAAATGGTAAGAAAAATGCTGGGACTCCTAAATATTTCCACCACAACAAATATCATTTTCTCAGTGTCTAATGTTTTTATCAATCTTTTTGTGAATACAATATACTTAGTAGGTATAATGATGCATAATAATAATAATAATAATAATAATAATAATAATAGTAATTATTGTTTTTTCACATACCATAATGCCAGTACAAGCAGTATAACAGTGAAAGATGTACGAGTTATCTTGGAATGTTTTAAGTAATTTAAATTCCAATTAATGCCAATGAATGCATATTTTAAAAACAAATAAAATTACTTTTCATAAATATTTGTTCCCGGTAATTTAACGTTATTGGAGTTTACAATTTTGTCTAAGAATGAAAAACTTAAAAATGTAATAATAAAATAATACAATCAAAATTACCGACTGATGGTGTACAAAATGCTCGCAATTTCATCTGATATTTTGATCTGTACATCCATACAAAAACGGTTATGATGATTAACAAAATAAAAAACGAGCAGCTCAACGCAATCATAATAAATTTATAATAGTCATTATTTACACAAGGTGTTGTGGAATTGGAGGTAAGTCGAAAATCAAGCAACTGATATTTTGCGGTCAAATCTGCTGTATTTGCAAACCTTTGGTTGAGTAACGATAAAAGATTGGAACCATTCATTACAGTATTCGAAGGTAAGCTTACAGCATGGAAGAATAAATTTGTTCTATAAAATACAATTAATAAAAATAAAATTGAAAAATAATTAGAAATGTGAGCCGCTTATTTTAAAATTAAGACAATTACATTTACTCGTTATAACAAACAATACAATTCTTTAAATTGCTGAACGTTTATACTATAAACTTTATAGATTAGAGAAACAAAGAGCTAGATGATATCAATTAAAAAAAGTCATTTAAAATATGTTTTTAAATTTTTTTATCCCACCGCAAAATCTATCGGCTCCGCATAACGTTTTTAGTAAATTCATGTCAACATGGACCTCTGGTGTGACGTGAGCCCTTCACATCATCTAAAAAATGGACCGGCTTCACTTTCAAAAAAAACCATCAATTATCACAGAAAAAAAAATTTTTACTCATTAAATTTTTATTTAAAAATCCTTCTTTACTTGAATTTAGAGAAAATGTCATAATGTAAAAAATTATATAAACACTAAAATCTTTTTTTTTGTCGATAGCGGAATCATTTATATAAATAAAATTTAAATAAATAACAAGATTAGCCAATTTCCGCAATGTTTATTCATTAAAAGAAATATGAAATATTTCCACCGAATATCGCTCATAATCAACATCTAACTAGAATTTCGCTTTCTCCTCTTCTTCTCTGATTGATATTTTCTTTCACTCAACTGTATTCAACTAATATATTTATTTAAACAAATTTCCAAAATTTTCAAATTCGATTTATCAATATTATAAATTTAATAGATCCGAACGTTAATTTATATGAAATGAGAATTATTAAAAATTAGTAGTAATTATTTTAAATGAGCACTAATTGTATTGAATAATTAATTATACAGCACAATACAGAAGCCATAGTGATGATGAGATAGCCAAATTTTTAAGAAAACCTACTCAGACGCGAGCAAGAAATGTTCAAAACAAATCATAAGAAAGTGGTTACTCAATCGTACATATGACAACAAAAAAACAGCTATAGAAAAAATATCAAGCGATGGTATGTGGATTATTTCAATTACAAACATAACAAGTGAAGGCAAGCAAGTATACTACACATGCAATCAAGTCAAACAACGTTCAAAGGAACGTCCAGCAATAATTCATTTGTTCTACCACAACGACAGTGAAAGTGTCTCAATATTTAAAAATGTTAAATAAAATTAATGCTCAAAAATAATATATTTAATATCTAAAAATTAATGCTAAATTAAATACAAGCCTGTAAAAAAAAGAACGGAAGATTAAAATGTCTAGTTCTTAATAAAAGAAGTGATAAGAAAATTAAATAATCAGATGACTGTGATCTTGATATATGATGAAAAACACGGGGATATTTCAGTGTATGTGAATGTGTATGAATAAAATTTAAATTATTCACGAATATCTGATTCCAATCAAAGAATATAGCATGCATTAATGTGATGTCCAGTGCGATTCCCAATAGTATAATAGTTTTGAGCTAATTGGCACTGTTTTACACTTACCTGGAACGAAGAGAAATCTGAGCACCTCCCGCATAGTGCTGATGAGAGCCATTAGATCGAAACTAGTATAATATTCGAAATTACACTGGACATCACGTAAAATTTTAAATAATAATAATAAAAATTGAAGGAAAATAATTTATTGAAAAATGCGATTTCAGTTGAAAACGTACAATTATTAAAAGTATTCAAAATAAAAATCACAAAATATTGTATTTAGTGACAGTTTAACAAATGTAGAAAAACTTCTTAAGATAAAAGCAATATTATTGTCTAATTTACAGTAAAATAAAAATATCTTACAGTTACATAAAATGAAAGAGATTTCTGTCCAACTTTAAGTATGATTATAACAACGTTTTATATCATATAAAGCCAAATAATATTATAATAAATCAGAAAAGAATGAAAATTAGCTATACATTCAATGATAATAATTAATAAATTGTATTTAAAGTCAATCAACATATTCGGAAACAATAATGATGTAATAGTTATGTAACAAATTTAATTCGCTACTTATTAAATGTTATTTGTAAGGGATTTGCCATTCAATAATTAATGAATCACATAAAATACATTCTCATTTCTTATAAAAGTTTTTATATAAAATTTTAAAATCTATACAAATTTACCTAAATAATATTACTCAAAACTTTTAACCGGCTATGTTCCTAAATCCGTGTGCAAAGATGACAGGAAGCCTCACCAATGAATATGGGATTACACAAGTTACATGAAACCTTTTCACTAGATCAGTAACTAAATATATTCAGGTTTGAGATTTATTACTATTGATTTTGAAAGTTATCTCCACATAATACATAGAATTGTACAAAATTACATAATAGATAATAATTTAACTTTACATCTTTATATAAAAATTTATTAAAAAATATTTAAATTTGTGTATTTAAAAGAAAATAATATTTATGGATTTGATAAATATAGTTGACAAAATAAATAAAAACACAATAAATGTTAATTTATTAATTTATTGAAAAAAAATAAAATAATTAATTTAATTCAAGTTTCAAATGCTTTGCCACATTTTCATCGGTTTCATTTTCCAATTTACGTTTCAGTCTTAATTTAAAATTTTGATTTTTTAAAGAATTTAAATTACTTTTTTCTTTTGTTTTAATTGTTGATTGTAAATTTGAAGAAATATTATTTTCACAACAATTTACAGAAACTAATAATTTTTCTTGAGTCCTAATCCAATTTTCAACTGTGTTTTTAGTTGTGTTAAAATGAGAAGCAATTTCAGAGATTCTTCCACCGTTTTTATATCTTTCAAAAGCTTCAAGTTTCTTAATTGGATTTTCTTTTTCCGGTTTAATGTTTTCTTTATTTTTTATCCATTGGAAAATGTTTCCTGTACTGACAATAATCTCTTTTGAAATCTCGGAAATTGGAATATTATTTTCATACATTTTTATGGCTTGATTTTTCTGTTCAAAAGTGTACCGAGGCCTTGATGAACTTGATAACTTTTGAAAATAGTCTCTATTAATGAGCCAGTACGTAACAGTACATGTATCAATGTTATACATTTTTGCTATTTCTTTCATTGTTTTACCTTCATCATACATTTCAATTGCTTTTAACTTATCTTCTAGTGTACGTTTGGTATAGAATTTGGAAGAATCAGAATTCTTTATAAAATAGTCTTTCTTTGCAATCCACGAATTAAAGGTTTTCAAACAAATATTGTAAGTTGAAAGAATTTCTTCTAACGATTTTCCTTCTTCATGCATTTTTATGGCGTTTAATTTTTCTTTGTTTGAAACGAGAAACTTTGGCAAATTATTATCAGAAAGATTTGCGAAATGATTTTTATGCTTAATCCAATTACAAACGGTTGGTAAACTTACCTTATAAAGTGAAATAATTTCTTCTAAGGATTTTCCTTCTTCATGCATTTTTATGGCGTTTAACTTTTCCTCTTTTGTGTATTTGATTTTAAAAAAAGTTTTAGCAGTTTTAATTGCGTTATAAGGTTTACTTTTGATCCAATTATAAACGGTTTGTATACTCACCTTATAAAGTGAAATAATTTCTTCTAAAGATTTTCCTTCTTTATACATTTTTACTGCGTTTAATTTTTCTTTGTTTGAAACGAGAAACTTTGGCAAATTATTATCAGGAAGATTTGCGAAATAATTTTTATGCTTAATCCAATGATAAACGGTTGGTAAACTTACCTTATAAAGTGAAATAATTTCTTCTAAGGATTTTCCTTCTTCATGCATTTTTATTGCGTTTAACTTGTCCTCTTTTGTATATTTGACATGAGATGAAGTTTTATTAGCTACATTTGAATAATAAATTTTATTTTTGATCCAAGAGTTAACGGTTTGTAAACGTACATTATAAAGTGAGGCGATCTCTCGGTAGGATTTTCCTTCTTCATGCATTTTTATGGCGTTTAATTTTTCTTTGTTTGAAACGAGAAACTTTGGCAAATTATTATCAGGAAGATTTGTGAAATTACTTTTATGCTTAATCCAATGATAAACGGTTGGTAAACTTACCTAATAAAGTGAAATAATTTCTTCTAAGGATTTTCCTTCTTCATGCATTTTTACTGCGTTTAACTTGTCCTCTTTTGTATATTTGACATGAGATGAAGTTTTATTAGCTACATTTGAATAATAAATTTTATTTTTGATCCAAGAGTTAACGGTTTGTAAACGTACATTATAAAGTGAGGCGATCTCTCGGTAGGATTTCCCTTCTTCATACATTTTGACCGCTTCTAATTTATCAGAAACTGTTAAATATTTATTGCTATATTTTCTGATATCTTTTTTATCGTTTTCTACTTTATCACATCGAAATAACTGATTTGAATCATTCGCCGAGTTTCTCATCGTAATTGGTTTTAGTTTTTATTTCTTTTACAAGTGTTCATTGAAATTATTATGTATTATTAAATATTTCCTAGAGTTTTTATTGGTTAATTTATTGTAAATTTTGAAAAATTAAAATGTATTTTTTGAAAGGCGAGAACCACAAACAAATCTAGCGGAAGATTTACAAAACGCTAATAGTTATCGAAAAGCAAATTCCACTGTCGACGAGTACATCAAAACTATAGAGAAAAATGTTGACCTTGTAATGAGGCACAAAATTACGAGCAGTAAATTATCAGCATTTTTATTAAAATATTATTTGGATTGTGAAGATGACAGAAGAGAAATACGGCGTTACAAAATTTCAGAGGACTTAATTAAAGCAAAACTCTACAAAGAAAAAAGGAAAGTTGACAATGAAGAAGGACAGAGAAGTCCAGAGCCAAGTAAATACATGAAATGTATTTTTAAAAAAGAGAAAGAATCGAAGCTCAGTGAAAATGTAGTTGCAATGAATAAAAGAAGCAATGCTGAACAAGTACATAACAATAATAACCCAATGAAGTTTAAACCTTTGTGTAAGGATAATAATTACCAAATCAGAAAAAATGAAATTTTCAGTAGACCAAATCGACTTCTATTAAATTTATAATATTGATAAATCGAATTTGAAAATTTGTTTAAATAAATATATTAGTTGAGTGAAAGAAAATATCAATAAGTGAAGAGGAAAAAGCGAGTAGAAAGTCTTGTTAAATATTGATTATGAGTGATCAGGACCTATTTTAGGTCGAAATATTTCATATTTCATTTTATGAATAAACATTGCGGAAATTGGCTAACCTTGTTATTTATTTAAATTTCATTTAAGAAATATAATTATTAATAAATAAAGAAACTTACAGACCACTTGGTATGTTTCCACGGACATCTTTAAAGAGCTCAACAGAATCTACAGTTATGTTAATATTCAACATATTCGAAAGGTAGTTAGAAAAATTATTTGCCATTGCTACGACAAAACTCGGATAGTTTTGAATCACAGCAATCACTTGTTGAGTTGAACTGATAAAATTGACAATACACTGATCCAGATTCTTATATTTCCCATCCGATACCCCGATACTCATTTGAATAAATCCATCAACGTTGTCCTATATTTATAACAATACATAATCTCCGTTATACAAATTATAATAGAAGGTACGCTCAGAGCCGGCGCAAGAGTATTTGGCGCCCAAGGCTAACTTGAAACCTAGTACATCCAGCTAACAAACTATTCCGTATTTTACTTAAAATGATTTATTACTTTATTATTGCAAAGCATTCCAGATAATAATGTGTGTTCAAATCAGAACAACTTGGCGCCCAATATAAGTCTATCAAAACCGTGTCTTAGGCAGCTGCCGACGTCTTCTATGTCTATATCCGGCCCTGGGTACAGTTTTCAACTTAATGACGATTTAAGGGCACAGGAGTCATGATATAGGTTTTTCCTACGCTACCACGCCAACAAAACATTTGTCGGCAATTTTTAGCAAGAGGTTTTGGAGTTCACTAATATATAATCTCGAACCTCTTCGTAACGGACTAATATAATCCGCAAAGAACTCTTATGAATATACATAACCATGATCAAAAATGTTCTATTGACCATATAATCTTGCAGTAACTAAAATGAATTATAATTTAAAAGAAGAAGATCAAGTGACTAAAAGAGTTTGTATAATATTTAGAGTGAAGTATGCGATCTATGAACAAAATTTATGGCAAAATTAAATATAAGATCCTGAATAAACTGTTGCTTTAAAATATAATGCATTTTTGTTTTAATGCTGATGGATGCAAAATTATTTGAAGATAAAATTTAAAAATGTTTTTAGTTTTGAATGAAATACTAAACTAAATTGAGATCAAGTAAAAACAAATTTTATACTGAGCCATATATTCACAAGTAAATTGAAAATAAATTTAATAACCTGAAAAAATACTCCTGGAGCAGTAGATAAAATCCCCGAAGTAATATTCAAGGCAAAGACAGTATCTATATTGAGATTTTTTAACTGGGCTGCTAGACCTGATTGAAAAGGATAAATATTTTCAATCCAATATGTTAAGGCATTTTGACTGACAATATCCTTGTCAGTGACATATTTCTAAAATATGATAATAATAATAAAAATAAAAATAATAATACTAATAATAATAATAATAATAATAATAATAATAATAATAATAATAATAATAATAATAATAATAATAATAATAATAATAATAATAATAATTATAATATTAATAATAATAATAATAATAATAATAATATTAATAATAAAAAAATAGTTATAATAATATACTAATAATTATAATAATTTCATAATGATAATAACATAAAAATAGTTATAATAATATACTAATACTAATAATAATAATAATAGTTTAGTAGAAAATAAAAAGCTTTCTAAGAAATATATTCTATGAATAAAGTATTTGATCTACTGGTGTAATTTAGACGTTAAGAAAGGATACATTCATGGAAATCAGTGCAAAAATATATTCCTACAGTAACTTTTAAAAAGCTATGATAATGGAATTCCGTAGTCTGCAAAACCTTTGGATAACTCACTATATGATAATAATAAAATTTGTTAGTTAATTTGCAATTTTAGGCTTATAAATTAAAATTATAAATAAAATCTCAACTATGGTAATATTATGGAAAACATACAGAGATATCCACTATTTGAGAGTTAGGAGTTGCGAATTTGACAATTCCACCAAGTATTGTGGGAATTGTAAACACAGGAGGATTGTCATTGATATCCAAAATAATCACGACCACCCTAGCTTCGGAACAATTGAAGGGGCTATAACCTGACAAGAATGAATGCGGACCTAGAATAATTCAATGATCTTTGTAAATTATTTTATTAAATAATTAAATAAATTTGGCAACGATTTAATTAAAAGATAACGCCAATAAAAAACTCTTCGTACGATATATTTCGATATCATAGCTATCATCTTCAGGTACTCAAAACCAACTAAAAATATATATAAATACTACATTCCTACGGTGCCGTAGTACATTATAGACTGTGGCAGCCGGCGGTACACGCGGCACCTAGTAAATACCGTTTCCATTATGTGCCGCATGTGCGCCGGCTGTACACAGGTTATTTGTTATCTTTTTGAAGTAGTATTATGTATGTACCGCCGGGGCTACACGTGGCATATGTATAAAAATGTACTGTGTACTGCGGACGGGGAATATGGCAGTCAACGGGTTAATTTAAACAAATTATTTTTTATTAATTTAATTTTGTAATAAATAAATTTTTATAAAATATATTCAATTCACTTTTAATTAATTTAAAATTTTTAAAATTTTCACTTATATTCTAATTTTTAAAAAATTAATGTAATTTAAAATTTTCAATTATTTTAATAATATTAAAAAAACAAACATGATTTAACATACGTAAACTATTTAAAAACATTCAAAACATTCGTAGTCACAGCACTTTGCACATTAATCTTTGGATCCAATGACCTTATCAGCAATGCTTCACATATCACGCGTTCCAAATAATTATTAAAACTTCTCAACAAAATTCTAAAATCAGACATTCCTATATCACTTTTACAGCCTCTATTGTGTTCACTAATATTTGTCAAACCCTTCAATCGACAATGCTCTAGAATTCGAGTACAGAGATGACGGGAAGTCTCTCCAATGTATGTGGCATTACACCCATTACATGTAAATTGATAAACGAGATCAGAACACAATCCAACCGGAGTTTTTGATTTATTAATAAACATATTGCGTACCTTACACGAATTAGAGACGATCTTATACTCTAAATTTCCCATCTATTTACTTAACTTCCTTTTATAATTTGTAAAGCCTTCAGAGTACTAACAATACTAAGCAATACTAACACATATTTAGGCTCAATTTTTTTTATATCCATTTTTACTATTATTTAGATCAACACTCAATTTACACTCATTTGACAAATTACACTCAGACTTTCCAGAACATTGATCCTTAGGATTTTTAATCAATTTGTCAATAGTCTCTTTTATCATCAACAATAAAAATGATTTAGAATATCCATTCTTTATCAAAAACTCAACCAATTTATCAACACTTTTTACCGAATTAGCAAAAGTAGAAGATAAAGACCATGAACGATAAATCAATTCTTTCACCATATTTCTCTTATACTTAAATTCACAAAAGCTTTCTGTAGAAGTATAGAGACCAGTGTTAGTTGGTTTTCTATAAATCTCTGTCTCATACTGTTTATCTTTAGTAGGTAGTTAGTGGCTATCTACGGTACAAAAAAACCATAGGGGGAGGGGGGGGGTATGTAATAGCGGATTAAATTTCGGATTATCTTGATTACATAATGATGTAATCAACTTAATTAATTTTGTGTGTATTTTTTTTTTAATTAAATTTTTGGCGCGATTTTTTGAAATTTATTTTCGAATTTATTTTCAATATTTTTTAATTATTTCTAATTAAATTTTTTAAGTAATTTTTTATCAATGTAGTTTTTTATATAAGATTTTAAAAATATGATTTTTTATATATGATTTTAAGTAGATTTTTAAGTATAATTTTATCGTTGAATTTTTATATACGAATTTTTAAGATGAAATTTTTTCAGTATAATTTTTAAAATATAATTTTTCAAAGTAATAAATTTTTAACATAATTAAAAATTTTTTATACAAGGTTTGTTTTCGGTATATTTTTATCGATGAAATTTTTTATCAATTATTTTTAAGATAAAATTTTTCAGTATAACTTTTAAAATATAATTTTTCAAAGTAATAAATTTTTAACATAATTGAAAATTTTTTATACAATGTTTGTTTTGGTATATTTTTATCGATGTTTTTAGTTTAAATATAAAATTTTTAGGATAATTTTTACAATGAGATTTTTTATACAAGGTTTGTTTTCGATATAATTTTATTAATGGTTTTAGTTTAAATATAAAATTTTTAGGATAATTTTTACAATGAGATTTTTTATACACTTTGATTACGATCAAAGAAATTTAGCGTTATCAAAATAATAATAATAATAATAATAATAATAATAATAATAATAATAATAATTCAACCAATTAAAATCTTTATAAAAAACAATAAACACACAAAATAAACTCGTAAAAGATCAAAATTTATTTACATCATCACAAATCTGCTTATAGTAAGCTCTTCTTAGCTCAGCCAACAAAATATGTACAACTTCCTTCTTCTTGTAGTCTCTGCAGCATCTGCATCTAAACGGACAAGTCAACATTGAGGGATCTGCACAAACAATACAGTCGTCTAAACATTTCAAACCAGATCCTTGAACTGATTCGTAGTGCATCCGTACAATTTCTTCAATGTTGATTCCTGTCATTTGATAGATCCGTGTAGCCAAGTATTTAGGAGCACAATAGGAAAGTTTGTTTTTCATATTCGGAAAAAGATCTTCCATCTTCATCAGAATTGTTTCGAATACGTATGCTTCTTGCTCGTCGATCATTTTTACAATCGTCAGAATTCAATCTATTTAAACACAATCATTGCTTAATAAATAATCTAGTATTTCTTCGTCGGTATTAAGATTATTAATTTTTGATTTTATAAAGTTAAATATTTCTTGTACTAGACTGTTGTATTGCAGTGTTTTTATCCCCATGACAACAACTTTTCCGCTTGCAAATACATTTACACACAGTGGATTATACTTGACAAGTCTTAATGCAGGAAACAGTTCCGGTTCGTAAATGTTTTCTGTTTTTGTGGACAAATCATACAAGTTGATTCGACAACACATGTCAATATTCAATGATAATGATTGAATTTGTAAATCTTGAATCTGATATTTGAGATCTCCTTCCTGTAATGGTCTTTTACAACCCATTACTCTGCATTTTCCGCTCTTGAAGAATAAGATTGGATATTTTCCACTTCTATCAACTACATGTTGTGGTTTTCCGGTCGGGAACTTCATTCCAGTTACTTCACATCTGCCTCTATAATTTATATTACTAATCATTTTCCAATATCAAAATAAATGAATCAGTATATCAAATTATAAACAAATTAAATTAAATTAAATTAAAATTAAATGGAATTAAGAAATGATGCAGTATATCAAATTGTAGGACCTAGTGGGAGCGGAAAAACTTTATTTGTATGTAATTTATTGCAGTCAAACATGTTCAAATCAAAATTCAGTAAAATATATTGGCATAGGGGTGCAGACGAAGAACATGGATTGACACAAAATCAGTTTTGTAAATTGAAAATGATAATAGTTAAGGGATTTGATAAAAACTGGTCGTCTAGGTTACGTCGAGGCGATGTAATAATTATAGACGATTTGTATCAAGAAGCAAATAAGGAAAAAGATTTCAATAATTTGTTCACAAAAATCAGTAGACATTGTGGAGTTACTGTTATTTTCATAACTCAAAATTTATTTCATCAAGGAGGAAGTCATCGAACTCGTAATTTAAATGTTCAATACCTAGTTATTTTCAAAAATCCTCGCGATCAAACGATTATTGATTTCTTAGCCAGGCAAGCCTATCCAAACAATAGAAAATTTTTAATTGAATCATTCCAAGATGCTACAAGCGTTCCCCATGGATATTTATTCTTTGACTTTACACAACAATGTAGTGACGATTTACGTATCCGAACAGATATTTTTAATGAAAAAGGGGTTACGATTTATAAACAAAATTGAAAACAAATAAATGATTATCAATCATGTCATTTAAAAAAGTACTTGTCAAAAATCAAATTCAACCCAAAAAAGTTATTCGTAAAACCAAATCAAAAGTAAAGAAGAATCTAAAAAAGAAGAAGATTTTAAAAAAGAAGTGGATCAAATTATAAACAATAATAATTAGCTGTAATTAGTAAACATGAAATTTGAACGTAGTCTACCATATTTCAATGCATTGGTAAAGGCTCAAAATAATAAAAGAATAGCAATTTTACAAGCTTTCCCTTCATTTGTTATCGACGATTTGCTTGAAGTTATTGTAAATATAGTTCGAGGTAATGTCAATATTAGTAAAGCTAAAAGAGTGGTATTACAAAGACATAAGAGATCCCTTTTATCATTGGTAAACACTAAAAATAGACGTTTAATGAAAAGAATAATGTATAAACAAAGGGGTGGGTTCTTGGGTACATTAATTCCTATAGTTTTATCTGCAATTAGTGCAATTTCATCACTAAGATCTTAATGGGTTTACAATACTCTAAACCAGATAAAGTTGTCCATATTTTAACATCTTGTTGTAATAATGAAGGACCAATTAACCAAAAATCCACTCAAAACAATCTGGACAAATCCAAAAGATCCAGATGGTTTTGGTGGTGTAGAAAAATTAACAAAAAGAGTGATTAATTCTAAAAAAGAGACTTAAAAATGGTTATCAGACCAACTAGCATATAGTTTAAATAAACCGATGTTGAAAAGATTCCCCACCAGACCATACAAAACAAGAGGAATCAATGATTTGTGGCAAATGGATTTGATGGAAATGATACCTTATTCGAGAATCAACAAGGGGTACAAATATATTTTAACATGTATTGATGTTTTCAGTAGATATGCCCGTGCCATTCCGACAAAAACTAAATCTGCTAATGAAATGGCCATTGCAATTAAAAAATTATTTAAAGACGGACAACCTCACAATCTACAGACTGATTTGGGTAATAAATTTAATTAATTATTTATTTTAATGTATTTTAGGTAAAGAATTTTATAATAGCAAAGTAAAAGAAGTTATCAAAGCCAATCATTACTCTGTATTCTCACAATTCAAAGCTTGTTATGTGGAAAGATTTAATCGAACTTTGAGAGAAAGATTGAAAAAATACTTTGTGCATCAAGGTAATAAAACTTGGATACATGTTTTACCGAAAATTATTTTTAGTTACAATCATTCGCCTCATAAAGGATTAAATGGTCTCAGACCTGTTGATATAACAGACACCAGCAGAAACCAATCATTAAAGAAAGAAAAAATCAATAAGCCAAAATACAAGGTTGGTGATCATGTAAGAATTAGTAAAATCAGTACTTCTCCGTTCATCAAGAATTTTGACAACAATTGGAGCGATGAAGTATATGTAATAAAGAAAATAGATACAAAACAGAATCCAGTAATGTATTTAATAACAGATCATGAAAATAAAGAAATTAGTGGAAAATTCTACGAACAAGAACTTCAAGTCATTCCAATCCCAACAATATTTAGAATTCAAAAGATTTTAAAAACTAAAAATGTTGGTAAATATAAACAATACTACGTCAAGTGGCATGGATACGAAACTCCAACTTGGATATCCTCATCTCAATTGATTAAATAAATATTATGAAAGAAAACCAGTTTTATATGATTTTACCTAGTAATAGTTGTCCACTTATTTATCCTAATAACGAAGCTAGTAATTTTAATGTACAAGTAAATTCTGTTTACTTGGATGGGGAATGGGAAGTTGCATTGATTGATTTTACTTTTGTGTATAATCCTTTTCCGTATTATAGTAATTCTTGTATACGTTATGAATCTGTAAAGAGTGGTAGTGAAATAAAGTATTTGAAAATAAATAATCAAAATCATACTTATGAAATAATAAATCCAAAATATACTCCAGATGTTGACATGTTTATTGAAAAATATGAGAATTTAGTTATTGTCTGTCCGCATGTTCCATTTAAAGTAACATTCCCCGATATTCAACATGCGTTTAGTTTTGGACTAAAATCTACATCAATCATTTGTGAAGAGGATCATTGTCGAATAAAATTACCAAAATTTACAGATGATGGTGTTATGGAACAATTTGGTATAAATATAAGTTATGAAGAAAAATTAATATTTGAAAAATATTTTGAAGATAATTTATTCATAAACACTTTATCGGAATTACAAGGTCATTTGTTGTCATTTAATCCTTCTCCTTTTAAAGAATTGATAATTCAAAATAATGAATTGGTCAAAATAACACTTGCAGATGACATTTCAAATATATCTTTTGACACAAACTTAGCTAAATCTTTGGGATTAATACTAAGTAACTATTCGGAAAAAAATATATTTGGCACTAAAATTCCGAAATTATTACATCATCATCAACAAATGTTCATTTATTCAAATATTATCGAACCAATAAATGTTGGTGATGTTAGAGTTCCACTATTAAAATCTATTTGGATTAAAAAATATGATCAAGGAGAAATTGTACAATTAGAAATGAAGAATCCAATGTACCTTCCAGTATCGTATTCAACTATAAACATCATTGAAATTAATATTCGAGATGATAGTGGGAAATTAATAAAATTTAGCAAAGATACCAAAACACATTTATCGTTACATTTTAGAAAAGTAAATGAATAAAAGAGATTTTTACGTGAATTTACCTAGTAATAGTTGTCCACTTACATTTCCAAATAATGAAGCTGGAAAGTTTAATGTAGAATTTCCAAATCAGATTTACTTGGATGGTGAATGGGAAGTTGCTTTAACTGAATTCACTTTTGTGTACAATAATTTTCCGTTTTATAACAATTCTCATATTAAATATATTAAGAGTACATTACATAATAGTTATGAATATTTTTATTATATTGAAGGAAACTATACAATCAGTCACAACTCTACATTTTATCTGATATATATTGACAATAAAATTTTGAACATTAATTGTAAATATTTTCCATTCAAAGTAACATTTGATAGTATTGAAGAAGCTAATTGCTTGGGATTTAATAAAAAAGAAGTAGATTTTAATGATGAATTGAATCAGATACGTATACCAAATAAAAAATCAAAATTAGATACTATACGATTAACTATAACTTATTATTATGATGTAGAGTATACTGAGACATTTAAAGAAAATTTATTCATTACTGAACTTTCACAAGTCACTGATCAGTTAATGACATCTTATCCCCATCCTTTCAAGTCTTGTGAAATTAAACAAGATCAACTTGTTAAAATTGAATTGGAAGAAGATGTTAAAAGTGTTAAATTTAGTAAACTGTTGGCTCATAGTTTGGGATTAATTGAGGAATCTTATAGTGAAAAGATCATTGTTGGATCTAGTTTACCGACTATAATGCAAAGAAATATACAAATGATGATTTATACAAATATTATTGAACCAATTCTTGTGGGTGAATTAAGTGTTCCCCTTCTTAAATGTGTTTGGATAGAAAAACATAAAAAAGACGACCTTGTTCAATTCATTGAGAAAAATCCAATGTATTTACCAGTATCATCCTCGTATATAAACAATATAGAAATCAATATTCGTGATGACAGTGGAAAATATATATTTGGTAAACAAGACAAAACTTACTTGACATTACATTTCCGTAAAATAAATGAGTAATCCAGACATTGTAAACTTTTATAGCACTCATCAAAATGGTGGGGATTTACCTTATTTTGTAGGTAAACAGTATGGATCTGGTTGGTTAAAAACAATTGGGCGATTTGCACTACCTATTCTTAAACGTATCGGAAATTTTGGTATGAAAACTGCTAATGACGTAATAAATAATAATGCACAACTCTTACCTGCTCTAAAATCAAATGCAATATCTGAAATTAAAGATTCTATGCCCTCTGTAATGGAACACTTACCTTCTGTTATTAACAAAGTTTCTGATGTATTTAATAAAGAACAAAAAGGTGGAACAATTAAACGTCGAAAAATTATCAAGAAACATATAAACAAAAGAATGAAAGGATACGGAACTATATTCCAGTAATGATTAGTGCAAAATCAGAATTATGCATCTTTGATAGACCATCTCCTCAAGCAGTAATTGAAAATGGTTCTTTTGAAGATATTTATCCAGTGAATTCAATTACAGATCCAGGAAACACCTCAATTCAATTTTACATTAATAGCTCTCAAACCGAATACTTGGATTTGAATGATACATTACTCTACATTCAAATGAAAGTTGTAAATAGCAATGGGGAAAATTTATCTAATGAATCGGATGTTACTGCAAACAATTTCTTTTTCCAAACTCTTTTTAAAGATGTTGAAGTAATTTTTAATTCTACTAAAATTGAAGGAAGTAATGATGTATTCGCACACAAGGCAATGATTGAAACTATTATTAATTACAATCACGATACAAAACATACTTGTTTAGGTGGAATGGGTTACGAAGAAAATGACACAAAAAGAAAAATTTGGATTTCAAAATCAAAACCAATCAGTGTTTGTTCCCCACTTCAATTAGATTTCTTTGATCAACCAAAATATTTATTACCCGGTGTTAGTGTTCAAATTAAATTAACAAGATCCAATACTGAAAGAAGTTTAACATGTACAAAAATAATTCCACAAATAATATTATTAGATGCAAAGTTGATGGTAAGAAGAGTTCGTGTTGAACCGTCAGTTTTAGCTGGTCATCAAATTGGGCTCACTAATAGAAATGCAATTTATCCAATGAAAAGTAAGGAAGTTGTTCAATTTTCATTGCCAATGGGATCATCTTCATTTTATAAGGAGCAAATATTTGGTGATAGACGACTACCAAATTTTATTCTTGTTGCTTTCCAAGGGAATAAAAGATATGGAGGATCGTATTTGGAAACATTTTCAATATTTGAACACTTTAATGTCAAGTCTTTAACATTAAGTAAAGGAAATGATTATCGTGAAAAATATAGTCAAGATTTTGCCAATGATAATTATAGTTCTAGTTATATGCAAAGTATTGTTAGGAATATGGGTTATCTTAATAAAAATATGAATTGTGGTATTACCTTGTCAGACTTTAAAAATAAATATCCCTTTTTTACATTTGTATTGGCACCTGATTTTGATCTTAATCAAAGTCAGTTACCTCAAAGTGGAAATTTACGATTGGATATAAAATTTGAAAATCCATTAACCGAATCAGTATCAGTACTTGTATACGGAGTATTTGAAAAAGAAATTCAAATCACATCAAGCCGTACAGTACTTGTTTGACAAGCATTGTTGAACATACTATAAACCAATGTGTTATTAGTTATAATTAAAAATGAAGTAAGTATTTTAATTAATTTGTTAATTTAATTAATTTTAGTTTTATTCAGATACAAACTATTGCTAAAAAACTAATTGGAAAAAATTTTATTGGTGTTTTTCCATTGGACAAAATTCCCTATATAAATATCAACAAAGCTTTGATTGTAAATACTCAATCAGCTAATCTCGGTGGAGAACATTGGCTTGCTATTTACGTGAAACCAGATAAAATACATGTATTTGATCCAATGGGATTCTATTATCCACCTTTATTGATATCAAAACTAGAATCAATGTTGATGCCAATTGAATATAATCGAATTCGTTATCAGAATCCATTGACCAAAACTTGTGGCCAGCATTGTTTAGCTTGGTTAAAATCAATGTTCTCTAAATAAATTTTTGTATCATAGTGTTTATTACCTAATATGATTTTGTGTAGAATGGTAATGTGTGTTGATTAATACAAGTGTAGATGTGTTGATTTTGATTGGTTAAAATAAATACACACATTTGAATAAATATAAAAACATTTTTATAATTTGTCATAATTTACAAAACAGTTTTAGTAGTAAGTTTAATTTTTCTTTTTAATTTTTTATTAACATTTTACAATTTTAGAAAATGAACAACTATAATAACAAATATGTATCAAGTAATTTAAATTTTATATTTTATTACAAATTTACCTTTTATTTTAGATAATTTATTAATTCCACAAAATAATGGATATTATCAACAAAATTATCCTCAAAACTATGAAGGAAATCAATCAAGTGAGATTTTAATTTTTAATAAATAAGTTTTTAAATTTATTTTTAGGTTTTAGTCATCAATTTTATCAACCTCAAATTTATGAAGGCAATGAATCAAGTAAGATTTTACTTTTTAATAAATAAGTTTTTAAATTTATTTTTAGATTATATTCAACAATTTTATCAACCTCAAATTTATGAAGGCAATGAACCAAGTATGATTTTAATTTTTATGAAATAAGTTTTTAAATTTATTTTTAGATTATATTCAACAATTTTATCGACCTCAAAACTATGGTGGAAATCAAAATTCCAGTAAGATTTTAATTATTAATAAATAAGTTTTAAAATTTATTTTTAGGTTTTAGTCATCAATTTTATCAACCTCAAATTTATGAAGGCAATGAACCAAGTATGATTTTAATTTTTATTAAATAAGTTTTTAAATTTATTTTTAGATTATATTCAACAATTTTATCGACCTCAAAACTATGGTGGAAATCAAAATTCCAGTAAGATTTTAATTATTAATAAATAAGTTTTTAAATTTATTTTTAGGTTTTAGTCATCAATTTTATCAACCTCAAATTTATGAAGACAATGAACCAAGTATGATTTTAATTTTTATTAAATAAGTTTTTAAATTTATTTTTAGATTATATTCAACAATTTTATCAGCCTCAAAACTATGGTGGAAATTATCAGTATCCACAAAACTACGGTGGAAATGAATCAAGTATTAATTTTTAATTAACAATTGATTTAATATTTCTTAAGATACAAATTTGCCATTCACTGATTCTCAAGAGGACAATGCAATTAATGTTCAAAAATGTAAGTATTTTATTATTAAGATATATTATTTAAATCATATATTTTATCATATATTTTTTTTTATTTTAAATTATCATGTTATATTTTTGTAATAATGAAGGACTGACGACCCTTTATTATTGAAAATAAGGGCAGACCCCTCGATTTTTTTTTTTTTTTAAAAACGTATTTTTGTAATAATAATGAAGGACTGATGCCCCTTTATTATTGAAAATTAGGGCAGACCCCTTGATTTTTTTTTTTTGAATTTTAATACATATATATTTTTAAACAATAATGAAGGATTGATGCCCCTTTATTATTGAAAATAAGAGCAGACCCCTTGATTTTTTTTTTTGAATTTTAATACATATGTTTTTTAACAATAATGAAGGATTGATGCCCCTTTATTATTGAAAATAAGGGCAGACCCCTTGATTTTTTTTTGATTTTTGAATTTTAATACATATATATTTTTTAACAATAATGAATGACTGACGACCCTTTATTATTGAAAATTAGGGCAGACCCCTTGATTTTTTTTTTGAATTTTAATACATATATATTTTTAAACAATAATGAAGGATTGATGCCCCTTTATTATTGAAAATAAGGGCAGACCCCTCGATTTTTTTTTTTTTTTTTTTTAAAAACGTATTTTTGTAATAATAATGAAGGACTGATGCCCCTTTATTATTGAAAATTAGGGCAGACCCCTTGATTTTTTTTTTTTTGAATTTTAATACATATATATTTTTAAACAATAATGAAGGATTGATGCCCCTATATTATTGAAAATAAGGGCAGACCCTTTGATTTTTTATTTTAAAACTGACCACTATATTTTATAAGAGAACAAGTTTTTGAATAAAATTTGTCAACAATTATCCCCGCTCAAAATTTTTTATTAAAATACTAGAGGTAAACTTTTTAAAATAACATGTTTACTATTAATTACAAATTATAAAAATAAACAAAAGATAAAAAAATTTATTCAACAACATTTAGAATTTTCCAAATAGGTTTGATAATAGAATTGTTAATCTTGACTCCTTTAATAATTATCCGTATTTTATATTTTTTATTATCTTGTACTTGATCCTTCAATTGACTTTCACAATTAATAAATGAAAATTTTTCATTAAAAACCATTTCGTTATTCAACAAATGTAGTATATCTGAAATATTTTTTCGATCTTCCTCTTCAATATTTCCAATCATAATATTGTATTCATAAGCTTTTAAATCAACTGATTCCTAAAAAATAATTAATCAAATTAAATTAAAATAAACATTACTTTGAACGTATATGTAATAGGGAAATTTAAATAGTTCATACTGTATTGAAGGTATTGAACAGGAGGCTTAAATGTCATCCCAATAACAGCTGTACTGTTTTCTTCTAGGAGTATTTCATATACTTTTGACATTGTTGCTTTTTCATCAAAAATATTTTTATTTATAGCAAATAAATGATTTTTATTGGTTGCATACATGCGCATTTATTTTAATAATTAAATTAATTTTTATTTTATTACTAGGTAAATTATATCCAAATTATTGCCAATTAACTGTGCATAATAAAATAAAATGTCACAAAAAAATGGAAGAGTATTATGGTAAAAAATATCATAATACAATTTATTTTATATGTCCCGTATGCATAACTTCCCAACCCATTCCCTATTTAGATTTTTATGAACATCATAAAAATCATTTGCGACAGTTTAATGTTAAAAAAATTAAATTATTTAAAAGACCCGTAACAAATAAATTAAGCAGCATCCAAATTACCCCTATAAGTGAACCCATTAGAGAACATACAACTGATTTTATAAATAGTATTTTTGAATCTGTAAATGATATTGGAATGGTGAATGAAACAATTGAAGCGGACGAAGACATTGAAGCGGACGAAGCGGATGAAGACATTGAAGCGGACGAAGACATTGAAGCGGACGAAGACATTGAAGCGGACGAAGCGGACGAAGATAATGGATCGATTGATTCATGGCTTAGAGCAATTGAAGAGATTGAAGATATTGGATCGATGGATTCATGGGATGGAGAGATGGAAGAGGTACAAATGGGGCAAAATAACAATATACAAATAGGAGGAAATTTACCTATAATCCAAAGTGACTTACGAGGAACACATAAAATAATTAGTCTAGATACGACCAACTTGAACATTAAAGAAATTGTTTTTCCCATAGAGATAATAAACAAATTAAGAGAGATAATACATGAACTTAGTTATGTAAAAATTCAATTTGGAATTGAAATTGAATTTGAGAAAGATGGAGAAATAAAATTAAATAATATAAGCAACAGTGCTAGACCACTTACCCAATCATTCTTTGACGACGGTATACAGAAGATCAATGAAAAGATATCTTCAATAACAGAGTTAGGGAGTAGTTGGGTTATTAGAAAAATAACTGAAATTTACTTTATAGTAACAAAAATAAGTAACATCAGTAGGTTAAGTGGTAGAAGATATATTAAAACACCAAAAAAATTGGCTAACAAAAAGTGTATAACAAATGTAAAAAATAGTGATAATTTATGTTTTATCTACAGTATATTATCAATACTTAAAAAAAATAATGAGATTGTTAGGCAAAATAGAAATAATATTTATAGTTACACAAAGTTTCTACATGAATTAAATTATGACCCAAATGATATGCCCATGAAATTAAATGGTATTCGAAAATTTGAGTCAAATAACGAAGGGTTAATAATTAATATATTTAGTTATGATGAAACAGCAAAACCCGAACATGATGACTTTGTTTTAAAACACCCTTTTATAAACATAATACATAGGTCCAAAATTACTGAAGGAACAATTATTAATTTATTGTTATTAAATAAAGGAGAACAATATCATTATGTTGGGATTACATCACTCAATAGGTTATTGAATTGTCAAGATAAAACAACAGAAAGAATTCGATCATTATGGTGTCACAGATGTTTGAATGGATTTAGAAATAAAAAAGCATTGGACAAACATGAGATCTTATGTATGAGAAATCAGTTAGGGACAACTTTATATACTTTCCCTGAAAATAAGTTTATTAAATTCACAGATTGGTCCAAAACTGTAACCCCACCATATGTTATATATGCTGATTTCGAATCTGTTTTGCCAAAGGACGACGTACACCATCAAATACATTTACCCATTTCAGCAGGACTTTTGTTAATAAATAATTTTGATGGAAGTACAATGTACAAAGAATTTATAGGTGAAGATTGTGTTGAACAATTTTTAAAAACAGTTGAAAAAATAGCAAAATATACTGTATTACCGTATTATTATAAAATGGGAAATAAAACAATTAAAGAATTAACCAACATACAACAGATTCAATTTGATACATGTATAAAATGTTATCTTTGTTTGAAAGATATTGTGGATCCGGTTAGAGATCATGATCATTTTACTGGGGAATACTTGGGTGCTGCTTGCAATGAATGTAATATTAATAGAAAAATAAATAAAGTTTTACCAATTGTTTTCCATAACTTAAAGGGATATGATATGCATCATATATTAAAATATGGATTGAGTAAATTTAAAAATTGGGCTTTAGGATGTATTCCAATAACATCTGAAAAATTTATTTCATTAATTGCTCACTTGGGAAAAATTAGTGTGAGATTTATTGATTCGTATCAATTTGTAAATGATTCTTTAGCAAAAGCTGTTAAAACTCTGACAACTTTACCATTGACTCAATCAGCTTTTACAGGGACTATAGTAGATGAAAAGGGAATCTTTCCGTACAATTTTGCTACTAGTTTAGATGTTCTTCACGATACTTATGAGTTACCACCGATTTGGAAAGGTGTCACTGAGGCTGAATATGAAAAAGCTCTGCTTATTTGGGATGAAACTAATTGTAGGACTTTACTTGATTATATGAAAGTTTACCTGAAACTAGATTGTTTTCTTTTGGCAGACTTTTTTCAACAATTTCGAGCGAAATCTATAGCACATAATAGATTAGAACCTTTAAATTATTTTGGAATTCCTGGAATGTCGTGGTCTTCTGCTTTAATATCCTTGGATGAACCTATAGAATTAATCACTGAAAATGAAATGTTTAGCTTTTATGAGGGAGGTATTAGAGGTGGTCTTACTTTTGTTAATAAGCACTATGTTAAAACCGACGAAAACACAGATTTACTATATATTGATATTAATAATTTATATGGTTGGGCTTTAAGTCAACCATTACCTTGTGGTGAATTTAATTGGATATTTGAAGGATTTGATACAATATTATCTGATTGTTTGACTTTGGATCTTGAATCTTTGTCATATGGGTATACACTTGAAGTTGATCTTGAGATTCCTTCGGAACTTCATGTTAAGTTAGATGATTTTCCAATTGCAGCTGAGAAAATGAAACCTGAGGGTTCAAAGGTTGAAAAATTGTTGCTGACTCATTATCCTAAATATAACTATGTAATTCATTGGCGATTATTAAAATTATACATGTCTCTTGGTGTTAAAGTGACACATGTTAATCGCGGAGTAAGATTCAAACAGTCTAATATTTTTAAAAAGTATATTGACATAAACACTGAACTTCGAGCTAAAAGTACAAATACACTTGATAAAAATTATTATAAGTTGTTAAATAACAGTTTATATGGAAAAACTGTTGAAAATCTGAAAAAGAGAATGAATTTGCGTCTTTGTACAACTGATAAAAAACTAGTCACTTATACTTCAAAACCTACCTTTAAAAAATCAATAAAAATTGACAATGATCTTATAGCTGTGTTGTTAAATCCTGATTCGATATGTTTAGATCGACCAAGCTATATAGGACAATCTGTGCTTGACTTGTCGAAACTTAGAATGTATGAGCTTCAGTATAAGGACTTGGAAAAATATCGACAACAATTTAATTGTGAGATCAATATAGTTGCTGGAGATACAGACTCTTTCTTCTTGGAGATTAAAAATTGTAAACTAGATGTTCTTTTGTCTGAAATGGTTAAGGATAATCTTTTGGATACATCTAATTACCCTTCTACTCATCCACTTTTTTCTAACAAACTTGATTCGGTTATTGGAAAATTTAAGGACGAAAGTAAGGGAGAAGGTTATGACGAATGGGTTTTCCTTCGACCAAAATGTTACAGTTTGTTAGGTAAATCTTCTTGTCTAAAAGCTAAGGGTATATCGTTAAAGGATACCGGTCTAACACATAAAACTTATAAAGAGTGTTATGAGAAAAACTCAGTCTTTTCGGTACCACAATTTAGAATAGGATCAAAAAATCATCAACTTTATAGTTTTAAAAATAGTAAAGTTGCACTAACAAATAGAGATGATAAAAGGGTTTGGGTGGGTAAAAATAAAAGTTTAGCATACGGGCATATAAATATACCTCGAGAAATTGACGTTGATGAAGAAATTGTCGCTGTTGATGAACTTATTGGAGAAATAGAATCATGTGACGAAAATATAACAGATGAAATTCAGCAACATAACTTCGAGGAAGAACTAATAGATATAGATGATGTGCAGTTCTCTGACGATGATGAAGAAGATGAAGATTTTTATTAAATAAACATTATAGTATAAATTTGTTTTTGTTTTTTATTTTTTGATTAATTTTTATTACATACTTTATGGGTTTATTTTATGTGTTTATAGTTTTTTATAAAGATTTCGATGTTTTACGAGTTTATTTTATGTGTTTATAGTTTTTTATAAGGATTTCGATCTTTTACAAGTTTATTTTGTGTGTTTTTTTTTTATAAAGATTTTAATTGGTTGAATTATTATTATTATTATTATTATTATTATTATTATTATTATTATTATTATTATTATTATTATTATTATTATTATTATTATTATTATTATTATTATTATTATTATTTTGATAACGCTAAATTTCTTTGATCGTAATCAAAGTGTATAAAAAATCTCATTGTAAAAATTATCCTAAAAATTTTATATTTAAACTAAAACCATTAATAAAATTATATCGAAAACAAACCTTGTATAAAAAATCTCATTGTAAAAATTATCCTAAAAATTTTATATTTAAACTAAAAACATCGATAAAAATATACCGAAAACAAACATTGTATAAAAAATTTTCAATTATGTTAAAAATTTATTACTTTGAAAAATTATATTTTAAAAGTTATACTGAAAAATTTTATCTTAAAAATAATTGATAAAAAATTTCATCGATAAAAATATACCGAAAACAAACCTTGTATAAAAAATTTTAATTATGTTAAAAATTTATTACTTTGAAAAATTATATTTTAAAAATTATACTGAAAAAATTTCATCTTAAAAATTCGTATATAAAAATTCAACGATAAAATTATACTTAAAAATCTACTTAAAATCATATATAAAAAATCATATTTTTAAAATCTTATATAAAAAACTACATTGATAAAAAATTACTTAAAAAATTTAATTAGAAATAATTAAAAAATATTGAAAATAAATTCGAAAATAAATTTCAAAAAATCGCGCCAAAAATTTAATTAAAAAAAAATACACACAAAATTAATTAAGTTTATTACATCATTATGTAATCAAGATAATCCGAAATTTAATCCGCTATTACATACCCCCCCCCCTCCCCCTATGTTTTTTTTGTACCGTAGATAGCCACTAACTACCTACTATCATTGCATAATTAACAAATCCAAAAACGCAATTGATGACTTTCTCTCCGTTTCACATGTGAATACAATGTTTTTATGTAAACTGTTCATAAAATGCAAAAACGGTTCTACATTTTTCTGATTTTCAAATACAAGAAAAATATCATCCACATACCTTTTATAAACAAAAGGTTTTTCAAATTGCAATTTTCTTTTCCAAACTAGCGAAAAATATTGATGCCATCGTTGGTGCTAAAGGGGAATCCATAGCGACCCCATCTATTTGTTGATAGCATTCATTATTGAAAAGAAAATTAACATTTGAAGTATCAAATTCAAGAAGTTTATGAAATGCCCTTCTATCCAAAATGTGATGTTCCAAATCATCTTCATCCCTCAACGCACAGCATAAGTCAATCGTCTCAACTAGTGGTACATTCGTAAACAAACTACAAACATCAAACGAAACTATAACATCATTCATACTTCGTTTTTGTAGCTTTGCAATACATGACACAAACTCAAAGCTATCCTTATATTCAAACTCTGATCGCATTAACGGTTTTAATAATCCATCTAAAAACTTTGATATTTTATACTGGGCAGTACCAACCATTGACAAAACTGGTCTCATAGGTACACCATCTTTATGGATTTTTGGTAGCCCATATAGTTTAGCTGGCTGCGATCCTATTGGACGAATAGACTTACCTACCTCTTCATCAATAAGCTTCTTCTCAATAAAACTATTTAACATTTTTTGCACATACTCTTCATCTTTAAGAGGAGGCAATTTTCCATTCTTCCGACCCTTTGGCAATTTCACAAACTGAGGAGAATTTAACAAATCATTCAACTTATTTACATACAAATCATGGTAAAAAATAACTATCCCATTTCCTTTGTCAAACTTACAGATATTTATATTTTTTTTAGCTAAGTTTTTTAAAGTCATAAAATCCCCAATATTCTGCTTTTTGATTTTATCGATATACTCCATCGTACTTGCACTTAACAAGCTCCTCACATAATTACCATTAATGCCTTTTATCGATCGGGCTATATGAAAATATAAACTTTCAATTTTTGCACACAATTTTGTTTCATCCAAGCGATTGAAGGGTTTGACCAATATTAGTGAGCACAATAGAGGCTGTAAAAGTGAAATAGGAATGTCTCATTTTAGAATTTTGTTGAGAAGTTTTAATAATTATTTGGAACGCGTGATATGTGAAGCATTGCTGATAAGGTCATTGGATCCAAAGATTAATGTGCAAAGTGCTGTAACTACGAATGTTTTGAATGTTTTTAAATAGTTTACGTATGTTAAATCATGTTTGTTTTTTTAATATTATTAAAATAATTGAAAATTTTAAATTACATTAATTTTTTAAAAATTAGAATATAAGTGAAAATTTTAAAAATTTTAAATTAATTAAAAGTGAATTGAATATATTTTATAAATATTTATTTATTACAAAATTAAATTAATAAAAAATAATTTGTTTAAATTAAATGTTAATTCATAATATTTTTAGTTGGTTTTGAGTACCTGAAGATGATAGCTATGCTATCGAAATAAATCGTACGAAGAGTTTTTTATTGGCGTTATCTTTATTAAATAAAAATTATTGGATAAAAGAACTAAGAAAAATAAATAAAAAGTAAATAATAATTATAATCAAAGAAAATTATTTTTTTTATTCCGTTGATAAAATTTTAACTCAACTTTAGAGCTCTATTTATAATTTTTCAATATTTCCATAATAAAATATTATTATTATTATTATTATTATTATTATTATTATTATTATTATTATTATTATTATTATTATTATTATTATTATTATTATTATTATTATTATTATTATTATTATTACCCTATCTCTCTTCGTCACACATCGTCACAAAACGTTAGATCCAACCTCAAATATGACGTCACAAATCTTTGTTCCCCCACCTAAAAAGCCTTATTTCATATTTGAAAATGAGCATGTTTCAAATCACTTTATTGAGTATATATTTAGTGTAATGCTGCACTAATATCGTATGAGAAAACATGTATTAAAAAGGAGACCTTGGAAAGCTGAAATTAGTAAAGATTATGTTGAAAAAAATACAAAATTTCAGTTGTGACGTCACAATATAGGTTATACAGTGAATCGACAGTGCTGCACATCATCTTAAAATTTACTTCACAAATATTTTTCATTGTTTTATCAATTTAAAACGCAAAATAAACAAGTATATTTTCAATGTCATGAGAGTGACATACAATGTCATGTTAGTGAAGTTCCGGGAATTTTATCTGAATATATATATATATATATATATATATATATATATATATATATATATATATATATATAAGGAGAGAAATAGAAACCTAGAAAGTATCCACCAAAACAGATTAAATAATCAAAGATTTGTGCTCATTTAAACCTACCATCCCCCCTTTCATTTGACTTTTTACAAGAAATTTATTAGATAGCTTTGATAATAAATAATATTACAGTTTTATACAAGCAAACTTACTTTTTATCATTTGACTACAGACTTAATGCATTAAACTCACTAATTAGTAATAATTAAAACAAAGAAAAGTATAAAATTAAAAATCAGTATTATTTGCAATTACCATCTCCATACTGAGACATTGGAACCGCTTTGACAGTAGCCGAATACGTATCTTTAGTTTCTCTGTCAAACTCCTTTATTCCAAATAGATCACCACTGAAAGGATCCAAATAAAACATTACGCTGTCACCTAAACAATAATTCAACTGTTTCTAATAAATGATTTTCAAACTATTTCACCTGTAAAAATGTACACTATTAATGCATTGTATCCGATATCTCTGTCCACGGCAGTAGCAACATTTCCAATTTTGAAGCCACTCAAAGACGAATTGCTTATTGAAGTGAAAGTCAAAGGACCTTCATAAATTGAAAAATTCATCAATAAATAATTTGAGGGAAATACGGCCAAATTGTCATCTAAATCCAGTACCAGAACTTCAAAATTAGCTGCTGAAGTTAGTGAAGGCGTACCAAGATCGTTAGCAAGAACCTAATAGTATAAATAAAACCCCATCCAACTGATTTTACAAATTAACTCTAAATTTGTATAGGTCTTTTGTTTCTCTATCAAAGGAGCGAATATTGGAAAGATTTCCACTGATTGGAGAAATGAAAAAGAATTCGTGATCTCCGTTCATTGAATCTAAGTTGAATCGAATTTCTCCATTGAGCCCAGAATCTTTGTCAGTCGCACTAATTATTGTAATAAGGGTAATTGTGTTCTAATTATAATATTAAGTTCAGTTATTAATTTAATTTAATTAACTTCATAAATTGAAAATTGAGGAGAACTTCCGTTACTTGGAGAAACAGGATTCGTAAAACTTGGATAATTGTCATTTATGTCAATTATTGTAACGGCTACCGTACAGTTGTTGCTTAGCCGTGGGACCCCATTATCCACTGCATTTACGATGAACGTAAAGCGAGCTCCTAAATTCTTCAAACTTGAATTGACCAAAATTTGGCCTTTATCTAGTAAAACAAGAAAACAATTTCCAAAATAAGCATTTTCAATTTTATAAAACTTTGTTTAGAAATTTTACGATGCAAAATCCTTTAAACCCATTTTTTTTAACATTGTAAGTATTCAATAAAAAATGAATAATTAAACTTCCATTTAAAAAAATTTCTGTTAGAGAAAACAAAAAAAATATAAAATCACTAAATATTATTGATAAAATATGTTCTAAGCAAATAAGATTAAAAAACAAAATATATTTATGATTTAATAAATACAATTTGTTTATTTAAAATATACATTTATTTCTTTGAATTTTTTAAAAATAAATTTACAGAAAAACAAAAAAAGAATAACTACATAACTACAATCATTTGTATATATATTACATTAGTAAAAAAACGTTAGTTACTTATTAAAATAAGTAGTTTAATTTTAACAAAAATGTTTTGTTAAAATCATTTCCTATCAGAAAGTTTCTTAAAGATTTACGCACTTTCTCAAAATAGTAAACAAATTTTAATTGAATTGAATTAAGTTAATTAATAATGCGAATTCGTTTTCTTTTTTTCCAACGAGTAAATTACTTTCATATTAAAAAATTATTAGAATTAAAACTTATTTTTACCATTAACTTTTTGTATTCTGAATAACTGTAAAATAAAAACATCCGTGTCCTTCTGTAGTAATATCTTGTAAGATACATTTCCATTTTCACCAAAATCCTTGTCGGTAGCCAAAACTTCCCCAATTATAGTTCCAATATTTGTATATTCCTAAATAATAATAATAATAATAATAATAATAATAATAATAATAATAATAATAATAATACTGAGTTGAAATAATATTAATAAATCAAATAATGAATCTAAACACCGAAAGAATGATGGCCCATTTTAAATAAAATCATAAAATTTTCTTGTCTGCCGTCATTATTTATGGAATATGTTATATAAGGAAAAAATAATGATGTAATAGTTATTATATAATTAAAAAATCTCCATAAATTTGTTGCTTATCAAATTTTTATTTTATGTGATTCTGATTTGATTACAAATGCCTCGCATAAAATTCTTTCACACTTACTGTGTGGATAATTAAATAGAATAATTAATTATTGTGTTAAAACTATATAATGAATGTTAATAAAACTGTAATGATAAATTTAAATAAGTTTAAAAGTTAAAGCATGAAATGATAAAATTGATTGATTGTAAAATTAATATTTAGGAATGTTTGTAATTTAAATATATTAAATATTTATTGAATGTTTGTTTATTAATATTCCCTATTCAATTGTTAATTCATGCTTGCTGAAATATCCTCAAAAGAAATACTAAAAACCATTTATGATTAAAAACCACTTTAGATAGTTGTTTTAATATTGCTTTGTTTGTAATTTTTTTGGAATAAAGTTTGGAATTTATTATATTTTAGTTTTTAATGGACGTATTAAATTTACGAAATCAAATTGCTAATACTTACTATTAAAGTTTTTATATAAAATCTTTTTAATCCGTTCCTTTGCATATTTATATATACTCAATAATATTATTCGCGCCACTCAATAGGAGGGAATTACACTGTACATATTTCATGAAAACTTATGCACTAGATTATAAACTAAACATTTTGTGGGTTAAAGCATGAAATGATAAAATTGATTGATTGTAAAATTAATATTTAGGAGTGTTTGTAATTTAAATATATTAAATATTTATTGAATGTTTGTTTATTAATATTCCCTATTCAATTGTTAATTCATGCTTGCTGAAATATCCTCAAAAGAAATACTAAAAACCATTTATGATTAAAAACCACTTTAGATAGTTGTTTTAATATTGCTTTGTTTGTAATTTTTTTGGAATAAAGTTTGGAATTTATTATATTTTAGTTTTTAATGGACGTATTAAATTTACGAAATCAAATTGCTAATACTTACTATTAAAGTTTTTATATAAAATCTTTTTAATCCGTTCCTTTGCATATTTATATATACTCAATAATATTATTCGCGCCACTCAATAGGAGGGAATTACACTGTACATATTTCATGAAAACTTATGCACTAGATTATAAACTAAACATTTTGTGGGTTAAAGCATGAAATGATAAAATTGATTGATTGTAAAATTAATATTTAGGAGTGTTTGTAATTTAAATATATTAAATATTTATTGAATGTTTGTTTATTAATATTCCCTATTCAATTGTTAATTCATGCTTGCTGAAATATCCTCAAAAGAAATACTAAAAACCATTTATGATTAAAAACCACTTTAGATAGTTGTTTTAATATTGCTTTGTTTGTAATTTTTTTGGAATAAAGTTTGGAATTTATTATATTTTAGTTTTTAATGGACGTATTAAATTTACGAAATCAAATTGCTAATACTTACTATTAAAGTTTTTATATAAAATCTTTTTAATCCGTTCCTTTGCATATTTATATATACTCAATAATATTATTCGCGCCACTCAATAGGAGGGAATTACACTGTACATATTTCATGAAAACTTATGCACTAGATTATAAACTAAACATTTTGTGGGTTTTATTGATTATTATTATTGATGGTTATTATTGATTTTAACAACTTCGATACTATTTTAATTACATTTGAATATCCCATTGATTTTGTTCACAATCATTAAGAAATTTCCATTGTTTTCATGAATGGATCAATGATTGCCTTACACAATTTCATGGGACAGTATGTAATGAGGTAAAAATTAAACTCTGTTAAATAATTATTGTATCGAAAAACACGCATACTATATAGGTGAATTACTTTACATTTAATAAAGCTACAAAAACATGCTGTAAAAACATCTTCATTTTATTCAAAATTTATATTCATTCAAAGTTCAAAATTTATTCAATTCAAAATTATATCTTTCATATTTCCGAAAATTTTAATAAAATTAACAACGGGATTTAAATTTTATTTAATAATTATTATTATTTAAATTTTATTTTATATTAAATTTTAAAAATTAAAATTTAATAATTAATATAACTTATAATCAGATATTTAAAATATTTTAATCTAATTTATCAAAAGTTAATTTAAATCTTATTTTTAATTTTAATCATTTTAAAACTTAATTTTATGCCCGTTGATAAATATGCTTAAATATCCTCACACTCACATAGTTATATAACGACACAATCATCTTTAATTGATAAGCACACCATAGTCAGCGCAAAATACAATTATATATCAATTTAGAGGTACACTAAATTTCAAATGAAGATGTAATGTAAATAACTCTACTTATACAGGTGTATTTTATGATTACTATTTTATTTCATTTTCAACAATTAGCAAATATAAATAAGCGTATTTGTTATTATACTTTGTATCCGTGATTAGACATTCATTTGCAAAATCTGTTGGCAAACTACAAAGATTATTGCGACACAGCCGTTGAAAGTCATTACATTACACATTTGATTACATAAACTGAAACACCACCAATTTTTATTTGTATGACTTTTCAAAAGTTGTAAATATTAAAAGGAATTTCATGAAAAGTTCACGTTTATAATAAAATTTTGATTGTGCAATAAACTCGTAGTTATAAAAATTTCTACCCATTAATTTTTATTAAAATTAATTAAAAAATTTCCGTTTTTAATATTACAATTTTTATACGAATTATGAAAATTTATTTATTTGTTTTAATACATACTCTTGTAAATTATTATTTTCATGAAATATTCTCAAGAATACAGTAAAAATCTATTGAAATCCGGAAAACTTGTTTTGATATGTGACATTGATGAAACATTGGTTCATTCAATTTTTGTGAGGGATCAGATCAACCCAAGAACTTTGAAGGATATTAAATCCATCGAATTGAAAAGTTCGGAATATCCTTGGTATTTTGTTAAGTTAAGACCAAATTTAGATGGTTTTCTTAAAAGAATTTCTGAAAAGTTCGAACTTCATGCTATGAGTTTAGGAGGCTATGATTACGTGAAACTGGTGATGAAATTAATTGACCCGAAAATGTTATATTTCGGAAATAGGATAACAACAGCAAAAAATATAGTAAACCGAGTTTACAAATCTCGGACGTTAACAGATCAGTTTTCCGGAAATGGCAATATTGTTGTTGTTATAGACGACCGAATTGATGTTTGGGAGCAGTCTCAGAAGGTCATCCAGGTTGTTCCTTATATTGTGTTTAAGGAAGCTAAAGATATTACAAATGATAGCAATTTAGGATTTTCCAATGCAAGAGTAAGACTAACTCAAGAAGCATTAGAAAGCATTAAAGACTCGGACAATTATTTGGTAGAGCTTGAATCCATTTTGAATTCGATTCATGAATATTACTTTCAAACAATAAGTAGTGAAATTAAAATAAATAACTTTGATGTTTTACATTTTGATTTACCGAAAATGGAAGAAATAATGGAAGAAATGAGAATTAAAAAAATAATTAGTTAAATTTAAAATTAACATTATAGAATTCGTAAAACTCATTTGAAATATTTTTCAAAATGATCAAATTTCGACAATTTGGAAATGCCAAATTGTTTCTTTGAAAATGATTTACAAAATGGCGGGATTTTTTTATATTTCAGTCAAAAAATAAATTTCATTTTTTACAATATCCAAACTTTTTATCGGTCCTTCTGTGAATACAATATACATGATCGATATCATGATGCTTATCAATAATAATAACACCAAAAACCGAAATTAACCAAATATATTTCAAGGAAATTATCATCAAAATGAGTTGTCCATTATAATCTTTGTCAAATGATTTGTACGGAAACAATAATAATTTAACTGCTATGATTTAATTTAATCATCTCAATAAATTTGTTGCTGATTTAATGTTATTTATAGTTTTTATTTAATATTTAAATATCTTTAAAATCAGTTTATCCTTTGCAAATCTTTCTATACTCAATAATATTACTCAAGCCTTTCAACATGTGTGCGAAGGTGATAAGATGTGTCTCGAATGTATGCGGCACTGCACACATTACATGAAAACTCACACACTAGATTATACACTAAACCTATTGAGATTCATTACAAAACGTATTTATAGATTTTAACAATTTCAACACTATTTTAAATACATTTGAATTTCCTAATGATCTTGTGACAGAAAACTGAAATTTCTTTCAAAATTTTTCGAAAATGGAATAATTTATACACGATTTTTTATAGATTCGGCATCATTAAGTGGACTAATTTCTTATCCTTTCGTGAAGCAAAATTTAAATACGGTGAATGATTTCTTTTTAATTTGCTGTTTTGGATCAACCTTTGGATCAACCAATAATAAAAACAATAAAATAAAACTAAAATACAGTTATTACTTTAATCTATTTTCTGATCATTTTTTTTAAATTTCGCCATAAAAATATTTCTCTTCTGTGTTAACATTGAATTTTTATTTTTTTAAAAATATGTCCTATAGCCCTTCGTAGCCCAAAGTTCTTTTGAAAACTTGTAGTTCGCAGAGGTAAGATTGTACCTACCATAGTTTCAAGAGAAAGGAGGTTTCAAGATAAAGATTCGTCTTTTTTCCTGCCTTAAAGCCAAACTTTGCACATAGTATTGATGAGAGTCATTAACTCGAAACTAATATACTTTTGGGAATTGCAATGGATATCACGTAATGTATCGAATAATAATAATAATAATAATAATAATAATAATAATAATAATAATAATAATAATAATAATAATAATAATAATAATAATAATAATAATAATAATAATAATAATAATAATAATAATAATAATAATAATAAAAATAATAATAATAATAATAATTAAGAATTAGATATTCAATTAAATTGTAATAAAATTATAATCATAAAGCAATTTTATATAAGTAAATATTTTAAAAAGTTCTTACTGTGATTGGACTAAATTCGTAAAATGCTTGACTGAAAATTGGAAAGTTATTGTTCACATCTATAACATAAATTGCGACTTCTTTTGATTTTTTAAAATGTATTGTTCCTCTAGGATTATCCATTATTTCAATTATTAATTTGTAATAAAATATTCCATATATTGTCAATGGAGTGATTAAAGTCAAGTAGCCCTAAATAAAAGAAAACCCTGTTAGAATTTTTTTAATAATAAAAAAATGATAAAAAGACATTATTTTATTTTATTCAAATATTACTATTTATTTGACAATTAAATACTAATGTGAGCTTTGGTTTACAAAGAAAAAAAATTAAATTTCCAAAAACAAAATCCCCAATTATAAAATCTCCAATTATAAAATCTCCAAGACATGAAAAATTTAATAAAAACATAGTAAGAAAAAGATAAATGAAATTTAAAACAAAATACAGAAAGATCAAAATTTGAAATATGAATTAATTTTTTTTACACCTCAAATAATAAATAGTATAAAAATGTCTTATCATAAAGTTTGGGTAAAAATCGGTAAAAGATATGCGTCAGGAATGAAAGAAAAATTAAAATTAAACTGTAATTTTCCTGAGTTTATTCTTTGCGTTAAACATTTTTATTCATATTTTGTTTTATTATTCCAATACACATTTAAAACAAATTCTAAAAGAAAGTATGAATTTACTTATTCGCATCTATAAGGTAATATAAAAATGAATTTATCCTCAATTTTTTCCCCATAAATTTTCATTGTTCTTTGAAAAAAATACTAGATATTCCAAAATTTTGAAGTTTATTGCTCTTTACATTTGATATGTCTAACTTTTACTTTTCAAGAAGTAAATAAAATACAATATTAATCCATAGTATACAAAGAAATAAAGATAAAATAAATAATATAAACATATACTAACTCCGTTCCAGAAAAAAACGGGATTTTTATTATTAGGTATTTTAGTTGTTGATATTTAAGAGTTTTTTAATATGCAGTGACTTGTGTTGATCATTTTACTAAAGAAACAATAACGAAACATTTGAATATTGTTGAGAAAACTCCGATTTTGTTGCATAATTAGCTTTGCTTATGAAAATGGGTAAAGTTGATTTGGAGTATCGAACTGTAAAACAACTTGGAAAGGCTTTCGAAGTGGGCAAAAACTACGTCAAAGAACTTCGCAAGGGATTTATTGAAATCGGCACACTACTTCGTCAAAGCGGGTCTGGACGCTCTGCTGTTAATAAAGAAGAACGTATGGATTTATTGGTAGAATCAGTACCAGTGAAATAATGATGAATCTATAACAAGAAAAAGAACAAGAACAACAAAAACAAAAAAACAACAACAATAATAATAATAATAATAATAATAATAATAATAATAATAATAATAATAATAATAATATTATTTTTATTTGAATTCATTACACTTACATCTAGACTTAGTCCAAATGGCGAGGACGAATTGTTTGGAAAATAGAAAATCACTACTGCATTTTCACCCGCATCGCTATCATTGGCGACAAATTTTGCCAAAATCGTACCGACCTGGGTTACTTCTGAAATGTTCAGTACCTGAATATAATCCACAAAGTATGGCTCATTGTCGTTGACATCAAGAACGGTAATGCTGACTGTTGAATTGACAAGAAACACACCATCGCTACACGAAACCGTAAAATTTAAATTGCTTACCTAAAAAATTATATTGTCAAACGTAAGTGAACTTTAGGAAAATAAAAGTTTCCAACTGTTTCTCTATCCAATGCCTTTATCAGAAAAATCTGACCAGAAATCGAGTCGACATAAAAGCTCAGACTGGGGTCAAAATACAAATATTGGAGTGTTCCAACGATATCCACGTCTGTAGCCTTAACGTAAAATCCCGTTGCACCAGTAGAAATATTGGCTAAATAAATAAACATACAAAATAAAATGCCTTCGAAAAAATAAGACAATATATGATAAAAATTTAATAAAAATTTATTGTTCAACTAAATAACAATGGATCATTTTTGCGTCTTAAATTTTTAACCCGCTTTTTAAATATTAGTCAATTTCCCAAAATTTTATTATAATTAACTTTATAGAAGAGTACATAAATAATACACCAAAGGACATTAAACACAATCTAAATGAGCATTTAATCAAAAAAGTAACCTATAATAAATGTGTGTGTGCGTCATATCCAAAAATTGACATTAGATAAGACCTGCGAACATTAGATTGGATCTTATAGTACGGGAGATAAAATGATTTCAGACGAGTAGAAAATAAACATCAGCATAATCTCGGTTCACAAAAATGCTGTAGTAAAATACTAACAATTAGACAATAAATTGCACACAAAATTTAAATTAAAAAAATTAATTATTCATTTTTTTGAAGCCATTATGATGCTTCACATAGCACTAACTATTCCACACTAAGAAAACCATCGAAATATGTAAGTTTACCTTTTAAATTTAGTTAACTTATAGAGATTATTGCCAAATATTTACTGCTAATAACAAAAGAATAACTGTATCTATTAAAAGTGTTTTTGACAAAATTAAAAATGAGATAACAATAAAAAGTATCATAAAAAATCATAATAAATTAAGAAAATTTATTTTTAAATTAATTTTCATTAAAACTTTACATAAATTTAAAAAATTCTGCATTTTAAAAAGCATTTTAATAATTCCAGGGTGTAATTTAATGTCATAAAACCGACGATGTTCACCTTTTAGAGATCACCCCTTTAGTCTATGAAATTACTCATTGAACCTTAAATTTCTAAAACGTTTTGATATTCTTAAAACTGAAACACGCTCACAGTCAAAATTTTATTACTACTAATAAAAACTATGGTCTCCATTGAGCCAAACTTGTTATTTTGCGGAACTTCTACGAAGTTTTATACAACCCAAAGGTTCCACATAACCAAAGTTGAAGATCCTTGCTACACAGTAAAATGTTTCTATTAATTTGATTTCATTAAATCTCATAATATTTACGAACAATTGAAATTTATTAACAAATTTATTACATTTCGGCTTGAAATCTTCAAATAGGCTGAATTGGAAAAGAGAAGTTTGAAATATTGGTGGATTATCGTTCACATCAAGAATTTCAATTCTCAGGGTGGCAAAGGCAGTTTGCGGAGGCAGCGGAGTTTCCGCCGCTTTATCTATAACTTGGATTTGGCCAGTTAATGTCGAATATTTTTCTCTATCCAACATAAATTGGACGTATACAATTCCCACAGATTGATTTAATCCAATTAAATTCTATAAAAAATATTATTATTTGAAATCGTTTCCGCCAGCGCACAGTTAGATTTTATTTGTAGGGGGGGATAATTAGAAAACGCAAAATTCCACAATATCTAAAGTCAGGAAAGTTTACAACCTAAATTTAACAAAAATAAAATAAATGTATTGTTGGACTTAGTAATAAAATATAAAATCCTCAAATGTGATACTGAAAGGCATTGGGTCATGTGCGCTTAAACGTCTCAGAACCAGAAAGAAACTTTTGCGAGAATTCCATATCTGTAATGTTGGGTTTTACACTTTCTTCTTCACATACATATTTAGCAATATATCAAACGGTCATTGTCTTGATTGGTTCATTATGTATTGGCTCTCTATTTTTATGGGAGATGAGGTTGTGTTCAATGAACCCTTTCTTTGACTAAGTTTCCGACTTCGACTATAAATCTAAAATACTAAACTTACGGTTACATTGAACAATGAGTTAACCGGAACTCCACTGCTATTGACAGCATTAATTGTGTTTTGAATGATAAAATACGCCAGATCACAATTTGTATCTGGATCAGTAGCATTTACTTGACCAATATTTATTCCGATATCCAGATTTTCATAAGTAGAAAATGAGAATAATGATTGAGTAAAAACTGGAGGTTCATCGTTGATTTCAGTAACATTGATAAGAATTATCACTCTGGTTGACAGAGGCGGATAACCTCGATCTGAAGCCTCCACAGTAAAGTTATGCACCCTTACCTGCAATCGTGCATTGGGATATTTTTTGATTATCGCTAAATATGAAAAACGTTGGATAAATAATTTCAATTATCAAATTAAAAAAAAGTAGTGTCAAAAACACGGAAATTGAAGTTTATTTATTTGACACAAAATAATGTTGCAGCCCCTGAACTGCTGTTTGATAGTTAATCCAGCCCTCAGAATAAAATGTTTGGAGACTCCTGAGTTTTACCAATGACGATAGCTAAAAATGGTTGCCAGATAAAAGACGTAATAAAAGTGGACATATCATAGTTCAGAACTTATTGTGCGATAGTGTTTTTTTATTGTGTTTGAGTGCGCACACAGACGCGAGGCAATATATATTTTGCATGTAAGAATTGTTAATAATTTTTTGTTCGAAATTTGTGAAATTTTTGCGTTGTTTTAACGCTTCTATTTTGACTTGGAATAATTTGTATAATTTCTGGAACTTTAATTTGAATAACATTTTGATTTTTGTGATTGGAATTTAATAAATATTTGGACTGAAGTTTCTTGTTGTTATCTGGCTAATACTGGACTTCATGATTCGAATTTGGAAAAAGATTCTGTTGGAGTTTAATTTGTGGATATAAATGTTAAAAGAGATCCAACTAAAGAGAGAGCTAGCTATGCTATATAAATTGAAATTTTTCAGTTCATGCTATGAATTTAAAAGCTAGCTAACTTCAGAAATACTTGCCAAGATGTAGCAATGTGTTCTTGAATTAACAATTAGAACAAATCAACAGTCTGTATGATCAGAACTTCCAACCTCTGAGGAAACTTTAACTTTTAGATGAGGATGGTTAATAGATTTTTAAATAAACAGACACTGGAACAAAAAGACTGTTCAAAATAAAAAAATATTCATCTAGTTTCTAGAAGTTCAAATGAAGATAGAAGATAAGTAAACGAATAGACCATCAATAAAAAATTATACTTATACTATATTATTTAATAAAGATTGAAATTAGAGTTACAATCTCAAAAAAGGAAATAAATTAAAAAAATTTTAAAACGTAAATTAAAACAAAAACAAAATATAATAATTTACAGAATTCATAGAATTATTTTAACCTTTTAACGACAGAATTAAGAATATATTTCTAAATAAATTTTTATTGATAAACGTAAAATCACCTTCAATTAGAAATTGTACAAATCATAAATTATATCATTATCTTGAAATAATAAGAAATAACCACTCTATAAATCATTGAAAAAGTTATATTTAATGCCTATTGTTTGTTTAAATTTACTATAAAAAAGTCATTAATTTTGTTATATTTTATATTTGAAATTTCCCCAAAAAATAACACATTAAGACTAATAAATGATATTACAATATATAGTATCAATTTACCTCCAGTTTTGGGATTATATACAGCTTCAACAATAAAATTCACTGAATCAACACCAATAAGACGATAAGTAATATCAGATTGAGGAGTATTGCTTTCATCAGCATCAGTGGCATTAAGAAAAAGTATTGTAGTATTTGTTGAGATATTTTGAGGAACATTGACCGAAAATGTATTCAACCCAAACACTGGTGCATTATCGTTAACATCCTTAATAAAATTTTTAAGAATGAAGTTTAACAAGTTTTTTTACCTGAACAATTATTTGAATAATGCACGTATCAAACATACTAGAATTCGACGGATCGTACGCAACAACCAAGAGCTGTAAGATATCATTCGGTATCTTCTCCCTGTCAACTGGCGTCACAATAGTAACATCACCGGTTGAAGCATTTATTTTGAAATTATCAAGATAATTCGGTGGCCCCATAGACATATTATAGAACTGGTATAGAATACGATTATTGGCTACGTCTACGTCTTTGTCGGTAGCCTAAAATAATTTTCAATAAAGTTAAAAAGATACTTTTAAGTTTTTAAACAAAAAATGTTTAGAATGATCTCTTAAAATTAAGACAATGAAAAAATAGCAAATTGCGTAAGCTCGATTTACCTAATAACAACTGATAATAGCGATTTGTTTAGCAATGTTTAATTGCTATATTTAAAGACTTTATACCACAAAAGATAGCGAGGAAAAAAATTCCAATTGATGCAGTTTTTACTAATTATATAAAAGATATAGATGCAATGTTTTGGATTGTCGCTCTAAATAAAATATTATGAATTGGCACTAGGCCAAACCTATTAAGGGATCCTGTGAGCCACGGGAACATGATGAATATATCAATTAATTACTAAAATAAGTGATTATGTACAAAATCTTATTTTCTACAAAACTGTTGGATTATAAATTTGAATTTGACAAAAGTAAAAATACAGCCAAAAATAAACTTTGTACATTTCATACTCAAATATTTCTTCGATCAAAAACAGTTTATATAAATTTTACAAAAAGATGAATTCTCTATAACAGTGTTTCTCAACAGCCGGTCCGCATGAATGTTCTACCGGCCCGTGAAAGTTTTATGGTTCTCACATGAAATTCGGAAAATTTAAAGTGATGATAACGAAACTTTTTAATAATTATTATAATTATTATTAAATAACTTTTTTAATTTCATTCAAATTAATATTATGTGTTACTTCATAACATCAGTTCATTATCAACTACTTATTTAATCTTCACAGTACATCTAGTAACTAAAATATAATTTACGTGTGACTAGAAGACACTCTGAGGCCGAGCGAAAACGTCGAAATGCAACGAGCGATCGGTTGAGTCAAATGCAAACTACGCGAGTTTGCAAAGAAAGAGAAGGGGAAAGTTTCTGTATGCAGCTGTTACTACTTTTCCGTTATATTTTATTATTGTAGTGTGCAATTTGACGGCGTGTGGGTGGAAGAAAAAGTATATTTGCTGAAATTATTATTGTTTATATATGATATATGATTATTAAACAATTCATTATTGTTTATGAATTAAATAGATATTGAGAATTGAATTTAAATAATTTATGATCAAAATTATTAATTATTAATTTATTTTTAGTATTTTTAAAAATTAGTAATAAGAGAATACCAAGAACAATTGGAAATTTTTTTCAAAAAACATGCTCAAGTATGTCGAATAGAAGTGAAATTATTAATAATTACCAAAATGATTTACCACAGGCAAAACGAAAATGTATTTTTTTTCGTCAATACAGTAATGATAATTTAAAATTTGGTTTTATTTTTTTTAAAAAGAAAAATTGCCTAAGCCCCAATGTGTTATTTTTAAGGACGTTTTATCAAATGAATGTATGAAACCAGCAAAATTACTACAACACCTGGATTATTTTAAATGCCAAAGCCTTTATTTTAAACATCAAATATCTTATAGAGTCTATAAGATATTAATTTTAATTTACAGTTTATTACTCTCATTTTAAACTAATAAAAATTTCTAAGTGTAACACTGTCAGTAATCATTTTTACTTTTTGTACAACTACTGACATATATTGAGCCTCTTTTGTTTATTTCTATGTTTTATTTTTTATAATCATTTGTAACTATATAATTGTTATCAATAAACTTTGAGTTTTACATCACTTTTAGTTTCCTTTGCCTTAGAAAGGGTTAATCACAAGTTAAAATGCAAAACAAAATCTTTGATGAGTTTTTCATCATGACCAAATTATCTAATTGACAAATCATCAACAAAAACATTTTTTTTCTACAAGATAGCGTTTTAAAAAATTTAGAAAGCTAATATAAAAAAAATTTTCTTTGCTTTGAAAATAGATTCTTTGGTCTGATTTGGCATTGTGCCAAATTTATTTGTTTAACTGTAACTCTGGGTATGTTACGTAATTTTCAGAAATATATGTAATCCCCACTGTGATTCACAATAAATGAGTTACTGTGTAACAATTAGATCATATATTCAAGTATATAATAAATACGCAATAAAAGCAATAAAAAGTAATAAATGTAAATAGTTTTCATATTTTTCAACATCTCCAAAGAGCTTGAAATAGTCAACTCTGTGTCCTTTCCATAAATCATGAAAGTTTTCATTTTTCATTTTCATTAACAATTCAAAAATGTAAATATTTATTAATATTAATTAAAACATTTGTAAGTTAATTGAATAATAAATGAATGAAAAATTAAAATTTTATCTATTACCTTGACTCTAACAGGTCCAAATGTGAAATTGTAAGAATTTTCAAAGAGCCAAGCTTGGTAAAACCGTACTTCAAATATAGGTGGATTGTCATTTAGGTCTTTCAGGATTATGATTACTGTGGTCATGTTCATTAACCCTCCACCATCAGTTGCGATAGCAACGACAAATAATCTTTCATATGCCTCCCGGTCCAAAAGGGTATAATCAGTATTCGCATTGACATTTGTATAAATAGCCCCCGTTGACGAGTCAATAACAAATCTGAAATTCTTGAATTGAATAGAGAATATTAAAGAAATAACAAGACTTTTTAAATGGATCATTTAAACTATAGATAATCTTTCCAAATATTCCACTGTCTTTATCTGTTGCAGTAACTACCCCAATAAGAGTAAAATTAGGGGGGTTTTCAAAAATCATAAACGTGTAGGAGGAATTCCCAAAAATTGGAGTGTTATCATTCACATCAAGTATTGCGATTGAAACGTCAGCATAGGAATCTTCTGGTATATTAAACACTGGAGCTATTTGCAAACCTTTAATCTGAAAATTCATTAAAAAATTAATATATAAGAGGTTTTAGAGGGCTTTTAAAAGTGACAATTCTACTTTTCAATAAAATAAAATTCCTACAAATAAAGAAGAGCCTAATCTAATTTCCAACTTTAGCAATAACCCTTCTACACCTTAATGGTAGCCCCTTAGTGCTATGATTGCAGAAATTGCCATCTTTTGATTTAAGACATTTATCAAATGTTTTATAATCCTAAGCGTTTTCACTTTTCCAATCAAACAAAAATTTTCACGAATTATTAATCAGTGGTGGTAAATTTCACAAAAATTGCAAAAATTTGGTAGCACACTAAAAAACAAATTCCAAAATTTTACCATAAATTTACCAGGAAAGCAACAAAAAAGCATATAAAATGAATAGATAAGACAATACCAATTACAGTAAAATAAAACAATCAAAAAATGTAATATCTTTTATAAATAAAATTACAGCGACTTCATTTATTAAAGAATATGAAATTTTTAACACAAAAACATGAACATAAAAAAGACTTCATTTATAAAATAAAAATAGCTAGTATTAGAGTTGCTAATTTTATCGGAACAACTAGTGTTTAAAATTTCCATAAAAGATAATTCTAAAAAATTCACAAAACTGAAATATTTATTTTTCAAAACAACAACGTTAGTAACGTTAACTAAACAAAATCTTTCTAAGATTTTCTGATAAATAAATACATTCAGCAGATTTTCAATATTCCACAATAATTCCTCACAACAAACTATTAATTAATAAATTTATTTTTTAATTTATTTAATTTTAAATATTTGCCGTAATTAGTCTTTAAACTTAGTTTTCAGACAACTAAACCTGCTGTTGAAATATTTCTATCCGACTCTGCACTGATTCAGCAAACCGCCGAAGTATTCTTTTGGAGTTTATTTAAATATTTTCCTTTGTTATTTTGTTTCTTGAAGTACGATGTTTCTTTCCTTATTATATTTAAAATACCATATGATGTCATAGAATCCCTAATCTCTTCGTGCGCAAAATGCTAATTTATTTTAAAGAATTTACATGTATCTGACTTCATTAGTTCTTAAAATGTTTTACTAAATCTTTTTTAACCCTTTAATGGCCCTATGTATTACATATGATACATAATTGGATGAGAAAGTGTTCAATTTTTATGGCCGTACGATGCCAGTTTTGACTCAAGTAGACGAATAAAAGAACTTGTCTAATTTTGGATGTGTGAGGAGAGTGTATAAAAAGCACAATAATGTGCAAGAGTACCAAAAAGTTATAACATTACCAACAAATTATGAGTGCATCATATTATACAAAATGTACTTAAACCGAAAATGGGTTGAATGTATTTTTTTGGACTTTTTTTTATATTGGATTTAATTTGGAAATAATTTAACCACAAAAAAATATTTATTTAAAAAATTATATAATTAATTATTAACAATTACCGAGACATTGATTGATTTGATTTGCTCATAATCTAGGAAACTCCCATTTTTCACTCTAATAACAAGGATAGCTTTATTCATGGCCACAATGGGATAAACCTCAAATATGGAGGAAGTTTTATTATTGTAAACTGCTGATAAGTTATATTGAGCGTTTGCGTTCTTAATAATAATAATAATAATAATAATAATAATAATAATAATAATAATAATAATAATAATAATAATAAAAATAATAATAATAATAAAAAGTGTTGAACTTAAAATATGTTTTTTACTTTTAAAAATAAAAGTTAACTAATCTTTCTTTTCTTTTTCTTTTTCTACACTTGGTGTGATTTCAAAAAATATGACAACTTAAGCCAGGTGCGCACCCAGGTTTTTCGCTATGGGGGTGGCCCAGATGCACAAAATGACTAGTAAACTTGCAGAGTATATATTAATTACTACAAAGTGGGTGGCTTATATTACACAGTCAACGCCGCCAATAATAATTTTTATTATTTTGCAGACTTAAGGTCGATTCACACAAAACAATGACATGACCGGACAAAAGAAAAATATTCTCCAGATATTTGAAGGGTCCTGTTCACACTCATCCCTGGCGTGTCAGTGCAATTCCCATACAGTGCAAGCACTGTGCTGTAGTACTATATCCATCACTTTCCGGTCACATTTTTAGTTAATAATTTAGATAATTTCACTTATTAAAATATGATAAGCATTGAAATAAATTTAATGATTTTTTATGGGATTGGAGGGGGCTCAAGCCCGTGGTCCCTTTCATGGGTGCGCGCCTGACTTAAGCAACGTAAAATAACTTTTAAAAAATAATATTAATCGAAGAACAAAAAACATAAATTTTATTAGAGAAGAAGATAAAGAGAAAATCATTAAAGATTAAATTTTAGAAAACAGAGCCAATTATAAGTCGAAAACATAATTAAGAAATACGTACTTCAGAAGTGATTTATCTGTTTATTTGAATTATGTTAAAAAATTATTATTAAAAAATATTTGACTATGAATCAGTAAAGATGTCTATGATTTTCGACACTCACGAATTTTCGGCACAGCCTTTTTCAAGTGATTATAATAATTATTTATTAATTTTATTAAATAAGAAGAAACTAATTTATTCTATATTTTTTATTAATTTTATTGGTTTTACTGATTCATAGTCAAATATTTTTAAATAAATGTCATTTGAAAATGAAAAGTAATCAGTGGTGAAAATTAAAGAAGTTATTATTATTATTATTATTATTATTATTATTATTATTATTATTATTATTATTATTATTATTATTATTATTATTATTTTTAATATTAGTATTACTATTATCTTTATCTTTTTATCATAAATTTTAAAAAAAGTTAATAAAATATTGTTGTTATTGAATCTTCTTTTTAAAGAAGTATATGTAAAATATATCACTTACTAAATCTTTGTCTTCAACCATTATTTCTGATCCAATAATAATTGCAACACCAGCCTGGCTATTTTCATATACACTTCCTTGATAAAGCGGTTGATCAAAATTAGCTGAATTGTCATTAATGTCAAGAATTTGAATGCGAACAAATGTTCGGGAAGAATTAAATAAACTGGGAGCAGTTTCAGTGGCCTGTTTAAATTTTGTAAAAGAAGTGCCAAAAAATAATTAAAATAAAATTTACGATAACAGTCAAATCGAAAAATCCAAAAACGTTTGTGATATCCTGAGACTCTCTGTCGATTATCATTGCAATTATTATTTCTCCACTTGTTTCATTGATAGCAAAATATTCGTTGAAAGAGTTCCCTATAAAATAATTCAGAAATGAAATTCTTTCTAAACTTTTAAATTCCATCACCAACCATCTTTTAAACTATATTGAACTGGACTACGCAACGATCTGTCGCCATCAATCGCCGTCACTGTGATCACATGGGTGTCCTATGCATTATGTACAGTGAACAAAATTCATTTATGACAAAATATATTAAAAATTCACAAGAACCTGTTAGCAAACATTTTAAACTTTGTCAACGAAAAAAAGAGAAAAATAACAATAAAAATTATAGCCAGTGAAAATGTTGTAAAAAATTTCCGAAAGAACATTTTTAAAATGGAAGCAACTAAAATCTCCAAACAGATGATTTTAGAATGTTTTGAAAATATTTGAATTTCCATTTGGAAATGCTTACACGATTTTTAATTTTGAACAGTCATTTTCTGTTTTTTCTAATAAATTTTCACAAAACTTGGAAAAATCAAATAATTCTGTCAGGAAATATAAAAAAAATTTTTTTTAAATATTTTCGAATTTTATATAACTTAAAAAATTTTTAATAAATTTTTGAAGACGCAATATCGTAAACTTAAAAAAACCATTTTGTAAAGTATATTGAAAAGGATTTATTCATAATTAAAAATTTTCATTTAATGAAACTTCCAACTTCCAGATGACGCTTATCGTACCATAAATTATTATTATTATTATTATTATTATTATTATTATTATTATTATTATTATTATTATTATTATTATTATTATTATTATTATTATTATTATTATTATTATTATTATTATTATTATTATTATTATTATTATTATTATTATTATTATTATTATAATTATTATTATTATTATTATTTACCACAGGTAGTTCTTCGTTCATTGTACTTGAATAAGATGAATTTTGAAAGATGGGAGGCACATCTTCTACATCAATTACTTGAATAAATGTAAAATTAATTGACACATGATAAGCACTGTCCTAAATAAAATATCGAAATTCAAAAATAATTACATAATATTCACATATTAAAACATTACTCGTCAGATTTTTGTGCATATTATCGATGATCTAATTATGTTAATTTATTAATTTGATATTAATTTGTAATCTAGTCTCCTGATAGAAAATAATTAGCAATGCTAATTGTTAATTTTATTCATATATTATTCTAGAACTGGATCATTTATTGTTATAGACTATGTAAAAAAATAAATATTTTTTTATTATTTAAATATTTTATGATATTATAATATGGCAATGGGATTTGATAAATTCCTTGTCATTAGTGATACATTTTATTATATTTCGATAGAACTGAGTTCTGATTCCCTGTGTTCTTATAATAGATCTTTGAAACCCAACAAATTGTAATTTTTGTTTCCATAAACAATTTATACAACTCGATTTTCTGACTCTTTTAATAATATTCAAGTTTAGCAAAACAATAATCATATTTCTCATATTAGGTATTCCATTCCAAGAAAAAGCTTCCTTCTAATCCGACTTGTAGATAACAACAAATCCTTTTATTCTGATGCATTCAAACAAAAATTACAAAGACCTCCCAGCGCAATATTACTGAATGTCCTTTATTTTAACAATACAAAACAAGTATATAGGTTTTTATTTCCTCTTCTATTTAATTATTTCTTTCAAGTTTTTTCTAACCTAAATAAATATTGCAAATATTTTTCACTTAAATAATCCCGGAGTCACCATTTTAAGGAATTCGAGACCTTAGTCCAAAATTAATAAAAAACTTATGTCAGTTTTATTAATTTAGCATTAGCATTATTTCTTTAAAAAATTTTATTTTATTCACATTTATTGATATGATTCTATATTTTAAAATATTATTATTTAAATTAATTTAAATTAAATAATTTTATTTTATCACGAAAATTATTAATATAATCTAAATATCAAAAATTCTATGGTCCAAATAAACGAAATACATATCGAGGAAATCATTCTCATCATCAGTAATCCATCAAAATAAGAGGCAAATGTTATTACGTAGATAGTTATGATTCAATTGTTCATTAAATAATCTCATTAAATTTGTTGCTGATTGAATGATAATTGTAAGGGATTGTGATTTAATATTAATCACACTTCTCAATTGACAACAACTAAAGCAGGGGTTCTTAACCTTTTTTACTTCATACCTCACCTAATATTTAATTTTATGTTTCACCTCCAGCATAATTAATTTATTTTAAGAAAAGATAAGAAACATAATTAGTGGTAAACCAACATTACATATATTATTTTATTTTTACCATTTTAATATATATTTATAAAAAAAATCATATTTAATTCATACTGATAATGTAAATAATTTAAATTTTTAATTTAAAAAAAAACATAACAAAAATAAACAAAATCTCATACCTCCCCCAACACATTAGTATACCTCCCCAAGGGAGGTATACCTCACCGGTTAAGAAACCCTGAACTAAAGGCTTATAAGCAAAATTGAATCATATTTCGGTGATATGACAAATTTTTCATATAGGAAATTTTTTATAGGTTCACTATCGTTAAGTAATCGATAATTTCTATTGTTTTCATCAACGCAATCAAAAAGCGATCAATAGTTTTCATAGTCTTTCTATAAAAGTCTTAGAATATTCATTTTTATTCAAAAAAGAAACGAGCTTGTGTATACTTTTGTTAGATTTTTCTACAAAATCTACAAATCAAACCTTTTATGACATCTATATTTAAGCGATAAAAGTTATTAGAAGTAGTATCTGTTGGCTTTCTAAATATTAATGTTTCAAAATCCTTAACAATTTTTTCTACTAAATTTGAGGCCCATTCAAAATTTCATTTCAAAATTACCAATCCATTTTCTTTATCGAAGGTACAAACTTTTACCAGTTATTTAGAAAATGTCTTTTAAACAGAAAAATTGCTAATATTTTGTAATTTATTTTTCATAAGACTGAATTGTGCGCTATGTTTAAATTTATCTCTATTAATAAATTTGCTATATGAAGAATTAGTCGTTCATTTGACGTTCTAGTGTTTATTATATATTATTATATATTTTTTGTTGTCTTTTGAAACTTAACAAAATAAATGTATAACAAAATAAATAAATAAATAAATAAATATATATATATATCAGTAAATTCTTTATTTTGTTTCATCTTTTAATTTTAATTTGTTTTAATTTTTTAAATTAAATATATTTTTTACTACTATAGCTCAATTTTTCATCCTTCAATGATACACACATTTTTGGCGCTGCCCTTATAAAATGTTATTTATTTTTACACTAGAAAAAGGCAGTAACAAAAATTAAGTTTCACATAGAATGAAGGGATTTTATTTATAGTCGTTATGAAAATAAATGAAATGTTAAAACCGTGATATTTAGTAAAATGAATGAAGTTTCATTTTACCTGAGCTTGTAGTTGTAGTTGGATCATGGGAAATCTTTCATAATCCAATGGAGTAGTTAAAGTCAATTGAAAAACACTGTAATATCCCAGACTAACAGAACCAATTTTATTCTGGTTAATTGAGATTTTAGTTATATTGAAATCAGAGATAGATCCGCTTGTAACAGACTGAAAATGGTCATTAGATTTAAACAAAAAAAAATCAAAAATGCCTCACTGTGATGGTCAAATTGCAAATACTGTTGATTTCATCGTAATCAACAATAGCCAAGTTTGTACAAAATTCAGTTATATCATTCTGAAAATTATTACTTATAAATTATTTATGGGAAAACTCACAAATCTTTAAATACTTCCTGAAAGAAACTGGTCCATTTTGAAATATTTACCTTACAAAATTGCATAATAAACGTCCTTTCTTACAAATAGAGATTAAATAAAACAAAATAATTAAGTAATGAAAATACAGAATATAAAAAGACGTTTAGTCTAAACAAAAAAATATTCGTCTTAAATTTGAAATTTTTGAACTTAATGACAGAAAATATAAGAAAACCCTTTGAGTGTTTTCAATTTATTTTATTTTACCAAAATATATACAAATTTTAAGCTATAACTTTCTTTTGTCTATGATGTGCAATTAATGCACATTGCTTTTGATAATTTTTATGTCTCTATAAATTATTACAAATACTGAGTCTTGATTTTAGATGTTCCTCTGCATAACGTTTACTCACTGACTAAAATAATGATAGTATAGTAAACCCTCGTGTAACACGATTAATTGGTACGTGTTATAGGGAATATGTGTTATATGGAAACATAGAGGGCGTACAAATTCGGATAGTACGTACCGTGTTATATAGAAACCGTGTTAAACGAAACTTAAAAGGCATACAAATTTTAATAATGCGTACCGTGTTATATGGAATCCAAAATCGTGCTATATAGAATACACAAAAATTATACAGGAATTGATGTTTGGATGTCTTTTTACCCTTACAGCACAGAGAGAAATATAATCACCACCACAAAATTATCATCGAAAAAATTTTCGTCATCGATGCAAGGCAGTATACAAAGCAAAATGTTTTAAATTGGCATGAATAATATTCTTAAATATCCAGTGGAAATAATTCGTTTTCGATAAACTTCTGGAAATTAGCTTTATTTAACTTTAATAACAAAAACAAAAATTCATTAAAATAATATCAGTTAACATTTTATAAGAATTATTTTTAGAAAATTCAGTCAGGTTTCATTTTTTTAATTTTCGTCACTGGATTCGAATAATGCGAGTCTTGTATTTATTTTGGTATTGGGCTGAAAATCTTCATTGCTTGTCACGCCGTTATTTTTTGTACTTGTTGCGTACGATGAACTCGGTTCGTTTTGCCGCTGCTTTAAAAGTTCTCGATATAGGGCAAGGCAACATTGAAGGTCTCGTTGAAATTTTCCACTGCGCAATACTGAATGATCTCTTTCTTTAAAATGACATTCCACATTTTGTGCCAAATTTAATCCTACTTCCAAATCATTCTGGGTAAACTCTGGAATCGAATCAACATCACTGCCTTTATTATTTTTGGGTGCACTAGGGTATACATTGACAAGTTCCATCAAATCTTCTTCGTCCAATAAAGTACTTACCAATAAAGTAAGACTTATCACATGTAGAATTTTTTCAAAATCACAAATTTATTTATTCAGTTTGAAACATAAATTTTTAGACATTTTGTAACGTTTTAGACTGCTTCGAGAAAAAAAAATTAGTAACAGTTATATTGTAAATCGTGTTATACGGAGAACCTAAGCTGTTGTATGAGGAATGTCGCAATTTCGGTGCCGTGTTGTAGGGAATCCGTGTTATCGGAGTACCGTGTTATACGAGGATTTACTGTATTTATAATGAGCACTCATCAAAGCAGTGTTTCCCAAACTTTCGACCCACGCGTACCTTATTTTTAATATTTGTTTTAACACTTCATACCCCTAAGTAGAAATTTTCTTGGATATACTACAACAAGTTTTAAAATTCTTTGCGTACACCCTTGTAAACTTTTCGAGTACCACTAGAGGTAGGCGTACCACAATTTAGGAAACACTGCATTTGAAGGTTATTTTGAAAAATGAAAACAAATACATGTAAAGTTCCATTTACGATAAAAATACACGTAAATATTTATATAAATAGTTGAATTATTTTATTTTACTTGTCATTATAGTTGTCTATTTATTAATTGGATTTGTATTTAAATTTTGGTTAATGTATTTTTTAATTAATTAATTAATTATTTTCAAGTGATTATTATGCTTTATTGCATTACGTTTTGTATTTTATTTATATTGTCTGTTTAAAATAAATAACCAATCAAATTTGTTAACTTAACAAACTTCAAGCGGGACAAGAAGTTATAGACGGAATGGATCTCTTCCCTTTATCTTTAACAACAGGAAAAATAGAAATAACATATTTTTTTATATGAACACTGTATACTGATCTCTTTATAAAGGTTCAGACTAAATTCACATCATTAATACGATAAGCGAGGGTGAAAATGATACACTTCGTGCTTAATATGTGCTGAATTCGAACTCACTTCTTTCATGTTACAATTGATGGGATTTATGTTGAAAATAGGAAAATTGTCATCAATGTCTAGGATCAACACAAAAAAGTTGTATTTGGAATTCTAAAATTAAAACAAAAATCTATTAAATAATAAAGCATTGACTTACCACAGAGCCAGTTACATTTATGTCAAAATTGAGAGTTCTTGAATTCAAATTAAAATCCTAAAATAATTGTATAAAAATTTTCTCTAAAAATAAATAAAATTTTTAACTTCTTTATCAATTCTACTTGCCACGACGAGGTCGAATTCTAACGGCCTACTCAAAAAGGAAAGGTAGGTCACAGAGAAGAGATTTATTCCAGTAAATGATAACCCAAATGTTAAACTTGTGCTTCCCGGATCAGAGAACTTAAACGTATTTATTCGTGTTCCTATTAAGAAATAGTGAAATATTAAATTTATTTTCAGTCTAATAAAACAAATAAAACTTAAATATTTGGTGGTAACTTTACAAATAATGCAGTAGATAAAGAATAAAAGTTTTTCAAAAATATAATAAAATAACTGTTAACTTTTATTTTTCATTTCATTTACAAGCAATCGATCAAAATTTTGTTTTATATTTAACATGTAATTTTCATCATTGCTGTTTTCATCTGTTTTTAAAGGCTGTTTTGAAAAGGAACTGATAATATTACTTAGATAATTTTTGCGCACAAAGCCGATTTTTAATTCCCTGGAAAATTTTTCTGTTTCTTACCATGAAATTTCAAAATCGTTGGAAAATTTCTACTTTAAATATTTTAATTTTTAAAATTTTTAAAAAATTTTAAAAAATTTTTAAACTCAATTGTTTGCTTAACTAGAAAAGAAAATAAGTATCTGAGAAGTTTAAATGTTACTTTAAGGTACCCACTGTAAAATGGTTAAGAATATGCGCATTTGCATAGGTAAGTCGGCATACATATATATATACCTCAGTGTATAAAAATTAAATTTATAAAATCCACAAATTTTGAAAAGTTTTATATGAATTTTTTTATTTAAATTTAATATTATAACGAAAAATCACTTACCAGGCAAAAGCTCCTCATTGAAAGTTACCATTTGACATATTGAAAAAAGATTGGACTGATCACAGCCGGAAAAACTTGGAGCCGCTTCACCTAGCATATTTTTAAATTGAAAACTTAAAAAGGATTTACTAACAAATAGCTATCAAATACATAAAAACAATATGGCTGATAGATAAACCGTTTCGTTAAATATGAATCACCCGGTTTATTTTATTAGCAAACAACCAATTTTGATTACTTATTACTTGTTAGTAATATATTTTAAATGAACACAAAAGAATTAATAAAAAATGATACTTTTTAAAATTATCTTCCTCGAATGCCAACATTTCACTGGTTTTGACAAGCATAAAGGGCTACTCATACCATTTAGATAAAAAAAATCTGATAAGTAATATGTCAGCCTTGAAAAAACTTTTCTTGTTTTCACCTCTGATTTTCATTTTGTAATTACATAAAGAATTTTTTTATTGTTTGACTATGAATCAGATGTTTTATTGATATTAGTTCCTCCTTTGATATTTATTTTACAAAAATCAGTGACATAAAGATATCCGAATACCAATAACAATTAAAAAAATACCACTGGTTTTTAACAAAATGGAATTATTTCGAGACTTGGACAGAAAATGAGAAATTAAAAAGGCAAAACATTTGAGAACCCAAAAGAAATTATGACAGGAATCAACTTAGGAATCAAAACATCCCTTTTAAAACATTATACAAGTATTAGTTTTTGGTCATGCTTAAAAATATTGAAAAGAGGGTTTCGAGAAAAAAATAATTTCCAAATAATTCCAAATCTCATTTATCAAATTATTCAAAGCGAAAAATAAGAGCTTTGTTTGCAAAGATTTAGCCGCTATCCTTATTCTTCCGACATGACTACCACCTTAGACATTTTTTTATTAAATTAATTTAATCTGTAAGATGTTATATGAAAAATATCAAATTATATCATAAAATTATACATAAATAATGCAACAAAATTCTAGATTTTGGAAGAAAGGTTAAAGGCAATTTTCACCTAAAAATAACAAAAATATATTTTTTTTCAAAAAAATATAAATATTGAATGACTGATCATAACTTATGAAGATTTAGTGAACCGTGACTTTAAAATTTAAAATCCCTTATAATTATATTCTAAAATCTCTGTTTTGTCTCATATCAATAAATACTGCCATTATATTTGCATTAATAAAATAATAAAAATTTATATTAATAAAGAAAATTATAAAATTAATGATTAAAATAATAAAAATAAAATTCTAACTTCGAAGGAAATAAGAGATAAATGCGACTATCCAGATCGCCATGAAAAATAGGTTAAAATTGAAAATAATTTATAATTCAAGAAACATGCAATTTAAATTATTTTCAGTCAATTTCCAACAATACATTCAATTAAAACAAACATTGGTATTTAATTATTACAAAATATAATCACATCCACCTTCTGAATGTGATTGGCTGGAATTGACACATCAAATAAACAATGAATGAAATTAGAAGAGTTTCAATAATTAATGACTTCCATGGTGATAAATGTTAATCCGGGTTTGAAAATCATAAATATTTCAATAAATTTTCCATTAAAATTTAAATAGATTAAAAAAGATTTTCTTTCTTGCTTCAAGTTTTCTCGTGTAAAATCTATAAAATTTAACTATTATTTGTTTTAATAGTTAAATGTTTAATTTTATATTTTTATGTCATGTATAGGGAAACCCTAGAGCTTCTGTTGTCCATAAAAGTTAAGAATGTTATTGCAATTTAATGACCAGAAGATTATTCCATCTAAATTATTTCTTTTTACATTTCCTAATTTAAAATTTTAAGTCATTGAACGTAATTATCCATGTGTTACGTAAATGCCGATGTATGTATGTAAATAAATCTACAATCAACTTCGTTTTACAGACTGAAAATAAAGAACCCAATGTAAAGTAGCATGTTGCACACAATTAAGTTGAAGACATTTTCCAGAATTTTCAAGAATTTTGTAAGATGAAATAAAGAACAATATGTTGTTCTAAAAGACAATGCAAAATATGCAATCACGAAAATACTACATCAATTCAAGCCAATTAAAACATTGAAAGTTTTTCGTTCATAGAATTGTATTTTCTCTACCCTAATTCCAATATCCTTCTTTTAAATATTGGAACAGACGAATTATAAATTTTAAATAGATATGACATAAACAAGACCCTGATATAAATATATGAAAACGCCAATCGTTCAATTTATTTTGAGTGATGCTTGTTTGCAGTTGATATATTATTGGGACCCGCTCACTCATAACCCCCCTGGAAAATATCTAGGTCGAATCTTAGTTAACTTTTTCTAAGTATTTACAAACATAGACAAATTTTGAAAAAATGTATTTAGAGCAATTCACATTTTTTAAACTGAAATATATTGAGGAAATTATTAAATTTATAGGAAATTTTTGAGTTTTAGTTATTTTGAGGATTTTTTTTAAGAAACTTTAAGCAAACAACTTTACATTGACAATGGAATATTATTATATTTCAACATTACCATGGGAAAAATATGCCAAAATTTATTTTCCATAAAAAATATTTCAAAACTCTAAAATTTCCCAAAATTTTCAAAATTTTTCAGAGTATTTTGAGTATTAAAAACTTAAAAAACTGTTCACAAATTATTCAAAAACATATATAAAAGACTATAAAATTATACATTCGAGGAATACAAGATTAGTTGAGTCTGTTTGTTTGATGATTTTACGTCATCAACAAATAAAAAATTTGAATTGCTCTACATACATTTTTCAAAATTAGTCTATGTTTGTAAATACTTAGAAAAATTTGAGTTGACCTACATAAATTTTTTCTATGTTTTCAAATACTTAAAATTTTGAAAATTTTTCGTGTTCTACTTAATTTTTATTAGCTCTATAGGGAAAAGTATTTGTGATAAAAATTTTATATATATATTTTCGTGACCTACATAAAATGAGACCTAGATATTTTCCATGTAGGGGGTTATAAGTTAGCGGGTCGTAATCATACTATGTATATATGAGTTCAATATCACATATATAGGAATGACTACCCTTCATTCCTGTTCTCAAGTTCTTGATCACTGTCGACAGAAGAAATTGGTGGATTTTAAATTATTCTTATATCGTGTTTGAAGGGGTATATTTAATTATTATTGTAAAATGATGTTATTAAAATATTAAAAAAAATGTTTTGTATATTTAAATTTAAAAATAGGTCTTGTGTTATAAAAAAATTATTTATTCAAAAAGTAATTTTTTTATTTATAAAATTTATATTGATAAATAATCTTAAATATTTTAATAATTTGTTCGTGATGATGATAATGACAGTAAAAAGGAAAAGTTAATGTTTTCAACTGATAAAGGACAGTTCACCCTGGGAAAACTTATTCATATTTATTTGACACTAAATAGTGAATTGTAAAATTTTTATTGTTCGAAAAAGTGTCATCATTGTTGAATTTTGCAAACCTACTGAAATTATAAACTCAACATACTTTTTTACTTTTATTTTCCTCAAAAATCTCGCTTCTCCTATTGCTTAAATTATCATTTTTGAAATCCTATTTTCTTTTTTCCATCATTATCTAAAAATTGTCTAATAAAATATTATTCCTAAAAATTATTACAGATTCTTTGCACTGTAAGTCATTAATTATATATTTTTTTACTTTTGATGTGTTTTTATTGAAAAAAGAAAATGGCGAAAAATTATCATAAAAACGAAAATTAATTTTTGAACTTTAATCATAAAGTAAAAAAACTATTTTATCAGCATCATTTTAAAATAATTGGATTTAGGTTAATTTTTTCATCTGCTTTTTCTTTTTTCCTCGATAACTATTGACTTTTACACTTTATATTTTTAATTAATTTGCTGCTGAAATTTTAATTTATTGCACATTGAAAAGTTAATTTTTTACTCCTTTTCCGCAATATCAACAACAGTTTTAAATACTGATTAAACTGATCGTAGTTTTTATCAAATTGTTAAAAATTATTTTCACATTTTTCTGACCAACATCGGCTTATGCTTTTTACTTTCACACATTTTTCGATACTTAAATACTTTAGATTTTTAAAATAGTAGTCACTTAAAATAATGTAATCTGGATAATTTCTGTCACGTTGATTGTATTTCTTTTTTTACTCTGATAAGTCTCTTGGCACCGAAAATCGTATCGTTGGGGTTTATCGTATCTTGATCTTTTGCGACATACCCAATCAATCATATCTGTAAAGGCAACATAGTTGTGAGTTAAATTTAAGTTGTGCGGTTTCCTTGATCATTTACCATAATATCAGCTTTTCCTTGTCGAAATACTAAAACACGTGAGTAGGTAGGACTCAAATCAATACCGGACATTTTTCAATTGAATAATAATTCCAAAATAAATTGAGAATAAAAATCCGTAAGAAGATAAAACTAAATTCCAAAATTTTATTCATTGAAGACCAAATTCACAAATTTAATAGAAAGTTCAATAAATTCCAATTCATAAACCACTTTACCAATTCACATATAATTCAAATAAAACACTTTACCATTAAATTTTAAATAAAACAAAAACACAATCTCTCAAAAAATTAACAATTTTCACAATTAAACTATAATTTCATAATTAAACAAATTTTAATTTAATTTTACAAAAATCTCTTTTTCGAAATTGACCATAATCATTTACAGTTTTAAAGAACTATTTATTGAATGGATTAATATAGTCAATTACAGTTTTTAATAAATATCTATTAAATGGATTATGAATAATGATCAAGTGTATATTTATGAATGTTCAAGTGATGTTTTTGATGTAATTGACAAGCCAATCAAACGAAATTTCATTTATGTTATTTTCAGATGTGAAATTGAATATCTTAATTTTATATTAAATAAAATACTTTAAATCTTTAAATAGTCATATCAATGGTGTACAAATTATTTGATTGTACTTTTAAAATTGTAAATTTCGTGTGTCCCTTTGTGTGCGCAATGGTTTTTGTTAGGTTGATTTGTATGCGCACATTGATGCGAGATGCATTTGTCGATTCAAGACTTTGTTTTCCTTTTTATGAATAAATTCAATCATGACTGCCTCATAAATTATTGGACACGTTAGATAGTTTAACTCAAAGAATGAATATGTATTTATTAGTAATGACAGTGAAAGATGGGATAAAAATGTCTTTAGTCAATTTAATTCTATTCCTGAAACAAACGCAACTTCAATGGATTTGGCTCCAAGAGATTTGACCAATTATTTAATAAAAATTCTGACAGAACGAGGTTACAGTTTTACATCTACAGCCAAAAGAGAAATTGTCCGATTTATTAAAGAAAAATTGTGTTATATTGCTCCTGATTTGGAACAAGAAATGCAAACTGCAGCCTCTTCATCGTCACTTAAAGAGTTAAGAACTTCCAGGCGGTCAAGATATTCTATTGAAAATGAAAGATTAAAAGATAAGATTCAACCGTACTATTAAATATTAATATTTTCTACACTGCAAAAATATCTGAAAATCTTTACAATGTTCATATGGCACTTTTTAAGTAAGTGATATTAACTGAATTAAAATCTTTTTTTATGTATTTGTGTATTATGAATTTTTTGTGTTTTATTTGTGAATTTGGTCTTAAATAAATCAATTAATAAAATGTTTTAAAATTATAAAAAATAGTTATGAATAAAGGTTTAGAAATCAGAAATCTATTAAATTAGAAAACATAAAAAGTTTATTATAAAAATAATAAAAATAACAAATAACAATCAAATCACAATAAAAACTGATTTTCAATAATTTTACACAATTGTTGTTGTGTTGTCAGTTTGGACACTTTCACTCGTTTTTATTACTTTATCATATAGGATAAATGAGACCTTGTGACTTTTTCAAAAATGTCACTGGAGTCACAAAGGTTAGATCTCGCGCGACTTCATCAAATGTGCGATTTTTCGTTTCAGGCATATATAGAAAAAAGAAAATCCATCCAATAATAACCACAATCAAGAATGGTAAAAAAGAATATCCGCCAATTGCTTTCTGAAATTTTAATAATACCAATAATAGTAATTGTAATATTATTATTATTATTTTTGATAATAAAAAAAACAAAAAACCCATTGTTTAAAATATATCATTGTAATACATTTCAACAGCTTAGATGTCATCATCAGGTACTAAACAACTTCAATAAAAATGATTATAATTATCGTTTTATTAATAATTACATATTATATGTTCGGAATCCAATAAAATTAATTAAGCACTTTCAAAGTTCACGGGGCAAATGCATTTTGTATGTTGATTGTTGAGGTGATTGATTTTATCATCAAAGCTTCAGAGGTAATAAATTTCGAATAGTTTTTGAAATCTTTAGATTTTAACCACTTTACAAATTGAAAAAATATATTTTTAATTTGTTTAATTACATTAAATTTGTTTGATTACAATTTGTTAATTACATTCAATCGAGTAAGGCCTTGAATTCGTGTTCAGAGATGACAGGCAGTCTCACCAATGTATTTGGTATTACATTCATTATAGGTAAACGATATAGGAGATCAGAAAAATAGACCAAACGATATTTTCAGATTTACTACAGAACATATTACGAACTTTGTAAAATTTTGAAATAATGTTTTAAAGATTTACACTTTTTTTAAAATAACTTTTACAAAATAATTTTTAAAATAAGTTTTTCAAAAAGTTCAGAAAACAGTAAAAAATATAGCAGGAACAACGCCCGCAGATAAATCAATTTCATTTGTTTTATCATTATTGCTTCCAGTGCTATTCAATTGAACATCATCTGTCAAATTCGTTACAAAACTTTCTGGTCTATCAAGGAATCACTCTCAATTAAATTAAATGTATCACTGTAAGTTAAATTATGTCATCACTCCCATTCAGCTTATTAACACACTTATCAACAGTTTCGTTCTAAAAAAGGTATAGAATATAAATTATTATGTAGAAACTTAATAAATTTATCTATACAAAAAGTAAACGATAGATCTATCTCCTTATCATATTTCTTTAAATCTTAAAATATCTTATGATGTATATTCAATTATATAATAATACTTTTGCTGATAAAAGTTATTTCAAAATAAAATTATTCGAACGAATTAGATTAAAACTATGTCGAAAAACATTTTGTAAAAAATAATATTACTCGTTATTATAAAAATTATTATTACTAAAAGCATTCGAAAAGAAAAACTGCTTACATTCATACTAGGATATGCACATAGTACAAGAATACTCATAGCCCATTGAATACTTTGGCTAATTGAATACGCTGCTCCTCGAGGTTCTTGACGAAATATTTCTGAAACAATCAACGCAGGAACTGGACCTAGTCCCAAAGCGAAACCAATTGTATATGTCATAATAAAAAAGACAGATACCCCTCCTACAATCCTTTGGTTGTACACTGATAAATAACCTGGTATACTTACCAAATTCACAGTGACAGTTAAAAATAGTAGAGAAATCGCTAAAACAACTGATGGCCACAGTAACAGAGTTCGTCGACCACATTTCTCCAAAAGTGGCAAAGAAAGAAGTGTACAAACGACATTGAGAATACCTATACCTAAAACACAATATTGGCCGAAGATTTCTGGAATTCCTGCTGTTTCTAACATTGAGCTAGAGTAGGAAATCACCTGCAAATAATAATAATAAAAATTAATATTTTCAGAAAATAGTAAAGATGAAGTAAGATTATTTTTAATTATAATTATTTATAAAATATTTTCTATTTAATTTTTCTTTGAAATAAAATAATAAATATAGTTCTTCGTCCATTTAGCTTGGAACTCACAATATTCTCTTTTCAATTCTCATCTTTAGTAGTGACTATAGGAGACATTTTTGGTGGTATAATTATGGTAAACATTTATATATTCTGTAAATCAACCAAGGCAAAGGTTTATACACTCGGAATACCAAAACCTGATTGGATAATTTACGTTATTACACGGGCTAATTCCAACCAATAAACTGTTATCCAGGTGAGTAGCATCATTCCAAGCCAATGTCAATGAATAGCTTTTCTCTTGAATGATGCCCCGACTTTCTGGTATTATTAATGAAAATATTGGTCTCATTTTAAATAATTATTTCTTAATATATCCTGTATAACGTTGTATTTCAGATATTTTTATAACTTTTTAAAGTTTTTATAAAATATTTATAACAAAGAAATTAATTTGAAAACAATTAATAAATAAAGTTATTGCTGTCAATGACTTAATTTTTATTCTAATCAAAATTTAAATTAAACAAGACTTACAGCGTTTATTCCTGACAACTGTTGCATCACCTGAATGAAGCATGCAATCATAACCGGAAGTTTCAAATCCTTTTGAGTAAACAATTGAGCCATTTTAAATTGTGGTTGATTTTTCGAGATTTCCGCTTCTTCTCTTAATTCTCTCAAAAAAGAATCTACATCTTCGATTTTATTTAGCCGGACGAATTCCTTCCTAGCCAAATCTTCCTTGGATCTCTTCAAAAATATAAATCTTGGACTCTCAGGGCAGAAAGGAAGGACAAATAACGATATTATAGCTGGAATAGCTGTACATGCGCATGCAACAGGCCAAAGAATCTCCGTGTTCAAAGTCTGTGTCATGGTTAGCAAGTAACTGACCACTATACCCAAAGTAACTGCCAACTGGTGGCAAGCACCAATTGCCCCACGATATCTGGTTGGAGCAATTTCAGTGAGATACATCGACGCTAGACCAATTGTTATACCGGAATTAATACCAATAAAAAATCTCCCAATAAACAATAAAGCTGCTATTCCAGTCTTTACCGTTAATCCGTTTATTATTGCTCCAATTATGACAAATGAATGATTGAATAACAAGCCATTGCGTCTATCAAAATGTTTTATACAATTACATAACTCCATAAGAACCTACCTTCCTAATAAATCTGCCACCCAACATGTAGCAAACGCCCCAATGACTCCAGCAACGACAAAAACCGTACCAGTTTGGGCATAGAGAAAATCAGCATCGATAGAACTTTTAGTGAAATTCACAACAGAAATATTGTAATTGATACTTATTTGTTTAAATGCTTCTTTACAAGGTACTTTGAGTATCGAAATGTTTAAGAAACATTTGATTTTCTAAAATAATAATAATAATAATAATAATAATAATAATAATAATAATAATAATAATAATAATAATAATAATAATAATAATAATAATAATAATAATTAGTTGGTGTAATAATGTAAATAATCCAATAAGGTTTTGGTATTCCTAGTGCATACACCTTTGCCTTGATTAATTTGGAGATTGTTGTAGAAATATTTTGTCAAGAACCTCGAGGAGCAGCGTATTCAATTAGCCAAAGTATTTAATGGTCTATAAGTATTCTTGTACTATGCGCATATCCTAGTTAGTTTATCATTTCGAAAACTTTTAGTAATAATAATGTTTATAATAATTAATAATATTTATGTTTTTCTCAAAAGGTTTTTCGACATATTTTTTAACGTTCTGATTATTCATTAAAATTATTTGTATAATATAGAAATATAAAGAATTTTAAAAGAAAATGATAAATCTTATTTTAAAATTTAAAATAATCACTGAAATTATAAAATAATTTGTGAAATTAAAATTTCAAAAAAAATGTTGAAAAAATTCAAAACAAACATTTTTAGAAAATATTAGAATTTGAAAATATCGATTTGTTTTAAGAACGAAAATATTGGTTTAATTAAAAGGGAATGGACTGATAAAAAATATTTTGGATTTCATAAACTTTATGAAAAAGAATGAGTTTTGATTTTTGAAAATAACTCGAGGCTGATAATTTTATAGCAGCTAACACTGGCATTGATCAGAGATCCACAGACAAATTATTCTATTTCAGATCATTGTCAAAATAATATAATACATAAAATAATATTTATATTTAAGTAAACATTTTAATATTAATCAATAATTATAAAATACAAAAAACATTTATTAACACACTTTTTACAAAACAAACAACAATCGAAATACGATTTAATTATATATTTTTAATTTAATAAAAAATGTTAAATGCTGAAAATGCTCGATTTATTTATATTTTTTTTCTTGATAATTTCTGATCAATTTTATGACTAACTTTGACCTCAAATTAAAAAACGTAGAATAAGTTCAAAATTATGAGTCATTCTTTAAATAATTATTGAAGTCCGTTAATATATAATAATAATAATAATAATAATAATAATAATAATAATAATAATAATAATAATAATAATAATAATAATAATAATAATAATAATAATAATAATAATAATAATAATAATAATAATAATAATAATAATAATAATAATAATAATAATAATAATAATAATAATATAAACATGAAAATCTTTTTTCATTGTCGATAGCGGAATTATTTATATAAATCAAATTTAAATAAATAACTCTGTAAGCCAATTTATAAACAATGTTTATTCTTAAAATATAAAATATTTCGACCTAAAATAGAACCTGAACCTTCAAAACAACAAAATTCAATAAGTGTTTCGCTTTCTCCAGTTTCTTTGATTGATATTTTCTTTCATTAGTCATAAAACAAGAATTTTTGGTTAGTTTTTGTTTTTATTTTTGAAACCTTTTATATTTTATGAATTATTGGCTTAAATAGTTATTTATTTAAATTTGAAAAATCAATAATAATAATATAAGTATAAAACGGTGATTCCTTGGTAGCAGCATAAATTAATATATCAGATAAGTAAGTACAAAATAAACCCTTGCTGCGAAGTTATAAATATATTATTGAAAAAAGTTTCGATTATCAAATAATCCTCTTCAGTTTTTTGCAAAATTTTTATCATCAATGAGAAAGTATTAAAATACGTTCTGATTATCCATTAAAATGTACTTTTTTGGTTTTTAATTGGTTTAAATTTAATTATTAAACAAATTATTACTTACCAAAGAGGTATTATTTTGTTATTACAATATTAAATTCTAAAGCATTAAAATAAAAATTTATATACAAAATACAAAATAATAATTCATAACTTACATCCGCTGGAAGATTGATGACTGCCATATTGTATCCATATAGCATTGATGAGCCAAAGCATGTTATAAATACAGTTAAGATTAAAATAGGAGAAACATTCTAAACAAAATAATAATATTAAAAATGATCTAAAAAAAGTAATATACTTTTTGATTATTCTGATCTACAGCCGACATGCGCTGTTTGGTTAGCGGAAACTTTAATTTTGATTTTATTTATATACACGTAATCACTTCACTTTGTAATTTCAATTTACAATGAACCAATCCGAATTCTAGATTTTCTTTGATTAGTATTCAATAAATTTTTTTTATTTGTTATATTATTTTAATATAATAAAATAAATAATAAAAATGTAGAAATGCCTAAAATTCTAGTCCAAGTTAATAGGAAACCATTCATATACCGAAAGGTTTAAGTTGTATTTAAATAATAAAATTCATATTATTTGTTGTTTAAATAATGTCATAAAAAAGCAAATTTTTATTTATATATAATAAATATTATATTTCAAGTGTTATTTTATTTTTAGTTTTCAATTGTTTTAATAATTAGTAAAGTTTTCAATGATACTTTTAAAATTACTTTTGTATATATAAGTTCATTTTTAAATATTTTTCGGTTGAAATATTTTTTCCTTAACCTTTAATAAAATTTAATTTTTCAAATAATTTCTCTACTTTACAAAAATGATGCAGTTTGTAAAAATATTTAAATAGTTGTCTTTACCAAAATATAACTAATTTAATTTTTAATAATAACAATTTTTTTAAATCACAATAAAAAAAGACAAGTTTCTTTTTTCATCATTTCATTAAATTATTTGTTTTAATCATTGAATTTCGAATTGTATTGGTATTTAAAAAATAAGTTGATTCAAATTAAAATTTGTGGATATTTATTCTAATTATGTTTAACAAAACTTATTCTAGTCTAATTTAATAGCTATTGAGTTTCAGATTTTGTACATTTAATTTAGTACAAATATTTTGTTAAATCACGGAGAGGTATTGCAATTGTGAAATTTCAATATTATAAAGACTACAAAATTGGACAAATTTAAATTACAGAAATTTGTTTGTAAGAGAACTTTGTGATGTAGAAATAAAAATGTAGAATAAGTTCAAAATTATGATTCATTCTTTAAATAATTATTGAAGTCAATTAATATAATAATAATAATAATAATAAGAATAAGAATAAGAATAAGAATAAGAATAAGAATAAGAATAATAATAATAATAATAATAATAATAATAATAATAATATTAATAATAATAATAATAATAATAATAATAATAATAATAATAATAATAATAATAATAATAATAATAATAATAATAATAATAATAATAATAATAATAATAATAATAATAATAATAATAATAATAATAAATTATCAAACGGTGATTCCTGGGTAGCAGCATAAATTAAGATATCAGATAAGTGAATAGTGAAATAAGCCTTTGATGCAAAGTAATAATTATATTGAAAAATAATAATAATAATAAACAATATTAAACTCTAAAACATTCTACAAAATATATATACAAAATACAAAATAATATTTCATAACTTACATCGGCTGGAAGATTGATGACTGCTATATTGTATCCGTAAGGCATTGATGAGCCAAAGCATGCTATAAATACAGTTAAGATTAATAAATTTTATTATTTAAATAATTAATCCACTTTACAAAATTTATGCTGTTTGTAAAAATATTTAAATAGTTGTCTATACAAAAATATAACTAATTTAATTTTTAATAATAACATTTTTTTAATCACAATAAATAAAGATACGTTTCATTTTCACCATTTCATTAAATTATTAGTTTTAATAATTGAATTTCGAATTGTATTGGTATTTAAAAAATAAGTTGATTCAAATTAAAATTTGTGGACCTTTATTCTAATTATGTTTAACAAAACTTATTCTTGTCTAATTTAATAGCTATTGAGTTTCAGATTTTGTACATTTAATTTAGTACAAATATTTTGTTAAATCATGGAGAGGTATTGCAATTGTGAAATTTCAATAATATAAAGACTACAAAATTGGACAAATTTAAATTACAGAAATTTGTTTGTAAGAGAATTTTGTGATATTTTGTAAAATGTTTTAATTATAATTTATATAACATTCTTTTCAATTTTAAGTAATTAAATAATATTAATAATAATAATAAATAAAAATAATAACAACAACAACAATAACAATAATAATAACAACAATAATAATAATAATTATAATAATAATATGGTGAAAGTTATACAATCACACAAAAGTCAAAATTTAAATGTTTTAATGAACTAACTTGAGCTACTGTGATTATCCATGTTTAATAATATAAAACGTTAATAAAATCCTTTAAAATGAGAACATTTTACGGAAACTTAAAGTTTTGTAATTCCGTAATAGTCGATATAAAGGCATCTGTAAAAATAAAAATATCATATCATGGACCTTAATATCATTATAACAATTATCACATTGACAATATTAGTAACAATTTATCCAATTTTATTTCTCATATTGAATGTAGTTTGTTTTTGCCGAAAAGAATCTGAAAATGAAAATGAAAATGAAAAATTCTTGAATACTTGTCCTGAGGTAATAATTGTCTGACAGCTGGGAATGCTCATTGCCATATTATTATTTCAATTTGAAGGAAACAGCCAATTCAACAACAAGTATTATTTTATAGGGTAATGCGACAAGGCGACCCGGATTTGAGTTGTTAGTCCCTCACTGAAAACTGTCCTGCATTAGACATGTTTCCACTACTTCAAATTAGACAGTGCTTTCATATTAATAAGAAACAAATGTGGTATCGAATCTTTTGTAATACAAAAAATACTTTATTTAATTTATTTACAAGAAATAAATTTTTATTTTCCATTTTTTATAGTAATAATGCATTATATTAACGTAAGAATAAATAATCTATGAAAATTCTGTCCGCTATTGATTTTGACGTGTCCCGGATAAAAATAAAAAATATTTGGTCACTTTATCATAGGAGCTACTTCAATCCTGTTTATTGTTTTCTTTCAGATATTATTACAATTATTAAATAAAATATTTACTGTCAATTAATTAATCTTAATACTAATCAAAATCAAAATTAAGCAAGATTTACAGCGATTATTCCTGACAACTGTTGCATCACCTGAATGAGACCTACAATTATAACCGGAAGTTTCAAATCCTTTTGAGTAAACAATTGAGCCATTTTAAATTGTGGTTGATTATTCGGGATTTCCGCTTCTTCTTTTAATTCTCCCAAACATGAATCTTCCTTGGATCTCTTCAAAAAAAAACCTTGGACTCTCAGCGCAGATAGGAAGGACACATAACAATATTATAGCTGAAATAACTGTACACGCGCATGCAACAGGCCAAAGAATCTCCGTGTTCAAAGTCTGTGTCATGGTTAGCAAATAACTGACAACTATACCCAAAGTAACTGCCAACTGGTGGCAAGCACCAATTGCCCCACGATATCTGGTTGGAGTAATTTCAGTGAGATTCATCGACGCTAACCAATTGTTACACCGGAATTAATTATTCGTTTAATATGGCTTCAATTATGACAAATTAATGATTGAATAACAAGCCATTGCGTCAGCTAACGCATTTCTAATTTTCTTTTTGAAAGTGCCGAAACTAATCTAATTTAGCTATCGTTTTTATTAATCTTTTTACACAAAGATAACGTTTAAATCGAATACTAAAAATAATAAGAAACTCCTAATCATTATGCATACTATTAGCCAGAGGTCAAATAATGTGAGTATACAATTATCCGTGTATTCGACACTAATCCTATTATTTATGCACATGCGGAAAAGCAAAGTCTTAAATTTACCCTTGAAATTCGAAACTCAATATTCACAATAGAATTAACTATCTCGCTTAAAAATGCTTTCGACAAGTTAAATATCGTATTTTACTAAGCTGCGATGATTTATTTCAATTTATAAAAAGTTAACTGAACTTTAAAATTTTTTTACTAGCAGTTTATCAACAAAAACATTTGAGTTTTTAAATTTTAGTTAAAATTACTATTAGTAGAGCTCAAAGCTCTATGAAATTTTAAAATGCGAAATGATTAATAATAAAGGTAATAATCAACTAAATAAATATCCAAATAATAAATTAGAAGAGATAATTTGTCATTAAACTCCAATTAGATTGAAATCATGCTAACATAAAGCAATTGCAAAACTAAAGTATTTATTTAATCTACATTGAAAATTACATACAGATTTCATAAATTATATTGCTTTCCAGTAAACGTTTTTTCTTATTTGCCAATGTTAATAAAATTAAATATTTGACAATAAATCTTAATATCGAAATATAAATTTAATCAACAAATTTGAAAACAAAATCAAATTTGATGAACAATGGAGATTCATTAAAACAGAATTATTTAAAGTATAATTTTTAATAAACACTACTTTCAAAGTTCGAAAATATTTTTCAAAAAATAAGTTTTTCAAAAACTGAATCATAAAATCAAGTTCATAAACATTGTAGAATATCGTCTGTCTTCATGTGTTGTAGTCATGAGGCTTAAATAAATTTAATCATAAGCTCAATGAATTTTTTATAAATTTTAACATTTATTATGAAGTAATGTTTAATATACTGTTGGGCCACAACATAAACGGCCTTCAAAAATGTTTAAATGGATCAGAAACACACACGCAAAAATAACACGCAATTTAAATACACCCACTGAAACATCAATTAAACCATATAAAATCTGAGAAATAAAAGAATTAAATATAAATTAACAAACATAAAAATAAATTAAAATATTAACAAAATGCACCAAGATCCGCACGATACCTACACAAATACAACAAGAAAACACAACAAATTCGACGAAATTGGAAAAAGCAATTAAAGTTCATTAAAGTGAAATTTAAATCGAAAAATTTGAATTAGCAATAATTCAATAAAAATTCTAAATAAAAAATTATAAAAATAAATCGAAAAATAATAAAAATAAATAATAGAATTTGCTAGAAAAGAACAAGGTCGAATTTTGTTTTACTGCATCAAATTTCACACGCCGTAAAATTAGGTATATATACTGATCCATTTTCACATTTAAAAAAACCATAAAACCATTTTTGAAAACTTACCATTTTCAAACCGTTTTCGAAGCCAACTAGTTTAACTATTTTGAAATTTATTTAAGCTATTTTTGAAAAAACTATCCGAAGATTATTCATTTTAGGTGAGAAATATTTTGGTTGGAACCCTCTTTCCACGTCACGTCCATAGCATCTCTATAGAGCTCTGCTTGGCGGCGACGTGGGGAGAGAGGCATTTATGATATGTCATGTTATTTTATGTTATGATATGATGTTTTTTCAATTTATGGAATGGTTAAAAATGGGTAATTAGTTTGTTCTATAATTAATAAATATTATTAATATATATAACTTGTTTATATGTCTTTATAAATTTTAAATGTCGAAATTTTTCCGGCCCACAGCCGACACATCACGCAAGATAGTAAAATCAACATAGTGCAGATGCATGTAAGAGCGTGGAAAATCGCCAATGATATGTACCCGTGAAGACTCAGCGTGCGCAACGCAGCGGTCGTAACGTCAATATTTATCCCTATAGCTGAAGCGAGAAATAAGGAAGAAGTCTCTGGCTGCTTCCTCGTTTCTCAATTCTGTAAAATCGACCTAAAATTAAATTACATACGGCTTAAAATCACCACACCGAGTAGTCCAGTGGGCACTCAGTAAATATAATATGAACACAAAATGCGCCTAAGGTCTATTAAAGGGAAAGGGTACGGGGATAAATAAGTTAAAATCGTTGATATAACTAATTGAAACCTATAATACTAAATTAACTGTAAAAAATTATTCAATAAATAATTTATTAACTCGATTAGATTAAATGATTGATTAATGATTAAAGATAAATAACTTCTGAATTAAACTGAATTCGTTTCACTTTTGGGAAAATTCAAAGGAATTTTGCGTAAATATACCCACTTTATGGTTAAATAATTGAAACAATTAAAGTTAACGTAGTTATAGATTAGAATCAAAGTTTTCATATATTAGTTTATTGGTTAAATAGTTCCTCGGTTAATAAAAATACATTAATTGAATCGAAAATCGATGCCGCTCAACCAAGTCATTCCGTAATTAAAGTTAGACGATTCGAATAAAAGTAAAATAGTTCCCCTAGTAAAGATCAAACTAGATTCATGAAGTTACTAGTATGATGTTAATGATAAAATAGTTTCGTAGAATAAAAATCAAGGTAGAATAAATTAGCAACGATGTTAATATTAAGGTAGGTTCACGGAATTAAAATAAAGGTTGAATGAATTATTTGGAGCAATGATATTAATATAGTTTTATAGAGTTGAAGTAAGGGTTGAATGAATTAGCGAAATAAAAGATAGGCGAAAAACTGAGTAACGAAACCGAAATAAGTTATTACCATCATCCCTGAACCTAAACTGAAATGATTTGTAAGTTTATGATAAGGTTTTCTAAAATTTAAAACAAGTTTAGAGATGAAAAACAAGATATGTGAATTATTGTTTAAATTAAATTAATATCATTATAAAAATCAGCGTTGCAAAAATGAGAAAAACTTTTATTTTAAAAACATACAAAATCGTTACTCACAAAATAATCGAACGCATAAAAATCCATAAGAGAAAATATTCCACTAGCATAAAGTCCGTCAAGATTTCGAATGTAATATACTGATTCCCTTAAAAAATGGCGTTAAGATATTCAAATTAATTTGCAGAATAACTTACCCGAATAGATTTTTGACGAATTCGCCAATCGATAATTCTAAAATGAGATATTGTAAATCACCGGACGCAACTATATAATCTTACTTCCTTTCAACCGTTCAAATCGCGATATCCGCCGGAAGTACACCACACATACGTCGACGCTTCAGCGAATCGACATCCGCTCTCGCCTTCCGACGATCATTCGATTGTAACATTTGGTAAACAAAATTGACGTTGATATTGGATTTAGAAAATCCATGAATTTATATCATAGGATGTGACGATAAAAGTTGCTAAGTTTAATGACAAACTTTATATTGGGAAACCTAAAAATGAAAGTTAAATAAATGAACAAAATAAAATAGAATGCAAGTTCCAAACCTTTAGAAGCCCCACGTACATTCGACGCTACCCCATCGATATAGCCGCTACCCTTAAAATCAACTCGACAATTTCTTGACATCATCTTGCTTAATTAAATAAAATGAGTGGATCAATAGACTTACCTCATGTAAACGTAATCACACCAACATAGTTCGCCCGTTTCGAAAGCAGTCCAATCAGATAGAAAGCCACTAGAACTCAACAAGATTAAATCAGATGACCCACGCAACAGTGACTTAAGCCCTATTTGTTTAATAATTTAACATGATAAAGTTAGTAGAGATAATAATAGAGCGTTTCAGATATGCCACACGAACAAAACATCAGACGAAGTGTAGGAAAGCAGAGTCAGTCAACAACTCAATCGACTACGATGTCAGCAGATCCAATACATCGAGCATGGCAGTATCCGACTGCTTGGAGAATATTAGACGTAGAGAAGGAGCCCTGTGATATCCCAGAAAGACAATATCCAGCGGCAGAAACCTACACAAATGCACAGAACCTCCTCACCCAGTGGGAAAGGGTGCAGGAGCAAGTAGATCTGCAGGTGGTTAAGGCGAGGATGTACCTTGCAAACGTGGTAGAAGACATCCTCGCCGGGCGGATCACCATCGCCTATCCACCTCGCCCAGTCCGAGATACCCGAAGACCCTACACAGTGGAGGCTCTCCGACGAAGCCTGAAGCGATACTGTCCCGAGGAATGACTCAATACTGACAATTTATGTAGTGGATGATTTAAAATATTAACAATTTGTGTGTTCTTTTGTTTCGTGTAATTGGAATTATTTGCAATTTTGTTTAAATGAAATAGATGACTCTTTAACTTGAGCGATAATAAATAAAAATAATCTGTTTAATTACAGCGATGTCTTCCTTACGAATTTTGCAAACGGAACTGGACCACGCGAGACAAGCAAACACAGAATTACTCGCCCAGATTATCCAATTAACGCGAGAAATGCAACATATGAAAGCAACATGGACGGATCCCGCAAAGACAAAAGCAATCTACCATCGACTCACAGCGGCCCAGAAAGGCTGGGAAGAAGAACGGCAACTCAACCAGAGTCTGCGCACGCAGATTCGGGGACTCGAAGTCGCCCTAGCGGTATGCCGAGAAGGTGAAGCGGTAACTTACCCGCTCATCTTCGCCCCAACCCAACTGCCACAGACAACCACCAAACCAGCAGAACAGTCCATCACGACAATCAACAACCGTCGACCGGGACGTAAGGAACGTGCCCGACGTCGTGCAGCCCAACTCCAAAACATCAAGCAGTAAATGATAATGTGTTTAGATTGAATAGAACGGGTTTAAACTTAGTTGAATTGTTATTTTAATACAACCGTATACCAACATCACCAATTCGTTCCACAGTTAATTAAGAACTAATCCTGAATAGTAACGAGGGACAGAGCAAAGCGAGCACAGGTCTTCTATCGACAGCTCGTGAACCCGAGGGTTGTCCGAGCAACTATAGTGCTAGCCAATGGTACTCAATTTTTGCGTTCAATCCACCACTTGAACACATTACCAACGTTGCCTAGCAACGGGTGCCAAGTGGCGATCAGTATCATTTTGTATGGCGTTACTAGGGTCGCCAGGAAGATAAGCAAGATTTGAAACCCTGTAACCCACCAATACGAAAGACTTTCCATCCGCATTCATGAACACGAAAATGAATATACAATGAGTTTTCGGTAATAAACTTACATGCTCATTGATGCAAAACTTCGTATTAACTGACGCTCCGAAGGGATAGTTCGATTTTTTCTTTTGAACTTTGAGTGCTAAGCGGTCATAGCTGGTTTTCAATTTTTATTATTGCTTTTTCTTCTGTGTTTTGAGGGATTATCCGAGCATTATTTTGCGATGCTTTACGCGTATAAGCCTTTCGGAATTATTCCAGTCAGATAATTTTGGTGGGTTACTGGGTTTTGCTAATTGTTTGAAACGTCCTCGTGTTTACCCCAGCAACGCCATATAAATATTTTCTAGCTACCACTCGGCACCCGTTGCTAGGCAACGTTGGAAATGTGTTCGAGTGGGTGGATTGTCCGCAAAAAGTGAGCGTTATTACTAATGCTGTAATTGCTCGGACAACCCCTGGGTTTAACGAGCTGTCGATGGAAGACATGTGCTCGCTTTGTAAGTCCCTTGTGTGTGAGAAGTTTCGAGATCAGAATCATGTTAGTGAGGGTTAGATACGGTGATGGTGTTCCTAGAGATGGAACGACGGTTACCTGACGAAGTGTGAATACTCATGAAATAGCTCCGGGTTTTTAACATCCCTCAAGTTTTAAAACATCACTTTTAGTAATTGAACAACCTTTATAATTTAATTAAATTCACAGATGAAACAAGTTTTAAATCAATTGAGTTTATTCGACAGACGAGCGGCTCTTCGTCTGGCACGCTCTTTCCGCCCCGGCCTTTAACTGCTGGATGGTGTTGTAGTAGGAGTTACAGCGGGCGTTGGTTTGTTTTTTTGGAGTCCCGATAAGCCAATTGGGATGGGGCGAAGACAAGAGGGTAGGTTACCGCCTCTCCCTCCCGACTGGCGGACAAGGCAACTTCCAACCCTTTTATCTGCGTTCGGAGATTTTGATTTAATTGCCGTTCATCGGCCCAGCTCTTTTGAGCGGCAGTGAGCCGGTGGCGTAGGGGCTTAAGCTTGGCTGGATCCACCCATGTGGCTTTCACTTGTTGTACCTCTTTGGTGAGCTGTATGATTTGCTCATACAGTGCTTTGTTAGCTTGCTGGGCACGGGTCAGCTCTTTCTGCAGTAGTTGGATGGGTTCCATGGCTATTAATAGAGACATTTAAATGATTAGTTATAGACAACGACAAAATTTTGTGCAATAAACAAAAGGAATTTTCCTATTAAAAACATTCACACCAATAAGAATAATTATCGAAAATAACAAGCTATTTATTCAATCAAAATTCAATTAAATCAAGAGCTACGTTGAGTTACATGAAGTCTTTATCATGGGCTGGAGATTTAGAAGGCAGGAAACCCCCTTTCGACCCACTCTTCCGGGGAATAACCGGATATCGTCATTACGGGCCGCTTAGTATTGCGGGTCCGCGTGGTTTTCGGTCGGGTGCCTTGTGCGACCGTGCATTGCCGCGGATGTTGATAACTGCTGGCGATCCGACCAGCTAGTAAGTCTTCTTCGACATTCGCCAGGTATTGGCGAGCTCGGACCACTTGCACATCCACTTGCCGTTGGTGGCTTTCGAGCTGCTCGAGAAGGTGACGGGCCTGCTCGCGGATCTCCCAGGCCGGGCTTCATTCTTCCCATGGTCTATCGGCTAGCCACAAGCCATGGTCACTTTCCGGTTGCCGGTCGACTTGTTGAGGCTCCGGTTGAGGAAACTCGGGGCATTTCTCCTGCCGAAAACGTTCCCATGCCCATCTCCATCGATTCGCGAGGTGGGTTGAAACACAGGCCATCGAGGTGGGTCTCTCTGCATTATGAAAAGTCGTTAATGTTATTATACGATTATGTTTAATTTAATAACCTTCACGGTAAAAATAATACGAATAAATCTAAGGTATACTCCGTAACAGGGCCATATAATAAAAGATGTACGCAGAAAAGTCAACATTACGAGTAGTCATCATTTGTCAGAAATTCCGGTAAAGATGTCAATTCCTTGTCGATACCAATTAAATTCATTAAAATCTTAGGGGTGGAAATCAGTTACCCACAGGTAGTTTAGTTTAGGGTCCTGTAATTAAAAAATATCCGAATTTCTTATAAATCATTCAGTCAAAAAAATTTCGATGCTCCAGCTGGTAATCTTATTCTAATGACTAACTAAAATTATTAACATATAGACTTATAAAATGAATTATTTGGCTAAAACTCTAAATTTGTCGCTTCCATAGGATTCACGATTTGAAAATTAGATTCTGCAAGGGGTATGGAAGGAAAACTTCTAGGACCTATTATTTTTGAATGATTCGAACTAAAATATGACTACACTATCAATAAATTCATTCATCTGGTTGACCAAATTCTATAATCCGGAATAAGATTAAATTTATATAGTTTATTTAGAAAAACTCCGTGATAAACATTAATAAAGTATGGTCAGATCGTTGGTTAAACATACATTTCCTACATACAAAAATCAAAAGATAAAGTTATATAAATTATTCAATGAAACTCATAATGGGTTTATAAATCAAAATTATTCACATACGATTAAATTATATATAACTTATTTAATTGTAAATCAAATTTCATTTAAATCGAAAGTATTGATAAGTATGCTATTAATTATTTAAAAATTGCAAATTATTACTGTTTGAAAAGAAAATTTACCTACTATACCTAAATTGAATTCCAGAAGCTCGGCGGGAATGGATGGTTGGCTCGCCGGCTCTTCTTCGTTGTCATTAAATTGATACGACATTGGTAGAACTTTTCAAAAAATGTCATTTCAACATCTACCCTCATTTATAAAGAAAAGCGTGTATGGTAGAATTACACCTCGTCATATTCCCTGCATTCAGGTGTGTGACACTATCCAATCGGCATTTAAAATCGTTATTATTATGTATTTATTAGAAATTTGGTAAGAAAAGATGTAATTCCAATGAGTGGTGTTATTTCGTAAATTTATATGATAATTGTGGGTGTCTCGCACACTGCCTAGTGGTGTGCCGGAAGGTGGGGGATTGTCGCTGACGAGATGCTAGAAAATCGACGTTCGGATGGATTATTCTGATCTGACGATTTCCGTTTCTATAAACAATTACGACATCCGCTTGGACTTTATGACTACATCCATCGTGATATTAATTATGGGTATATATTAGATGTATCTTTATTTTTCGGAATGATAATTGAATTCGGAATTGGAAATCGGGTAAGTTTTTCTTTTGGAAGCTAACATCGAAAAACCCGCATGTGTCATTGCCAACTTCACAATTTCACTGCGAGTGTTCCCATGTTATTTCCAATATTCGGCATTTCACTTTAATTTATTAACATTTAATTAATTTATTCCTCGTAGTTAGATGTTCCGTGATGTTGCAATTTATGAATGATCAGAGATATCTTCCGATCCGCAAGTGTTGGGTATTATTTTATCGACTGATACTTCTCCTTAATGAATCCTTATGGTGTTCGGATTTTTACTTTGTGCAACTATTTATCTATGGTTCACTCCACGCGATTGCGAGATGCAGTAGTATTGAACGGTTTTATTTTATGATTGCAAGTTTAATTACGGAACTCTGGGAAATGTCCGCGACTTAGGCTTCTGGTAAATTGAGGATTGGTTTATGATGATGGTCGAGATTTAAAAATCATTTATGGCCTATGCATTCATCGAATATATTTACGGTCAGAAGTTAAATGATTTGACAATAGGACGGTATCAAACCTGGGAAGCCGGTGTCGTACCAGTTGATGCCGAAGTGGTTTGAAGGGGACAGAAAACAAGTGGGTTATTATGTCAGTTCAGTTGGCTGCTCAAGAGGAGTTGGATAGTTTTCTTTTATTTGGTTTATAATAAACTTTCCTCTACTTTATCAGTGTTTGTATTTTAAATTTAATTATTTAGGTTAATTTACTTTTATGTGGGAGCCACTTTTGATCAACAGTTGGGCTTGGTAATGACTACCTTTTATTTATAAGGGAGTTTTGAAAAGGTTCTTCTATCATTTCTACTAATAAGATATACTCTGGTTTGGAATTTGATTAAATCTACTACTTTGCTGGGAGTTCATGGTAATTCGTTTAATAAAATTATTATTCCTCGTCTAAATTCGCATTTGAGTTAAATTCATAAAGTTAATTGATTTAATTTCATAGCAGTGATTTCATATTAATTTTATTCCCCGTCACCTTTCCCTTTAATAAGCCTTAAACGCATTTTATGTTCATATTATATTTAATGAGTGCCCACTGGACTACTCGGTGTGATGATTTTAAGCCGTGTGTAGATCAATTTAGGTCGAATTTAAAGAAAACTAGAAACGAGGAAGTAGCCAAAAGACCCCTTCCTTATTTCTCCTTTCTTCTATACGGGATAATATTGACGTTCCAATCCCTGCGTTCCGCACGCCGGGTCTTCACGGGCACAGATCATCGGCGATATTCCACGCACTTACACGAATCTGAATAATATGTGGATTTTACTAACTTGTAATGTGTCTTGGCTGTGGGCCGGAAAAATTTCGACAATAAAATGAATAATTAATGAAAATAAACTGATTTTAGGTTTGATAAATATTTATTAATATATTAAAAAGCAATACAACAAATTACTTGCTAAAGCATAACATCATATCAAATAAAAATACTACTCTCCCCACGCCGACATCCAAGCAGAGCTCTACCGAGGTTGCGAGGACGAGACGTGGAGAGAGAGTTTCCAAAGAAAACTCTCACTCACCTGAAATAGATTTAAAAGTATCGAGTGATTCAAAATACGATTTTCAAAAACGATTCTAACGATTTAAAAAATGGTTTAAAAATGGTTCAAAAATGGTTTTAACGATTTAAAAACGATTAAAATTGTGTAAAATGAATCGGTATATATACCTATTTTTTGTCCTTAACCTCGCGTGTTCTTTTTGATTTAGTAAAACAAAATTCGACCTTGATATTTTCTAGTGTATTCTAATCTTAATTTTTATTATTTTCTAATTTATTTTGATAATTTTTTATTTGAAATTTTTTATTGAATTATTTCTAATTCAAATTCTTTGATTTAAATTTCATTTTCATGAAATTTTCATTTTTGTTAAATTATCAAATTTCGGTCGAATTTGTTGGGTTTTCGTGTTATGTTTATATTTATATCGTGCGGATCTTGGTGCTTTTTGTTATTATTTTAATTTATTTTTATGTTTATTATTTTATATGTAGTTGCTTTTCTCTCATATTTTGCTAGGTTTAGTTGATGTTTTCATGGGTTTGATTTTAAAGTTGTAGGTTATATTTGCATGTGTATTACCGATTCATTTAAACATTTTTCAAGGCCGTTTGTGTTCTGGCCCAACAATTTGGTCATTACCTATTTTTAATTATTTTAATAAGTATATTGTGTCATTACCATATTTGGATAATTAGATTCACTTCCGATCGCTCATTCCTTTGTCAGAAAGATAACTCTGTTGTGTTCAACATATTGATCAAAGGTATTTAATGCTTTCTGATAACTTTTCAGTAATTTTCTTTGCCATTTATAAGGCAATAGTCGTTATTAGTAGATAGATATGTCACCGCTAGACCATGTCACCGCTGGACCACATACCCCCTCCCCCCACCCCATCCGGGAAAAAATTTTTTCGCGCTAAGTCCAAAAGTACAAATTTTTTAAAAGTAGGTCAAGGTCATTCAAATTTTTTTTTTTCAAAAATTTTCCTATGTTTAAAAGTACACGATTTCCTATGTCACCGCTGGACCAAAAAAGATAGAATATTTTTCGAAATTTTTTCAAAATTTTTTCTATGTTGAAAAGTACAAATTTTTTCAAGGTCATTTAAAAGTAGGTCAAGGTCATTCAAAAGTAGGTCAAGGTCATTCAAAAAATTTTCAAGGTCACGGAATTTTTAAACATTTTTTAATTATAATATATCTACTTACTTTTATAAGTAGTATATATTTTGGAAATTTAATTTTATTATTATTTTTTAAAATATTATTATTTTTATTATTGTACTACTTACTTTTATAAGTAGTATATATATATTTTTTAATTATTATTTTTATTATTATTATTACTATTATTATTATTTTTATTATTATTATTACTATTATTATTATTATTATTATTTTTATAAATATTATTATTATTATTATAATTATTAATATTATTACTATAATTAATAAAAACTATATACAAATAAAACACATTATTATTATTATTATTATTATTATTACAATTTTTACTCTTATTAATAAAAAACAAATAAAACACATTATTAGCAAAATAAAACTAACAACAAAAATAAAATTATTATTAACAATAAAAAACAAACAAATAAAACATATTATTATCAACACAAATTGTTATTATTGCAAAGTTTTCTCCATTCTTTTTCTCTCTCGATTTTTCATAAAAATTATTAACAATAAAAACTCTAAATAAATTATTATCAACACAAATTGTTATTATTGCAAGTTTTCTCCATTCTTTTTTCTCTCTCGATTTTTCATAAAAATTATTAAAATAAATAAAATTTCTAAATAAATTATTATCAACACAAATTGTTAAATTAATAAGTAATAAATCGTAAATAACATTTTATTTGAAAAATTAATCAGATAAAAGTACGTCGTCAATGTCTAGACTGAAATATGAGCAGGAGCTGACATAGCTTGGACTGTGAGTTCCTTGATAGCTTGGAGATACTTGATCAATGACATCAAATCCTAAATAGTGCCCAAATGCGAGACTAGTATTTTTCCCCACCCAATTACGCTTATCGTCGTTATTGGTAAGCGCAATTTTATTATTTTTAAATGTGAATAATTGGTGGTTCCGAGTCCCTATCCTAGTTTGAGGCACCGTAAATATAGTGTCATTTTCAAAACAGTCTAAATATGACTGGTGATCAATCTCTGTCCCCAACAACTTCACCCCCTTAGCTCTCATCGAATCTTTTGTACCTAAAAGACCATAGCACTTGGGTCTTAAGAAAACCCACTCCTTATACCCGAGACCTTTACTTTCATCTTTAAATTTTCCGATAACGGAATCTAATTTCCTCGAGTATAAGGGATGTGCTGGGTCGTAATTCGATGTATCTAGAAGGCTGTCTCTTATCATTGCCGGCAAAAGAGTGTCAAGCTTACAGTGCTTAACCTCAAGAAAAAACGAATCAGTGTCACCGGCAACGATATTTATTTCACAATTAAATTCATCGTGATATTTCGCTAGCTCTTTATATTGTAGTTCGTACATTCTAAGTTTAGACAGGTCTAGAACTGTTTGTCCGATATAACTAGGCCTGTCTAAACATATCGAATCCTTATTCAGATGAGTAGCAATCAGATTATCATCAATTATGATAGATTTTCTGAAAGTCGGTTTTGAGGCATATACAATCATCTTTTCATCAGAATTGCATAGCCTCAAATTCATCCGTTTTTTAAGGTTTTCGACTGACTTTCCGTACAAACTATTATTATAAAGTTTAAACAAGTCCCTATATAGCTCGCTAGTACTTTGAGCTCTTAATTTTGTGTTTTTGTCTATGTATGCATGAAATATAGGTGCTTGCTTGAATTTAATTGCGCGATGAACTTTAACAACCTTCACACCGAGAGAAAGATAAAGCCTGAGAAGTCGCCAATGAAGAACATGGTTCTTTTTTGGCCAATGCGTGAGCATCAACTTCTCAACTTTAGAATTTAAGCACATCTTTTCCGGCCCAATCGGAAAATCATTCAAAAAATTATGTAAATAATCAGGGATATCAATATCAACTTCCATAGTATATCCATATGGAAGGATTTCAATATCCGCAACATTCATACACTCATTCAATACATCATCCAAACCATCATACACCCAAACAAAATCAGCATACGGAAGATATTGGCTAAGTGCCCAACCATACAAATTATTTATATCTATATACAAGAGTTCTGTATCCTCAGAACTTGCGACATAATGTTTGTTAACAAATGTTAACCCACCCCGTATTCCTCCCTCATAGAAATTAAACATTTCCATGTCCTGCAAAAGTTCTATGGGTTCCTGTAATGTCATGAGAGCTGACGCCCATGACATACCAGGAATTCCATAAAAATTAAGAGGTTCTAGAGTATTATAAGCAATTGCTTTTGCGCGAAATTGCTGAAAATAATCTGCAAGAAGGAATACGTCTAATTTTAAGTAGGTTAGCATGTAATCTAGCATTGTCTCGCAATTTTGCTGTGTCCAAATTTGTTGGGCTGTAGCATATTCATCAGCAGATACAGAACCCCAAATAGGAAGCAATTCAGTCGTCGATTCAAGAACCTCAAGAGATTTCGCAAAGTCATAAGGGAAAATAGCCTTGGCTCTAACAATTGCACCATCAAAAACAGAATCAGTTAAAGGCAAATTAGTAAGTGTCTTAACCGCTTTTGCTAAAGAAGAATTAATAAATTGCATGCTGTCTATAAAACGAACAGGCAATTTATTAATGTATGCAATGAGGGAGATAAATTTTTCGGTAGTGGTCGGAATAATATTTAATTCCCAAGAAGAAAAATTATTTAGACCATACTTTAAAATATGATGGAGATCATATCCCCTCAAATTATGGAAAACCACAGGTAATTGTTTCTGGATTCGTCGAGAAACATTACACTTCATACAAGCAGCCCCTAAATACTTACCTGAGAAATGAAAATGTTCCTTAACTTTATCCCTAATAAACTTTTTACACAGATAACATGTGTGACAATCCTTGAACTCTCGGTCTTCCTTGAAAGATAGTGGTCCTATAGGTTTTTGACAATGAACCTCATAATATGGCAAGACAATCGAAAGAGCGATTTCATCAATCTTTTTTAAAAACGCCAAAACGCAATCATCGCCAATAAAATTAAAATATTGTTTTGTGTTTGTGTAGTTGTTAATTAATAATAAACCTGCTGCTATCGGCATATGTATTTGATGATGCCTTATATCCAGTGGTAAAATTGACTCAAAATCCGCATAAATTACGAATGGCGGGGTAATGGATTTTGCGAAATTTGTAAATTTTAAATATTTATTTTTAGGCAAAGTATAAAGGGTAGTGCCTGTTTGATATTTACTGCACAAGGCAACATGTGCGTCAAATGCAGGTTTTAATCTAAAGCCGTTAAGACAATGGGGACACCAATGAACAGAGATTTGCACATTGCAAGTTGTAGTCGCATGGCAGTTCATTAATTTATTTAAATCAAAAACAGCTGTATAGTGATAATTATCACCGTCCTCCAAAAGAAGTAAATAAATAGGTGTACCGTCAGTAACCTTGGAGCGGTGAATTATATCTAAATGCGGATGATGGGGGATATAGTTTATATCATCTAGAGTTTTAGACGGTTTTTCGTTAAAAGTCAAAACATTTATAGCCAGATTTAAGTCCTTGTTCTTTCTTTCGAACTTGGGAATATTACAGAGTCTCATAGGACAATCGTCAATGGGGTCAAAATTTAATTCGTCCAAATAATTCTCATAAGAAGAAACTCTGTTTCTATGGGTGCGAACTACACTTCGTTTTAAAAGGGCTAATATACTATATATAAAACAGTGATGGTCAGTGTTTTGAACGTTAACTATAGCTTTTTTGCCAGATAAAGATTTCGGTGTTGGGATATAACTATGGCCAGCTAGTCTATTTATAGGGAAATACTTTGTTAATATAAAATCAATTTCTTTGATTTTAACAACCCGCCATCCGCTCCCTAAATATGTGAATCTTTCTATTTTATTATTTAATTTAGTAATACCATCAAGCAGAAAATTATCCGAGAAAAGTTCTGCCTTATTACTAAAGAAGTTGTCTTTTATTTCACCATCTTTTTCAAATTGTATAAGAATGGTGAATTGTATTTTAACCGACCCCATTTGGTTAATTTCATATTTTAATCTATTAACTATTTTATTTGTTAATGAGATTTGTATTAGATTCTGACGTTCTACATCAAATCTAATACTTTTATGAGTCCCATTTAAATCTGACCTTATTTCGGGTTCATTATCGATATTGATCGAACCTCCTATTTGATTATCGTTAATGATGATTTCTTCATCATCACTAATGATGATTTCAACCTTTTTAAGTTTAGAGGGAACACACTGGATATTTGCAGCAGGTCGTTTATTATGTTTCGACGTATTATTATTGTTATTATTACTATTATTATTATGTTTCGATGTATTATTGTTGTTATTACGTCTCGACATATTATTATCATTATTATTATTATTATTATTATTATTATTATTATTATTTTTATTGTGTTTCGACGTATTATTGTTGTTATTACGTCTCGACATATTATTATTATTATTATTTTTTTTTTATTGTGTTTCGACGTATTATTGTTGTTATTACGTCTCGAAATATTATTATTATTATTATTATTATTGTCATTATTGTCATTATTTTTACTATTTTTATTATTTTTTCTGTTATTATTTTTTCTTTTCATTATTTTCCGTAGAAGAGCCTTTTTATTTAAAGTGGATTGATTTAAGTGGGAAGAGTGATCCTTATAAAAAACTAAATATTTTACATCCTGGGCAGTCTCGCATTTAGGGCATATAAAAAACTTGATGCCATAAAATTTTTGTCTATAGTATCGCTTCATTTCAGCATGGCATTCTAAAGAATGACACGCTGAAGAGATGCAGTACTTTGGATATAATTTGCCTGTTAAAAATAATAAATTTAAATATATGTTTTCAATATAATTTTTCAATAAAAGTTTTCAATAAAGTATTCAATAATTTTTCAATAAAAGTTTTCAATAAAGTATTCAATAATTTTTCAATAAAAGTTTTCAATAAAGTATTCAATAATTTTTAAATAAAGTATTCAATAAAAGTTTTCAATAAAAGTATTCAATAAAAGTTTTCAATAAAGTATTCAATAAAAGTTTTCAATAAAGTATTCAATAAAGTATTCAATAATTTTTCAATAAAAGTATTCAATATATTTTTCAATAAAAGTATTCAATATATTTTTTCAATAAAAGTATTCAATAAAAGTTTTCAATAAAGTATTCAATATAATTTTTCAATAAAAGTTTTTAATAAAAGTTTACAATAAAAGTTTTTTATCAATTATTAACATTTATTATTATTTAATCCAAATGGATTAAATAAAAACAAATGTTAATAATAATAACATTATATTAAAAATAAATAAAAATAAATAAAAAACTCACATTTATCAGTATCATCATCTGTAGAGCTATCTTCCCCAGAAACGGGGGCATAATTGTGGGTATCCATATCTTCCCCAGAAACGGGGGCATAATTGTGGGCATTTTCATCTCCATCCAAATCTACTAAAATGGTTTTAAAAATAATAAAATAAAATAAAAAATTTACCATGATCGATTTCGTCTTCGCTATCACTGATAACAATGATTTCCGTCGGTGTTACAATAACTTCTAAAACAATATTAATAATAAATTAATAATTTAATAAATAAATTTACCACTATCCTCGATTATAATAACTTCGTTATCTTTTTCGGTGACATCATACCAATTAAATGTACCTTAATAATAAATAAATAAAAGAAATAATAAAATAAAAAATTTACCGTTTCCCTCCGCTAATAATTGTTTAAGAATACTTGTTTTCTCCATTTTGAATATTTTGTTAATTTGAAATTTTTGAATTAATTGTGACAACTTTGGATATTGTCAATGTTTATAAAGGGAATCAAATTTTCAGGATTTAGCCAATCACATTTAAGCAATACACACATATAAATGAGAGATTTTTATGCATGCAGCCTATAGTGTGTAGGTGTGTTTTCTTTGTAAAACACATACAGTTTTGTGTGTGTATGCATGCAATTATCATGTGATGATCATGCACTTATCACGCACTTAACATGTGATGATCACGCACTGTCTTTGTGACCATTAATTAATTAATAATAATAATAAAAATAATAATAATAAAATTAATAATAAATAACAATGTTAATAGTTAAAACATAACAATAAACATTAATACATTTATTATACATCAAATCGCTTGGATAATAACCAAGCTAAACAATGTTGACCACATGTTAATGTCCATGGTTTTTGATACATAGTTTTATTATAGACAATAGGTTTACCCATTGTTTGAAGTTTCGAAACCATTAAAGCCGGATAATAGAAACCCATAAGATCAAATACTAATATCTTGCTAGGTTTCATATATATTGCCAACCAATGTTCTCCACCGAGATGAGACGATTGAGTATTGACGATTATGGCTTGATTATTACGTAAATATGGAATTTTATCAAGAAGAAATACCCCTAAAAATTCATGTCCTAGTATTTGTTTTCCAATTCGATAGACCTGAACAGAACTACATCAATAATATTAATAATACATGAAAAACTTACTCCATGACAAATTATCCTATATTATCTATATATTTATACCAACATTTTCAAACTAATGCTGTTTGAACTCTGTTCAAACCAACACTGTTCTGTTTGCAGTTATTTGAACCTCGTTTTCAAACACTCCAAATATTACAACGTGTACCGGTTCAGATGTAGCTTTAGAAAACTTTATATCTAATCGTAAATTTCCATTTTGAGGTAATTGACTCTGATTTAAATCAAAATCGGGTGCCAAAACAAATGTGAAGAATGGATATTTGCTTTTAAAATCTTCAAGAGTTATACCACAATAATTATCATTTTCGAAATCTTGAGTATTTGTTTCTCTATAATCACTATTTTTCGATAAAGTTAGCAATGTTACACCAAAGTTTTTGAAAATTGAGCACGATGTTAACTATGATCCATTATATTGAGATTCACTTTGAAATGTTACCAATATAAAGTTGGGCATTCTTCTATCTCCAAATATTTGTTCCTTATAGAAAGAAGCTGAACCCTTAGCAATTGCAAATTGAACAATTTCCTTTGTTTTCAATGGATATATTGCATGCTTAGAATTAAGCCCCAGTTGATGACCGGCTAATACAGAGGGCTCAACACGAACTCTTCTTACCAATAATTTAGCATCAACTAATTGAAGAATTGGTGCTGTGGTAGCACTTGTTAGTGATAATGCCGAATCAGATCTTTTCAATCTAATGTGCACATTAACACCTGGGAGTAAATATTTTGGTTGATCCATAAAATCGAGTTGTAATGATGAGCACATGGTAAATAATTTCGATCCTTTAATCCACTTTTTCCTATCGTCATCACTACCATAACCCATAGGAGTTAAACATGTATTTTTAGTATCGCTATTGTAATTTATAATAGTTTCTATTAGAGCTTTGTGAATATATGTACTGTTACCGCCCTCAATCTTGATATTATTAAATCCGAGAACTGCATCTTTAAAAAGCGTATGAAACAAGAAATTGTTTGGTATAACATCACAAGGTTCACCCAACGGTTTTCTATCTTTATCTACAACTTTGACCTGAACAGTTAACAATGTATCGTTCAAATCTAGATATTCAGTTTGGGAACCATTAATATAAAATTCAATATCAGTTCTACTATCCATAATAGAATTCATCGGGAATACATCTTCAAAGGCCCCCATTTCAATTACCGCCTGGGGAGATGGTCTATCAAATAAGCACAATTCAGATTTACCACAAATCATTTTTGAAATATAGTTCCATGGCCTTTCATTCGTTTGTTTATATGTTTATGATGTCTTTTACGTTTTTGAGCCGGTGCTTCCTGTTTATCAAACATACCTGCAACTTTCTCTAACTCTGATAATGCATTTGATTTCAGAGATGGTAATATTTTCTGCTCATTCATTATCACATCTTTAGCAGTTTTCATACCAAAACGACCAAGGCGTTTAAGAATAGGAAGTTCAAATCTACCAATTGTTCTCAACCAACCTGATCCATACTGTTTACCAATAAAATATGGTAATTCGCCACCACTTTGGCTACCACTATACATACTAATAATATCGTTATTGGCCATCTAATTTACGAAAATGTAATGTCAAATGAGCTTTTGTATCTTTACTAAATTCAATAAATTTACCACTATCATCACGAATATTTATTTCTATATTGTTTATACATGATGTTGATACCGGTAAGTACATGGGATTATCGATATTTATATTGACAACTTCATCCTGGTCATGTTTATCAACCCGAACAGATTTCAATAGAGGAACCAAAGAATCACCAACAATTATAGGATCGATGATGTTAGTATATATGAACATTTGCCTATGAAGTTTTATTATTTTTGGTTTGCGTACACCAAAAGCACTTGCCCTATATGTTTGCTTATCTAATCCCAATGTATTAGCCAAATTTTTATCAAATGTAACTTCACAAATATCAGACTGAATTTACATATTCCATCTTTAAGAAATTCAATAGTTTTAAATATGTGTAAACAATTTAATGAAATATGTTTATGTAATTCTTCAAGTGTTTCAATATATAAATCATTAGTAAATGTAAATGTATCTTCCACCTCATTAATATATGATACAGATATTTTGATGTTTTCGATCGTTACACTTTTCTCATCAAATGTTTTGAAACGTATTTGGTATTCAGTACCAGGAACAACTATGTTAATCTTATCACTACCCATTCGCTTGGCATCCTCAATACTTTCAAACTTTATTGTAAATGGGCTAAAATCACAACTAACATTCAATCCATCTTTGAAAAACATGCCACTATTTTCATCTAAAATTTGATTCGGGATATGACAATATCGTTCAAAATTATTGATTGAGAAAACACCACTACAGGTTTTGGGTACACGTTTCTTGTAACTTATTTTACAATGACTATAAAATGGGAATGTATTGTACACAAATGTAAAGTCTTGCAAAGCAACTTCCCAATTTCCATGTAAATACATAGGATTTTGAAGATTAACCATAAATTTACTCGCTTGATTTTCCGGATGGATTAGTGGGCAACTATTGCTAGGTAAAATTGTATAGAAACTCATTTTACTAGGTCTTTTGATGATATCCACGAGGGTTTTTGATATCCATGCCATTTGACATAGTATTGTTTATCCTTACCCACCATTTTAGTTTTCAATATTTTCTGAATTCTGAACACTATAGGTTTGGAAATAACTTGTAATTCCTGTTCATAGAATTTCCCTTGTATTACATTGTTATCACTTTCTTTAATAACATACATTACAGGACTCTGTTTAGTATTAATTTTAGTAATTTGAAATACCTCATCACTCCAATTACTATCGAAATTTTTGATGAAAGGTGAAGCAGATATTTTACTAATTCTAACGTGATCACCAACTTTATATTTTGGTTTTGTAATAGCAATTGCTTTAGACCGTACTCGTGTTTTCGAGCTGATATCAACGGGTCTCAAACCATTCAGACCTCGATGTGATGAATTATTATAACTAACAAGTATTTTCGGTAATACATTTATCCATATTTTATTACCTTGATGCACGAAATATTTCTTCAATCTATCCCTCAATGTCCGGTTAAATCTTTCAACATGTGCGGCTTTGTATTGAGAATGTACAGAATAATGATTTATTTTGAGCCGATCCAGGATTTGCTTAACTTTACTATTGTAAAACTCCTTACCTATAATAATAATAATAATAATAATAATAATAATAATAATAATAATAATAATAATAATAATAATAATAATAATACCTAAATCGGTTTGCAAATTGTCTGGATGTCCATTTTTAAACATTGAGTTAATTGCTTTAGATATTTCCTCTGCAGATTTTGTCTTTTTTGGTAGACCGCGGGCAAAACGACTGAAAACATCGATACACGTTAAAATATATTTATAACCCTTGTTAATTTTCGAATACGGTATCATCTCCATCAAATCCATTTGCCATAAATCATTAATACCGAATGTCTTATAAGCTCTCGTTGGAAATCTTTTCCGCATCGGTTTGTTTAAACTGTACGCAAGCTGATCTGACAACCACTTTTGCGTTTCCTTTTTCGAATTTGGGACTCTTTTCTTTAACTTTGCCACTCCACCGAAACCTGCCTCGTCTTCTGGGTTCGTCCAAATCTTCTCCATTACAACAAGATGATTTAAATTTTAATTTAACATTAGGTAATGATTGACCCATCGTTTATTGTGATAATAATGATAATGCTAATGGTAACATTGCTCCGATAAAACCACCTTGTTGTTTATATATGATTTTTCTCATTTGCTTACGATTTTTATTATTTACTAGTGATAACAAAGGCTTACGATGTTTATTCAATACTAGTTTTTTAGAATTACTGATTTTAATTTTACATCTGACTACTTTTAATAGAATTTTGAGTAAATCATCGACAACAAAAGTTGGAAATGATTGTAAAATAGACATTCTTTTCATACTCGAAGCCTTTAACAATGCATTAAAATATGGGAAACTCCTATGATTTTTTACAATTTTAACTTTTTTCTTACTCTTTTTAATAATGTTTTTCGAAATAAGATTCATTGCAGGGTAATTCTCGGTTATTAGTTTTTTAGATGGTGTATAACTAGTTTTTGGTGGAACACGCTTCTTTTTAATATTATGTCTAAGTTTTCGGATATTTTTAAGCCTGGATTTCATAAACATTTTTACATGTTAAAGTTTTCAACTTTGTTTATATACCATGGCACCTTCTTTATTGAAAATATCTGTTTTTACCCTTAAATCATCATTGCATTGTTGTGTGAAATCAAGAAATATATATCCATGTGGTGATTTTGTAGCATCTTGAAATGCACTGATGAGAAAATTACGATTATTAGGGTATGCCTGTCGAGCAAGAAAATCAATAACTGTTGCATCTCTAGGATTCTTGAAAATAACTAAATATTGAACATTTAAATTCCTTGTTCGATGTGCGCCACCCTGGTGAAATAGATTTTGAGTAATAAAGATCACAGTAACACCAATATGTCGACTGATTTTTGTGAATAAATTATTAAAATCCTTTTCTTTATTAGCTTCCTGATACAAATCATCAATAATGATGACATCACCTTTCCTTAAACGACTTGACCAGTTTTTATCGAAACCCTTTACTATTTTCATGTTTTTCAATTTACAGAAATTATCCTGAGTTAATCCATGTTCTTCATCTGCACCCCTATGCCAATAAATCTTGTTGAATTTTGTTTGAAATAAATTAGATTTCAGTAATTTACACACAAACATAGTTTTACCACTACCACTTGGGCCGACGATTTGATATACAGCATCATTTCTTAAGTCCATTATTAATTTGTATAATTATAGATTTTTGTTTATATTATACGATTTAATGAACTCTTTCTAAAAATCATATATATAGATTAATATTTCATCATTGTTTAATTATGTTATCAAATATAAATTATAAAGGAACTTTCGATGTATCAAAAATGACGTTTCCAAATGGTAAACCCCAGCAAATTGTAGATAGGAGTGGAAAATACCCTATAATATTTTTCAAATCCGGCAAATGCAGAATCATGGGATGTAAGAAACCTTTAGATGTCAATAAATTACAATATAGAATAAAGGATCTTAAAATACAGTCAATTACAGTTACCATGGATATAGGACAATCTATCAATCTATACAGCATGTCAACAAAATGTCTTTGTATGTTCGAGCCAGAATTATTTCCTGCATTGAGGCTTTTAAAATACAACCCAATGTGTGTTAACGTGTTTGCTAGCGGCAAAATAGTCATATTAGGGGTGCGAAATCTAGAGTACAAAAATATTGTTTGTGACATACAAAATGAAATCACCGGATTGGTCGATATCTGATTGGCTAATGATTGATTAAAACAACTTGCTTATTCATTTGATTTCATTTTTAAAATGGAAAATATTATGTATGCTATGCCAAAGAAAAATATCGCTGAATACGGTAAATTTATCATTTTTATTTCATTTTTTATATTTTATTTAGACAAATATGCTCCAATGATAATCGAGCGTATTATTTATTACTATCCTCAAATAAAGGAGATTTTGAAGAATCAAGAACCTTCAATGCATCAACAGTTAATATATAATGAAACACGAATCGATATTTCAAATCTGATTAAACAAGCCCTTTGGGACAATGAAATAAACCGAACGGTCAAGGAGATGGAAACTGAATACCCCTGCATTCTGGGGTGTAGCTGCTGTGATTTCCGATATCAGCGCTATGTCGAATGGAATCTGACAAATTCCATACGAAATTCGTCTAAATACCAACTTTTTCGAAAATAAATGTTTTGAATTTTATTTTTTGTTTTGTTTTAGTGTTGATAATAATAGTTTTATTTTTGTTAGTGTTGGTAATAATATTAGTAATAGTAATAGTTTTATTTTTGTTAGTTTTGGTAATAATAATAATAGTAATAATAGTAATTTTATTAGTATAGTAATAATAATAGTAATAATAATAATAATAATAGTAATAATAGTAATAATAATAATAATAATAATAGTAATAATAATAATAATAATAATACATTTTATATAGATGATATGTGTAAAATCATAAAACTCAACGGGTTAATTTACATACAGTCACGCACTTAACATGCAATTATCATGCACTTATCATGCATGATTCTGATTGGTTAATCAGTATCTGTCAAGGATATAAAAGTGCGTCACCACCTTATAAAGATCATAAATCAAATATGACCAAGAAAATAAGCGTCCAACCAGTTCAGATGTTGCACAATTATAAAATGTATTTTTTAAAGGAGCCTATTAATATGCAATTGGCAAATCCGGTCAAACTCAATAAGACTCAATTTCAATCTCTCGCTGGCACTCTATCAATGTTAGATATCAAGGATATTGATAATACGTTCAAAAAGATCAATTCCAATTTAAAATTCAATGAAAATGCCTTCTTCACCAGTCAATATACCAAATATTATGATGCATTTACAGAAATAGGTTTCAAAGAACAGGAAAACTGGTATTTAACAATAACAATCCAAGGATATAAAGCTGATCAAAATGATGTGCTTTCTCCAATCTGGAAAATTGTTACTGCTAGACTTTCACAGTTATTTTAATGTATAGTGTTTAATAAATGTATTAATGTTTCTTTGTTATTCTATAAACAAAATTATAAGTAGTTTTAAAATGGTGTTAAAATGATGTCTGAAAAAGGTAAAATATAAAATATAAAATAAATAATTAATTTTCGTTTAGAATATTTAATAAACTTTTTGTTTGATAAACTCGAAGAAATAACCAGTGTAAAAATTAGAGATATGTTGACTCTAGTTGAAGCATTGAGTAAAGAAGATTCGAGTTCAGAATGTCAGAGTGATGAAATTGTTAATGATGGAGATACTGAAATTATTAATGATGGAGATACTGAAATTATTAATGATTCTGAAGAAATTATTGAGGATACTGAAGATACTGAAGAAAATATTAATGATGTTGAAGAAGCTACCGAAATTATTAAAGATGAGCCTACCGAATTTAAATATTTAAAAATGTAGTTTTTTATTAATAATAATAACAAAGAAATATTTATTAAAATCTACGATAAACTTTATTACATAAATATAAAACAGATGCTCCAGTGAATAGTTTTAATAGAAATTTGCAATTCTCGATATAAATATCAGAGCGTTTGGCTTCTGCGGCAACTTGAATAATAGCTGTCCATCCACCGTTTGATTCTACCCATGGATCAATTTTTGTTTCTATCACCTAAATAATAATAAATTAATAACAATATAAAGTAATATACCTCTATAGACCATTGGAAATAATTTTCATAGTCGGATCCAGATTTTAATATCATGTGTTTCATGTACATTAATCCTACTATTATTCGCATCCATTTATTATTTTCATCAAACATGTAACTAAATATTGATTGGAATGCCTTCTTTCTCTCCAATGGTGGCAAATTGAGAATTTTTTCATAATCAAATGGGATGTCTTCAACGATTTTCTCGGTACGGTTTACCATAAATTTCATGTTTTTAATGATTTCATCTTCTTCTCTATTATTAGAGACCAGCTCATTCAACAAAGTTATAAAAAATTTAGTTTCTGGCATTTTATAAAAATATATGAAAGTGTAAGCTTATTTATACTATATTCGACCAATCAGAATCATGTAATACTAAGAAAATATGTAAAAATATATAATGGAAATGGCAATGATGATTTGTTGGCACTGTTGACTTCTTTCAAGTTGTTGCCACCACTGTTAACCGGTTGTTGTTGTAATTTCATTATACGATTGAACTGATCAGTTGTTTTATTAGAATAAAATTTTATACTATATTGAACTTGATTCATCATTTTTTCATTAAGTTTACGATTTTCTTTCAATTCTAATACTGATTTTCTTAATTCATTTTTGATAATACCAATGGTCTTATTTAAATATATAATATCATCATATAATTCGTTTTTAGCTCTTTTTAAAGTCTCATATGTATGTTCAAATCGGAATTCTAAATTACTCATTCTTTCAGATAATCTTTTGACTGGAGTTTTCAAATATCTAGGCCTATCTATCATATACAAAATATCCATCAATACTGCTGTATCAGGACATACACATCTTGTTGAATTTTTACCTTGAACGGTTACAACAATTGAGTTGGCCATATTAAAAACTAATAATATTATTAAAATTTCTTTAATCATTTTCAAATCTATATAAATTAATATTTATTGTTTATAGCTAAAGATTTGTGTGTGTGTGTGTCTCTAAATTAGTATAAAAGTAATTTTTATTTCATTTTTTATCATTAAAATGGTTGTACCGAGCGCAGTTCAACCTATGAATGAAATTAAACATTACGGTAATTTATTATTAATATTATTATTATTACTTGCTTTTAGATGATTATTTTAAAGTTATTAAAGAACGTCTGGAATTCTATTATCCAGAAATACATGGAATCATGGATAAGCCTGCATCAATAATTCCAGACTTGATATTCAATCATACATCAATATGGATATTTACTGTAATAGATGAGTTCCTATGGGATATCGAACAAAACAATTTGTCAAAAGATATGGAACCCGAATACCCTTGTGGTGATGGATGTCATTGCTGCGCCGCCCGATATCGGAAGTATGTGGAATGGGCTTTGAATAAAGCTCTTAGACAATACTACTATAGTAGAATTGTCTCTTTATAATAAATTTGTTGTATATGTCTCGGTTTTCAATATATAATAATAATAATATTTATAAAAATAATAATAATAATATTTATAAAAAATAATAATAAAATTAAATTTACAAAATATATACTACTTATAAAAGTAAGTAGATATATTATAATTAAAAAATGTTTAAAAATTCCGTGACCTTGACCTACTTTTGAATGACCTTGACCTACTTTTAAATGACCTTGAAAAAATTTGTACTTTTCAACAGAAAAAATTTTGAAAAAATTTTAAAAAAATTTCGAAAAATATTCTATCTTTTTTGGTCCAGCGGTGACATAGGAAATCGTGTACTTTTAAACATAGAAAAATTTTTTCAAAAATTTTTGAATGACCTTGAAAATATATGTACTTTTCAACATAGAAAAAATTTTGAAAAAAAAAATTTTGAATGACCTTGACCTACTTTTAAATGACCTTGAAAAAATTTGTACTTTTCAACATAGAAAAAATTTTGAAAAAATTTTGAAAAAATTTCGAAAAATATTCTCTTTTTTGGTCTAGCGGTGACATAGGAAATCGTGTACTTTTAAACATAGAAAAAATTTTGAAAAAAAAAAATTTTGAATGACCTTGACCTACTTTTAAAAAATTTGTACTTTTGGACTTAGCGCGAAAAAATTTTTTTTCGGGGGGGGTGGGGGGGAGGGGGTATGTGGTCCAGCGGTGACATGGTCTAGCGGTGACATATCTATCTACTGTTATTGATGACAGAATCAAAGAATCTGTTTGATGCGTGAAGAATTTCTGGTGGTCTCCATGAGGATACCTCGTGCGATACTCTCAGTATTAGTTTAGTTCTAAATACTTTCAGTTTTTTTGGACTCTTGTGGTTTTTTAATATTTGTTAAATAATAATATAAGAAAATTAAATTTGGCTCCATTTTGTACAGTTCTTAAACGTGATCTCATCATTTCCAGGGGCCAATGTGTTAGTTTTATAAAGGTTTCATGAAGTTCTTCAGTAGTTGTTGGTAAGTTTGGTTTGTTTTCTGTCATCGGTGTAAGTAGATCCTTATGTGCTATCTGTTCAATGTGTTTTGCTTTTGTGGTGAAATTATTGTTGAGGTTGTCATCTGCTGAAATTTTTTTAATGTGTGAGTGGTGTTGGGCAAAAAATTAAAAATTTATTTATTTATCTATTCAGGACTTGAAATTAATAGATATCAAACTTTGTTAAAAGTGGTGGTATTCTCTAAGTGGCGATTTTGATGAAATAAATAATAAAATTCCTACTAATAATTAAAAAGCATACATTCATATTGATAATGGAATAAAAGTGATTGAAATCCAAATATGCATATGATTATCAAAATTCAAAATAATAAGTTTAATGTATCTATAATTTACGCATGATTAAAATGCCAATGGCCGTCTAAAACTATTTTTTAATAGTGTCATTAGTGTCGGTTCATGTAACAAAAAGCTATTTAAAAAACGTGGTTTTAATCTAATTGGGCCTATTTGCTGCGTTTATACTGGGGTGGTTTTTTGCTGTATTATGTGTATCACGTGACAATTTTCCATGGGTTGCCTGAGACCTTTTAAAAATAATTTCTATATGCTAGTCAGTAGTTTCTTACAATCCTTTTTTATCTTCTTGAATAAAAAAAACCAACTTTACGGTTAATTTAAGGAGGAATTAAAAGATTTATTTTATAATTCAGTTATTTGAATTATCGTAAATTTTTGAAATACTTGAGATCCTTTAGGGTTTCATTAAGTATTTTAAATTCGTAGCCATTAGTAGTACTAGATTTCACTAGTGATATTTCGACCAGAATCCACCAATCAAATTGAGCATATATGCTCTGAGGTTGCTTCATAGAAATTATTTTACTTAATTCATTTCAATGATGAAATTATTCACATTCGTGTAATTATTTATGAGAGTGAAAACTCCCGATAGTTCATAGAGTGAATATTGATATGATTTTTATTGAATAGTATTGAAAGTACTTTTGTTATGTATTAATTACAATTATTTGACATAAATTTGTAATGTTTTGGATAATTTTAGTTTGGGTATTTACTTGTCCTTATTTGTACAATCATTTTCTGAATTTAAATTAAAGAATGAATAATCTTTTTAATTAGACCTAGATTAATTACACTTGCGATCTTAACATTGGAGAAGAGTAACCTGCCTCATGATGAGCTGTGCTGAGCAATCATGATAGTTGCAAACTGCTATTTGAACTTTACGAAAGCAATAAAATGTGAGGTAAAGAGCTGTAACAGAGATTAGGAAGCTGAGACAAATCATAAGTTCTGATTTCTTTCAACCACGAGAATTTATCTAAAAGTTGTTGGCGAAAGTACTAGAAGGCAGTCAAGGGAATGCGAGCCTTAGCTCAGAAAATGAGTGATACAGTATCCACAATGAAATTGGCTTAGAATGAAAACCTCTCAATAAAACTCGTTAAAAATGAGAATATTTTACGGAAATTTAAAGTTTTATAATACCGTAATAGCCGCTATATAAACCCCTGTAAATAATGAAAAATCATATCATGGACCTGCATGCCATTATAATAATTACAATATTTTTAGCAATAATAATATTTGTATCAATATTTCCTTTACTTTGTCTAGTTTCTTTTTGCTTGGAAAAATCTGAAAACGAAAATGAAAGATTCTTGAATACTTGTCCTGGGTTGACAACTGCCTGACAGCTAGGAATGCTCATTTCAATATTGGGAGGAGATCTTCAAGAATTCGGATGATATACTCATGACTTTTGGTGGCCTTTTATAAAATAACGACCAGACACCTTTTTTCAGTTAGCACAATAATTGCATTTAATTGATAAAATTTGCGTCGGATATCAGGATTATATTACAATAAAAATCAGTTTTTCTCTAAATGTGAAACTTTTAAATATTTATAAATATCACTTTGGCCTTGTCTTTTAAAACCTTTTACTGTTGTTTTGTTTTCTGTTGCCATACGTGCTGTTGCCTTTCAATTTTTTAGACCTAATAAAGGTAACATAAGGGTTGAGACTCACTGATTTAGACAATATGATTTTAATTTAATAATAAATATTTTTTGATTTATTTCGGTCTTTAATGAAAATAAAATTATATTTTGATCAATTAGAAATGTCTACGAAAATAGTCGAGTTCAAATCCTTTTCAAACCTTTCGGAAATTTTTGTGAATCATAAGAAATCTTTTATTGTTTTGACAATTTTCGTATATATGTTTTTCTAAATTCTAGATTTTATGGTCTCTACAGGCTAGAACGATGAAAGCTTATTAAAACCGAAACACACAACAAAGCGTATGTTTAGTAAAGTCTGAACTCAGTAAAGAGGTTGTGAACAAATCAGATAAAAAAATGAAAAATAATTGAAAACTAAATTCGTTGAAAAGGAAAAAAACGAAAATTCGCTTACAATTAGTCCAAATCCTTTGGAATTTACGGACTGAAACTACTTCTAGGTCCATTCTTGATTTTGCGAATCCCTTAATTGTTCTTCACTATCTGAAGAATTTCCAAAAAGGGATATTTTTAATTTATAGGAAAAACAAATTTCATTAGTTCTATCATTAATTGGTTAATTCGAATATATTGCGGATAATCACCTGGTACTAGGATATCCCAATACCGGTATACCGGTTTTAATACCGGTATTTAAAAACATTTAAATTTCATACAAAAATTTTTAAAAACGTGTAATGACATTACAATTTTCAAGGCTATTTGTGTCCTGGCTCAACATTATGTTATTTTTTATGTAAATTTCGTGCTGTTCTTGATGCATTTTGTATTTATTTTATTTTTATATACTTATAGGAATATAAACATATAATTCGTTTAAGTATTCTTAGTATCCTTAAAATATGATCTCAACATACATAGAAAATCTAGGGTTTCGTCGTTCAGTCTTGATTTCAGCTTATTTAGCAAAATACCCGCTGATAAAAACGATCTTTCAGATTCAACAGATGTTGGTTGAACCATAAGAAGCAAATACGAAGGTACACCTGTTGCATACACCTGCATGTTTCTGCAAAAAATCATTTTTGGTTGGTGACCGTCGAAATGTTTTTACAACTTTTTCGAATCTTTTTCGTAGGTTTTACTAGTTTGGTATAAGTAATATAATTTTCTTCAAATGGTACATCGTATTCGATTGAAAATCCATCATCGTTTCCAGAACACTCCTCTTCATCTTCATCGTTTTCGATGCCATCGCCAGTATTAAAAAATATTTTCGGAAACCGAATTTATAGAGACTTGTTCTTTTTCAAAACTTCAGTCAACCTTCATTGCTGTTTTTTTTTATAAAGTACAGTAATAACAGCAAGTTGTAAACGGTGAAAAAAACACAACTGTTCTGAAGCAGGAACCAGCAATTATAAACGTTACAGTGAAATCCGATAAATTTTTGGTTGTATTAATTTATTGCATAAATTCCTAAAACCGGAATTCAAATCAATGAATACCAGTATGAAATACCGGTCAAAATTTAGCGCTATCCCGGTTTTCGGTATATCGGCTTTGTATTCCCTACCTGGCACCTTCTCAATAACATTTGGAAACGAAGATTTCTAGAAGCTGAACCCACCAATCTTTGAAAGCATTTCGACAATCGTAAAATTGACTTTATACGGAATTTTATGACTACACGAATCTCTATTACTATTTCATTGTATATTATTTCTTATTAACTTTTAATAAAAACCTATTTAAAACCTACGTAAATTCTAAACTTTACAGAATAAACCACTTGAGTTAGTAATTAATTAACATCACAGAGAGTTGGCATATAAGTAGGTCGTTATACAATATTTAACTCGATAGAACAGTCAACTAAGCAAATATCACAGAGCTTGGCTATGCATGTCATATCAATACTTGGTACAAATAGCTGTCGACTTAAAAAACACAAGCGGTTAATAGAAATTTCATCCAAGAAATTTTGTTGATTTACTGACATCTTTAAGGTCATATTAAGCCCTATTTTCTTTTCCGAACCCGTTTATTGAGAATTTATAACTACAAACCGGTTGCAAGGAAGCTATTGTTCGTAATCTGTAATAGTACTTTATATTCTAATTCTAAAATCACTTGGGCCCTTTTTTATTTTAACAAATACATTTTCAATAATTTATAATTTTTTTGTGGAGCCTGCGTATTTGGAGAATATTTAATAAGACTTTAAATAATTAATAAAAATTAATTACTAATATTTGTCAGAAATTTTCAAAATTAATAATAAACAATAGTTATTTAATAAAAAATATTTTTTAATGAAGACTTTTAAAATCAAACAATATTAATAAAACCAAAAATAATATTTATCAAATCATAACAATGGTAATTAAAACAACAAATGAATAAATGACAAACATTTAATTACTACGAATCACATAAATAAATTTTGATATCATATGTGAAAAGACTGATATAGATCATAAATAACTACAGATCACAATTTTTCTATTGGTGAACATTCGGTTGTTGATCCATGAATAATTACATACAATGACAAAGAGCGACTCTACAAAATATCATCGGATTTGTTCTCATCTGTTGCAACTTTCTTGTAAATTGGTCGATTCAATTCTTGAGTCTTCTTCTTGCCAATCACAGTCGTACCGAAGGCCAAATCACGGGCTACATCATCAAATGTGCGGTTTTTCGTTTCTGGCATAAATAAGAAGAAAAACACCCAACAGACTAGAACGACAACCAAAAATGGTAAAAATGAATAACCGCCAATAGCTTTCTGGAATTAAAATTTTTTTAAATAATAATACTTTTATGTATATTCTAAGACAGGGGTGGCCAACCCACGACCCGTGGAGTTATGATGCATTTCCAAAGTGACCCGCAAGATCATTTGGGTTGATCACCCCTTAGAATTATTATCTTTTAATATCACTGATTTAAGTGAATCTATATAAAATTAAGTACCACATAAATACTTTGGATTATATTGTGGCTTGATTTTTAATATGGTCTTAAAGATGCTAAGAAAAGCAAATATTTGAGACTTTGATGGAAGTTTTATTAAAAGAGGTCTGGACTCCTAAACCGAGGATGATATTTTCTTTTTGTTTACACAATTCTAAAATAATTTGATTCGTTAAAATTGCATAAAACAATAAAAGACTCCATTTGTCTCTAAATTTAAAAAGTCTAACTAATTACATTAAATTTCGCATATTGGATCAAATTTGCTGTCAAATAATAATAATTCTAATATTATTATTATTATAAAGACTTTTTTGTTTTTCACCTCTGATTTCTTTTTATTTTTATTTATAAAAGACATTGCATTTTCTTCAAAATCTGATTCGAAGTCGAATTTTGTAGAAAAAAACAATGTCTTATAAATATTATTATTATTATTATTATTATTATTATTATTATTATTATTATTATTATTATTATTATTATTATTATTATTATTATTATTATTATTATTATTATTATTATTATTATTATTATTATTATTATTATTATTATTATTATTATTATTATTATTATTATTATTATTTATTATTTATTATTATAATTATTATTTTTCAAAATTAAAATAAATAAAATGTCTTTTCATATTTCTATTTCATAAATTCTTGAGCTAAAACGTACAAGTTTCTTTCTTTCATGGCGCTAAAGAGTAAAGGTATTTTGAGGCGGAATTATAAGTGGTCACTTTATCCAATTTTATTGAGACAATGAAAACCGACAAATAAATGAAAACACTATATGCATTTATTTTCGGAAAGTATATAAGAAATTTTAGAATATCTCCAAAATTGACCTTTAGTTGATCTGGTAAAGATTTTTACAAATTTTATTATCAAACCAATTCGTGTCAAATATCACATTTCAGTTCACTCTAGACAAGATATTTTGTGAAAATGTAATTTTAAAGGTGACAAATAAGGCCGCTGAACTCCAAAAATAATTAATGCTATTTTAAAATATAAATTAAACAAATTACAAAAATACTTACATTCATATTGGGGTAACTGAATAGAACAATGAGATTAGCAGCCCATTGAATTGCTTGACTGACTGAGTAAGCTGCTCCACGAGGCTCTTGGCGGAAGATTTCTCCAACAATCAAAGCAGGAACTGGACCAAGTCCGAAAGCAAATCCAATGATATATGTCATAATGAAGAAAACTGAAATTCCACCGACAATTTTCTGATTGCTCAACGATAATAGTCCAGGTGCGTTTACCAAATTGACAGTGATGGTTAGAAATAGTAATGAAACCGCTAACAAAATTGATGGCCATAATAATAATATTCGTCGGCCAAATTTTTCAAGCAGAGGCAAAGAAGAAAGGGTACAAATAACATTGAGAATTCCAATGGTTATAACGCAATACTGACTGTAGACTTCTGGAATTCCGGCCGTACTTAGCATTGAGCTTGAGTAGGAAATAACCTAAATAAAAGTATTTTTTAACTATAATAATTATAATTATAATTATTATTATTATTATTATTATTATTATTATTATTATTATTATTATTATTATTATTATTATTATTATTATTATTATTATTATTATTAAATATTCTTACGGCATTGATTCCCGAAAGTTGTTGCATAACTTGAATGAGACAGGCGATAATTAGTGGCATTCTTAAATCTTTTTGTGTAAATAGTTGAAAAAATTTGAACTTCGGTTGATTTTTAGCGATTTCAACTTCTTCTCGTAATTCTCCCAAGAAAACATCAACATCCTCCATTCGATTTAATCTAATGAACTCTTTTCTAGCGAGATCTTCTTTGAATTGTTTCAAAAATATAAATCTTGGACTTTCAGGGCAGAGTGGCAGTAGGATTAGTGATAAAATCGCCGGAATGGCGGTGCAAGCACAAGCAATTGGCCATAATGATTCTGTATTTAGTGTATGGGTCATGGTCAATAGGTATCCGATAACGATTCCGACAGTGACAGCGAGTTGATGACAAGCTCCGATGGCTCCACGATATGCTCTTGGTGCAATTTCTGTTAAATACATAGACGCCAGACCGACAGTTACACCGGAGTTAATTCCGATGAAAAACCGTCCAACAAAAAGTAAGGAAGCAATTTTTGTTTTAACTGTCAGTCCATTAATAATAGCACCAATAATTACAAAAATGTGATTCATCAATAAACCGTTTCGTCTGAGATTTTTAAATTTATAACATTTACAAATTTAATAAAATTACCTCCCAACTAAATCCGCTATCCAACCAGTTGAGAAGGCCCCAATTACGCCGGCAATAACGAAAACCGTACTCGTTTGTGCATATAGAAAGTTTGCGTCGATTGAACCGGATTTCACGCCACTAATGATCGAAGAATTAAAAGTTTTGCTCAATGTATCGTATGCATCTTTACACGGAACGTTGAGCACAGTCTCGTTAAGAAAGCATTTGATTCTCTAAAAAGAGATTTTAAATTTTTTTATTACCGGTAAATTAAGATAAAAAAAATTTAGAAAAAAAATCCTTTTCTAGTTTATACTATTTATTAAAAAATTTAATTAAAATTTAATTAAAATTTAATTAACTTTATTAATTAATTTTAAATTTTAAATTAGCACGTATCAATGAAGTAATCGATGAGTGTTTAGTTAAAATGTCAACAAAAGTTTGCAAATTACTTTCAGTTTATTTGCATATGTTTCTGTAAAAATAAACACAACAAATTTAACTATGGATAAACAAAAAAATACGAATTAAAATTTAACAAAACCAATGATTTACATCTGCAGGTAGGTTGATAACTGCCATATTGTAACCGTATAACAACGATGATCCAAAGCATGTCAGAAAAACCGTTAGGATCAGAGTGGGCGAAATTTTCTGAATTTAATTAAAAAATATTAATCGTAAATATTCACTGAAAAAATCAAATCATACTCCTTGATGTGAATTTGGAACCAAATGTTCGTCGCCCATTTTATTTTCTATTAAATTCTATATTTAGAAAAATATTAAATTTAATAATAATAATAATATTAATAATAAATTGAGAAAGAAATAACTCAGTATTTATGATATTAATTTTGACCAATGAAAATCAAGGAGATGTGTTAGTGTGTTGGTTTTTAAATATGAAGTTGAAAATACAACAGTTGTGTGTTCAGCAACGACACCTCCAGATGGGGAATTCTATATTGAAAGCATAATAAAAATAGAATCGCAGATATTTCTTGCTGCGTGGGTGTATTGTATGTATTTTTCAAAAATATTTCCAGGAAATTATAGACAATTTCTCATCTTAGTTACTAGGGAGAAAAATTATTTCTTTCTCTCTGTATTGAAGAAAATTGATTTTATTACGATGAAAAAATTTTTTTTGATGTTGAAATGATTTTTCATTGTATTTGAACCGCGTACGTGATCGACTTTTATTTTAGAAATGCCAAAATAGACATTGTTGTCTTGGTGATTTTTTTTTCAATTGGTTTATTTTTATTTTATTTCTAAGGTTATAAATGAATTTGTAAAAGAGAAAAATGTTCAGTTTTTTAGAATTACAAATCTGATTTTGTTTATATTGACTCGAATTTTAGAAATTTCTATGATGCTAAAATGTTGCCAAATAAAAATTTCCCTTTGAATAATTTTTAGGAAATGAATATAATTCGAAATTATTTGACATTTAAATATCATGAAATAGCTCAAACAATAGATTTTCCCTTTATATATTCTAATATTTTTTTAGATATATTTAATCATGTACTTTATTATATTTATTTTTACAAAAAATTTCGAGAATTTTTCTTCTTCTTCTTCTTCTAATTATTATTATTATTATATTTATTATTATTATTATTATTATTATTATTATTATTATTATTATTATTATTATTATTATTATTATTATTATTATTATTATTATTATTATTATTATTATTATTATTATTATTTTTATTATTATTATTATTATTATTATTATTATTATTATTATTATTATTATTATTTTACTACCATCATCATTATCATAAAATAATCTGGAAATTAAGCACCGGAACTAATTGAAAATTCACAATAATTATTGATGAAAACAAATACTTTCAAGTGCCCTGTAATTATCAACAAGTAGTACTATTTTTTAAAGATAAATTAAAAAAAAATAAAATATTGATCTATTGTTAAACGGAATTTTTATATGGTTTTATGTAATGTCAATTAAATTTATTTTTTTACGCAAATAATAATAACCATATTAATAATAATAATAATAATAATAATAATAATAATAATAATAATAATAATAATAATAATAATAATAATAATAATAATAATAATAATAATAATAATAATAATAATAATAATAATAATAATAATAATAATAATAATAATAATAATAATAATAATAAAACATTGTTCAGGATTTTGAAAGATCAAATACACACCTTAATGTCCTAATAATTGCTTATCTGTTTTCATATATTTTGTTTTAAACGTCTGTGAAAAACGATCCACTTGTAACGATTACAAACACTCAAGATAAGTCCAGATGTCGAAAAAATTTTCAACTTGCTAAAAAACTTATTCCAATTTCTCAGTTACGTAATATCTGTTACTAAGCCCCCAGTGCAAAGTGTAGAATAAATAATAAAATAATTATTATTGGCAAATATTTATCATATTATTCAATTAGTTAAAACTTTAATGTTTTTGTTATGAAAAATTTAAAATACAATAGAAAAAATGAAATTTAAACATAATAATATCAATTTCAATAAATATAATTACAGATTTATTATTAGAAAATAAAATTAAAATTTATTGCACGCAACTGACGAAAACTGCTGAATTAAAAAGCTAAAAAAGAATTGAAAATTTATAAGTATTTTATTATTATTTTATTAGAATGAAAGCGTTTCAATAATATCGACAATTCATCAGTATTTGTCCTGTAAATTAATTATTCATTAGTTTTACTATATGGAAATATTTTTATTATCCCTTTCAGTCCCAATGGGTCATATATGTAACAGTGGTATTACCATGTGGGATGTATTTGTCACAGTAGTATTATTATAAGTAAAATGCATTCTTTTTTCAGAATTATGTCCCAAGCCTCTAAAAGACTCCCCCGGCTTCAAAAAGAAAAAAAGTAATTATTTTTTTTAGTTATTTGTTATTCATTTACTGGAACATAAAAAAATTAAGTTATTTTAACTAAAGAAACAAATTGGACTGAAAGGGTTAATGGGTATAAATAAATAATATTTTTGTATTTATATTTTCTAGTGACATTGAATTAAGAGTTTCAATGCATATTGTGTGGAGATTGCAATGGACAAACCTTTGATGGTTTTGTATAAAAACACCAGATGAAAGCATCAAAAATAGACTAAAAACATCATTTCCAGCGATAAAAATGAAAATCTCTAATTTCATGTATGGTGATAAAGATTGTAAAATGCTTCTATCCAATTTTCCTCCACAAAGTTCATCATCATAGTTGAGCTTTAAGAACGGAGACTCCATTAAAAAATTCTATATGAATGATTGAGAATAATCATATTAACTTGTTGGTATGGAGTCTGATTCTTGCTTTGGTACACCACTTTTCTTTTTATATATTATTTATAAATGGAGGATAAAATCACAATTTAATTAATCAAAATAAATACCTATATCTATTGAAGAGGATTATGAAGAATTATTAGAATGCATAATACCTTAGAGTAAATCTAAGGATGAATATGATGTTGAGTAGGAAACAAAAGTTTAAAAAAAAGAAATGGCAGAAACACAAATAATTAATTATTAATAGATCGGTCATTTAATTAATAAAATGAGAAGAATCATTGAAATCTTTCATAAGTCACCTACACAGTCATTAAGTTCTTATTCCAAGAACTTCAAAAGGTAGATACACCACTAAGTATTAAATTATAAAATGCGGCAAAGACACGTTTTTTTGCGACTGGCCGAAATTTCGGATATAATGCAATATATTTACATTATTCATTTGAAGAAAATGAAGCAACGTTGATGATCAAGAAATGTTTTCTTTTCCAAAACTCACCAAAACTCTTATAATAAAACCCTTGTTAAATATACTAACCAAATTAAAATTATTCAATGTAAAATAGAATATTAGTAGCAAAATTATAAGTATAAAACGGTGATTCCTTGGTAGCAGAATAAATTAATATATTAGATAAGTGAATAACAAAATAAGCCCTTGCTGCAAAATAACAATTATATTGTTGAAAAAAGTTTCGATAATTAAAAAATCCTCTTCAGTTTTTTTTGAAACTAAAAAAACACCAAAAGAAACTGAAGAGGATTATTTAATAATCGAAACTTTTTTCAGCAATATAATTATTACTTTGCAGCAAGGGCTTATTTTGTTATTTACTTGTCTGATATAGTAACGAAAATAGTGATGAAGACGATAATGATTATGAAGGCGAAGAAATGAAGGTGGAAATCTTAGTATGATGAAAGAAAATAACGGTAAGAAAACAAAGAAGATCCAAGATAATACTAATCTTTTGAAAACGGAAATGGCGTTGCTTAAAAAGAAGTAACACGGGGCAAATATATCCAGCAAATTTACCATATTTTACTGATCCGGTTTACGAGTGTTGATGCTGAAAAGGCATTTTCGGAGGAAAATCCATTCTGTACGAAACTTCAGATAAGCTTGAACGACGAGTCTAATGATGCTTCCTAATGCTTACCTTAAAACCACTAAGATCAAAGAACTAAAACCCTTTTTTAATTTGTAGTGCCTATAACATACATATATAATCTCATAATACTCTATTGAAATGTATTACTTGTTAAAGTATTATTATAATAATGAAATAAATTTGGTTTATTGAATTGAATTATAAAATAGAGTTCGATTGCTTATTAAAATAGTAAATTAGAAACAATGCAAAGTTGAATTTTTCAACGTTAATATTTTCATTATTTCGTGTATGTTAGAATTTATATTATATAGTATAATAATAAAATCTAAATATGTTTGTTTGTTTGCCACATTTTAAATTGTTCATTGTTAATCATCATCTTAATTATAACCGTAGTGAAGCACGGTATTACGGCTACTATAGCATAATACAGATAGTTGATATGAACTTAATTAAAGTTTGTTTGAATCACTTAACTAGTACAAATATTCCATTTATTATTTATAAATATGACACTCAATTTTTCAAATGGATATAAGAAAGTTCTTGAAAAAACCATAATTAACCGACAGTACTGAGACTTCATCTGGAAAGACAGTTGTACCCATGCAGCTCAATTATTCAACCATTAGCAATTGTACTGTGGGTACCGTAACGCTAGATTCTACAAACGTCTAAATTACAGTTGCTATTGAAGGTGAATCTAGATTATGCGGACGATTCGTGCAGAGGACTATTTATTAAAATAAATAAATTGAAAAAGACCTGTATTATATGAGTGTGCTTCACAATTAAATTATGGCGTTTGTATTCCCTCTTCTAAAGACAAAAAACACTTACACCAAATTTTTCATTTCACTTACTAAAACAATTAAATTTATACTATATTATTTTTCATTAAATTATAAGTTTTTTTGTTTCACTTATTATTGTAAATTTTTGTTTATTTGGATGAAAAGTCCTGGGATTCGTTTTCCGGGATGAATTGTTCAGGAAAAATAGTTCCCAAATCAAAACTAGCAGGACAGTTTCGAATGTACTCAGATTCCACGGACTTGATATTGGAAAACTATGTTCAAGGATTTAAAATAATCATGATGACAACTGGTATAAAACATGTGTTCCCTTCTGGAAAATGATATCAGTGACTTACAAAACTAGTTATTCTTGAATATTAGGGACAAACAATATAAATATTGTTAAAAACAGCAAAAAAGACTTGAATGTGAATTTTGTCGAAAAATATCCCTAAATCATTATTATTTAATTTTTCTTTTTACAATTACTGATTTGTAATCTTAATTTGTTGTTTTTATTATTCCCTTTACAAATCCATTAAAAATATATTTATTCGGACTTGACATAAAATTAGATTTGACAGAAGGATCAGCAGAAAAATGTCATCAAGTTTTCGTAAAAATTTTAAAACATGTTGAAATCGAATTTTGTTCATAAAATAATCCAAAATAATTATGTTTGGATTAAACTAAAGGGACCAGATGTCAGGGACTGTCCCGGATTACAGTTTTTTGTCCCTCACTGAAAACTGCTCCGGAAAATGCCCTGCATTAGGCATGTAACGCTTTTAACATTTTCGCAATTAAATCTTTTAAAATTTTTGGTTTCCTCTACTTCATAATAGATAGCGCTTTCATAATAAGCAGCAACAAATGTGGTATCAAATAATTTCTAGTTCAAAACATATTTTGTTTAATTAATTTACTAGAAAAAAATTTAATTTCAATTTTTAAAGTAATTAATGTATTATTTTAAGAGACGAATAAATAATCTAAGAAAACTCTGTCCGCTAATGCGTTAGAGGCTTTTTAAATTTTAATTGAATCCTTTCCCACATTTAAATAAAAGGTCTCTGGTCACCTTAAATTAAACAAAATAACTTAATGCATTAAAACCGGGAAATTATGGGAATGAGAACTGATAAAACAAATAATATGAAATTGAGGCCATTTAAATATTAAGACATAAGGAATTAATTATAAAATGTTATAATAATAAGTCATTGCAATGGGATTAATATACATATTGTTATTTGATAAAGAAAACATTCAAAATAAAAATCCGAGATCAATTTTTCTTCAGTCACTTTTTATGAAATTAAAAGGCACGGAAAAAGGTTGTATAAGGCAGAGGTATAATTTGCCAAACAGGTTAAATAAAGCTTATCCTTACTTAAAAAGTCTTACGAAGTGGATTTAAACAAAAATAAAATTAGAGCAGTGAAAAATAGGAATATATTTAGTATAAATAAAATTCTAGCACATTTGGGTCCAAGCAAGTGATTATTGAAATGATTGTAAAACTAATAAACCAAAAATTATTATTAAAAATTTTTGAAATTAAAAGTAAGATTAGTAATAATTTCTCACACTGATTTGGTGCATTGTAAATTACTTTTATTCATATTTTCATTTCAAGGTCATTTGCAAATATTCACATATAAACATTCAGTTAACATTTTGAACTCAAATTTTATGACAATAAATTGGCAAAAATAAATGGAACAATAGCATTGTTTTGAGTTGATTATATTTATATGATGTCATTTTATATATATGAATTCATATATGTTATAAACTTTTAACTGTTTAAAGAAATTATAATTATTATAGTAATAAGATTTTCAGTAATTTTTTAATTCAATTACTATCAGAATATTTAAACAGTATTATTTTTTAATAAGTATATTTTAATTAGAATTTAAAAATGACTGAAAATTTTATTACTATATTAGTTACAATATCAGACAAGTAAATAATAAGATAGGTCCTCACTGCAAAGTATGTATTAAATTTTTTCATCGATTTAATATGCTTTGCAGCAGGGGCTTGTTTTACTATTTTACTTGATTAAAATTTTAATTTATGTTGCTACCAAGAAATCATCGTTTTGTACTTATAATATCTATAATGATGAATGTACTGTATATTCATTACTCTCCCACTCTTCGATAATTTTCCAACGCTTTAAAGATTTGATTCTTCTAGACCTCACTACATTGAGAAATTTCAGCTCAAATTGTTGAAGTGGTACAAATCGAGAATTTAATGAGGTCTTTCATGTTTCATTAAGTCTTGTTCAGATATTTTAGAAGATATTTTCTACCTTGAAATTATACAATTAAGAACGCTGTTACACCTTTTTAACTCTAAATTCAAAAGTTGAAAAACGTCAATTTTGTTTTCGTTTCACATGAGTTAATTCATAAATTTTATTCACAACTTATGTGACATGAAAATGTAGATAAACCAGCTTCTCGCATCTTCATCAGTCACAACCAACCTTTCAATGGAATGATTGATACTTAAAAATTCCAATTAGATTTATATCATTCATTCCTAGTCAATTCTCGATATATTTTAGCCAATTTTCTGATTTCAGAATTTTTAGTCCAATAAACTTTTTGATGTCTAAATTTTAAATATAACTAGCCTGTTTTGGTAACGAATCTAACATTAATTATGTTTGCTGCTTTCTAGTAGTTGCATTGCCAGATTAGTTTTTAGTGTAGTCGCCAAGTACTAAAATTTTCAGTTATATTTAAATTCTATTCAACTATAATCAAAATATCTATATAATTTATTATTTTTAATAAGTACGTGGTTTGCTCATTAAGTACTCGGCCTGATAATGTAATAATTGAGAACACTACATTTTCATTCATAATACACAAAATTCATATAACATATGTATCATTGGATATATCCGCCGAAATTACCAATACACTTTTTGCAGCAGATCACAAGCTCTGAAAATGCAATTTCGAAAAAATCTGAGATCCAAATGTCTAAGAAATCTTCCACTGCCTTCTTCAGTTAAACGTTATTTTCAAATATTTTTCTTAATGTGGCGGAAAAGGAGCCAGATCTCAGCTGTATGGGATGTGAAAGTACACTAAATCCAACATTGTTCATTGTCGATGCAGAAGCAGCCGCGGTGTGAATAAGGGCGTTATACTGGAGAATTTCTCGATTTTTGTCTTTTGGACCATACAATTTCTAATAAGTGGCAGTAATATTGTGCGTTCAATTTGACACCTGCGGGGGTGAAATGCAACGTGATTATCACAAAATAATCCCAAAAAACTGACAGGATCATTAATTTTCGATGGTTAGTGCCACTTCTGAGTTTGTTCGTAGGCTTTTTTGCCAATAACTTCCAAACACTGGATGATCTCGGTGACTCCGATATGTAAAGGTACAATGTGACTTTATCTTCAGTAACAATGTAAATCTGTAAATTATTACTGCAGCACTGCAAATGCCTTTCCATCATTTCAGATTTTAGGATCACTAGTACAAATCTGGAACACAACTTTCAAGTCCCAAGTATTTTCATAATAGTGTAAACTTTACCATCACTAATATTGAGCCTCATGGATAATGACTTTACAACAATTCTGCAATCTTTCTGTGGGATATCAACTAATTCTCCTGTAATTTTTTCAGGAATTTCAACTGGTAGATCGGAACTTTCCTCATCCAAAACTGAATTTCGGTCACCTCTGAATTCGCGAACCCAATATTTAACAGTGCTATATGATATGGCATTATTAACATATGTATCGCTTTAATCCTTGAAAGTTTATTTGCCGGCTTTCTTTTTAAAAACCAAAACTTTATTATACTTCCGTATTCAAGAGCTTCCATGCTTTTTCTCAAAAAATTGCTGAAAATAATTATGAAATTTATTAAAGCGTGAAAACAAGATCTTTATATTTATCTATTCTTTAAAAGACTATTTCTATGTCAGGCCGAGTACTTGAGGAACCAACCACGTATATTCATCACTTATATAATATAGATTTTGTCGACATTGCCTTGGATGGGTAAAAAAGCCTCATAGAACTGTATTGTAATAAAAAATATAGAAATCTAATACATCCAGTAGTTTGCAGACCGTGTTGCTAAAATGGTTAACGTATTTCAGGAGCACAAAAATTTCCTAAGGACAAATAGAATGATTAGAAATTTAAATGTAAATTGCTTCAGATTTATTCTTTATTTCACAATTATTGATCATCAAAGATTACTGATATGCAAATATTGTTTCTGCGATTTAAGTGACATTGAAACTATTTATTTTCATTAGAAACTATAAAATAGGTAATAAGAAAATACTCGGGTGCTCAGAAAGTTACATTCAAACATGTATTTACAGTTTATAATTAACTATTTACATTCAATTTGGATGTGAAATGAATGAAGAAATTTTGAGACTTTTAAAAAGTTGGTACTGATGCAGGTGATAAACCAATTTAGAAGTTATTTATGTATGATCTAAAGTCAATGTTACATCCAAGCCAAATTCACTGTACGGATTACCTATCTAAATTTGTTCGCTTTTGCTGAAAAGTTAGTAGCTTGTTTAAGAGCCACTTTTAGCCACCAAAAGAAAAGTAAGAGGCGAAAATTTCAAATGATCAAAAATTAAAATTTGCGAGGAAAACGTCTTTGGAAACAAATGACATGTTGCAGCTAAGTCGTGGGGAAGTCTAAATGATGTTCATAGGTCTTCCTGGAGTCTTGAATGACACGCTCAATCATTTCGATTTTAATCCCTTTATAGCCATCATATCTGAATTTCAGGCTTCTTATAATTGTTTTATTTCTCTTTTCCAATGTTCCAATGGAGCGCATTACCTTTTCATCATTTTCTTTATGTTGGGCTCAGAGCCAAAATTAAAACAAAATTACAAAACCAATTTAAACAAAAAGGTGAAAACTGTATAAATTAAAACAAAATAATTATTGTCGTTTGGAAATTGTCAATATGGCTGCTGTAACATAAGCACTCACCACAAGAAGAGACCAAAAATAAAATAAAACATATTAATTAAAACAAATTAAAATATAAGAAAAATTAAATAAAACAAATAATTAATTAAAATCCGGAAAAAGCCTACAGATGCAAAAAGAAACATAAAACCAAAACATAAAACCGCCAAAACCTTGCAAAAGAAGGTTTAGAAAATACATAGGCGGAAGCGGCGACCAAAAATTTAAATATTCAAAGGGAAAAATGAGAAACAATCAAAGAGAATGGTTAAATAAAAAAAATAATAATAAATGAAAATTTACGAAATATTGAGAAAATAATATCAAAAAAGAGAAAAATATGAAGAAAAATAAAATAAAACCAATAAAACCCCCCGAAAAATGGCCGAAAAAGGCTCAAAATTCTCTGATTGGTCGCACCCAGGCACAAAAATACTATATATACGGCAGTCATTTTCAAAATTTTTAGACAGACTTACAGAATTTTAGACTACAGATTTTTAGACATTTTTTCAGTCAGGAAACTACTAGACAAAATTTTTAGACAAACAGTGAATCACTTGTAGTCAAAACTTTTATGCCATTTTTCAAATCTGGTTGCATGACTGTGGATTGTAAGTACTGTTATTTTTTGTGTAAATATATATTTCGGAGTTAAAGTTTTGATTTCATTCTGGATGGTCGTGGAATCTTTTGGTGCCACTGACAAGTCCCCCTAAAATCTTATTTATAATAAGTATTTCAATAGCCATCGATGGGACAGATCTAGGGCCGGCTGGTGGATTAAGTTCCCTAGTTGTGCTCGTGGGTCGCGCCTCGTTGATACCTTGGTAGTCCGCAGTAGGGTCTGGCAATTGCACAGGACCTCCACGCAGGGCATCGTTGTACAACTCGTAGCGGCTACTGAAAAGTGGCCGGGGCGAGTAGAAATTAAAATCATGGGACTTTAGTTAAACGGGAATAAAGTTTTGTAGGGAAAATTTAAAATAATTACGGAAAATTAATTAAAAATCAAGTAAGAAAGGATAGGATAGTGTAGGAATGCAAATTTGAAAGAATTTTTCCAAAAGTTGAATGATATAATCTGACAGAAGAGAGAAATGTATAATGAAGTGACCATAGAGGGTTGTAACTGCTTAAAATCATGGGAAATGTACCGGGAGTTAAGAAAATGCTAATCAAATTTTTAATATAAGGAAAGATAAAGGGTAAATTAGGACCAAAATGTAGTCGATACCGTGATTAAACAAATGAAATAGGAAATTTACAAAAAAATAAGGGAAGAACGCTGCCCAAATTTTTGAAGGATAGATTTATAAATAATGGGTAAAGATGATAAATAAGTATGAGAATTGTAGGAATAGACGAGTAAGGACCAGTATATAGAAAGAGAAAGACGTAAGACCTTCCATCGGCAGTCAAGAACCCGAAAGTGAAAATATCATGAGGAGTAGTTCTAGAAATGGAGCTCACCTGCTCATGAATTTTCAACTTCTATGTACAGTACCAACATGGCACTCACCATGGGTACATAGGAGGGATATAATTATAATCTTGATGGCGTTTAGGGGGTAGATACACAAAAACCCTAGAAAAAAATAAATAAAAATCAACCCTATTCGCCAACATTTAGATTTCCGAATTGAATAAATTATTTTACTTTATTTTATTATTGTAAATTTTATACTCACAATTAATTAATTAATATTATTTTTAATGTAATTCCTAATGCATGTAAAAATTTTTATTTCAATCATGTATCTGAAACTAAAATCTGAGTTTGCGCTTTTATTTTTCCTTTTTCATTTATATTAAAACAAAATATTAATATTAATATATTGTTTAAATTATCGGTGAACCAATTTAATTAATTTAATGACAATCTCGGTTATTATTTTTCAGTGTAAAATGTGAACATATTAACTTTGACTTTATTTTATTTGTTTACATATCCAAAATATCGTTTTTAATTAAATCATTTTAAAAAGAAATTAGTTGACTATATAAACAAAACCAAAATAATCTTGTGAACATTATGAATTCTTGGTAACTTTTATTCATATTCATTTGATAATTATATTTTTATATTTAGTTTCACTTTTGAGGAAACATTTTTTACCGACATTCTGAACCGCATTCAGAGCGGTAAACTTTAGGATGGGGCTCGCGGTGAGTTATGGAAACAATTTTTATTCATGAGAAAAAGACTAAATAACAAAAAAATATAAATTTAAAAAGCATTAAACTGAGAGTTGTTACGCATGTTTAAAACGACATTTAGCAAGTATAAATTCAAACAAATTTACCATTAATTTAAATTTTGTAAAGTATTTGAATTTATTATTTTTAAGTTGTTTATTTAAAAATGGGGCGAGGAAAAACTTTTGAACTGTAAGTGACAAACAAAATGTTTTAATCACTCACAATAACAATGAGAAATTATCACCCGTGGGCCTTATGAGGCCCTCACTAATTGTTATGGCTCGTGAACAAAACCTCAAAATCATTATTTTATTTGCCGTTTCAAATAAACAAAATAAAATAATTATTTTATACTCGGCTGTCCTATTGTCATAATATTTATCATTTGTTTGAATCGGAAAATATTTACAAAGGATAAAATGGTCGTCGAAAAGTTTGATAGCTCTGACATAGAGCAACAAATAATTAAAGAAATTTACATTGAAAGAAAAATATTTTCCAAAACTATATTTCAAATTTGTTTTATGAAATCTAACTACAATATTCTAGGCTACAGTTTCTGTATCATTCTCATTTGTAGAGACTTTATCGTATATCGGCCGATTCAGAGTCTGAGACTTCTTCTTGCTAATCACCGTCGTACCGAATGCCAAGTCTCGAGCAACATCGTCAAAGGTCCGGTTTTTAGTTTCTGGCATATACAGGTAAAAGAATACCCAACAGATGATGACGACAACAAGAAACGGGAGAAACGAATAACCTCCTATGGCTTTCTAAAATTGAAATCAAATAATTAATTTCATCTCATATTTTGTTATAATTGACCTTTTTAGTAATTGTATGAGAAAAGAAAATAACAATACAATAAAGCTTCTGAAATTATGTAACTATTAAAAAATAGTTTTTTTTTTCATAAAAATATGTTGTTTTAATTAGTATATGTTGAATCACTGAGTTCATACATTGTTAATCTTTTAATCAAAAAATAGGATTAAAAGAATATTTAAGATAATTAATATGAACATTATACTACTTACATTCATATTGGGGTAGCTGAATAGAACAATGAGATTAGCAGCCCATTGAATTGCTTGACTGATTGAGTAAGCTGCTCCACGAGGCTCTTGGCGGAAAATTTCCGCAACAATCAAAGCAGGAACTGGACCAAGTCCGAAAGCAAATCCAATGATATATGTCATAATGAAGAAAACCGAAATTCCACCAAAGACTTTCTGACCATATATCGACACAGTTCCAGACGCATTCGCCAAATTGACAAAGATGGTTAGAAATAGTAATGAACCCGCCAACAAAATTGATGGCCATAATAATAATGTTCGTCGACCGAATTTTTCAAGTAAAGGTAGAGAAACCAAAGTACAAACCACATTGAGAACTCCAATGGTTATAACACAATATTGGCTATAAATTTCAGGAATTCCGGCCGTGTTTAGCATTGAGCTTGAATATGAAATAACCTAGAAAAACAATAAAAATATCATTTGTATATGGATATGGTTAATATAGGAGTTTTCATTAATATTCTAATCTGAACGTTATGAAAATTAAATATTTTTTTAACCAAAAATATGTTTCAAATATTTTACATTTTAATGTAATTTTGATTGTATAAAAATTAGCAAAAAATGTAAAGTTTCAAGTTGTGCTTGATAATAAAGCCTAGTAAGACTATTTGATGAGAAGAAAAATTATTATAAATATTTGCAATTTCAATTATCTTAATTTAGATTTCGACTATAGATCAATATGTTTTCTGATTACCTGCCTTCTCAAATGTCAAATAGCACTTGAATAAGTAATGCCGAAACTTTGTTAAATAGGAAAATAAATTGTTTTATAGTCAATTCCAAATGAATGCAAATAAAACTTTTTTGGGAACACGTGATGAAATTTGAACAAAAAATAAATTATTATGAATAATAATGTATTTGCTTGTCAGCGTGTTTGCTTTAAATGTATATATTCTCATATTGTGTCATTGTTTATTGTATACACCAAAAAGAAAAATTTTATCGACTAATATGATATTTTTCAGGTATATTGAAAAAGAAAATTCTTTAATTTTCGCTAATAAAGTTTACATGATGAAAGCAGATGAATAGCAAGAGCTGTAAAACTTTACTATGGAAGTCATTATGGCAAAATAAGAGGTTTCGAAGAATGGATTTGAACCATTTATGGTGGCAAATAATAACCATTTATGGCTTCAAAACAGAAGTTTAACAGTTGATAACTGAACATTGAGGTTATTTTTACTTAAGAAAAGTCGACGCAATAGAATATATAACTTGTTGATAGCATAGCCACTTAACAATATCACACGCCATATTAACACTTGGGACAGATATCAGTCGGCATGCAGAGAAAGTCCTTCCAGCACAAATTGTTAAGAAAAACTATGAATTCAACATTGATAAAAACTATTGATAGATGTTTTGATATTTTCGTTATCTATCCAGAAAAACTTTAACATCTTATTTTTCATCATTAAATGAAAATAAAGATTTAGATTTTTAGATGGTTCGCGAAAAAAGTTTAAGAACCGTTGAAGTCGATGCAATCTTAGAGCTTTTTTAAAAAAATTAATTAATTTAAAAAGCCTTAGAAAATAAAAAAAAGAAATAAAAGTAAAAATGTATTAATTTTTAATGAGACATAATTCATGGAATCTTGAATTGTTATTTGATAAACTTACACTCATTTCGTTGTCAATGTTAAGAATCTTATTTATTTCGCGACAGAGCGGTTGAGAAACTGTGTTTTGTAGTTATTATCAAATTTCATAACCAAATCTAAAACAATTTTTATAAAGGTAAGTAAAACCTGTCATGCAATAGGAAATATTTATTTTATAAATATAACAATCCATTAAAATTAATATACACTGCAAAAATATCATTTTCTAGAGCAGGGGTTGGCAACGTTTTTTACAAGTGGGTAATTTTTCAAAAATTGTTCACCAACTGTTAACTGGTGGGTCACGTCACTTATATTTTAGATTACAGATTATCTCGGAGTACAGAAAATAATAGATTACTGGGTCTTTAAAATTTTTCATTTGGGTCACTAGGTGACCCACGAGTCATAAGTTACCGACCACTGTTCTAGAGTTATCAGTATGTTATGCCATTTACAAATTGAATCTGCTATAAATAGATAATTTGTGAATCACATTTTTTGTGTTTGATATCAAATCTATAATCAAGCAAATAACTCAAAACTGTGTACTCATTAGTCATTTCAATTAGTACATGTCTAATCAGGTCCATTTTGAAGTTGCCCCGTGGCTCTGATTGCATTTCATTAGAAACATTATGAGAATACAATATTAGAAATATCTTGATAAAATATTCTATCATAAACAATAGAATCTCTATTATAAAATGACGAAATAATTCATAACAAAATCAAAGAAAATGTAAATCTTACAGCATTTATTCCCGAAATTTGTTGCATCACTTGTATAAGGCAGGCAATAATCAGAGGCATTCTCAATTCCTTTTGTGTGAATATTTGAATAAATTTAAACTTCGGTTGTGATTTCGCTATATCGGATTCCTCCTGAAGTTCCCCAATAAATATGTCTACGTCTTCCAGCTGGTTGATTCTTGTAAACTCTTTTCTAGTGAGAGTTACGTTGTGTTTCTTTAAGAAGATAAATCTTGGACTTTCAGGACAGAATGGTAAAATGCACAGAGATAAAACAGCTGGAATTGCTGTACAAGCGCACGCAACTGGCCATAATGAATCGGTGTTAAGAGTATGTGTCATAGTCAAAATGTATCCTATAACTATTCCAAGCGTAACTGCCAACTGATGGCATGCTCCGATGGCGCCTCGATATGCTCTGGGTGCGATTTCTGTGAGATACATCGACGCTAGACCTATAGTTATTCCAGAATTAATACCAATGAAAAATCTTCCAATGTATAACAAAGAAACTGTTGAGGTTTTTACAGTTAGTCCATTGATAATACCTCCAATTATTACAAACACGTGGTTCAACAATAATCCATTTCGTCTAAAAGGATAACAAGAATAATAAATAAAATCTTCAATCATTTTATTACCTTCCAACCAAATCTGCAATCCATCCAGTCGAAAACGCTCCAATCACCCCGGCAATAACGAAAACTGTACTAGTTTGTGCATAAAGAAAATTTGCGTCAACGGATCCTGATTCTACGTTATTCACAGTACTGTTGAAGATTGGGTTGGAACTATTATATGCATCTCTGCATGGAACATTAAGAATTGTTTTGTTAAGAAAACATTTTATTCTCTATATTAAAATAAATATTATATTATTTTTAATAATAATAATATTATTATTAATTTATTATTATAACATAAACATTTCAATGATTTAATATTATAAAACGTCACTCGGCCATCACTAATATTATATATTTTGGCATGTTCACTTTCTCCAAGTAGAAAAGAAAAATCTATTTAAATTTAATTGTTTATTATAATAAAATTTTAAAAAGAATTTAAAAATCATATATCAATTAATTTATTAATTTTTAAAAAATTATATTTTATTAAAAAAATGTTTTTTATTAAATTTTATGTTTCAAATTTCTTACATAACATCATTTTCCATTCATATAATTTACACATAACTTTGCTATGTACCACTTCAAATACAACGATACAATTATAAACACATTATTCTTTACATACATATTACTATGCATAAAGACTATAAATTTTAAATTGTATTCAAACAAAATTATTAAAAAATTAAAAAATCATTATTATAATTATAATTATTATTATTATTATTATTATTATTATTATTATTATTATTATTATTATTATTATTATTATTATTATTATTATTATTATTATTATTATTATTATTATTATTATTATTATTATTATTATTATTTTGAATAGTATTAATAGCTATTGTTTAAAACACCAATTTTATTTTTTGAAATATCTATCCAAATTTGTATAAAACTATGAGAATATTTCATTTAACTTCATCAAAAAATATATTATAAAGATGTAAGAATATAAAAAGATTGAATTCTGTATTTTGCAATTGAATGATGTCTTTTGAGATTAAAACAATTTTTACAATTTATAGAGAAATATATTTTAATTTTTATATCATCTTGGACTTGTATGACAACTTGAAAACATTGTCAAAGTTATAAAATTAAGAAAAAGGATTATTTAGTGTTTTTCATCTATTATCGTGACCTTGGATTTTAATAGTGTTACATAATAGTATTTATTTTTAATAAATATTTTTACTAAAAATTAATATATTCACGATAATGAAACAGCTCATATAATTTGATTCCTGATCTTTACTAAAGTTAAGAAAACAACTATTAAAACTTAAAATTTTAAAATTAATTTAAAAATTGTAATAAAAAAGTAATAATTTTTTGGAAATATTTATGTTACTACCAAGAAACCATCATTTTCTACCAGTAACATATTTTATTATCAAAAGTTTATAATATAAAGTTTTCAAAATCTAATGAACTAACGTCTGCTGGAAGATTTATGACGGCCATGTTGTATCCATAAAGCATAGATGAACCAAAGCATGTTATAAACACCGTCAAAATAAGTATCGGAGAGATTTTCTGTGAATAATTTATATGTATAAAAGAGAGAGAAAAATTACTTTTTTATTTTGACTATCTATCACAAGGTGTTCATTAGTCATTGAAAGCTATTTTACAATAAATCATAGACCAAATTCACTTTATATCTTGCACTAGCAGAATGTGCTTGAAAGTGTGTTTGATCTCTGTAGCTTCTATTATTCATAGAGACTGTTATTCACAACACTGGCATACACGACTAAAATACTGATACTAATAATAATAATAATCATAACAATAGATTACACAAAAATGGCAATAGTAAAGTCGACAAAAAATAAATAAACATTGGCTCAATGTACCAATTTCTGTAACCATTTTAAGAAAATGAATTGTATATAATTATTTCATATATTTCTCGAACTAAGTTTGCAAAAAAATTCAATTTTTTTAATCCACTTTTTAAATTCACTTTAAATATATTTTGCCGAACTAATAGAAGAAGAAATGTGGAAAAATTCCTCAAAAGGTGTTATTTATAATTGAGATATTAAACTTAAAATTACATTATTTTAGATATATAATTATATATTTAAAAATTAAATGATAACTGTAAATATTAATTATGTAAAATATTATTAAAATAGTATTTTCAAATTAACACATTAAATGTAAAATGTTGAATGTTTTATAAATTTAAAATAATAAATTTAGTATGTTAATGTGAATGGAATGTATGAAGAATGAAATCTATCCTTCTGAAAATATTAATATTTTACACTTAAGAAAAACTCCTGAAAAATATTGTGTTTTAATAATATTGAAAAAGATTTTTTGCAATGTTAATAATGGATGTAGCTAATAAGGTATTCAGAAATTGATTTTAAAAAATATATTTATTGAAATCACCTAACGGAGAGAAAACTATTGCAATCAAATAAAAATCTCTTTCCAAAATTTATTAGTGAATGAATTCATTTTGGAAGAGCTTTTAAAATATGTATTTAAATAACATTTTAATAGATCTCACTTTTTTGAAAATAATTCATAGTAAATACGATAATTTCATTTCAATTAAAAATATTATTTGGCATAAAAAATTTATAATATTTGACTGGTGATTAGAAATGTAATAAAATATAGTTATATTATTTTTAAATTAAACTATTTAAATAGATAATATTAAAATCAAATAGTTCACTATTTACACATGTATTATATGTAAATTATGTATTTTCGGTACGATCAAAATATATTCAAACTTCGTGTGATTCTACTGAATCCCAGTAACACAACTGATTAAAGTTCTAAGCCAGTTTCTGAAATGATAACAACAAAAATTTCAAATATCATCAAATGCGAAAGTTTGCTGAAGGTTAATGATAATAAATTAATTCAACAAGTTACATTCCCACTAAATTTCATTGGTGTTGTCATTAATGCCGGTCGGAGGCAGTTGTAAGCAGTACAACCGCGCAAGACCTCCCGTCGTTCCAGTTTTTAAAATAAAATATTATTAATAAATTAGTTTTATCTTTTGTTTTTGAAAAGAATTACCATAAATAACTATAATAATTAAGGACATAATTTATTATAACAATAAAAGATTTTCTAGTGTAATATTAAAATATGTATATAATTAAACTAAAACAACGATTTTTGATTCTACTTATGACAATTTTTTATAAGAAAGAGATCAATGCAATTAAAAAATTATTACTTGTTATTATGATATTTCTCATCTATCTGTACTATTTTATTTCAAATCTATGGTTATTATGGTTGTATTTATAGGCCTAACTAGGAAACTTTGTACCGGGCCGGCCCTGATTGTCATCTCTGATATTCTGTTAACTATTTGAAGAACGTTGATATGTTCCTCCTTTTGAGTTTCAAAACATTATAGTCTGTACCATGTGATTGTATACATCTCATCTATTAAGCATGCAAGTAAACATTAAATTTTCTTGTTATTTTTAAAGCCCAAAAATGATACATAAATTTTTTGTTACTTTTTTATAAAAAATTTCTATGAAACTAAAGTTTTTGATTGTCGTAAAATTTCATGCGACAAAGAGTTAAAAAATAAACAGTATTTGTCAGACTGCTGTCAGATTTTGAAATTCAATGGCAGTAATAATTATTTCCTTTAAAAATATGTTTAATTAATTAATTTTTTAATTATTTTTCATGTAGTAGATATGTTCCTCAGTAAAACCCACAAAGAAAGTCGCATAAAGAAGACACGGATTACACTGTTTAAATAGGGATACGTTTCCTAATTTTCGAAAATCACATAAAACCAAAACGTTGCATAAAAAAGGATACATACTTGCAATTCTTTACCAGACCCAGAGATAGAATTTCTAAATCTGTTTTATGATATTTTCATATTATTTAAACAACATCATTTGTGTAATATTGCATTATTCATACAATTATAATAAAATTCACGGTTATAAAAATCTTTTTAAAAAATATATCTACAATAAGAAGCGGGGAAATTCTCATAAAACTTGTATAGAAAAACAGCATAAAAATCGAATAAAACAGAACTGAGTGTAATTTTATTTAAAATAATTGGATTCCTATTTATTTTTTCGATTTATACCTGTTTTTTTCACTTTCGTCCAGAAAATATTAATTTTCCATTTTGCGATTTTTTAATTATTTTTTAATTCAATTTTTGTATGTTTTAGTATAAACCCAGCCCTCATTGTAAATTTTTTTAAAAAATATTTTGTAAATATATTTTTTGTAGTTTCACAATAATTACTAATAATTAATAATTTATTACTTAATCCATTTAATAAATTATAAATAAACATTTGAAGTCTGCTTTTTAATTATGGTGTGACACTTGTAATTTGTTGAATAAAATTTATTGACAATATAATTGAAGCAATTAGTTTAAAATTATGAATTAGCAGTTAAAATTAAATCAATTTAAGCGTAATTAATAATTAATTGTAAAAAAAATCCTTTAAAAATTGATTTTGAGAATGAAAAATGTCACATTAGATCAAAGAGACTTTATTTATCAATAAAAAGTTTGGATTAAAAGAGTAATGATATTACATTAAAGGTGAAAGATCAAATATTAATCAGTTTAGTGTATATTACGTAAAGTAATACGATGTGTTAGTTATTGCGAATATATACTATTATTTAAATGGGTTATTTATTTATGTTTTTCAAATAAATCTTTAGATGGAATCGAGTATTCTAACTAAAAGAAATAGCATATTCAATGTAATTAATCCTTTACTACATGTTAGAGTATGTATAAGCAGTAGGGGTCTGGAGGTCCTCATTTATCACTAATAAAACTTATTCCAGAAAAGCAAATATTTAACTACAAAATCTAAAACCAATTTCATTTAACATAACATTTGATTGAGTCAGGGTTCAACGTTCATTGTGCATGTTAAACTTGTTCCTAGGATCATAATTTTATAACATCAATTAAAGAAAATCATTGAAGAATTCTCTGTACAAAAATTGCAAAAGAGAAATATGTAGTATTCAAAGTTTTCATTAAGTATTTTTATGTATCTACGTTAAAAACATTTTTATTTGAAATGGATCTGTTCAATTTCTACATTGAACCCATCAACGACGTTGATAAATCATTACTGCTGTCTCCTAATGAGCTTGAATCTGTCTTCCAATTCCTTGCAAATTTCAACATTTGGAGCAAAAGCTGTTTTCAACCTTCGTGGGAACTTTATTAAACTCTCCAAATCAGAGTCCCTTAACAATGTCTTCTTTGCCAAGTTTCAAAATTATTTTCAATGTTATGCTTTGATAGAGATTTAGTACGACTAACGATGGACCTTAAGGCCATTATTTTTATATAAACTTTCATCTAGTTTCACTTCAAGCTTGTTTGTTAATTTCAAATTTTTAGAAATTGTATTATTAAATCTTTTTTAGTTTAATTATACTAATGATAAAATAAAGTAGTTTATTTATATTAAATGATCTTACATTTATTTTATCAAATTTTTTTTCAAAAAATAATTAATTATAAAAAAATTCTTTATTTCAGATGCAATGACTGTGATAAAAGGTGGCCATTATTATAGTTAGAATTGGAATATCTTGATGAGGAAAGTATACAAGGAAGAATATTTTACATTCTAAAGAAAGTAAATGTATGTCAAGCCATTATAATAAAATATATGAAAAACTTTAAAATTTCTTATAAACTTTTCTTATTCTGGTTTAATATTTTTTGTTCATTTCATTTTCAGGTTTGTGATTTTAAAAATTCTAAGTTTTTTTTTATTATATATTTTTTAAAATTACATTTTTCTATAAGTAAATTAATCAAGCGACATCTCTACTGAAAACAAAACAATTGGGAAGATAACAAAAACTATTCAACTTATTTGATTTTAATGAAAGACAAATCTTTTTATTTTTATCATTTTGTTTAAAGCTCTGGGTTTTCACATAGCAATTAAATTTATTTGTTTTTCTCAATTAATTTGTATTTTTTGAATATCTTTTGCAGAGAACCTTCCATTGATTTTATAATATTATATTTGTATTTGTTTCATAGTTTGTTATCTGTAACTGTTTTTTAAATTTTTCTAATTTTAAATTAAGTTTTATACTTAATTTATAAATTTTAATATATTTTACACTTTTTATTGAGTTACACCAATAAAATTTTCAAGTCACATTAAATCATTATTTTTAAATTCTAAAAAATTTTATTATTGAAATTTTATTTTAAATTTAAATTACAATCTTATTATAGTTAAATAACTTTCTATTGATTAGTAAATTATACTCTAATAAAATCCTTTAACCATTTTAAATTAAAATCATTTTGAATGTTATAAATTTTTGGTAATTAATAATTATTAACCAAATGTAAAATTAATTTCAGTTAAACATAATTTAAATAATTTATTCAATTGTAACTATTGACAACATAATAATTTAATTTCAAAAATAATAAGTTCCAATAAGAAAATAATTACGTATTCATTTAATAATAAACAATAATTAATAAAAAGCACAAATATATTTTCTAATTTTATTGTAAAGTATAATCTTTCAACTCACATTAACTCATCATTTTTAAACTCTTGCCAAATACGTATTTGTTCCGAAAATTGTTTTAATTATCTCACTTATATCGGGCAAGTCATCTTGAGTAACATTTGAAAATTTATTTTCAACAATTTTTGGACTTATTAATTTAAAGAATTCTTCGTGAATTTCAAACAAAATATTTGTTATGTTATCCAAGCAATCATCAGAGTCTTCCTCGTATTCTAAGCCATTTGTAAAAGATAAGTTCATTATGAGTTTCTTCAAAAAATTATATGGCGGAACACGAATTACTTGATCGCTACATTCCCAAACATCGGTCCTGTCATCTATGATACATATCATATTTCTGAAGCTCGGGAAATGTTTATGAAGGGCCTTCAATTTCGAATGACCATTTAATTTTTCTCTAGTTGTAATTCTTTTGCCAAAAAGCTTCTTTGCGGGATCAATTAAACTCATTATATTTTTTATGTACATCTTTTCTCCGTGACTTATTACGTGAAGTTCGAACTTTTCGAACATATTATCTAAAAATTCAAATAACTTCGGTCTCATTTTGGTGATGTAATAATAATATTTATCAATCTTATAATAATAAACATCGTGAAGGGTCAATGATTGGGTAATACTATTGAAAGGCATCGTGTTGATAAGGGTCTCATCAATGTCACAAATAAGAATTAATTTGCGATTTTTCAAAAGTTTGACACAATGTTTTTTAGAAAACTTCATTTTGATATTTTTGTTGAAAAAATAGTAATTATTATAGATTTTTTAAACAAAATTAATATTATGATTTTAAGGAAATAAAATGTAAGAAACAATTTTAAGTAATATTTTGCTTTATTTAAAATATTTTTTAACTAACTGATGTCCTGAAATAGAATAAGTCATAGAATAGAATAGTCAAAAAATGTCAATTAAACGATTCGGTAAAATATTTCCTTGATGATATAAATCGATTTTGTGCTTGCGATTACATGCTGACTGAGCAATCAAATGAAATCCAACACATACTGTTAATTATTAATAAGCCATTCATTAAATAGTTCGTTAAAACTACAAAAACGAATTGTGTTAAAGATCGAATAAAAAAATGTCAATTTTTAAACGATAATTCTAAAGCATATATTTAAGTGAGGAATTGAAAAGGTTTCGTTAACAAACCAAAGTTGTTTTCTATTTATTACGAATTTACTGAATGAATAAATTTCTACGACATTTACCACAATATCCTGCTATACATATAGGTCCGCCGCAAAATATACCATCATGAAATGTTTTAAGTGACTTCACATTTTTAAATGACTGTAGTATTTAAGATTATCCATTCATAAAAATTTCTTTCACTTCATTTCCATATATTTATTTATCAATAATTTAAACTTATTGATGAAGAGAAAAGAAATTGAAAATAGTATATCGGTAGTCGCCTTTCCTTGAATGTTAAGTTGATTTAAATTTATACTCAAAGCTCACTGACTTTCACTCTCTTCTCTTCAAATAATTTTTGTGTATTCTTCTTCGACCAACAGACAACTCTTTATTTGGAGTTTTCCCGAAAAACATTTTAATCGTTGTTAAACAATTAATCCCGAAATTTGGATCTAATTTCATTTAAAATCAGGAGTAATTGCTTTCCAAACACCCAAATTGTTTCATCGGCTCATTGGTAATTTATCTGAATCGAATTAATTTTTTTTTTACTTCCCGGGCTCTCTATACATATCGACTCTCTATGTGTCTCGGGTTTTCCATTAGGGGATAAATTAATTTAATAAGATGGTTTTTGCTTATAAATTTCCCTGTATACCCCTTACTTAATTTTTAATATTATATTTTGGTTTATCTCTAGATTTGGCGTTCAATCATATTTGTTCCCCCGATCAATATTAATTTTCAAATCATTATTAATTTTGTGTACTTTAATTATTTTTGATGTTTTTTGTTTATTTACGATTTTTCGTGACTCATTTTATTTCCTTCATTTTATATCAACTCGACGATATATTATAGAGATTATATTGGAGACCGAACTTTCAATAGGAAAGGGTCGTTACCGGCCTTTTTAACTAAACTAATTCAACTAACAACATTTTGATCAAAATTTAATTTGATTAAAAAAATTTAATTTAAAAAATTTAAACTTTTAAATTGCATTACATATTTTAAACATTTTACTTTTTTTTAACCAAATAGTTATCTCATTTAAAAGGTAATTTTCATAAAATGAATCCTTTCAAATTTATGAAACAAATAGATTTGTAACTAAAATTGATTTTATTGATTAAAATTAATAATTGTTTTGCTATTTTCATATTAACCTGTTACTTTTCATGTTTTTATATAAATACACCTATATTTTAATATTTTATTTCATTATAATTTTTACAATGATGATGAGTTAAGCAGATACATTCAACATTTGTAGCTAAACTGATTAAGTTAAGTTGTAATTATTAAAATTGTCTTAATTGAATGGGCCTAAAATCGTAGGGACCTTGTAACGGGAGACTCTGAAGTGTGTGAGATTACAATCAAAATAACAATTTTAAAATTTATTTAATAATTTTTTAAAGTCTATAATTTTCACTACGACATTTTTAAATTTCTTAATCAAATGTCAAGGTAGCCATTGAGCAGCCTTGTTGCGTAGCACAGGTGTTCCCGCAAATATGTTACAAATAATTATGATTAACTTTTAAAAGAAAAATTTAATGAAAAGTGATTAATAAAATTAAGTTTTTCAAGTGGTTTGGTAGTCTGATAGGTTGTTACCAGTTTCTGTGTTGAACTTGTAGTTCACAGAAGTAAGATTGTATCTACCATGGTTTCAAGTGAAAGTAGGTTTCAAGATAAAGATTCGTCTTTTTTCTTGCTTTAAATCCAAACTTTGCAAACTTATTTGATGTCCAGTGCATCAGGATAAGTGTATAGCATTGTTAACTTGGTACTATTTTTACACTTACCTGACACGAAGAGAAATCTGAGCGCCTCCCGCATAGTAGTTATGAGAGCCATTAGCTCTAAATTAGTATACTATTTGGAAATGTACTGGATATCACTCAATGTATGTTATAATTTCTATTAATAATTTAATATATATTTTTAATAAGCGTAACTCATGGAAGATTTATTATTTTGTTTTGATGTAATTTTATCTAACATATATTTATTTATTTGCATATATAAAGTCCAAAAGGAGATAAATAACTTTTTTAAGAATTAGATTTGGTTATTTTGTCAAAATTATTAAAAAATAATTCCAAATGATTTATTATTAAGATAGAATAAAACATTTTTGGACATCAATTATAATACAAAAAATATTTTGCGGTTTATTTATTTTTTTAATATTCTAAATTATTTCATTTTATTAGTAGAAATTAATTGCAATCAAGTTTCTCATCTATAAGTGTGGCCTTAGCTACATACTCTGAGCTTACCTAACGACGACCCTTTTAAGGTCAACATCATATTACGTAACCACCATTTGAATTTTAAAAAATCATAATTTAAGGGTAATGGATGTTTTTTCGTTGAAATAAATCAGTGTGAAGTCAAATTTCGTACAAAAGTCGGATTTTGCTTAAACTACATCAGTTTTAGATTAATTTTGGATTCAAGTATTTAATAAAACAATAATAATTTGTTTAAAATGTTTATTTAATCCACATTATTTTGGTTGCTTTTTTACCTGATGATGACAGTTAATCTGTCGAAATATATCGTAAAACGGGTATTTGAATAACACTTTCTTTTAATAAATTCATTGCCATTATTATTCAATTTTCTTTAGTAATTTCATTTTAAAAACGAATTTTAATCATTTTTTTTTAATGTGTTTTGTTTTAATAATTCCCTTTATAAATCCCCGAATAAAATATTTATTTGGATTTCACATGAAATCAGATTTGACAGATGGATCAGCAATAAAATGACATTCATTTTTTCTAATAAAATTTATAACATATGTTCAATTTGAATTTTTTGCATAAAATAATCAAATATATAATTATGTTTCGATTAAACAAAATTAATTAATTTAATTAAAACAGGAAAATTATGGGAATGACAACTGATAAACAAATGAATGTGGAATTGAAGGCTTTAGAAGGTTAAAACATAAGGAATTGAATTATTTAATTATAAAAACTGTTTTAATCTTAAGTCATTGCAATGGGATTAATACATATGTTCATGGACAAAGAAAACATACAGAAATATCAAAATAAGAATCCTAGATCAAGAAAAATTTGTTTTATTAAAGAAAGGTAATTTTTCCTTAAAGTGCAGCATTTTTATAAAATTAAAAGACACGGAAAAAGTTTCATAAGAAAGAGGTATAAGCTTATCCTTACTTAGTAAGGTCTTGCGAAATGTATTTAGAAAAAATAAAATGAAAACAATAAAAAATTGGAATATATTTAGTGAAAACTTGTAGAATAAATAAAATTCTATCACAGCTGGGTCCTAGCAAGTGATTATTGAAAGGATTCTTGAACACGAGGAGTCAGACAAAAAATCTTTCTTATTAGATATTTAATAAAGCCACTTTTCCGGTTATCCCGACTATAGTCGGCTTAAACTATTTAATTTTGTACGTTAGACCCGAATAAAATCGTCAAAATTATATTGTGAACTCCATTGCGTGGTAACCTAAAATGTTTTTCTCAACAATCTATATATCGTTTTTCAAAGGAAAACCTTCAAAAATCTTTAAGATTCGGCAGCTATATCATGATGATTAAAAGGGGTTCAAGATTATTGGAATTAAAACTGCGATTAATAATTTTCTGATTTCTCAAACCGATTTTGTGGACTGTAATTTAATTTATTTTAATTTATATTTTCAGTTCAAGCTCATTTGAAAATATTCACATATTTCTCACATTTTATTACAATAAAATATGATAAATTGTCAAAACTATATACACTAATATTATTGTTTTAATTTGATTATGAAACTGAAGTTGTTTATTTAGAATCTAGATTAATTCATATATATTATTAAATTTTAACTGTTAAAAGAAATTATAATAATAATTATTATTATTTAAATAAAATTATATATTTCACTCTAGGATACCCGTCTTTTGATAGATTTTGTCGATTGTGTCTTGAATGGATACGAAAGCCTTCACAGAACTGTTTGGTTAAAACAATATGTTCAATACTGTACCAGGAAAAGTACAAAATAGAATTGACAAAACTTTGTTGTATACTTACCTTGTGTGAAGATTTGCATTTCCTGCTAAGTATTGATGAGAGCCAAAAGCTGGAAGCTAGTCTACTATTGGGATTCACACTGCTAATCACAAAGCTTGTATTGATTTTATATTGTTTAATTTAGTTTTAAAATTTATATTTAATTTAATTAAATTTATTATTTCAATCTTGTATTCGAAACTGAAATCTGAGTTCCTTCTAATTATTTTTCGTAGAACTACTTTCATTTATATTAATTAAAATGCAATATGGATATAAATATATTGTTTAAATCATCAAAAAACCGAATAATAAACGATTTAGTTAATTTAATGTCAATATCGGTTATTATTTTTCTAAGTCAAATGTGAAAATTAACTAGTCTTTGACTTTGTTTTAGGGTTTGCATATCTAAAATTTCGTTTATATTTAATTCTTTTTAAAACCATTTAAAAAGTTTAGTTTAATTTAGTAACTTTTATTCCTTCTGATTTAATAATTATATTTTTAAAATTAGTTTATTCTTAATGGCTGTAAGGATGATATTTATTGAAATAATTAAATATAATTTGTAATTTAATTAATATTTAATTAAATATATTAATATATTTTAATGTAAATATTATGAACAGTATACAAAGTTTCATTATTATTATTTTATAAATCGCCAAATAAAAAATGGTAAAATTAACAGCAATCATTTTTTAAAAAGTATATTTCCCAATAAGACTTGTTAATTTAGTATTACATAAAAATGGTAATATTTTACAGTTAACTGCTGAACCGCATATATTGTGGTAGAGTTTAGGTTGGGACTCGCGACGAATTTTGAAAACGATATTTATTAATAAAATAAATTCAAAAATAACAAAAAATGGAAAGTATAAAACTGAGTTATGTAATAAATTGAAAACGACATTTAGCAAACAAATTACAAACAAATTTCACAACAACTTAACCCAAAAATTCTTAGCGTTGCGTTAACGAAACATTTTAAAAATCTTATTTTTAGCTATGTTTTACTAAAAAATATGAATTAAAAGAATTTTATGTCATACCAACAATGTATTTTATAATATACGTCAAGATATAATTCATAGAAAATAGAAATAAGATTTGCATATAGACCCAAATAAAACTAACTCTTTACGTATAATCTATCCCAAATTCATGAGTCACAAAAAATATATATATAAAAAATACTGTAATTGTATATCGAAATAGCATAAACTTTATTTCGAAACTCTTGTTTAGCCGATAGTTCAGATTTGAGTCTAAATATTTTACTTGTTTTTGTACAATGTTAAATTGAACGAAATTTTGAATTTTGCAACTTTGGGACTACAGACAAAAATAGTTGTGTTGATATTGTCAGTGAAAAAATTGATATTTAAGGATATTACGATGAAATTTTATACAATTATAATATACATATTATAAGAACTTCTTTTGGTTTTCAACTCTGATAACTTTTCATTTTTAATTGAAATTAAGTATTTTTTATTATTTGACTATGAATCAGTAATGATATCGATGTTTTATTGATATTATTACTGATTCATAGTCAAATAATAAAAGATAATTAATTTCATTGCAAAATGAAAAGCAATAAAAAAGTATATTAATCTAAAAACATTTTCATTCAAAAAAACCATTAATTTATGTATCAATGGGAAGAATGAGCTTGCATTGACTTGCATAAATCTTCAAGATTTGGTGAAAGATTTGTTAACGATAATCTTACAATCGATGTCAAATTTATTCTATTGCCTTGTTTAGTCTTGGTTAAAGTGACTGTGGAAAATCCACTCTCACATAAATAAGTGGAAGGAAATGGGAGAATAGTTTGAAATGCTTTGTCACTTAAAACATTGTACTCTCCATTAGTTTGGATCCAAAACTTAGTATGTGATGAATTTTTTTTACATTTTTCAATGTCGCGTCTGATGAGAGATCAGGTAATAAATTTCCTTTAACTGTAGATAGTACATTTCTTGTATTTGTGAAATTGAATCTATCTAAAACCCACAATGTATCTATTCTTAGCTTACTGGAAAATATTCCTCAAATTTGATAAAGTTTTTTTTAATAATTAACTATAATTATAAATAATTTATTAGAATTGTAATGATGGTTTCTATTTTTATCTTCAACCATTTGATCCGTTAAGCAGCTGAACATATCAAAGTTTGAAAAATATCGGCAAGATAACATAATTTCATGTTCCACTCCATGTCCTTGAAAGACTAAACAAGATCACTATATTTACTTGATAGAAAGGCAGTTATTTATTCTCTCATTTCATGTGTTCTTTTTAATATCCGAAGGTTGGATTCCAACCCATGGATAACCACCGAACTTCCGCGTGCAATAATAGTGTTTTATGAGATGATCCCATTTCCTCGTACCTTTCAAATAATCTTGAATTCAGTGAGATTGATTTTATATAAAATACCGTTTTAACAGCTGTTGTTAATACCTGATTTAAATCAGCACTAATATTTTTACTCGCTGGCATTTCTCGGTGTATCATACGTTGTGTATTTATTACATTCGGAGCTACTTCTTTAATTTTTGAGACTAATCCTAAATTTAGTATAGACTTTGTGAGAAATTAAAGAAATAACAGAATGCCGGAACCATTATTTCTTTAATTTCTCTCATAGTGTATAGTAATTTAATAAAATAAAAGTATTTATTTTTAACTATTAACCCTTTCTAAGGCAAAGGAAACTAAAAGTATTATGTAAAACTCAAAGTTTATTGATAACAATTATATAGTTACAAATGATCATAAAAAAATAAAAACAGGAAAAAAGAAAAGAGGCTTTTACGGAGAAGGGGTGGCAATATGATTGTACCAAAAGTAAAAATGATTACCGACAGCGTTACATTTAGATATTTTTATTAGTTTAAAATGGTGTACAGTATATTGCCACCACCTTAGAAAGGGTTAACTAAAATAAAATATTAATGCTTATAGATATATTTTTATTTACCATTACTTGTATAACAAAAAATTTTAAAACTATATTTATATATATATATATATATACGAGTGTGTGTGTTAAAAATAAATATATATCTATTATATATTTGTATTAAATATAAATATATTTAAAGTAGGCCATAAAAAGTTTACAAATATTTTTTCTACATTTTTAAACCGAAATTTAAAGAAATCCACTGAATTTTTCTAATGTTTAAAAATGTATTAAAATTCTAACTGAAACTCTAAGAAAATAAAACCTATGGTTTTTCTCTACTATTTTTTACATTAAAATTAAAATTCGAATGGAATTTCTAGCGGAACCACAAAAATTTGTTCGAGGAACACAGTTTGAGATACACTGCTCTAAATGGACCTGCTTTATAAGTTATGTCATGGGGTCAGTCGTGGAGGACCAAATACCTTCAACTGCAGATCTACTTGCATTACTTGAAGAGGGGGAAGATTTGCAACAAGGTGAACAAATTGACGTGGTGTACATACAACCTGTTGTCTGCTGTCAATTGCGATTGTATTAAAAACTGTTTTGGGTATCTGGGAAAGTATTTCTGAAGTTAAATTACCTTTTCATCTACAGCACGAAGTGAAAAATCGTATTAAATCCAGAATAGTTGGCTCACACCCTTGGCTATATTGTCTAATCCATTTATCCATTAATGTTGAAACACTTATATTCACATAGACTTAAGTAGCATCTTCAATAGCTTCTTGCTGCGTATCGTCGGCCATATCAGCATTTTTGATAACTGCTTTGCTCAAATTTGCGAAAATTGATATAATTTGTATAGAATTCCTGTCATTACGTATTTATAGTGCTTCTTCAATAATTTTGTCTGTTTGTTTTCCATTTATATCAACTACAATTCCAATTCTGCAACAATAATTTTCCAAATTCCAATCATAAAGTCCAGTATTAGCCGGATTATTAGAAAACTGCAAATTCATAATAAATTCCAAATTAAAAAAGATAAAAATTCAATTCAAAAATAAATTCCAAAAACAAAGCGATTTTCAAAAAGCTAGATTAATACACACAATTAATTCAATCACACAAAAACGTCAAAAGATCCTAGTTCCATTTATCACAATTTCGAATAATCAAAGTCAACTTTTACGCACACATACGAGAGGACATATTTCAACACAAAAATTATAAGGCACACACAGACGCAAGGAACATTTGTATAAATATAATACAAGGCGCACAGACGAAGACGAAGAAGATATTGATGAACATATGAGTGAAACTGAGAAATAGTTACCGGGCATAGGCGGAACATATGAAGTTCATATAAATTCTCTTGAAGAAACCGAAGTAGAGCAGTCCATCGAAGAAATAGAAAAGTCAGTCGAAGAAGAAACTTTAGCATCAAAAAGAATAAAGATTTATTCTAAAACATTTTAGTGTAAAGCAAAAAAAGTTATTTTGAAACAAAATTCTACTTTCAAGAAGAATAGATTGCGATTGAAGAAATTGAAGAGAAGATCAGTGGAAAATCTCATTGTGAAGTTTTTTCTTAGACCTTCAGTGACAATCTAGTGCAAAAAAACTTTTATTTTTCAAAAAAATTTGCAAATGATCCTAATCGACACTTTTTAAATCTGAATATTGCATGGTCTATAACGCTTTATCGAATGATGAGGACAAAAACATACCACTGGTACGAACTTGTATGATAAGGTCTGATAATGACCAATTACATAACTTTGATAAATGTTTGAAACTAAACCTTTTCTTCAACACAATAAGTGAAAAAATATGCAATTTGGTGTGTTTTCTCATAATCTGTCTACAGATGAGGAGGTGCTATATGTTGGTCGAAATGGTTGTAAGATTTTCATATAAAAAAGGCAGTTTGGTTCCTTAATTGTGATGTTTATGTAGTTCCAATGGATACTTATATAAATTTTCGTCTTATGGTGGAAAACGTATGAACACCGTAGGAACTGACATATAATGAAGAGAACAAGTTATTCTCGACCCTTTGTCCGATGTAGAGCATTAACCCAAAAATGTGTATATTTTGATAATTTTTTATCGTCTCATAACTTATTTTGTCTGTTGTAAAACAATGGCTTTTACAACACAGGTACAGTTCGTGTAAACCGTACTTGTAATAATACTTTAGAAACAAAGAGGATCATGTGATTTTCCTTTTGATAATGGAAACGAAATGTTGTAAGTGGAATGGGACGATAACTTTTTTGTGACAGTCGTTACTTATAAAGGCAAAATCGAGCCAATAATTTCTGCTAAAAGATACAATAGTAAACAAAACCAATAGGTAGGTATTCCGCAGTCACAACTTATTGCTGACCACAATAAACACAATAAACTACAGAAATTACAAATTTTGTTGAAAGCGTTAAAGTAAACGCTTGGAAAATATATAAAATAGCAACAAAACAGAAACTGTCACAGCTACATTTCAAATCTTATTTGGATGTTACCCTTATGAAAATTGAAAACAGGATGGCGGTATTATTGTCCCAAAATTGACGAAGAAGCAGGACCTAGTAGACTGCGTGGTACGTTTACCGAAACCTAACTACAGAAGTATATCAAAAATCGAAGTAAATTGAAGTAAAGTATGCAAGTATTGGTCATATTAAAACATAAAATAAAGTAAGAAGATGAAGGCGGTGCAAAAGTAATACAATGTACATATACAAGAAGTGTCACGTTCATCTACATCCAGACTGTTTCGAATTATTCCACACTCGTTAATAAATATTGCAAATCAGAAATCCCAAATCTGCATATACACAAAATTTTGTTGTTCAATATATTCGTTTCTAATAAATAATTTTTGCTGTATATTTTTTTATTTTTTTACCGTTGGTAATTTATGGGTCAAAATAAGCAAGATAAATTTGTAAAGTATTTGAATTTATTAAATTTTTGTTTATTTAAAATAGCAGCCAAGAGAAACGTTTGAGCTCTTGCAACTGCAATAAGTAATTATCGGCCTGAAGGCCCCATCCTTTCGCCTCAGCTAATGTTATGGCTAGGGAACAAATCCACAAAATCATTCTTTTATTTGCCATATCAAATAAACAAAATAAAATAATTTTGCAGTGATATGACCAATATTCCATTACCTATATTCTATGAGCAATATTTCCAATGGTCTATATTCTATTTTCTATAGAATGTCTTATTGTCACAATAACTATATTAATCTTTGCCCTGGAAAATATTTACAAAGGATAAAATGGTCCTGAAAAGGTATGACAGCTCTGACATATAGCAATAACAAAAATGAAAGAAATTTTCTTTATCATATATCGGCCGATTCAGAATTTGAGATTTCTTCTTGCTAATCACCGTCGTACCGAATGCCAAGTCTCGAGCCGCATCGTCGAAGGACAGGTTTTTAGTTTCTGGCTTATACAGGTAAAAGAATACCCAACGGATGATGACGACAACAAGAAACGGGAGAAACGAATAACCTCCTATGGCTTTCTAAAATTGAAATCAAATAATTAATGTCATTTCATTTTTTGTTATAATTGACATTTGTAAAAATTGTATGAAAAAACAAAGTGATTCATCAAAAGGTTTTCATTTCAAATTTGTGAGAAAATTGAATTGAAGAAAATAACAATACAACATAGTTTGTAACTATTTAAAAATAGTTAATTTTTCATTACAATATTTTGTTTTAATTAGTATATGTTGAATCACAGAGTTCATCATTGTTATTCTTTGATACAAAAAATAAGATTCAAAATATATTTAAGATAATTAACATGAAAATTATACTACTTACATGCATATTGTGGTAGCTGAATCAACGCCGTAACTCGACAGACTTTGGAAGCAAATCCTTTGATATATATATATATATCATATTGAAGAATACCGAAATTCAACAGAAAATTTTCTGACCATGTGTCAACAAAGTTCCAGGCGTATTGGTCAAATTGACAAAGATGGTTAGAAATAGTAATGAACCCGCCAACAAAGTTGATGGCCATAACAAAAATGTTTGTTGACCGAATTTTTCCAGTTAAGGTAGAGAAATCAAAGTACAAACCACATTGAGAACTCCAATGGTTATAATACAATATTGGCTATAGGTTTCCGGAATTCCGGCCGTGTTTAGCATTGAGCGTGAATATGAAATAACCTAGAAAAACAATAAAATTATCATTTGTACATGGATATGGTCAATATCGGAGTTTTCATTAATATTCTCATCAAAACTATTTGGTGAGGACTAAAATAAGTACAAATATTTACAATTTCATTTATCTTCATTTAGATTTCGACTATAGATCAATATCATTTCTGATTATCGGCCTTCTTAAATGTCAAATAGCATTCCGAAACTTTGTTAAATTGGAAAATAAATGGTTTTATAGTCTTACTTTCGAGATCAGCGCAAATAACGCCTGACCTGTCCCAGCAGACATCAAAGGTTGATAGTAAGTCTACCGGTGCATGTCAATCCTTCAAAATCAATTGAGGAATCGAGCGCCGCTCAACCACTCTTAAATTCTAGCATCAATATACACAAACAAGTATGTTAGGGGACCTGTTGATAATACCAAAAAGTATCCTCAGCCGTACAAAATGATATTAAAATTTATTAACGAGAGGCATATGAGCATTTAGAGAAAATTAAAAACTAAAATCATATATAAAAGAACATTTATTAACTTATGAACATTACCATAAAAATAACGAAAATACCATCAAACCAGCTTTCCACTAAAAAATTCAAATTAGCGATTTCTGAGATAGCGCTGAAATAAAATGAAAAATTTGTTATGGTCAAGTAGTAGTCTTGTTATTGAAATCTACGCGTCTATATACACTATTTTTGTGTTGGTGTTTTTGCTATTATCTCCGTGCCTACATGCATTTATTTTCATTTTTACCATTATTATTTGAATCTATTTTTAGTAACAATATTTACTTTAATTAATTATTAAATTTTTTATCAACAAATTTACTGTAGAAATTTATATTTTTATTTTTATTAACTCTTTACCATCATTGTTTCGATATTCATCTTGGAAGATTTAATTATGGCTCTTTTGTTTAATAACTTAAGAAAAAAATTAATTCATTTTTTTGCAGAATCATGGTATTTCGTTTGTTAATTTATTCATGATTCAAGCTCTTGTGTTTTATTATCATATTGTTTTGCAGAACTACAGTTCTTCGTTTGTTAATAAAACCATAGTTAAAGGTCTTTTTTATTTCGCCATGATGGATTTCCAATTTAATATGATTATAATTATTCACAATAGTGCTTTATTAATTTTATTTTATTTTAAATATTTTGAATGTTAAATGAACCTGATGCGGTTTTCATGCTATGTATCTTGACGGTTTTTAAAAATTGATTAATTAAAATTATTTGATTGATTAATTAATAAAAATTTTCAACTTTAGCCTAACATAAGCTAACGTCTCAATAAACTGGTCACAAAACCACTGATCTGAAGTGTACCCACGGCGATTGTATCAGTTTTAGATCATTCGCTGTTGGAACTGATATCTTCCTTAACCAAAGCTGTCAACTCAATACGAATATTTTCCTTCTCTGAATTGTTTTTTCTACAAGAAATATGCATCAAGTTGTGACTGTAACAGATAATTCTTTGTGCCATTTTAAAGTAGAGATAAAGTGTCTTAATCAATAAAGTTTATATCGTTTGGAGTTCATTAATGTTGTTTAAAAGGACGCTTGGAGTCAGATTGACAATATATCCTATTTAAATTCACCGACAACCCCAACATATTATTTTGCCGGTAAAAAATATATGGTAGTAATAGTTGATCGTTTTAGTAAATTGACTTTTTTTAACCGCAATCATGGTGCAAAACGAAGGAAAAACAACTTAACAATTGGATCTATGTTTTCGGAAAACCAAAGAGCATATTGGCAGACAAAGGCCCGAATTTTAAAGAAAAACTTTTAGGAGAGTAATGGCAAAAACTTTGTATCAAACAGGAATTTAATTCACTTTACCAGCATCATTCAAATGGATTGGCCGAAAGAATAATAGATCTTATTATAACGAAATTGGAATGAGAGTGTGAAAAAAAGAGCTGACTTGAACTTTAACCAAGAAAAAAATTCAGCGTAAAAAGTCCACAGATTGTAACGGGTTTATGATCACTTAAGATAATTCATGAACGGAATGTTAGTTTATATTCAAATTTGAAGCAAGCAGGATTATAGAGAGGAAAAATAATGGAAAATGCGAAATATAACTCAGATAAAGTTACAAATAATTTGAGCTGTGGACATGACAAAGAGATGTTTTTGAGACGGGGAAGAAGTTATTACAACCACAAAACAGACACAAGCACAGCAAGCAGTACGAATGCCCACAAAAATCGTCAAGTTTTTACTTTCTCATTTAGTCAAACTTCATTCCCAAGAAGGAACAAAATAAAGAAGAATTGAGTAGCTGAAGGAGTGAAGAAAGACTTAATGAGTTAAAATATTTAAATGACCTTGTGTTTTAATAATTGTTTCTTGTTACTTTTTATGAAATTGAATTAAATAAAACATTTTGGAAATTAACTATTTTAATGTAACTATTAAAACCTATATCCAATAAAAATACAAAATAGAATTTTAATGTATTTAAATTAAGATATTTATTTTGTTGTTTATTTTTATTTTCATTTAAACTCCTTACTTTTGTTTCAAATAATTAATTATTCAATAGGAATATTTTATTTACAACTTTTAACATTAAATCAAAAGTTTAGTTTTTGTTTCAAAAAATAATTTTTAAATATAAAAATCGGTTTTAACTAAACTAATTACTTTTCTAACAAAAAATTACATTTTATTAAAGTAAATTCATATAAAGTAATTATTATTTATTCTTTTAATAAATCATTGTTTATAATAATTTAATGGCGTCTATTCGATAACCGATTTCCGGTCCTTTTAACCATTTTAAATACTATTTTGACAAATTTCCAGTTTACCAGTTATAGTTTTCTTTATCGAATTATCAATTTTAGAAATGGAGAATAAAGAAAACCAGTTTATGCAGACGAAAGATGTTTTAGAAAATGATAACAACAGTGCTTTGTTATATGAGCGATCAAGAATTAAAGCTTTGTCTGGTAAAAAAATTTATAACCAATTCCAAGTATTTATTCATCTTGATAATTTAGAACAAAGAGAGGCTGTCCAGAAAAAGACATTTACAAAATGGGTTAATTCACATTTAATGAAGAGTAAAGAACCGTATCATGTCGATGATTTATTTGTTGATTTACAAGATGGAAAAGCATTATTAAAGCTTCTTGAAATTTTATCCGGTGAAAAAATGGTAATCAAATTTGGTTTTATAATATTTTACTTTAAATAAAGGTTATATAATATCCATTTACCAAAGTGTTATAAATTATTGACATACCGGAAAATATTTATTTAATCTATTAACATGTTAAAATTTTAAATTAATTTTTATTACTTTTATTTAATCATTCTTTAGATAATAAACAGTTTAAATTACAAAATAGAGTAAACTTTCACAAATATTTCGATTATCTAATCCTGTTATTTAAATGTTGAAAAATAAATTTCAATGATTAAATGATAATTATAATTTTTTTAACTTGTTATTTTGAGTTCAAGACATTTAAAACATATTATAATAATCTAAATATTATATTATATTTAACTCTACGGACGGAATAGTGATTATAAATATATTATACTAACTCGGGTACTCTGCGTTGTTTCCGTTATATTGAGATTTGGAGGTTTAGAATTGAAGCAGATATTGTTTACAAATATGAGCATATTATTATCAATTGAAGTGTCAAACAATCAATATAGAAAATATGCATCAAAATGATTTAGTTTCGCAAACAAATTTCAAAATATGTTCATTAGCACTTATTAGAATATCGTCATAAACATCGAGAAACACCATTTCCAAATTCAATATGCTATAAGCAGAAACATGTAAACATTGCTCGATGCAAACACATACTTATTAGATAGATGAAGTATGAATAAAGATACACTTGGTTCAATCCACGTCCATCAAAATGAAAAATAAGGTCAAAAATTTCAGTTAATTGCACATCGGGGTAACATACAATACAGGGTTTACCACCCTGTTTTGACATTATCCTACCCCAATTTGACATTGCCCCACCCTAATTTGACATTATCCCGTCGTAATTTGACATTGCCCCACCCTAATTTGACATTGTCCCATCGTAATTTGACATCATCCCACACCAATTTGACATCGTCCCACCACAATTTGACATTGTCCCATCGTAATTTGACATTGTCTCACCCTAATTTGACATTGCCATACCCTAATTTGACATTGTCCAATCGTAATTTGACATTGTCTCATCGTAATTTGACATCCCACACCAATTTGACATCGTCCCATCGTAATTTGACATCCCACACCAATTTGACATCGTCCCACCCCAATTTGACATTGTCCCATCGTAATTTGACATCCCACACCAATTTGACATCGTCCCACCCCAATTTGACATTGTCCCATCGTAATTTGACATCCCACACCAATTTGACATCGTCCCACCCCAATTTGACATTGTCCCATCGTAATTTGACATTGTCTCACCCTAATTTGACATTGCCATACCCTAATTTGACATTGTCAAATCGTAATTTGACATCGTCCCACCCCAATTTGACATTGTCCCATCGTAATTTGACATTGTCCCACCCCAATTTGACATTGTCCAATCGTAATTTGACATTGTCCCACCCTAATTTGACAGTTCCCCTCGTAATTTGACATTGTCCCACCCCAATTTGACATTGTCAAATCGTAATTTGACATTGTCCCATCCCAATTTGATACGGCACATTTAGTACCCAAAATACAATATATTTTTGTAAGATAAGTTATTGATAGGATGTTATTTTACAAAGCAATCATTAACAAACATAGTTATCTTTTAAAATATTTCAAACAATTCTATTAATTTTATTTATAAAAACTTAGATATTCGGCAAAAAAATACAAAGTAAATATTTGAGTATAAATAAAATTTGATATTATTTCAGTTTTAGTGGTATGACATTTTATTGATATAAACTAATAAAACATTAGATAAGTTTGATTTTTTTAACCGAATATCCTGTACAGATTTATTCTAACATAGATAAATTTTAAGGTTCAAGATATAATACAATAGCACCAGGAAGTATATTTATAATATGTTCATGTGCCTATGTTAAACGCTTTTAAAAAATGACAGTTTTTTACTGATCGTAAAAATGAAAAATTAATAATGAACCAATTACTAAATCTTTTAAAAAATATTAAGAAATAATTATAAAATTATAAAATTACAAAATGTAAAATAAAAAATAAGTCATGATATTTATTTCTTCAATCCGTGATGACATGCGACATTTTTTACTTTATACGATTAGCATGGATCTATAACAGTTATTTTTGATTTTATTTTTAGACGAAAATGATTTCTTTATGAACAAAATGTAACACGAGTAACTATTAAAAGTCAATCATAGATCATTAAATTTGGTTAAATGACAATCAAATACGTAATTTTTATGTTCTTACAAGACATTATTAGCTAGAAAATTATATTAAACCTACGTTTTATGTTTAAAATGCAAACTATCCATAACACGCGAATGGTTGACATTTTCTTGTGTTATCATAGTTTTTTTCATTTTCTAAAATCGTTTGTTTTAATTTGTCAAATTGGGTGGGACAATGTCAAAATAGGATGGGAAACCCTGTATAAGTGACCCAATTTGGATATGACGTAACAAATCAGTGGTACCGGGCAAGAAATTGTTTTAAAAGTAACCACAGCACAACCAGCATCAAAATGAAACCGCACAACACTAGATTTCACAAATTACCATCAAAAATGACAAATATAATGGAAAAAGTTATATTTTTTCTAGGATTTTCTATTTTTCAATGCCAATAATATTTTTACATAAATTAGAGTTTTTCATTTATTATGAATTTCAGGTCATTTATGCTTATTTTTATTTAAATATTGATTTTTAAGTTTCTTCAATAATTTCGAATCAATTTTTTATGTGATTCCAATAATTTTCACCCTGTCTCGTGACTTTTATCAAACTTTTTTTTATCGAATTCTGAATACCTAAAACTATTGTTGGGTCACTATTTAGGGGACGTCCGTTTATTAAGTCACCAATTTTAAAGCAATTTTTAAACCCACCTGTCAAACTTCCAGCGACACCCTTAGCTTAACATAATTATGTCAAACAATTTTACCTCTTCCCCACTTACAAACTACTAACATTTTATAGGACTGGCTCGCATGTTTAAAATAGAAAATATAGAGATTAAAAGGACAATATTTTTCATTTGGAAGAATTTTGAATACCTTTAAGGATATAGTTAGCATGTTATAAACTTTCAAAGACTAGTTGAAGAAAAACGATGGAAATCTGCAAGCCGATCTGAGATTGATCGGGTGGAATGAATCTATCGGCGATAATCTCTAAATACGAGCTCCTAATCAGTGGGCATCAATTTATATCGTGAGATTTAACAATTTGTAAAAATTATTGACTTAACTTTGTGTTTGGACCAATCTTAATCTTTAACTAGTAAATTTTCTGCCTTAAGAGCAGACACTTCTTGGTCGGCCAGCTTTTTTCGGATCTACGATTTACTGTATATCCGGATTCTTTGCACAAATTTAAGATAAAGTTTCTTTCCTATTTTATAATTAATAATATTTACTTACCTAAAAACTCAGGTGAAAACCAAAAGAAGTTCTTATAATAGTATTAATATAAGTTTAGAACCTGAAAAAATTTATTCAATTTCTATTGATATTTTTATTTTTTGAATATGGCTTCCTTTAATGTCAACTGGGTTTCCTATTTATTTCTTTTTTTATTTCATTAAATTTATTGTAGAAAGTAAAATTTTTGACGTAAATTTATTTTTAACTCACCCCCTCCCTCGTGTCAACATTTGTTTAAGCTTCTTCAAACCCCCTCGCCTATTTTGTTGACGTAATTTATGGATGTCCCCTTAGCAATTCGGCCAACAATGAATAAGTTTATTGATTTCTAATACAAATTCACAAACTGTTACCAGATTTGCACTTTTCTCTTTAACCCAATAGTTAATCGTCCAGTATTATCATAGCACTCAATTTTATCATTAAAAATCAATTTATTAATGACAATTTGATTGACCATGTTACATAATAATCTCTTTCAATCCCACCAAAGTGCTAATTTTTTGTTTTTCAAATTTATTTGAAAATTCAATGATTTATATTCCCTGCTCATCAGTTTAAAACAATAAAACCTCCTACTTAAGTGTTTATGAGCTCTGATTTCTAGGTTAAAAATATTTTTTATGACAATATAGAAATTAATTTTATCTTGAAATCCTACTTGAATTTCTTACTTTGTAAAATGAGTGATCTTTTATTTGATTTCAATTAGTTAAATTAATAAAATTTGAAACGAAAGTTATTTGTTAGAAAATTTGAATCAAGGAAAAATAATGGCCCATAATAATAAAATTAAAAAACTCAATTTATTTTTAATAAATCACTAATCTTGTTATAAGATTCATTCTTAAAAGTTCATTATAAAAGATCATTATAACTTTTCCACATAAACCACATCGATCAAAACTTTCAATTGTTGGTAACAAAACAAATTTGGTTCGGTTTTCTACAATTTTAACAAACCCGAGTCCAAGGGTTGTAGATGTATCTACAATTACTAGAGCCCAAAATTTTTTTCTTGGCCTCAACCTCGGTGACTTTTCACCTTGTGATTAAACATCACCTCATCAATTTGGACTATTTTTCCCTGCCCACCCAATCTGATTGGAAATAAATTGAAATATTACTGTATTCTAGAAATTAATAAATTTCGTATTTTTCTTAATGTTGGTTTAGATATACGTATAAACCAATTCAATTTCAAATTTCATATTGTTAAAACTTAATTATTATAATTAATCAAAACGAAAAAATTGGCCGTAGGGCCATTTTTTTCTCTTGATCTGAAAATTTAAATAGAAAATACACAAAACTCAATTCGGCCATAAATTCGTTGATTTGGAAGGATTTACCAAATATTATTCCTATTATCCAAATAAAATTATCGGTAATCTAGTTTACAATTAAAAAATATTATTAAAACGTATTTCAAACATAAATTTACTTGAAAATTTTTCTTTTTTGAAGTGAAAGGTTGATGGTTGGTTAGGAGCGTCTATTAAAGAATTTATTAATTTTAGAGTTATTTTTAGATTTATTATATATCTCAATAAAATAATTGTATCCTTTATTTATTTACTAGACCTTTCTTTACGTGAATACATCATTTCTTCCTTCATCATACTGTTATTAATCGCTGTGATGGCAGCAAATAACATTTTCTTATAGACTTGATTTTGCATTTAAATGTCACTGATTCAAAATTCGAATATTTTTAATCATAATAATGTAAACACTGAAAATTGATACGTTCTTTATACTTGATAGCATTTGCACAATATTTTTTGAATTTTTTATTTTCTCCGATATCTACACTACGCCTAAAAATATAGCATTTTTCTCTTTTAAAGCAAAGCAAGGAAAGAATTGGTGAGTTCTTAATGGCAAAAATTTAGAAATTATCAATTATACTTTTCATTAAATTTGCTACATAGCAACATAATATTTAAAGAGTTAGGTGACCAAACGCATCACTTTTGGAAGTAAAGTGCTTCTTTTTGATTGTCTGTACTACTTTTTTTAAAGATGAAGCGATTCCTAAAAAAATTGAAATTAGTGGTTGAATGTCAGAGATGCTTATGGGATACTAATGCAACAGTTGAAAAGTATTTTCGGTTATTAATGATTTCTGGAGTACAAATCGATGTTAAACAGCCGTGCAGTTTGTGTTAGTGAATTTCCAGTATACATGTAAAGACGTTTGAACGATTTAAACATAAAATTATTATTGTAATAACCCGCCTTTTTCTAATCTTTGCTCAGCTTCGGGGTTGGAAAAATTTAGCCATCTTATTTGAAAAGCACTTCTCATTTATTTCGTAAATATTATTTGTTTAGCCTCCGATAACCAAAGGAAAGCTTCGAATACATTGCATAGAAAACGTTACGAAATCAATTAATTTTCTAAATGATCAACACGTTTGTTTTGAAAATCTCGGTGCACACGATATAGTCGATGGAAATCCTACTTTAATTCTTGGATTAATATGGACAATCATCTTAAGATTCCAGATTCAAGATGCAGCAATTGATGAAAAAGATGGCAAGAGAACATCGAAAGAATCTTTGTTACTTTGGTGTCAAATGAAAACCGCTGGTTATAACAATGTTAATATCCGCAATTTCACAAGTAGTTGGAAAGATGGATTGGCTTTCAATGCATTGCTTCACAAGCATCGTCCAGAAGTTGTTGATTACGTAACTTTGACAAAAGCGAATCCAGTTGAAAACCTTAATTTCGCTTTCGAAACCGCAGAACGAGAGTTTGGAGTACCTCAACTCCTGGATGCCAGAGACATCATAGTCGACCAACCCGAAGAGAAATCCATTATGACATATGTCGGCAGTTTGTGCTTGGCTTTAAATAAAGTAAAGAGAAATGAAAAGCAATGCAAGAGACTGGGAAACGTAATAAATGAAGCTATTAGTGCAGAAAAATTAATCAATAATTACGAAGAACTTTCTGAAGAGCTTCTTGAATGGATTAAGTTGAAAATCGACTGGATGGAAAACGAAAAGTTAAATGAATCCCTTCCGGGGGTAAGAGAACAATTAGGAGACTTTTCTAACTATCGTTTGACTGAAAAGCCACCGAAATTTCAAGATCGTGGCTTATTGGAAATGAATTTTTTTGAGATCCAAAGCAAACTACGAGCAGACAATCGAAAATTATATGTTCCACCGGAAGGGAAATTAATATCAGCGATAAATCGAGCCTGGGACAATTTAGAGAAATCCGAGCATCGGATGGAATTACGATTATACGAGGAATTGATTCGACAACAAAAACTAGAACAGTTAGGCAACCACTTCAATCGCAAAGCTCAAATGAGAAAAGACTGGCTAATCGAAAATGACATTCTCGTCCACCAGAAAATTTTCGGTGACGATTTAGTTACGATTGTTGCAGCAATAAAGAAGCACGAAGCTCTCGAAGGGGACATTTTTGCTCACGAAGAACGAATAAATGCTCTCGGTTACATTGCCGATGATTTGAAATCGGAAAATTACTACAAAATCACCGAAGTCGAAGATTGTTATTTCATGATTGTTGAAATGTGGAAAAAATTGTTGGATGATTTACAAACGAGGCGCGATAAGCTAGATCGCTGTCGAGATATACAAATGATTTTGCAAGAAACCGATTACCTAATGGATTGGATGAGGGAAATCACCATCAGATTGCAATCAAGAGATTTCGGAAAACATTTATTAGGTGTGGAAAATCTTTTGGAAAAGCACAAAATTCTTCTTAGTGATATCAGAAATTTGGAGGGTCGAATCGATGACACGAGTAGAAAGCTTCAAACCGCAGATTTTGATCGGGCTGCGATTGATCAGGATTATGTCGACATGAAGGAGAAGCAATTGGTAAATAATTATCAGGAATTGATTCTTCTTTCCGAACAACGAGAAGATGAATTGAACTGTTACAAAGTTATGTGGGAGTATATCGAGGATATCAATAATGACAAAGAGTGGATAAAGGAAATCATACAATTATTCCAAAGTCCCGATTCCGGGCATGATCTGAGATCCGTTGAGCGTTTGATTAGGAAATTCGAACAGATTTTATCAGACGTAACTGTAAGAAAAGATTTAATTGTGGATAAACTGGATTCTATAGTGCATAAAACCAGCAATGATCCCAGTCCACAGAGACAGGAAATAATACACAGGGAAATCGATGAAATAAATGAACTCCTTGACAATTTGGATCAAGCTATGAGAAATCGTCGCAATCAGTTGAATCAATCTCATGATTTCCACCAGTTATTGGCAGATATTGAAGATGCAGATGCTATGATTTTGGAAGAAAGACGGCTGTTTGAAAATTCAGACGTTGGAGATAAATTATCACTGACGGAATACTATTTGAAACAACACGAAGAACAAATGTTGCAAGTTGAGGAATTGGAGAAATTAATAACTGAACTGTTTGGACGAAAAAATGATCTAGAATTGGATTCTCAACAACAAAACGATGCCGATGAAGCCTGTGAAAGAATGAAAAACGATTTCGAAGATTTAGTCGATTTGGCCAACACTCGAAAGCACTTACTTTTGAATAACAAAGACAAATTCCATTTATTTAGCAATTTTGAAACGATCGAAACATGGATCATAGCTAAAGAAAAACTCCTTGTGACTCTTGTTCCGTCGGAAGAACTGGATGAATTAAATGTCATAAAGCATCGATTTGATTGTTTTGAAGATGACATGAAAATCCATTCGGGAAAAGTCAGTGAAGCCAATCAAATTTCCCGGGATTTAATCAATGAACAACATCCGGAACTGGAAATTATTTCCGAGAAACAGAATATTCTCAATCTGGACTGGAATCAACTGGCGGATTTAGCTGAGCAAAAGAAAAAAGAACTCCAATTGGCTGTGGATTATAATCAATTTATACTGGAGTCTCAGGAAACCCAGTCCTGGATACAAGATAAAATGAAACTCCTCGAATGGACGGATGATTTGAAAGACGATCTTGAGGGAATTATGCAATTGCAAAGGAGGTTGGGATCTCTTCAAAGAGACGTTCAAGCAATTGAAGCGAAAGTTAAATATCTAAATAAAGAGGCGGATAAGCTGAAAGTAGCGAAACCAGCGGACGAGGCTACTATTGACAGTGAAATTACAGCTGTTAATGAGTTGTGGGAGGAATTGAAAATTATGCTGCAAGATCGAGATGCTCGACTCAATAGTTCAAATGAATTACAGAAATTCTTTAAAGATTTGGATTCGTTTGATGTTTGGCTGAAAAAAGTTCAAATTCAGGTAGCTACTCAAGATATTCCAAAAGATTTACAGGTACATTTTGTATTTTTATTTATTAGTTTTATTTTATAATTTTATGCATTTTTATTATATTTTTATTTTTTGTATATTTAATTTTCTAATAATATTTTTATATCAAGTTTTGTATTAATTCTTATTTTTTTTATATTTTTATATTATATATTTTAATTATTTATAAATTTATAAATTTTTATATTATTTCAATGTTTATATTAATCTTAAATTTTTTTTATTTTTAATGTTTTATATATTTTAATTTTTTGTATTATTTTGACTGTTTATATATTTATAATTTCACGTATTTTTTATATTTTATTTACATTTTTGTAGTATCTTACATTTATTATTACATTAGTGTATTATTTTAAAATTGCAAATTTTTATTTATATTATTTGAATCACCCAGTACACTTTGGTTACGCCCTTGAAAATATTAAGCCTGCTACTTAATTATTTTTCTACTGATCTATAACTATTTTCTAACTGTTTTGCTGCATTCAAATTACAAACATGTGAAAATAAATGATTTACATTCGTAACAATTCTTTCCGTTCATTGACCTCAGTAATTTTTAAAATATAATGAATAAATAATTAAAATTTCTCAGCATGTTATACGTGCAAATTTTGATATTTGTTATCTAATTTGGTAAGTATAGCTAAAATGTATTATTTTATCATTTAAGTTGTCTGCACATCTCGCTAGTATAGATTTATCAATCATTTAGTATTAAAAGAGTATAAAAATTGTATCTATTGATAATGCTACAAGCACAAATTTGTTGATTTGTCTTTATCAAAACACCATTGATGAAAAAACTACATAATTTTCTGTATAATTTCTCTGCTATTTGTGTAGTCAATTTGCATTGTAATTATTAGCAGAAAAATAGGAGAATTCATAGATCTGCTAAATAAATACAAATCGGTCTGAATAGATCAAAAATCGTCTTAATAACTTTAATTCATTTCCTACTTTTTGTTCAACATTTTAGTTTTTATAATTAAAACAGAAGCTACTTGGATACAAAGATTAAAGGGGAAAGGCTTCATAATAAAAGAAAATTTAGTTCAACTAATTAATTGACTTATTTAAATAAAGTTATTGTCAGTAAAATCCTTTATTTTTTGTTGTTTATGATTTCATTTACCTAATTCGATTTTCACTAAAATAACATTTGATAAATCACGACCTTCCCAAGTGCTTGAATTAGATATTCAAAGATCTCAGTCAGAAATGAGAATATTTACAAAATTGACCTTTGACTTGATAGATGATTATTACCGATTTCCCCGATACCAAATTTTGTTCCTGAACTTTTTTCATTTTAATTTTTGCACTATCGATCGATTTTTTTCTTCATATTTAACATGAATTTTCTGCGAATGGGAAAAATTTTAAAAAAGAAATGAAAATCACGGAAATAAAGTTTGTGGTTATCCTGGAAAATATTTTGATTGATTGACGATTTGACGAAAAAACACTTATATTTGACCAATAATATAAACCAAAATTAAAATTTTGTTTTTACATGTTTGTTTCAATTCATTGAAATATTTAACGCATTTCAAAATGAATTCGAGTGTAATTGTTACCACAGGAAGCTGAAAGGTACTGCACCAATCACCTGGAAGTGAAGGAAGAAATATTGTGCTGGGAGCCAGAATATGTAAGGTTATTGCAATTCGGACGTCAGGTTTCTCACTCGAAAGACGATCCACAATATTTATTATTCAACGAGCGCCTTAACGTGCTAGAAAATGAATGGAATGCCCTAGAAAAGATGTGGAAAGACAAAGATGTTTCATTGCACGAATCCAAAGACGCTCAAACGTTTATTCGAGATTCTCTTCAAATCGATGGCATTCTCACTCAGCAAGAAAGTTTCCTATCAAAATCTGAGTTGCCAGTTAGTAGTCCTTGAAATTAATGAATTAAATTAAACTCTCCATTTCTCCCAAAAGAACAACTATGAAGCTACTAAAGCCACGGAAAGGGAATTTGAAGCGTTTAAAAATTCTGTCGCTAGCAATAAACCGAAAATCGACGCTGTCGTGAATTTCGGCGAATCTCTACTCGCATCAAATGCTCTTTCGGATAAAATCCGAAACAAATGCGAGCAAATACATTCCAGGTAAAAATTTATCGTTTTTATAATATGGCATCGGTTGAAAGGGTCTGAAAATTTCTAGATGCGATGCAATTCAAGATAAAATCGACAGAAGAAATAGCGCATTGCAAGACCATTTATTGTTGCTGGAGTTTTCGGACGACGTGCTGGCTGTAAGTGCTTTTTCATGTGCATTATATATTATATTCATTTACTAATAACATATATTGAACTCATTTATGCCGGTATGTTTTTTGTCTGATAAATCTATATTTTCACACATTTATTCAATATATTAAAATCTCAACTGCAAGTTCTAAATATGCGCTGTAGTCTTTGTATGTGCATACGCGTGTTTTGATTGGAGTTTGGCTTACTGTACAATCAGCGAGCACAAAGCATATTGACCGGTGTGCCTTGGAATTAGCGACAGTGTGAGGCTGTATCTGCATTGGAATCCGAGCAAAATCGTGTGCGTAATCCAACCAGCTAACAACTAACAACCAGCTTAACAATTGATATCAAGCCATATTGTTGATTTCTCAACTTGTCAATAATACGTCCATAATACGTTTTTATTTTTATCTGATAAGCTTTCGATTTATTCTCGCTGAAATTTGAATTCGCAATTTGCAATTCGTTGTTTTTTGTTTTTTGTTTAAATATATCAAATAATTACAAATATTTCATTAATCAAATACAAAAATTGAAATTTCCACTATTCGATTTGTTTTAAAATTCATTTTCACTATTAATTTAGATAATCGATTATTATTTTGTTTATTATTTACAGTGAGGATTCGGCACAGCGTTTTTGATTTGAAACAGATACTGAAAAATCGATTGAAAGGGTTGTGCCGATAAAATATTGATTTTAAACGACTTTTAGACGAAGTCACTCTAATATGAAATAATGTTTAATTTATTTTCATTCTGACAAAAGATCAAAAATTAATTCTAAGACTGAATTATTTTTTGATCTTTCGTAAGAAGGAAAATAAATGAAATATAATAAAAAACGGATCAAAAGTGAAAAAAATTAAATATTTCATTATATTATTTAAATTTTAAATGCTTATTGACATTAGTTTGTTAAAATGGTGCATTTTGTACGTTTCACTGCGAAGATATTAATAAAACGTGGGGTTATAACCGAGTGTTATAACCTAGATACAGTGAAATTTGCACCTTAGCAAGTTGTAAAATGCCAGAAAAAAATTGTCAGATAAATGATTTACAATAATTTTTTATAACCCACTGAATAGTAATAATAATAATAATAATAATAAATTATCAATACAAATTGTATTTGATGGTGATTTTGCCAGTGATTGGTAAAAACTTGAAATTGAGTGAATATTGTTATATTTACGAATTGCTAAAACACGAGTTTTACGGTTTTTACACATTTCCGCTTTGCTGCCAAATTTTGTATGTTTTGTAGTTATATTCAAATGGACTTGGCTCAAATTTAAAATAAACATAATTATACATGCTAATTCGGATTAGTGTTCATATCACATATATTAGAAATATAAAACTAACAGTAAGTTTGTCTTCAGTTGAAATAATTATAAAAAATCAAATTTTTCACGTGGGAATTATCATTGATCAAAAAAAGGTTTGTATAAGTAGTAAAAATGCTCACAAGTACGGTGAAAAGTTTATCTGTATTTTTCCAAATAAGGCTCATGAAGCATTGATTGAGAACCATTATTTAGTCTGAAATAAAAGTAAAAGAAATTGAACATGAAAGTAATCGAAAAGATTAAGAAAAGAAAAAGACATATCAAGTCCTATGTATTTGTCCATACAATCCACGTGTAATTAAAATACCTGAGACTGTGAGAATTTGTATAAATGATTAGAAAGCTTGATGATATGATTGCTGGGGTTTCTGAAAAGCAACTAATAAATGTTTTTAAACAATTACAAAATGACATTCTTTCTAATATTAGTAATTTTGGTGGACATGTTGAAAGATCAATAAAACATTAAAGCGTTTCTTTTGTTTTTTACATGTTCCTTCTATTACAAATGCTTACCTAACTATAGATATTTTAATTGCACGCGAACTTTTTGATACACGCAAATATATATATATATATATAAAAATTCCGATTTCTTTCACAGGGTTTTTTTTATTACTATATTTTTTGTTCATTTTTGTTATTAATATAAGATTTGTTATTTGAATAAATCTTTCGATCATGAATCCATGACTCTAAATTCTTTTTGTTACGTTATTCTTCATACGATTTTTAATAAACAGATTTCTATTGTTCCTCCCTTTTATACGTGTTTCTTGATAGAATGTGCCTAAGATGTTGCTACTGTAGCATATGATCTGCGACAATTTCAACAAAAGTAAATTAATCAAACCTTATTTATATAACATTTATCCAGCAAAGACAGACTTGGTTTTCGATAAATATTTCCTAGCTTACATGCTCCAACTGGAACTTGTAAATGTGTATTCTTTGAAAATTATTCTAGCCTTTAAACGATGCATGCTTCTAAATTTGAATTGACGCAATTTTGTGTATAGTATTACGTAGAGCGTATTAAATATTCATTCAGAAATATTAGAAGCACACGCTACAACATCTTATAACTTTGTTGTTGATTTCGTTTTATCTTGATTTTCGCAAATTCAATCAAAGTTAATCTATAGGAAATTAGTTGGAATAACTTCCATATGGATTCTTATACACTTGTAAAGTATAAATTATTGATTATATATTGTTTTATATGAAGAACTGTTTGTCAGATAAATATAGAGGTCGGCTAAAACGAGAGTGCACCATTAGTAATGTGTCCTAATGATTGTGTAATGATTGTTATAATTTATTAGCAATAAATTGGTGTGAGATAATTCATGGCTATTAAACAATAATTGCTTGAATATGAAGTCAGTAATAGTCCATATGTATATTGAAAATTTCACAAACTCCAATTTGTATACACTGTTCAAATGCATCAATGGAGTGGACTATGAAACGCTTGATTTCACTGATTTATGTACATTTTCGATTTGCACTTCTTTGTCAAAACTCTAAATATTTAGTTATGTTTTATATTTGGCTTTTATAGATTTTCTTCTGTGTACATGATGTATTAATGAATCTTTATAACTTATATTTATGTTTAATAAAACTTTTGATACATTTACTGATAACTTTGCAGCTTGAAGAATGGATGTCGGAAAAAATGATCATTGCTTCCGACACCAGTTACAGAGATACGAAAGACATATCAACTCGTTATAATCGCTTTAAAGATTTTGAAAGAGAATTGGAAGCAAATCGAGAAAGTGTTGATGAAGTAATAGAGGTGAGTCACAGACTATTTTTTAATAAAAATAATATTTAATAAATAATTATATATATTAATAATTTATATTAATAATAATAAAATAATAATTATAAAAACATAATACAAATTAATAAATAATTATAGTGATTAAAGTAGTATTAATAATAATAAATAAAATTAAAAATAAAATATAATAATAAAATGATAATTATAAATAAAATAATACAAATCAATAAATAATAAGTAATTAGATTATTAATAATAAATTAAATTAAAAGTAATAATAATCATTTCACCTAACAACTTATTGTTATAAAAAAAATTTGATTTGAATAAAAAATAAAAGCATAAAATTGAAACGAATTCAGAATATGTAAGTATAATTTATTTTAACAATTACAATGTAAATAAAAATATTGATATAGTAACAATAGAAGTAAATAAATGATTTTGACAAATATTATAAAATTATACATTTTAAATAAACAAATTTGGAATGCTGTCAAGTACGTGGAAATTAGTTCTAATTACTCTGTAATTGTACGAAACATTTGATATTTATTTTTTCATTATAAATAGAAATGATAATTTCTGTAAAAATCATAACTAAGCACTTCATTATTTTTACAATTATTTTTCCAAAATTTATTAATATTTTATAGGAACTTGTGATTTTGTTTGTTTTAACCTTCCTAGTCTCTCCGGGTTATTTTAACCCTAAAATTATATAATTTTCGCAACAACATTTATTATTTTTGTGCTATTGATATTTCCTTCATTGAATTTTATAATTATTAAGCAGTTTGTGATAGTATTTTTTCGATTCCTTGTGATTAAAGGAAAATGTAAATTTTGCACATTACCATCAGGTCAATTTAAACCTAGATAAAAAATTAAATAGCTTGCTGATAAAACCTATATAGATTGCCACTGAATTTAAAATATTTCGATTTTTCGCAATTAGGTTTTATTTATGTTTTGTTGGTACAGTGATTATTGGCACATTCGATAAAATAAACGACATATCTTTACTGCTCTTCCTAAGCTCCTCAATGCCTGCATTAGAACCAACATAACTTTAGTTTCATAGTTACCAAAGAAAAGTAAAAATATATTGCCACTAAGTACATTAAATACAAAAGTCAAGGTAAACGCAGATGTAATAAAAAAACTGAAGAATGTAGCAGATTATAATGAGCTAAACGGCGCAATTATTACGGTTTAATAAATCATCGTAGTATACAGTTGTAGGAGAATGAGCAAAAGGTGGCCACTCATTATTTCTTACAATATGATATACATAACATGTTATTATGCATTTGTATTACTTTGCAAAATATTACCTGATTGTAAACATATTTGAGCAACCCCTTGAAAACAATTTTTGTTTTGTCACGCACAACTGCTGTACTAGATATGGTTAAAAACTTAAAAAGAGGTGCAAAATCAGCACAAAAGATTGAATTTGATGATCCACGGATTAAAATGAAAAGAATCCGACATGTCCTTCACGTAAATATTAAAGTTTTACAATAAATGTGACATGATATACACAGCTCACACTGTAATCTATATTCACAGATATAATGCCTGTAAACATTTCAATTTTTTAACTTTCTAAAAATGAGTTTGAAATTTAATTTGATTTTGTTTAACTATTATTATAATTTCTTACAATTAGTATTATTAAAAACTTTACATATTTGGGACAAACCACAATACAAATATGACCCAATGAATTTTTCTATACGTCGAACATATTCCCACCATAAGGTTTTAAATTTTTTTCTAGGAACCAATGAAGGTTAAGCATTTTTTATCTCACCAAAATAACATCATTATTTTTCTTTCCTTCAATAAGTTTGGTAATAGAGTGAAAAACTGATAAAAGGAAATATAAACGACTAAAAAATTAACATTTTTTAGAAATTGTTAATATATTTATATATGAACCCAGAAAAATGTTTTTTATCAATCCTAACAAAAAATAGTAATAAATAATGATTAGCAATACATCTCATAAAACATTGGAACTTTATTAATAATAAAATAATCAAAAATGAACGATTAAAATTATAAAATAAATAATTAAATAAACATAGTAATGATTTAATTACAAAAAAGCGCCATTCAAACACAGGTTTTACGATATATTTCAACATATTCACACCATATGAATTTTTATCTATATATTCAAATACATTTTTAAAATTCATTTTAACTAACTTATAAAATTATATTTTATTTGTTAAATAAATTACATATTATAAAAGTTAAAATTTAAAATTAAAAATAAAATTTAAAAAAATAAACATTTTAGTCGTTCTTTTTTGCACATTGATATTTGGATCAATGACTACCAATCATTTCAGTACTCGGGTTCTCGAACGTTGTCGAGTGAAAGGAAATACCAATATTAGTGAATACAATAGAGCTATAGAGTACCATTAGCATATCTGATTTCAATTTTTTTAATAATTATCGGAACGTGTTATATATGAAGCGTTGTTAATAATACAGGGTTTACACGAAATATAAAATTTATTTCCAATAAATATAAAACTTATTTCCAGTTAATAGAAAACTTATTTCCAATATATATTTTTCAACTTTTCCAACTTATTTTCAACATATAAAACTTATTTCCAATTAATATAAAAAAAATTTAAAAAAATAAATAAATAAATTTATAATTATGTATATTTTTAAACCTAAATTTAATATAACGGTGTTTAACTCCTTACCGCACATGCCCGAGCCTAACTCTGGTAAGTGTTACTGGCAAATTTGTGAATTCCCGAGAGAGACTCGGGTATACGAAATATAAAGTTTTCTTTAAGATTCACTAACGATTATATCTCGGGCAGTGTAACACAAGTCTATATTTTAATTATCAATAATAAAAAGATTTATTTTTGCTGTTGTATAAAAAAAACGTGCGTTAAGGGGTTAAATAAATTCTTGTCTTGCAATGCCTCTTTCTATCCATCTTCGCATATTTCTGAACCATCCATTCATATCAGCTGTATCGTTATTTAAAATATTTTCAATTAAGTTTTTTATTTCAACATTATTTCTTGGCTTTGGATTAGAAGAATTATATCTGGCTTTTAAATAACTAAAATATTTCTCGATTGGGTTAAGCTGTGGAGAATATGGTGATAGATATTTCACATTGATGTTCAAATTGTAAAAGAGTTCTGTTACATCTGTTCGATGATGAAAAGCGCAAATATCCATTACTATTATCTCATTAAGATTGTTTTTGAAATGCGTTTTTAATCCTCTATTTATATATTCAATAAAAATATCACCATTATATGAGCCTTCTTGAATATCATATGATAGAACGCCACGTTTTGTGATTGCAACCATCAAAGATATGTTTCTTCCTCTGTTTGCTTGAACACGACAAAATGGTTTTGAGTTTTTATATGAGTGACCATAATTTTGTCTTTGATGTAAATTAAACCCGGTGTCATCTAAAAAAAAATCAAATTTTCGTCTTCAACATTGTTAATGTAACACGGCAATAATTCTGCCTTAGATCGATGTTACGATCAGTATTTCATTCATTTGGAACCAATGACAATCTTTTTCTGGAAATTTCCATATTCTTTAGATATTTAAAAATGGTTCTCTTAGAAACAATTATTGATTTTGCATTTAACGTGATTTACATAGTTTCTAATGTATAGTCAGCTGATTCCTTGATTATATTCCTCAATTCAGCTTTTAGTTCACTATTTAAATTGGCTGGTCTTTTTTTGTTGTCGAAAGTATTTCTTCATCAGATACTCCTCGATGAATTCTCTCTATTAAATTCCTAGTACAAGAAATTAAAATATCGGCTTCATTAGCTATATCTTTAGTTTTCATTTCTTTCGATATACCTTTATGAATAAGCCTTAATTTTTTTTGGGACAGTTGCTCTTTTTTTCCTGTTATTTTCGTTCTCCATGCTAAAATGGAATTAGATAAATAAAAATTGTAAAATTATAAATTTCCGGTTTATTAATAAAATTTGAAATTTATTTTATATTTATTTTATTATTAAAATGTATTTTTATAATTATTGGAAATAAGTTTTATATTTATTGGAAATAAGTTTTATATTTCGTGTAAACCCTGTAAATCGTAAAACATGTTTCCTTGAATCGCGTTTTCTTGTGATAAAAGTAATATACTTTTATGCATTTTTAGAATGGTAAATTTTAATTTCGTTTCATTTGATTATTTCTCATAATAAATTTTATGATATATTGTAAATTGAAAAATCATTCCTCAAATTAATTCGAGTACTTGAATATGTTAGAATGGCTTTATAATGTAAAAATGCTGCATATTCATAGATCTAGATAATCAAATCTCAACCGGTCTTGCCGCTTCACATTGAATTACTTAATCGTTTTCATTATATAGTTGACTCTGTTTATTTTTAAAATGTTCGGTTCATAATATTATGACAATAGTAATAATTTTGTGTAATTTGTCCGAATGTCTAATGGTACTCGGTTTTTTATATTGCATCACAAGGTCGGTAATACAACTTTTGAATAGTTCCCGATTAGAAAATATTCAATAAATGAAATTTACGCGCTTTTGTCATTCAAAATCTTGAAAATAACTTAACAAATATTTTTTTATTATATTTGTTGTGCTTCTTTTCTAGTGCACTTGATTTACATTGATCCACCAAAATCTATGTATCGGTATCGTCCGTTGAATAATAAAGTCTTACGTACAAATGAATTATTATTTTTCATTTTTGCGTTTTTTATTACATTTATTTTTAATGTTATCTAACATAACAATTTGAAGACTTAATATAAAAACAACACTGGACAAAAATTAAAAGTATTTTAAATTCTTTATTATAATAACTAAATCATAATTTTTAAAAAATGGTAACCGACCACAGATTTTTTAAAATTATTTGTTTTTTTGTAATAATACTTTTGTGGCGAGACTTAATTTTTGATAGAATCACGTTTGTTTACATAAACCAATTTCTTATTGCACTATATTTGCTGGTAATGTATGACGTGTTGAAGGCAAAGGTAGTGATAGTATGTTTCAAAAATTGACGTATCATTCAATAGTTTCTCACAGGCGATAGTTTAGAAAATTCTCTCGCATCCCAGATTAAGAACTACTAGATTTATTTTAAAACACACTTTTCGTATTATCATATCCACACGTTACTCAATTTTTTTAACTTGAGGCCCAATTTCCATTAAATTTCTATTTCACTATATTATTGAAATTTTTTATAAGTTACATTGACTAACAATGAATTAATTTTTAAAAAAATAACATTAAAACACAATTTAACGAGATTTTTTTTGAATGCAGCCAACCTTCAAATAATGAGGTTTTAATACGATTTTAAAAATAACATTTTCTTTTATTTTAACAATGGTTGAATAATTTAGATTATAACTTGTGAAAATTAAATTTTTCCCAAAAATCATAAGCCCTGTATAACAATGTTTTGAACAAACAATAACCGAGTTATTCGAGAGTTGTCTGTTATTATTATTTCTAAATCATTTGCGATATAATTTCTGTGCAAAAACTTGTACTAGAAATGATCCAAAAAATGAATAAAATAAAAAAGGCTTTTCAAATATATTTAATCATTTCTCTCAAAGAAACCTTTAAAATTTTAAAACTGACTTCAAATATAGTATTTAAAACACGTGTATTATGAATCCGATATTATATTCCATTATTCAATATGGAAACCTTTCTCTTTTCTATGTTTGGGTATCATTTTGTAATGATTGAAAGACCATCACAAAATTGAAATTTACGCATTCATTTAAATCATGAAAAGTTTGGAAAATAATTTCCAGGTGTTCTCATTATCAAAGTCATTTTTAGAATAATAAAATTTTAAAATAATAGAAAACATTGTAATTTATGCGAACTACGCGATTTCAACTGCGTCAGACGTAATTTACATTAAACCAAAAATTTTAAGGTTAAACAATTGATGTGTTCACGCACTGATTAAAAATGATAAACAGTTTTCGAGTTAAATTCAATTGACAGTAATTAGTAAGTTCTTATTAAAATGAATTCCTAAGTCCCTCTGGGTTGGTAAAGTTGATATAACTTCAAGTATGATACAAATGAGAATTTGTGCTTTGGATATACTGGATACTTTTGGATATTTGGATAACAATTTAATATACAGTTTATTCCTTAAAATGTGTCAAAATTCAACAATAATGCGATTTTTCTTGACTCAGAACCACGTTGTTCATTGCATTGGTTTTCTAATCAGTAAGAGGAGAATGTTTAGGTTTAATGAAGTGTATTCCATACTATTTCATTTTGATGTAGTAATTCAAACAATTGTGATCAAAACATAAAATTTTTTAAAATATTTTTTAAAAATCCGACAAAACATTGACCAATTGGAATATAGGACAAAAGTGTCAATTGACGAGGCCTTGTATATCATGGCAATTTATTGTAAGATAAATTAGACATCAAGTGGGAATAGAGTGTTATGAAAATTATTCCCATTTTAATCATATATTAATAAACTGATCCGCCCTCACTTTTTCAGTTTAATTTAATTAAAAAATTCTAACAAATTACATATTTAATAATAATTTAGAGTACCTTACTCATTAAACAATCTAAATCTTTTATTGTAGAGGTCGAAAACCCGAGGCTCATTTTATTACCCTAAACAAAAAAATTTTTAAATTTTAATTTTTAATTAAAGGATCCTTGTTTAATTGATAAACCCTAACGGAATAAAATGAAAATTAACTTATAATTTTCAGAGGATACAGAAAACAGAAATTTTTTTTATTTTGTTTATTTAAACCTTGTATTTGAAACCGGATTGAGATATCTGATTCAAATTTGAATCACATGTAAATTTTATTCTATCAAAATTTATTCAAATACTGTAAAAACTTTATAAATTTAAAACAAATTTTATCTTTCAGCTTAAATGTATTCTCATCAAAATTATTTAAAATGATTTTAAATTTAACGAAACTGTGGCATCAAGTATATTGTATAAGTTTGCCTCTTTGGTTGGTTTGCTATATTAAAATAAAATAAATTTAAAATAAAGTATAGAATCTTTTGATTATATTTACAAAATGGCTCTTTACACCATAAAGGTTACCGACCCCTGCTTTAGTGAAACATTTTGTCACAAGAGAAAACGAATTGGAATTTATGCCATTTAAAAGAATAGTGAAAACTTACTATCATAGTAGTTTGCAAATATTTATTAAAGGTTGTTATAACCAAGTAGTTAGCTATTTCTGGTGGTCGTCTATATCTATTATTTATCGTTATAATCGTGACAGAACGCGTTTATTTATCATCGACAATTTTATGTTTTTCACAACACAATGCTTATATTCACATAGTTTTCATTTGATTTCTATGAGCAAATGTCTATAACTATAAAATCGATCGGCTGGTTTGAAATAATTTTATTAGATCTGGCCTGACTCTGGTTTATGACCATAAAATTTCAAGTATTGTGATCAAAGCTTGTCAGGCCACCATAAAAAAAATAATAGTTAAAATAATGTTTTAAAAAAGCGAATGAGTAAATTCACTATAATAATAATAATAATAATAATAATAATAATTAATAATAATTAATAATATTAATAAATTATCAAACGGTGATGCAGCATAAATTAAGATATCAGATAAGTAAATAAAGAGCCAATCCAACATATATATTATACTATAATATATTTCAACAGACTGTCATCGTCAGGTTGATATGAACTTGAAACTATAGAATAAATTAGTAAATTAGTAGAAGCAATTTTGTGATGCGGGATGAAAGTAAATGTAAAATAGTTTTTTAAATTTTTAAATATTTTATTGAGAATTTATTAAAATTTTGTTAAAATCTCAGTTTTATAAAATTTTTTAAAAAATTTATTTTTTGAAACTTCAGATATATAAAAGCATAATTTATAATTTTTAGTAAAATATTTTAAAAATATAAATGAATAAGTTTATTTTAATAAAAGTAATTTATTCTATACAGTTTCAAGTTCATGTTTACCTGACGATGACAGTGAGTCGGTTGAAATATATTGCAGTATAATAAATCTGATTCATAGTCAAATTTTGTAGAAAATATTATGTCACTTATAAATAAATCAGAGGAGAAAAACAAAAAAGTCCTTATAATATATATATATATTTGATTGGCGCTTTCTTTTATTAATTAATTCAATGCAAATGTTTTGTGATTGTTTTAAATAATAATAAATAAATATTAATAATAATAATAAAAATTTCTAGAAAGGAAACAAGTTAATCGATGAAAAACCTCATTTTGAAAGTGAGATCGAACCCAAAGTAGTGGAATTAGAAAATCAATGGAGTGAACTATTGAATACAGCGACAGAAAAGAGTAAACAATTGGAAGAAGCCAACAGAGGTAAGCAAGTAAAACTCCTATTGAAACGTGGTACATTTCACTGAGTTTAGAAATCATTTTCGATGAGACAACAAAATCTATGATGTCTTGGGTGACGGAAATTAGCTCTCAAATAATCACAACCGAGGAAATCATTGAGGAATATGGTCTCGTTGAATTAAATGAAAAAATGAAAGATCAAGAAGATAAAGACAAGCAATTGGATCAAAAACGGAAAATGTTATCGGATATTGAACAGCATGCAGAGAAATTAAAAGAACAATATCCCGAACGTGGCGATGAGTTCGAATTGATACAACAAGAGGTCAAAGTGAAGCTCACCGAAATCGAAGCTCCATTGACAGATCGTAGAAATATTTTATTACAAAAGAAACGCGTCCAGCAATTCTTACGTGACGTTGAAGATGAAAAAGAATGGATTAGAGAAAAGTTAGAATTCATTACTAAATTCAAAATTGCTCCAGAGACTTTGCAAGTTTGTCTACAGCGAATTCGGCGATTAAAGACCAATAACACAGAAATCGATAATCACGCTGGTAGAATAACAGATTTGAATAATGTAATTACATTTTTTATATAAGAAATCAATTTTTTAATTTTAAAATTAAAATTATTTTTTTAAAACTTGAAAAATTTTTAAATTTAATTTTTTAAAATTTTAAAATTTAATTTTTTAAAATTTTTAAAAAATTCAATTTTTTAGGAAGGTGAAGAAATGATTAGAAATGATTTTCCATCTAGTGATAAATTCAACATTGCTCTCGATGAACTCAATAAACTCTGGGATGATTTAATTACCGCATGTGAAGATTGCCAGCAGTTTTTCGAAGAAAATCGAGAAGTTCAAGAGTATTTATCGGAAGCAATCGAGTGCGAATACTGGATGAGTGAAAGAGAATTCGATTTAATGCGAGAAGATAAAGCCAAGGATGAAGGCGGGGCTTTGAATGCTATGAGGAAGCACGAAGAGTTGATAAGTGTAATCAATAACTATGGTTCGATCGTTTCAAAGTTGGCGGATAAATATCATCATATTTTGAATTGCGACTTACCTGGTTCTCATCTTGTTGCACAGAAACAGGAACGGGTCGATAAAATGTATGCCGATCTGTTGGAAATGTGTTTGGAGAAGAAATTGAAAATCGAAGATCTAATACAGTTCTATCATCTCTATCGATCGATTCAAGGACTTGAGGTGGGGATTTTTCAACGTTTATCTCTATGATTAATGATTGGATAAAATTATCGATTTAATTTAAAAATGATTTTTTATCTCTCCCTATAGGAATGGATTGCTGAACGCAGCCAGGTCGCTTGCAGCAATGAGATCGGATCGGAATTGGAACATTGTATTTTATTGCGGGAAAGATTTAGTGAATTTGCCATTCAAACCAATGAGGTAGGAAGTTCGCGAGTGAAAGATGCCGATGAAATGTGCGACAAGTTGATTGCACTGGGCCATCAGGAATCTCCGGAAATCGCTCGATGGAAGGATAGAATCAATGAAGCATGGGCAGACCTTCTTGAATTGATTGAAACTCGAATCCAATTATTAAAAGCTGCTTATGACTTCTTTAAGTTTATGAGTGACAGCTCGGTAAGAATAATATTTTATTTATCATTATTATTTTATTTTTTTAATATTATTATGATTATTATTTTATTTATTTAATATTTTTTTAATTTTTATTATTATTTTTTATTCTAATATTTTTTTATTATTAATTTATTTTTATAATATTTTTATTTTTATTATTATTTTTGATTTTAATATTTTTTTATTATTAATTTTTTATTTTTATAATATTATTTTTATTATTTGTACTATTATTTTAATGTTTTTTTATTATTATTATCATTTTATTTTTTTGTATTTATTATTATTTATAAGTAATACTATTTTTTAATATCAAGCATTATTTATTGTAATTTTCAATTATAATTTTATTTATTTAATTTTTAATTGTTATTAATATTACATTTTATTATTATTTAATATTATTGTTGAATTTTACGTCGACTTTTACTTTCCTTAACTTTTCAATTTGTTCTTTACAACTACCAACATCACTATCTGTTACATCAGTCTTATCTTCAACTTGCATTATTATTCCAATTCCTTTTTCAATATCAGTTGGAGTAACAGTCTCAGTTAATCAGATGGCGTTTGAGACCTAGAGGGGGCGTTAAAGGGCCCAGAAAAATTGAGGGGCGTTGACGTGGGTTAAGAGGACGATGGAAGATTTGTAATTTCATTTACTTTATATTTTAAATTTCACTAAAATTAAAGCCTACCTACTACACAATAACGAATAATTAGTTTATATTTCTACCCTGTATGATGGTATAAAAACTTAAAATGCTTAACATAGATTTCGTAGGATAGCCCGCACGCCGTACATAATTAAAATTTATTATTCACATGTAATACATTTTGTATATTATACAATTAAATAATCTTTATGGGGCGGTGGCAAATCTAAAAAAGCTTGAGAAACACTGAGATAAATCATCAGCATTAATAAATTTTTTACATGTTGTCACTTGTAAAAAATGTTTCCTTGATAAACAAACTTTATCAGCTGCTAAATTCCATAAAGCTGGAGTATATGGTGCTGCGCCATAGGGTTTCAATAAGACAATATCTCCTTCATCCAAAGATTTTATAGGTCTATCATCTTTTTCTTTATTTAAAATTTTAAATCAATTTCAAAGACAATTTTGCACAAAATCATATATTTTGTTAAACAAAATTTCCAAGCTTTTTTAAAATTTTTCAATTTACCTTACAAATTTTAAACACAAAGATATTATAAAAAATACAATTAAATTCACTAATTTCCGAAATTTAATTTCATCATTTTTACATATAAGACTATAAAATTTATACATCTTTTTTATTCCTCAATAATTATTTTTATAATACTACAGTCAGACCTCTATACTTTTCCACCTCCCGTAGTTTTTCACTTTTTGATTTTTTTAAATATTTTTTGCTCACGTTTTAAATCGTTAAAAATTTCTTGCAGGCAAAAAAGAAATCGACTATTTTTTTCAAAATTAATGATTATTTTCTAAAATAATAAATACGTTATTTTACGGTTTAATTTTTTTCTATTGTTTTTTATAACTTTTTGTTCAGTATTATTTGATTTGCCTATTTTCATGATTATGAGATACATTTTTATTCGTTTTAATTTGCAATTTCGTTCTTTTTATTTCTTTATCAATATCTTCTTATTTTCTTATCATCTTAAGAAATCAAAAGAAATTTTATTTTTTATTCTGATTCCGATCTTCTAGCTCATGTCTGCTTCCAGCACAAATCAACTCATGACGTCATGGTTTAATAACCATGAAATTAAAAATATTAATACTTAAATGCTTAACTAAAAACTCAAATTCACAGAAAACAATATTATGCGTTGATATTCTACTGTGACAAAATTGTGTTTTATCGATTAACGTTTACGTATTTACGTATTCCAGTCAAAGTTCATTATTCGATGACAGAGAGTGAACAATTCGATAAGTTATTTGTCATTGTATTGAGTTCAATATTTGGTATTTTCAAGTGTTTTGTTATTCTATCTATGCGTCCAATGTGCTAGCGATGTTCATTCATATTTGTGCCAATATTGATCTAATCAATTCATCAGAAATCAGTTTATTATTTTTAGAACTCCGTTTTTTAAATTATAATATCCTTCATTATGCTTTTAGTCTTTCAAATATATTCAAACCTTTTGTATTATGTTATTTTTGAATTCTGTCTTTGAATCTCTCATTTCCTTATATTGACCATCATAGCTCTTATCAAGTGACGAAGAACAATATAACACAATTTTTCTTTCGGCTGTAGTTGTAAAATCGTTAAGCCCTTCTTTATCGCATCATCATTAATAAATACATATCCATTCTTTGAGTAAAACCATTTAACGTGTCCAATAATTTGTGAGGCAGTCATGATTGGAATTTATTGATAAAAAGAAAAAACAAAGTCTAGAATCGAAAAATATTCACAAAATCAAACTCTACAAATTCGAAACTAATTCCAAAATAATTGAAAATTCCAAGAAGACCAAAATGTATATTTGAGCAAATTCAAATCGAAACTTAATTCCCATCGTTTAATCTTGATAACTCCAACAACACCACAAATCGCGCACAGGGAAACGACAAAAAAAACTTTAAAAAAAAAGACGCAACTTTTTATCTTTGCAAGCTTTTTTTTCTAGAATGAAATGCCGTCTAATTTTTTATAGCATTTTGATGGAGAATCTGATTGATATAAATTGAAAAGAAAACATATTTTAGTAGTGAAACATGATCTTTTAAGTTAAAAGTCCTAGAGAATCAAGTTTCTGAGCTGAAATCTCTTACAATTATTTTGTTTAATCGATGTTATTTTATTTTCATTTTATAATAAGCCCAAGAACGTTATACCTATAAAGATGCATAAAAAGACTTTAGATAATATTAATTACAAATAATAATATTAAAATAAAATTAGAACTTTAAAACAATATTTAAAATTCATGCTTAAATATAAGAAAATATTGATTTTAAATGAAGTGATTAAAAAAATTTTAATTTAAAAGACATAAGAAGTTTTTTACCGATAATGAAGACTAAAAATTAAAATATTTATTAAATATCATTAATTATTAAAATAACAATATTGAACTAAAATTTTAAAGTTAAGTCGTTTATATTGATTGATAGTCAAAAAATAAATGAAGATAAATTATTCCATAAAGTCAAAAGTCTCAGAAAACTAAGTTTATTGGTAAAATAACCTTTAAAGTTTTGTTTAAATGAAATGATTTTATTTAAAAAAAACTTTTTCATTTAAATTTTAAAACAAAATAAATCAAAAATATATTGTATGATAGTTTAAAAAAAATTGAAGATAAATTTTGTCTCAAATCCAAATGTAATAGATAATTACGTTTTGGGTCAAAAACATATTTAACATATTTTTGTTTAAATGAAATAATTTTATTTTTTATATGAAATAAAATTATAAATTTTAAAACAAAAAAATGTGTTAAACATGAAAAAAAAATTTTGATAATGGTTAAAAAAAAAAGAGAATTTTGATAGGATTAAAAATAAAAATATACAAAAATTCAATACAAAAAATAAAATATTTTTCAACTCAATTATTAAATCGATTTTTCAAGGAATTACTGGATTTGATCCATGAAAAAATCCGACTTATTCCCGAAGTCGTCGGAAAGGACGCAAAATCAGTGGCAACTGCGCAACGTAAGCACAACGCGTTTGCCACAGAAATCGAAAGGTTAGAACCATTAATCAGCAATGCCCTCGGGATTGCCGATAAATTGCTCCCGATGTATGGCGGAGAGAAAGAACAGGAAATTACTGATCGTAAAATCGAATTGCAAAAACTTTGGTTTTCTTTACAAAAAGATTACGAGAATCGTCACAACTCGCTCATGGACGCATCGGATCTGTATAAATTCTACGCCATGGTCAGGGAACTGGTGAACTGGATGGGTGAAATAGAAATTCAAATAAATGCCGACGATAAAGCCAGGTTAGCATCATAGTTTAATTAAATTTTACTATATACTCTCATTTATAAGTAGCTATTTGTTGAAATCTAATCTAATTATGATCTGATCTAGGGATGTTTGCGGTGTGGAATTGATCATCAGCAATCATAGAAGCCTGAAAGCAGAAATTGATTCCCGAGATGAAAACCGTTCCATATGTATCACATTGGGGAGAACGCTAATAAATAGAAAGCATCCGAAAGCCAATGATGTCAGGAAAAAAGCGAAAGAAGTAGAATATATTAAATAGCCTTATATTGAATTATTTTTTTGTTTTGATATTTTTGCTCTATTAAATAATCAAATTTATTATTTTGTGAAAAAAAAATTTGAAATGAATATTCTTAATTATTATATAAAATAATTATTTTATTTTTATTATTTTTCTATTTTAATTAATATTTAATTATACAAATAATTTATCAATTAATTTTTAAATTTTTAAAATTCTATTATTCACTTTATAATTATTTTATTTTTATTATTTTTCTATTTTAATTAATATTTAATGATACAAATAATTTATCAATTAATTTTTAAATTTTTAAAATTCTATTATTCACTTTATAATTATAATTTATTAAAAAAAACTTTATTTGAAAAATGCAAAAAAAATTTAATTAAAATTTTAAATAAAAAACAATATTTTTAATTAATTTACGTATTCATAGTATATTATAAATGAGCAACTTTTTTTAAGAATTTTTAAATACTTTTAATAAGCTTTAAAAATATATTATATTAATTATATTTTGTTTTAAAAATTCATGTTATGTAATAAAAATTATGAATTAATTTTTAAAATTTTTAAATATATTTAATTCGCTTTTAAAATATTGTTTTAAAAACACAAAAACCATATTTTTAATTAATTTACATATTCATATTATAAAAAAATTTGAATTAAATATTCTTAATTATTATATATAATAATAATATTATAATTGTTTTATTTTTATTATTTTTCTATTTTAATTAATATTTAATTATTCAACTAATTTATCAATTAATTTTTGAGTTTTTAAAATTCTATTATTCACTTTATAATTAATTTATTAAATTAAAATTTTAAATAAAAAACAATATTTTAATTAATTTACGTATACATATTATATTATAAATGAGCAACTTTTTTTTAAGAATTTTTAAAAACTTTTAATAAGCTTTAAAAAATATATTATTAATTATATTTTGTTTTAAAAATTCATGTTATATAATAAAAATTTTGAATTAATTTTTAAAATTTTTAAATATATTTAATTCACTTTTAAAATATTTTATTAATAACATATTCAGTTTATATAATAAAAAATAAAATTTATATAATATAAATTAAAATTTTAAATTATTAAATACAAAAAAATCGATCGATATTTACAAAATTTACCAGTTAAACTATTAAAAACATTTAAAACAGCGTGTTGAATTATTGGAAAGTGTATTATATGGGAAACATTGTTGATGACGTCATTGGATCTCAAAACCAAAGTCCTAAATTGTGTAGGCAAAAATGTTTTTTAATAGTTTGGTTTTGGATATTTCATTTGATTTTTCTGTATTTTGGGCATATTTTTCAAAAATGTTTTTCAAATATTTAAATTTAAAAATTTGTAATATTTTTTAAATATGATGTTCCGAATCATTTTCATTCCACAACGCACAGCATAAGTCAATCGTCTCAACCAGTGGCACATTCGTAAACAAACTACAGACATCAAACGAAACCATAACATCATTCATACTTCGTTTTTGTAGCTTTGCAATACAAGAAACAAACTCAAAGCTATCCTTACATTCAAACTCTGATCGCATTAACGGTTTTAATAATCCATCTAAAAACTTTGCTTTTTTATACTGGGCAGTACCAACCATCGACAAAACTGGTCTCATAGGTACACCATCTTTATGGATTTTTGGTAGCCCATATAGTTTAGCTGGCTGCGATCCTATTGGACGAATAGACTTACCTACCTCTTCATCAATAAGCTTCTTGTCAATAAAACCATTTAACATTTTTTGCACAAACTCTTCATCCTTAAGAGGAGGCAATTTATTTAATTATTTATAAATCATCCTGCAGCTGTTCCAATATTCAAAAGGTTTATGAAGGTTTATAACTCCCTCAAAAGAAAGGAACTAGACATTAGTTTTCTTGAGACTTGTTTAGAAGAAAAGATGATTCCTTCGTTCATTTTTAAAATGAAACTAAGTGATTGTCTTTCTAGTAAAGATGTCCAATTAATACATAGAAGAACGTTAAGAAGAAGGTTGGAATCAGAGAAAATAAGGAGAACTTCCATTGATAAAAAACTAAAAAATATTGGATTAATGTTAAATAATGCTACGAATGAGTTTTGTTTACAGGTATGTGTAGAATGGTGTATTAAAAATTCGATTGTGCAAATAAAATCTAAAGAGAATGCTCATATTAAAAAATTGATTAATTTGAGAAAAATATTTGGGATTTCTAAATTTAGTGTGGAGAATACTGTGATAAATTTGACTAAAATAGTGTTGAATGATGATGAAGAGCGTGTTTTAAAATTTGGTCCAAATCACTGTATTAAGAATCGCTTGGATGAAACAAAATTGTGTGCAAAAATTGAAAGTTTATATTTTCATATAGCCCGATCGATGAAAGGCATTAATGGTAATTATGTGAAGTACGATGGAGTATATCGATAAAAACAAAAAGCAGAATATTAGGGATTTTATGACTTTAAAAAACTTAGCTAAAAAAAATATAAATATCTGTAAGTTTGACAAAGGAAATGGGATAGTTATTCTTGACCATGATGTGTATGTAAATAAGTTGAATGAGTTGTTAAATTCTCCTCAGTTTGTGAAATTGCCAAAGGGTCGGAAGAATGGAAAATAATATATAATATATAATATATAATTTTAAAACATTAAAAAAGTCATTTTTAATTTTATTTTTTTATATATTAATAATTTTTTTATTTTTTATTAATTAATTTTTTTATCATTAATTTTATTTTTGTTGTTAATAATGTTATTGTAATTGTTTTTAATTATTTTCGGTAATATTAAAATAATTCTTATAATTCTATTTTTATTTTTAATATTATTAATTTAGTTTTTTAATTTTAAATTCATATCCATTTTTTGTTAATAATTTTATTAATATGTATATAATTTGTATAATTATTCTATTTTAATATTATTAATTTTATTTTCTTAATATTGTAATTAATTCGTGTTGATCTCTCCTTTCAATTAGACATATTTTATTTTATAATGCAATAATTTTATTCCCTTGCAAATAAATATAAATATCCGGGTTTACCGTATTTTAAAGATGTCTGCCCCGAATATCAATAATTGATATCATTACTTCATTGATGATAATCAGAAAATACATGAGAATTCTTATTTCTAAAAATAATCGATATATCTTTTGGAACGGGGGGTGTCACCCAGATTTTTAAATTGACTTTGATAACCCTCATTGAAAGTTCTTATATATATATTCAGTCTATTGATGATGAAGTCCTTATGATAAAGTTATGGCACCGGGTTATGTCAATAATTAGAATGAGATAACTTTTGGTTTTATATTTACTTAATTGATAAATATATGTTTACTATCGAATTCAACCGCTTACGTTTTCAAGAGATGATTTTAATTGAGTTTCTTTTCAAAACTAATCGATAAACAGGTGTATATACTTGCAAATATTATGACTGACAGAAAATGCAACAAAATATCTATTTCTAAAGTTTCAGAACAATTTCCAAAGTAAATCAAAATATACTCAGTAAAAGTTGTGGTGACCCTATCTTAGACTATTATATGTAAATGTAAGTAAGGAAATTTGGGATTTAAATTTTTTGACACTTTGAGAGAGCGTTGGTGACCTACAGGTAGTTTTAGTAATAAAGTTCAATAATATAAAAATCGATTTTTATTTTAATTATAAAATACATTTTTTTGGATTTGTTTCATATTAGAATGCAGGTAGGTATTCATTTGCGTATTGAAATTTTTTCATTAAATTTGTAATTTTAACATATAATCAGATGCTACACATTAGATTCTTAATCTATTTCCTGAACGTTTGTTAAATGACCTCAAACCTTCCTATTTCTTGTCTTTTGAAAACATTTCGTTAACTTATTTATGTCTTACTTTTTAATGACTTGCTGTGAAGTCAATAATCTTTATTACTGAAAAATCAGTAAATGGATTCTCTTGTTTTTAGGAAAGGACTATTCTTTAATTTAATTTGGTATTTTGACCTGAAAATATGGGGTAAAAATTTTTGGATAAAAACATTAAAATAAAACAAGAAATAAAATAAAAAAACATTTAATTATATAATTAAAATTAAATAAAGAAAATAATGGTAATTAAAGCATCATAATAAAACATCACACTACACTGTAAAGAATTTTGTAAATATTTATAAATATATTTACAACTTCATATTCTTCAGAAATTATATTTGCGATAACTGAAATGACTTAAAACAGATTAAAAAAAAATTATTTTTCTCCATTTTTGAATTTGAAATTAAAATATAAAATTTTTAAGGTTTTGATAAAACATTTCAACATTTTGGAAAACTGGCGAGAAAGACAAGAATTTCTGGAAATGATTCTTGAAGTTTATCAGTTTGCCCGTGAAGCAGCTGTAGCAGAAGCTTGGTTGATTGCTCAAGAATTACAATTAAACACCGACGATTTCGGTGATACTCTCAATGAAACATTGAATTTATTACAAAAGCATTTGGATCTTGAAAGAAATTTAGCCGTCCAAGCCGATCGATTTGAAACACTAAAAAAATTGACTTCATTCGAAGAAACCCAAAAATCTTTAACAGCAGAAAAGAAAAGAGAAAAATTAAAAGATCGTGAAAAAAGGCTGGAATTAACAATTAGAGAATTCAACACTCCTCCTCCAACTCCGGAACCGGTTAGAAAGGTTGAAGCAATAAAACAATTATCAGAAGATATAATAGTACCGTTACAAAGTCGATCTGTACAATCTGCTGTCGCAATAGATGATTCTGCTGAAGCACCACCAAAACAGGAAGTAAAAGAAAAATCCAAAGAAAATCCAAAACTTATCGAAACAAAATCCACAACAGAACCGAAAACCGGAACGTTGACACGAAAACACGAATGGGAAAACTCGACAAAGAAAGCCGGCAATAGAAAATGGTACGAACTCTATGTGGTTATCGAAAATTCGAAAATGTCGGTTTATAAGGAGAGGAAATATTATGAAGACGACAAAAAACAACAGACTTATAAACACGAGAAACCCATCGATCTTATCGGAGCTATTTCTTCGCCAGCCACGAATTACAAGAAGCGTCCAAATGTGTTTAGAATGAGAATTCAAAACGGTGCTGAATATCTGTTTGAAGCTCACGATCAAGCTGAAATGAATCAATGGGTGGAAAAAATCAACGAAATCGGAGGAGTCGACACCTCATTGGCGAAATATTCAACTTTACCCAATATTAAAAGCGATTTTGAAATGCCTGTAACCGAGGCTTCCAGTGAAAAGAAAAAATTTCCAACCCTTGGAAGAAAACAAAAATAGATTTCGACTTTTGGTTTTCGATGAGTGAAAAAGTTCTTTAGGATATTTTTAAATAACTTTTTATAACTTGATTTTTTACTTTGATTATGTGCTACCATAATATTTTATTTTTTGGTAAATCTGCTGATTATTATTATTATTAATGGTATTTAATATTTACAATTTTCAATGAAATGATTTTCGATTTAGTAGAATGCAATTCTCATTTCGTTCTGTATGTGTGTGTGTGTGTTGTATATATTTATTATTACGCTAAAATATATATTTTTTCATGGGTTTTTTATTTGTTCAATATGTATATTTATCAATTTATTTATCAATGTATTTATCAATTTATGTTTGACTGAGTTATGAAATAATAAATCTAAACACCAAAAGAATGAATGGCCCAATTTAAATAAAAACATAAAATTTTATTGTCTGTCGTCGTAATCTGTTTAACCCTCTCCGTGTGTTTTTGTCGAATATATTTGACAGTGTCTAGCGGCCAGGGAGAAGGCTCAGATGAAAAAATTTTTTGTTTCGTGTTCAGGAGCATGTATCAATTTTCAGATTTTTAGTTTATCATAAATTATTTTTGAGAGGGTTTAAAGGCTATAAACGGAAGCAATAATGATGTAATTGTTATGATTTATTGATTTAATTAAATAATCTCAATAAATTTGCTGCTTTTTGAATAATCACCAATGTCTCTTTTCCCACTTTCCTAAATTAAATAAAGTTCCTATGCATGTTTTTAATGGTCAATAATATTACTCAAGTCTCTTAATCGTCTGTTTCTGAACCCGTGTCCGAAGATGTCTCTATTGTATGTGGCACTGAACCCGTTACTGAAAACCTATTCATTACTAAACATTTGTTTTAACGACATCAACAAAATTTTAAATACATTTGAATATCCTAATGATTTTGTTCACAATCATTAAGTGGACTATAATTTCCATTGTTTTCATGAGATGGTCAGTGGTTTCCTTACACAATATCACAGTCTGTTATGTGGTAAAAATTGAACTCTTAAATAATTATTGTATCAAGAAACATGCTCCATATTTTGGTGAATTACTTTACGTTTTAATAATGATAATACACCACAAAGAAAATCGTTAGTCATAGTTATATAACAACACAATCATTAAATTCATAAGTACACCAACTTCAATGTACAAAATCTAGCAATTTGGAGGTACACTAAATGTCAAATGAAGATAACTGTAAATAACTTATTATCCAGGTGTATTTTATGAATACTATTTTATTTTATTTTTAATTTATAGCAAATATAAATAAGCGTGTTTGTTATTATTTTTTACTATATACTGGATCATTAGCAAATTCTTGCAGCTAAATACAAAGTTTATTCGACACAGCAGTTGAAAATCATTGCATCACACACACACATATATATATATATATATATACATTAAGGTTGTCCACTTTATAATGGACAAAAATAAAGTTGTTTTTTATCATGAGCATTTTAATTTTCTGGTTCACTGGAATTTAAAACGTGTATATACCAAATTTCACACTATTTTGGTTCCTATAAATACTGCCTAAGTGAACTTGTTATCTCGTGGTTTATGGTATCCGGTTAATTGAAAATTTTGCAATGTTTAAAAAGCTGTTTTTTAAATACAAAGAATAATTATATTCCACAGATGGAATTAAACAGTAAAAAAAACACTAGTTACATGGCACATTAACTTGACTGTAGGACAGAGTATTTCTAACTATGCCATTCTAAAATACACTTTATAAAGTTTTGAGTCTAAACTTCAGGCTGCGATCTCTTTAGCACAGTTGATTTTTTTGATTCTGAAAACTTTTGTTTGGAGGAAATACTGCTTTTCCTCCTCTGATTTGGTGAGAAATGAGTTGAATGATGACGCCAGTGCTATTCCCCGCTCGGAGTAGTCATTGACAACTTTCAAGGAAGAGACCACAGCTATTACCTTCTAAAAGAATGGAGTTTGTTGCCAGGTGGAAGCATCAATCATGAAAAATTTTGTGAAAAGCAGAAGATCAGTTATGACGAGGTCATATAATCTTTTAATGTCACATTATAAAGTGCGGAGGGATTCTTTGTGCTCCGGATGCACCTTTCTTCTTTCTGATCATCAGAAGATTTCTCCATGAGTTGCCTCAAACAAGCAGCAAGGGTGTTTTTCTCATCCACTGAAACACGTTGAGAAAAGAAAACCAGATGAATGAGTTGTGCACTAAGGTACCAGAGATATCGGCCAATCGTTTTCAATGTAGTCTGAGAAATGGAAGGAAAAACATCCTTTTAATCGATAAGTAAGCTTGATGAATATCTTTTCATTTTTTCTGTGAAAATCTTTCAAGCAACCTATTCTTCTGTTTTTGAGCTTGATGTAACTTCATTGCCAATGTTTAGTCTTCAGTTCCCATAATCATTTTGCGTTCAGTTCGCTGTTGATGCAAGAAAAAGCTGTCTTTTTCAATTCTGATCATAGTATGATCATTAATGTGTGCGATTTCAAAAATTGATTATGTGAAGCTAACAAAGTCAGGTACCTTTGCACGTTGAACATCTCTTCTTCTTTTAGCAATTTTCTGAGCCTCTCGGTACTTATCAATAAGTACTTCCTTCTTATTAATGGTATCCTGTTTTTCAGCCGTAAGGATGCAGGTTTTATCCCAGATGCTCAACAGTGTTTGCACGACCTAAGAAATATCATCTTTCTTAGGCACTATTAATCTTGTGTAAATGAAAGTAGAGAGTCAAAACATTTTTTACTGTTGGAAAAACTCGTTCAGAAAACTCTTCAGATATTTCACAAATTAAATGAACTACAGCTTTCGACCTAGTAATCATAACTAAATGAATGATATTTATATAGCCGTGACACTTGGACTTATAAAACTTTATTTTTGCAACTAAATTAAAATGCACTGGTGAAGCTTGCTTTTTATATGAAAATCAAAACTTCTAGAGTTTTCGACATTTTTTAAAATCTTCTAGAGATTTTATAAAACCTTCCAAAACCTTCTAGGTATATATAGATTTTTCTAAAACTTTCTAAAACCTTGTAGGATTTCTGTGTGCCTTATATATACATACTCACATTCAAAATTCATTCAAAATGATTTATAATGTCAATGTCAATGAGGCTGTGATAAGTGAAGTCAGTATTCATGAAATTTTTTCTGTGCGGTTTTGAAATCAAACAAAACACAAAAAACAAAACGGTTCAAAAAAATTTGACAAAAAGGTTTTTTGGGCCACCCTAACATATATATGTATATATATATATATATATATATATATATATAAATAACCTTGTAACAACACTTACATTGACAATATATGATTAACAAAATATATGATTATACATAATGCTCAAAAAAAATTTATAATAAAAAAAATATATAATAATTTTCTGAGTTTTTAAATATTAACCCTTTAAGTTAACTCACTCTGTATTTCCGTATGCGCCACGCCGCTCATACAAAATAAGCGAGTAAACTCGCTGTACTTTGCATATGTCGTTATGATATACTTTCAATAAATATAAAAAAAATTATTTAAATTAATTTTGTATTTGCCTTAAAATTTCGACCTTACTAAAATCCCGTAGCATTTAAAGTGTTAAATAGAGACATTTAGTTTAATAACTACACACAAAAATTACATGAAAAGTTCTTTTTGATTGTGCAATAAACACGTAATCATCGAATTTTCTCATTTTAATTCAAAACAAAATGGTTCACTTATTATGAAAAATAGGGAGCATTAATTTCTATTCATTAATTTTTATTAAAATTAATTAAAAAGTTTCCGCTTTTAATATTACAATTTTTATATGAATTATGAAAATGTTATTTATTTGTTTTAATACATACTCATGTAAATCATTATTTTCATGAAATATTCTTTAAATTACAGTAAAAATCTATTGAAATCCGGAAAACTTGTTTTGGTATGTGACATTGATGAAACATTGGTACATTCAATTTTCGTGAGGGATCAGATCAACCCAAGAACTCTGAAGGATATTGAATCTATCGAGTTGAAAAGTTCGGAATATCCTTGGTGTTTTGTTAAGTTAAGACCACATTTAGATGGTTTTCTTAAAAGAATTTCTGAAAAGTACGAACTCCATGCTATGAGCTTGGGAAACAGTAATTATGTGAACCTCGTAATGAAATTAATTGACCCCAAAATGTTATATTTTGGAAATAGAATTACAACAACAAAAAATATCGTAAATCGTGTTGACAAACTTCGGACGTTAGCAAAACAGTTCTCCGGAAATGACAACATTGTTGCAGTTATTGACGACCGAATTGATATTTGGGAGCAGTCTCAGAAGGTCGTTCAGGTTACTCCTTATATTGTGTTTAAGGAAGTTGCAGATATTACAAATGATAGAAATTTAAGATTTTCCAATGCAAGAGTAGGACTAACTCAAGAAGCATTAGAAAGTATTAAAGACTCGGATAACTATTTGGTAGAGCTTGAATCCATTCTGAATTCAATTCATGAATATTACTTTCAATCAATAAGTAGTGAAATTAAAGAAAATAATTTTGATGTTTCACATTTTGATTTACCGAAAATGGAAGAAATAATGAAGGAAATGAGAATTAATAAAATAATTAGTTAAATTCAAAATTAACATTTTAGAATTCATGAAACTCGATTGAAATATTTTCTAAAATGCTTAAATTTTGACAGTTAGGTAAAAAACAAATTGTTCCTTTCAAAATAATTAGTAAAATTTTCTAAAGTATCCAATCCTTTTATCGATGTGTTTGTGAATACAATAATGATGTAATAGTTATTATTTATTGATTTAAATTATAATCTCAACAAATTTGTTGCTGATTGAATGTTAATCGTAGGTTTTATCTAATATTTAAAAATCTTTTAATTCAGTTGTTGCTTTGCACATTTTTCTATGTTCAATAATATTACTCATGCCTCTTTAATTTAAGTAAACATTTCACCCATTACATGCACTTTTATTAAATTTTCTTATTTTTAAAATTTTTTTTCTCTTATGTGTTTAATCATTGAGATCAAGAATTATATTTTCAATTTATTTTTTGTGTGTTTTACATTTAAAATTTACACTTGTTAATTAAGAATGACCCTGTTGTATTTCATTGTTTTACTTTATTGATTTCCGTTATTTCCTTTTCATTTTCAATTTCTTTCTCAAGTCTGTTTTTCTGAGGCCCAGAACAGGATTCTCGAATTTTTAGAGCTTCGTCTTTCATATTTCAAAATTTATTGAAAAAATAGTAAAAATTAAATAATGGCTTTTTTGTTTAAACGTATCGGATTATTTATTAACTGTTGAATAAAAACCGACATGTATTAAAACAAATTCAGTCATGAATTAAACAATTATTCAAATTAAAGTGATATTAAAAATTTTGGTGGTGAGTATTCAACCAACAATATTCAAACATTTTATCGAAATTCTAGTTTTTATTTACTGAAAATGTTTGAACTATAAATACGAGTTAGATTAAGGGAAATAAAGGGGGTCAATTGGTGTAAATATTACTCACTCTGGTACACAGCCCACAACTACTTACAAAATGACATTTTTAAGTTCTCCTAACCGATATTGGTTTGATTTGTGCAAAACTCAATGCCAAATTATAAAGAATATTAGAGATTGCAATGTAATAATGATTATGAAATGTGAGAATATATTCATCAAAGGTTAATTATTCTAAAAAGTTTCATTTGTTTAATCCGCATGAAGATATAAAATTGGCCAATTTTCTTTACAAGAATAATAACATCTTCCAGTGACTTCGTTGCTGATACAATTTTGGAAAGATCTATTTCTCTTTCACTTAGTGCTTTTACAACTGCATTGTAAATATCTATTCCTTTTGTTGCTGCTGATTATGTAAAACTGATTAGTTTATATCAGTACTTTCATCAAGGCAAACTGAAATTAAATCTGAAGTTTTTATTGCTATGTTTCGCTGATGAGTTACATTTTTGGCCATTTCTATGATTCTACTTTCACCGTATTTCTAGTCAAGGCATATCATTGATTCTTTGAATAATTTTTTCTTTGTTTTCAAAATCTTCAAAGAGATTGGGAGTGTATTTTAGCTATGCTTCTTTCAGACATTCTCCATCACTGAATGGTTATCCGTGTTTAGCTATTATGTTTGAGGCATCAAACTAACAGCAGTTATATTTGAACAAGCGCCGATAAATTTCATTAGGAATGTTAAATGTACATTTTTATTATTATTTGCCAGCGAGATAAATTCTTTTTTTTCTTCCTTACTTTTTTCCAGGAAAGGTTTGTCTCAAAATGCGTTTAACTGACGAAGTTCTGCGTACAACTGTCGCAGAATATAAAACACATACTGCTTCTTTGTATTTGTTAATCATGCCATACTCTTCAGTCCCCAACTTTGAATGTCTCTGCGGTTCGTTTCTGACAGTTTTTTTTATTTCTACCAGCCATGTTAAATAGGATTTATTCAAATTTATAAATTATACTTTTAATAAATTACCTTTGAAGTTCACACATTAAGCAATAATAAACAACAAATAACAATTAGCATAACCTCAATTGAAAACAAACGTCAAGGGCAGTATTCAGTGGTGTTGTGCTAATTTTTTTTACCGGAACGCGTATACATAATTATATAGACAGGGCCGATCCTGGGTAGGCGGCCGCTCTGTGCGGTCTCATGTCTCAAATTTAACGACAGGGGGTGATTTTCCATGATAATCCTGGCGGCGACGTTTTTTTTTAGGTTTCATGTCCCAAATTTGACGACCGGGGGGGATTTCCCCCAATTTTCGACCGTCTTCAGGATCGGCCCTGTATACAGCATAAAAAGGAAAGGAAACGAAAATCATTACGAAACCCATTTTGTGTATATATATATATATATATATATATATATGTTTATTACAATAATAGGAACGTTTAATAAAAATTAGTTAGCAAATTATAAAATACGCATAGTAGATACTCAAAAAATATTGCATAAATATTTTTAACAATACATGAAATCAATACGTCAGCCAATTCTCGTTATAAGAAATCATCTTTAGTTCCGGAACGCGTTCCTGTCCAAAAAGGAAGTACCGGAACGACGTTCCAGAGCGTTCCGGCTCGACAACACCACTGACAGTATTGCTAGCATAAAAATTGTTTGAAGTTGCCACGATAAAATAATTGTCATTTACATTAATAAAATGATCGTCGTTTATCTTAGAAAACATTTGACAATTAATAAAATGGAACATATTAATAATTCTCGGATTATTTAATCAAGGTTTTAATTTTTTATACTAAAAAATTTTAAAAAATATTTTTGAACTTGAAAATTGTTAGCGTTCCATCCAAATTCTCAAACGTGCCATATCGGGCAAATATGCCTTAGGTTTACCAATCTAGTAGTGGATATAAACAATTATTCAAATTAAAGTTTTATTAGACATTTTGGTGGTGAGCTTCAAAAAAAATATTCAAAAATTTTATCAAAATTCAATTTTTATACACAGTTGAAAAATCTTTTGAAAACATTTAAATAAAATCATAAATATGTTAATAATAATTGAATTTTTTTGAAAACTACTGTAGTTAATTTTGATAAAATTAAACATTTTACGATTGATTGAAATTAACTAATTCAATAAAATTACTATTGTAATGTGAAATTTGGTGCAATTTTTAACGAGAGACGAGTATCAAATCCAGTATCACACTCACTAATCTCGGAATCAGGCAAAAGAATCTTGATTAAATTTTTGAAACTAAACTTATGGGAGATTCATATCATATTTATGTCGGAAAGTTTCTAACGCCATCCAAAAGCAATAAGTCGCAATTTAGTGAAATCAAAAAGATAACTGAGGATAAACTTGATCAAAATAAAGTAAATAAAGCTTTCAATTGTTTGAAACTACTCTTTTCAGCTTTGTAAAACTCGAACTGCGACAAGGATCTTCTAATACTATTAGGCATCGATAGGCGGTTATAATATTTTCAATAATTTACACATTTTTGCGGGGTTGATTTAAAAAAGAAGTTGTGTTTTGAGTGAAAAGGATTCGATGCAAAAGAGAAATTACGAATCTGAATTTCGAGAAATCATTTTGAAATTAACATTATTACGAAAAACAGTTAAAATGAAATTATTATTATTAAAATAAAATGTAATTAAAACAAAAATAATAATTTTAATTCGCTGAAATATAATTTTAATACATTCGTTAAATTTTCGTTATTCGCATCTGTGATTAGACATTCATTTGCAAAATCTGGTTGCAAACTACATAACGTTTTGCGACACAGCAGTTGAGAATCATTGCATTACACATGTATACAGACTGAAGCATCACCAATTTCATTAATATATCACTTTTCAATGATTGTAAATATTAAAGAGAGACAATTATTTTAATATCTATACAAAAAGTCAATTTCATGAAAAGTTCAAGATTAAGATGAAACTTTGATTGTGTAGTAAACAAATGAGCATAGAATTTTCTCATTTTATATAAAAACAAAATGGCTCACTTATTATGAAAAAGAGGGAGCATTAATTTCTATTCATTAATTTTTTAAAAAATTAATAAAAAAGTTTCCGCTTTTAATATTACAATTTTTATATGAATTATGAAAATTTTATTTATTTGTTTTAATACATACTCTTGTAAATCATTATTTTCATGAAATATTCTCAAGAATACAGTAAAAATCTATTAAAATCCGGAAAACTGGTTTTGGTATGTGACATTGATGAAACATTGGTACATTCAATTTTCGTGAGGGATCAGATCAACCCAAGAACTCTGAAGGATATTGAATCTATCGAGTTGAAAAGTTCGGAATATCCTTGGTGTTTTGTTAAGTTAAGACCACATTTAGATGGTTTTCTTAAAAGAATTTCTGAAAAGTACGAACTCCATGCTATGAGCTTGGGAAACAGTAATTATGTGAACCTCGTAATGAAATTAATTGACCCCAAAATATTATATTTCGGAAATAGAATTACAACAACTAAAAATATAGTAAACCGAGTTTACAAACTTCGGACGTTAGCAAAGCAGTTCTCCGGAAATGACAACATTGTTGCAGTTATTGACGACCGAATTGATATTTGGGAGCAGTCTCAGAAGGTCGTTCAGGTTACTCCTTATATTGTGTTTAAGGAAGTTGCAGATATTACAAATGATAGAAATTTAAGATTTTCCAATGCAAGAGTAAGACTAACTCAAGAAGCATTAGAAAGTATTAAAGACTCGGATAACTATTTGGTAGAGCTTGAATCCATTCTGAATTCGATTCATGAATATTACTTTCAATCAATAAGTAGTGAAATTAAAGAAAATAATTTTGATGTTTCACATTTTGATTTACCGAAAATGGAAGAAATAATGAAGGAAATGAGAATTAAAAAAATAATTAGTTAAATTCAAAATTAACATTTTAGAATTCATGAAACTCGATTGAAATATTTTCTAAAATGCTTAAATTTTGACAATTAGGTAAAAACAAATTGTTCCTTTCAAAACAATTAGTAAAAGGGAGGGATTTCTTAATATAATTTTCTAAAGTATCCAATTCTTTTATCGGTGTGTTTGTGAATACAATAATGATGTAATATTTATGATATAATGAATAAATAATGATTAAAATAATCTCAATAAATTTGTTGCTGATTGAATATCCATTTTATTAAAAAGAGAAATGAGCTAGTGTAAACTTTTAATGGATTTTTCCAACCTAGAAGATGATGACCAAGATCTTAAAATCAAGTCTTTATCATATTTCTATTATATTTAAAATCACAAAAGCTATTAAAATAGTGTTTAGGCCTGTATCTGTTGTATTTCTTTTTATTTATAATAAATATAAAAGTGAAAGAAAAGTATTAACCTCTTCGACTTTAAACTTCATATTGGAATGATGCCCATTCATACAACATTCGGAACAACATCATTAGAACTAGAAAATACTAAAAACTTATCATCAGCATTACATTTATACACCTTAGTCTTAAAAAGAGAGAAAACAGACATATTTTTCTTTAACTGAAAGCAAAATTGATTCAAGAGTTGTAGTTTAACGTGCTTCAATAGCAAATCCATTTCTTTTATCAAACTTAAAAACATTTACCTGCTTTTAGAATGTTTCCTTAAAAAATCAAAATAACTAATATTTTTTGTAATTTATTTTTCCTAAGATATCCAGCAGCACTTAATTGTAAGCTTTGTTTAAATTATCTACGTTAATAAATTTGTTATTTCAAGAATTTGTCAAATAACAGGCTAAGTAAACCATTGGTCGCCTTTTAATTGCGCCTGATAAAACAATAGAAATTATAATTTAAGTAATAATGATGAACCTATTAAAAATCATTTTATTAATTCACACTCGGAAGGTTTTATATATTTTAAGTTTTTGTCGCAAAATTATAAGGTAATGCATTTAAAATAGTATTGGTTTTCATGTAAAGTGTGCATTGCTACATACATTAGAGAGACGTTATGTCATCACCGCACAACATTTTCCTTCTTTCCATTCAAATTTCCGCTGCTGTCTACAACAGTTTTCAAGATAAAAATTTTTATTAGATTTTTCATTTTTTTAATATTCCTTACTTATGGGTTAAATCATTGAGATCAAGAATTATATTTTCAATTTGTTCTTTGTGTGTTTTATATTTATAATTTCCCCTTGTTAATTAAGAACGACCCTGTTGTATTTCATTGTTTAACTTTATTGATTTCCTTTATTTTGTTTTAATTTTCAATTTCTTTCTCAAGTCTAATTTTTAGAGGTTTATAACAAGGTTCTCGATATTTTACAGTTTCTCTTAATTTATTCTATGTACTTTAATAATTATTTAATTTTATTATTCAAGTATTCTCGACAAATGCAAAAACGGCTTTTCATACCTATAATCTTAAAATACAAGAAAAATATCATTTACTTATCGTTTATAAGCCCTAACTTTTTCAAACAAGAAAGATTCAATATTTTTCTAATCTAGCCACAAATATTTATGCCACTGTTGATGCAAAGGGCAACCCATAGTGACTCCATCGATTTGTTTATATCATTAATTAAAGAAAGATAAATTGACATTTCAAATGTATGAGGCTAAGCTTTACAAAAAAAAACTGATACTGGTCTTTACATTTTTCCAGAAAGGTTTTGTGAATTTAAGTATAAAAAATATGGTGAAAGGATTGAATTAATTATCATGGTCTTTATCTTCTACTTTTAAAAATTCAGTAAAAAGTGTTTACAAAAGGAGTAATTAAGTTTAACACCCTTTTAAAATAATCTAAATATTTTTTGAAATAATTCTGTCTCTCTAATAACTATAATTATTTTCGATAATTAACTATCGATTTAATAAATATTTTTATAATTATATATTGTATATTGATAATATTTATTGAATTTTTTATTTATGCATTACTCTACATCAGGGGTCTTAAACACGGGGCCCGGGCCACATGCATCCCGAAACAATTATCAAATCACTAATAAAATCAAGGCTTACTGATGAACATCTGAAAGCATCCCTGAGACTGGTTTCATAGCAGGACATTAAACCTAACATCGATTCTTTGGTTGATTCAAAGCGATCCCAGTTTATTAACCAGAAAAGGAATTGATTTTATAATAACATTAATTTAGAATTTTAATTTAAGGCTGCAGCATAATAATTACTAGAATGTTAAAATAAAATCTAAAAATCCATAACTTTAGTGTTCAAAAAAATTTTAAGTTTTCCTTTATTTACTACTAGATTTATGTGTTTTTATCATTGTATAAAGATTTTAAGTAGTTAGCTTTTACTCACACACGGCCCGAGTTAGACTTTGAGTTTGAGACCTCTGCTCTACATTGAAAAACCTTGTAGATTTGTTTGAATATTAGGAATATACGAGAATATTTTAAATGAATAAAGATTTTAGTGTGAATTTAATGATTAAGAAATCTAATGTTAATAGTCTTTAAAAATCAAAAATTTTAAGATTATGATATGTAAATTATAGTTCAATCCAGGACAAAATTTAAATTAAATGAATTTGTCAAAAATAAATATATTTGTATAGAAGGATAATTAATTAATATTGTTAAACTAAACTATTACGTAACAATATGCCAAATAGTAGTTTCAAGATTAAATGTGATTAATGATGTTTGATGATTGTGTTTGAATGTTGGAACGTTTGTGTTTTTCCAGGTATTCTGTATCAATCGTTAATAAACCAATAAACTCTCTTTTATATGTTACGAGAGGAATAAGAGATTTTAAATCATTTATTCTTGCGCTAAAAGAATTCTATGAAATTACAACAGTCTGCAGAATTTAAAGAAAGAAATCCTTTTTTGTTGGAGGAATTGATTCAGACTCTATTTTCTGTATGAAAGTCGTCTTCGTAAAGCATTTAAACAAAGAGAAATTTAGCTATCGATTTGCTGCGTTACAATATATAAAAACTATGTAAATCTAGGTGCAATGAATTTTTTGGAACGATAGAGAAACTTGTGCAAAAAAATTCTGTGGCATAAGTTAAAAAGCTGGCGGTAAAAGTTGTGATTTTTCTAATATAACATGTAATTGAATATTTAGAAACAAATATAGAAATAAAATTGAGAGAAGTTAAGTCAATGGAAACATCTGACGAAGTCATTATCGAAATGAAGGATATCCATAAAGAATTATCCAGTGAGCAATCATTGGCTCTGGTACACGAAAGGAAGTCATATGCTGAAATGGTTAAAAAGTCTCAAATAAATTTAATTCAAAAACCCAGACCAGTTTTTATTATATCAAATTATACCCGAAACTCAAAATATGACAATAAAAGAAATGGATAAAGACAGTTTTGAATCGAAAAATATTGGGCATGCCGATATCAAGAAACGTTTGAGCCGCATGTCCAAATGCCAAATTACAATTGCATATATCAATGCTGGGATGTTCATGGAACATAGAACAAAAATCATAACAGAAGCAACAACATTGAAGGTCAGATAAAATTCTGAAACAGGGCAATATCAACGTCAGTGCAACACGATGTATGGCTACTCAGATAAATACAATAACTTTTGGTCTTTTATATTGCAAAATTTAATGAAAAAATAGCATAAATAAGATAATGGCTTTTGTGTTTAAGCGTATCGGATTATTTATTAACTGTTGAATAAAGCCGACATGTATTAGGTCAAATTCAGTAGTGTATTTAAACAATTATTCAAATTAAAGTTATTTTAAACATTTTTGTGGTGAGTATTCAACCAAAAATGTTCAAACATTTTATCAAAATTCTAGTTTTATTCATTGGCTTTTGAAAAAAATATTTAAATGAATTCATAAATATGTGAAAGTTAATAAAAATTGAATTCAGTAGTTAATTTCGGTTTATTTAAACATTTTTATGTTACGGTTGATTTAAATTAAGTAATTCAATAAAATCATTATTGAAAAAGGTGACAGAAAGTTAAATTGGACAAAATAAAGTAACTGAAGCCCTCTTTCAACAAATTGGACTTCTTTTAGGTTCAAAAGTTTTGCAAAGCTCGAAAGAAGAAAGGAAGTCTTACTAACACTATTAGCTATCGACATCGCAATATTTTAAAAATTCAATTTTGAATAATTTATCCATATTTTTATTATTCATACAGAATCATTAAATTTGAATCAATTTAATTATAAAGATTGTTTGATGAATGAATTGCAAGTAGCTAATAATATAAAGATTAATAACTTGGTTAAGAATGACAGTCAGTGGATGCGTTTTGAATACGCAAGTACTTTAGAATGAAGGTCTCCACGATCCCTAAATAGTTATTATAAGAAATTTCGGCAAATTTCGTCTTTCATATTAAAAATTATATTGAAAAAATAGCAAAAATAAGATAGTGGCTCTTTTGTTTAAACGTATCGGATTATTTATTAACTGTTGAATAAAGCCGACATGTATTAGGTCAAATTCAGTAGTGTATTTAAACAATTATTCAAATTAAAGTTATTTTAAACATTTTTGTGGTGAGCATTCAGCCAGAAATGTTCAAACATTTTATCAAAATTCTAGTTTTATTCATATAAAATATTTTGAAAAAATATTTAAATGAAATCATAAATATGTGATAGTTAATAAAAATTGAATTTTGTTGAAAACTACTGATAATTATTCAGTAGTTAATTTTGGTTAAATTAAACATTTTTATTTTACGATTTATTTAAATTAAGTAATTCAATAAAATCATTATTGCAGTGTGAAATTTGATGCAATTTGTAATGGTAAACTAGTACAAAATTCAGTATCGTATTCAGTAATCTCGCAATAAGGTAAGAGAAGCTTTCTTGATTAAATTTGATCTTCAAACTAAACGTATGAGACTACTCCATCCAAAGACGACATCCAAAGTTGCAATTTAGTGAAATCAAAAAGGTGACAGAGGGTTAAATTGGTCAAAATAAAGTAACTGAAGCTCTCTTTCAACGAATTCGACTTATTTTAGGTTCACAAGTTTTGCAAAGCTCGAAAGAAGAAAGGAAGTCTTACTAACACTATTAGCTATCGACATCGCAATATTTTAAAAATTAAATTTTGAAAAGGTTTAACATGTTTTCACGTTGAGTGTTTTAGTTGATATTTTTAGTGTAAAATACGAAACTTAATTGATATAAAAAATGTGTTTTAAGTGTACAAAGAGACGATAAATAAAATAATATATAAATAATTCCGAATTCGAATATTTATAAGTCGGTAAACAGCTTAAAATTATAAAAAAACAATTTTTAATAAAACGAGAAGTTTACTTTTAAGATTAAATTTGTAAACTTAGTTTAAATAATAATAATAATAATAATAATAATAATAATAATAATAATAATAATAATAATAATAATAATAATAATAATAATAATAATAATAATAATAATAATAATAATAATAATAATAATAATAATAATAATAATAATAATAATAATAATAATAATAATAATAATAATAATAATAATATTAATGATAATAATTATAATAATAATAATATTAATGATAATAATAATAATAATAATAATAATAATAATAATAATAATAATAATAATAATAATAATAATAATAATAATAATAATAATAATAATAATAATAATAATAATAATAATAATAATAATAATAATAATAATAATAATAATAATAATAATGATAATAATTCCATATACATAGTTTTAATAAATTCGTTCTATTTTCATAATCCGCATCATGTCGTCCATTTCAGGCAAATAATTCGATGAAAAATAAGTAAAATTATTTCTTATTATTTCTGGATGTATTAAATTAAAGTAATAATTATGTATCGAAAATAGAATATTCTGCAATTTATTCAAATAATTATCATTATCATCAATATTTTCCAATAATTTTTGAACTTTATCTCTTTTGGAATAGTCATACTGTAAACTTTTATCACTGAGCATTTTTTCAACTCTATCAAACGGGCGGAAAGGTTCAACTGGGACGACTCGGTCATTGAAATCCCAAACGTCCAGCCGATCATCAATAACACAAACGATATCTTCGCATTGTTTAAATTGGTTTTGCATTGTTTTCAGCTTAAACCTTTCGTTAAAAATTTCTTTCCTCGACGTTATTCGATTACCGAAAAGTTGTTGTTTGGGATCTATCAAGTCTAGTACTGATCTCACATATTCTTTTTGTCCCATGCTCATGACGTGAAGCTCGAACTTTTCACTGACTTTTGTCAGAAATTCAAACAACTTTGGTCTCAATTTTGTACAATAGCAGTCTTTTCGTAATTCAAAAGTGTGAAGATTCTTTAATTTTTGACGAAAAAAATATCCTTTAAACATACTGATGACATCAAAGTTTCATCAAGATCACAAATCAAGATCAACTTTCTTGATTTCAATAAATTTACACAATACTCATTTGAATATTTCATTTTTACTTATAATTTATTTTTATTTAAAATTTAAAATTGAACAATGAATCTAGTTATTATTATTTTTTGCGTTTATTATTGGACGAAAATAAATTTTATTTAAAACACAATGTAAAAATCATAAATTTAAAATTTAAAAATTTGTAAAATTATAAATTAATTAATAAAAAATAATAATTGCAAACACTTGTTTTAATTCAGTCAAAAAATACACAAAACTTATCAATGGCTTTGAGCTCTTATTTGGTAATGTTTTCAATGTTTGAACGTATTTGTGAAAGTCAAATCCTTATTTTGACTTTAATGCAACGGCGCTTCTCCTTTAGGATCATATATCGTTGAGGGTTGGAAATTCCAATTCACATAAATGAGATTTGGAAAACAAAATTCAATCTCATCTGTTGAAGGGGTTCTTTTCTCTTCTATTTTCTCATTAACCTTTACAAGTTAAAAGATGCAAAATTTGACTCAGAAGTCCTTCCAAACAGAAAATCTATCAACTAAACATACAAATTAGTTTAAGGGAAATAAAGGGGGGTCGATTGATGTACACTAGAACATAGCTCACAACTACTTACTAAATGAAGTTTTTAAGTTTCCATAACCAATATTGGTTTGATTTGTGCAAAACTCAATGCCAAATGATAAAGAATATTAGAAATTGCAATGTAACAATGATTATGAAATGTGAGGATTGATTCATCAAACTTTACCAGGTAGAACTTATTCTTTTAATGAAAATAGTGGGCAATAGGAAAGAATTATTGGGAAATAATTATTGAATAATTAGGAAATGAATATCAAGGATGACTTTGTTTAAATACAAGTATAAAAGATATCATTTATTACAAATGCAATATTCCAAACAGTACTGCCTAAATTTATTGAAGTCAAATAAACTGATTCTGATCTGTGATCTCGATGAAACTCTGATCACATCACTACTCTTGCTGGATCCGATCAATGAGCGAGATCTCCGCAATTTACACGTGACGAAAATAAAACGGAATTCAACATGTCGACTATATTGCACAAAGTTAAGACCGAATTTATCAGAATTTCTGTCAAAGGTCAGTGAGAAGTTCGAGCTTCATGTCATGAGTCTTGGACCTAAAGACTATGTCCATGCAATAGTGAAATTGATAGATCCCAACGGAGAACATTTTGCCAATCGAATAACGTCAAAAGAAGAAGTAAGAAGCGGGAAATTCAAATTGATAACCTTATGGGATCAATTCAAACAATGCGATGATACCATTTGTGTGATTGATGATCGGCAAGACGTTTGGGATTATAATGACCGAGTCATAGCTGTCAAACCTTTCCACGTGTTTGACAGGGTGGACGAGTATTTGGATCGGTGCGAATATCAAGTTGATCCTTTAAGAAAATTTATAGTTCAGAATTTATTAGAAAACATTGTGGACAACGACAATTATTTGTTTGAATTGCAGTCGACACTTTTGCAGATACACGAAAAATATTTCCAAATCCTAAACGAGGAAAGGGAGAAAAATAAGTTTGATTGCATTGAGGAAATTCATTTACCAAAAATGGAAGATGTAATTGGAATTCTGAAAAGGAAAGATTTAATTTAAATAATTGAAAATTTTAATTTTAAATTTCAATTTAAAAATATTTTTCAAATCACCCATTTAAACAAAAAATAAATTGTTGAAGTTTTGAGGTATCCAAAAATGAGGTGATTATGACAGCAATTGTCCTTGATCTCTAAACGCTAAATCGTTGTTTCTCCCTAATCGGTCTTTCATACTTAAATCCCTTTGATGTTATACAGAGTCTCTCAATCATTGCAACTCTACTCATCATCTTTGAGTAGAATCATTCGTAATTTATCCGTTCAATGTTTTGTGAGTGCAAGAATATTCAAAAACATTGAGTAATGTTTCTCGCATATTTTATGATTTCGGACCTGGCCTTCACCCGACATTTCCAACCTAAATATTCACATAAATCTTTCTTGCTTTTCAAACATAGAGGTATTTGTAAAGATAACCAAATAAATTTTTCGCTCAATTTGTCAAAAAATGATGAATAAATATTTTTATTTTAACATATTTCTCGTATTTTTAATGGCAGATAAGTTTTTTTCTGGAATTCGGTTTATTAAAACAAAAGCGGTTTCAATTGAATCGAATAAATATATAGTGGTCAACAGAGTGAGACCCGATTGGATTTTTTTCACGGGGTTTCTTAAACTTAAAATAAAAAAATTATATTTACAGTCAGAATATATAAATATATTGAAATATAGATTTATTTGTTTAAAACAAATCTAATTATAAAAATGAAAAGCCATATTTCATAAAGTAGATAAATTTCTACATTAAACAAAAAATAAGACATGAAAATAATTATTTTACTGAATTTAAATATGAGTAGATATGTATTAATATTTTTCAAATTTTAAATGCTTCCATCGCTTCCTATCTGGAAGTTGGATCTCAATTAATGTTGGACATCAAACAGAAATAAATTATCAAAATTCTTGGCAGGCCGTGTCAAGTTATCAAACAAACAGAATTTGTTATATGCGACATTTTGAGATATGAATGAGTATCAGAAACAAAATTATGTTCCGGATTAGCAATTGAGACTTTCAAAAGGTCCGATTATAAATTTCAGGAGAAATATCAGTCAACTAGATCGGTTGATTCAGGAAATTCGAATGAATTTCTAGGTAAAAAATCACCTTGTAAAATAATTTTAAAAAAACCGAAGAGAAAATAGATATAATGCTCCACAGAAAAGTGAACAAAACTTAGATATAAAAATTGATAAACTACAAATCTTTGAGAGGAATTTATAATGATTTTAAAAATAATTATATAAAAATTTATATTATTCTTTGTAGCACATTTTTCTCTTCCTTGTTTCTTTTCTCACTTGATATATTTAACACAAAATTAAAAATCTTTTTTAAAAATATTCAATTTTATTTAGATTTTAATACTGGAAAATTAAAATATCTTTTGAGTTTTTTTGTAAATAAGATTTTAATTTTGTTTCAATTTTACTATTTTTAACATATTCTATTATGTAATTTTTTATAAATAATTCTACTATTGACAAATTATTTTAAAGTTTTACTGTAAAACAATTTACTTTATTTTAAAAATAAGAATGAAATAAAAATTATTTCACAATATTTTAATTTAAAAATATTTATGAAAATTCTAAATATGAAATTTAAACAACCAAATTTTTTTTCACCTCTGATTTCTTTTTATTTAAAAAAGACATTGTATTTTAACTAGAAAAATATTTATATAAAAACTTTAAGACGAATTTAGAATGATTTAAAAACATTATCAAATATTATAAGAATGAAAAAACATTCGAACTTGAAGCAATTCGAATTAAATTGCTTTTTTGAAATCAATTTTTCATTATTCTTTTATATTTTTTTAAATATATTATATCAACAAATTTATGAATAAATATTTTTATTTTAACATATTTCTCGTATTTTTAATGGCAGATAAGTTTTTTTCTGGAATTCGGTTTATTAAAATAAAAGCGGTTTCAATTGAATCGAATAAATATATAGTGGTCAACAGAGTGAGACCCGATTGGATTTTTTTCACGGGGTTTCTAAAACTTTAAATAAAAAAATTATATATACAGTTCGAATATATAAATAGTAGTGTATAATGAGGACTATGCCCCGTGGATATTTGGCTTGTTTTTAATTATTTGTTTTAATTAATGAATTTTTATTTAATATAATTTTTTGTTTAAATGTTTAAATTTAAAGTTTTTAAAATTTTTTTAATACACGATAAAAAAGTCTAAGTATTTTTTCTCGATTAAAAAGCCTAAAAAATAAAAATTGGCTTAAATCGCCTATGATTAATCGTACTATAGTGAGGAATATTTTCAAATAAAAAAGGCTCAAATTCGATTAAAGAACCTAAAATATTTCATCGAATAAAAAGCCTAAGTACTTTTTCATACTTAAAAACCCATAAAAATTAAATAGGCTCAAATTGCCTATCGACTAAAAAGCCTAAAATATATTTGCTCGATTAAAAATCCTGAATATTTTTATTTTATTTACTTTAATTATTTGTTATAATCAAGTCAATAATATTATTTATTTATATTTTAATTATATTATTATTAAATTTAATTGTTTGTTTTAATCAAATCAATTATTTTATTTATTTTTAAATTTTATTATTATTAAATTTAATTGTTTGTTTTAATGAAGTGAATTAAATTATTATTAATTTTTTTTATTTTCATTTAATTATTTATTTAATATTATTATTATTTTTATTTAATTAGTTATTTATTTTATATTATTATTATTATTATTAACATTTTTTTATTTATTTATTTTTATTTTTATCCATTTGAACATGTTACTCTCATACTATCTTTACAAACAATGCAATTTGCAACACATCATTCACCAGATCCCTGAACGTTGTCATAGTGAATCTCGAGAAGTTCTTCAATGTTAATCCCTGTGAAATGGTAAATTTTTGTTGCGAGAAACTATGTTGCGCAATAATCCAACGTATTTTTAATTCTTGGATAAAGTTCCTGAATTTTCTTTTATACATGTTAATAACGATAAAACTTTTTCAAAGTAAGATGTGAAAAAATAAATTAATAAAAAATTTTCAAAATAATAATAATAATAATAATATTAATATTAATATTAATATTAATAATAATAATAATAAATTCATCAACAATCAAAGAAAAAGTTAACTTACTTGGTATCAATTTCTGAATACTGATAACCCATACACACTTAACCATTAATTGATTAATAACTGAACAACAATCACTAGGTACTGTATACAAATGACTGAGTACTGTACAACTCACTATATACATACTAGGCATTGAATAATTGAGTATCTTATTCATTAAAATTCCTTATTTAACTAATATTTACCCTTTGAACACCGATATTCAACCAACTTAACCCACTTAAAAAAAAAATTTTCTCTCAATCATTTCCCCTTAAAATACTTGGTTATTCACTATACACACACTCACAATATGTTATCAATAAATTGATATCAAAAAATTGTTTACTGACCAAGAAATCTTTAAATAAAAGCACATAGAAATATTAACAATATAAAGAAGTACAATTTCAATTACAAATTTTATTAAGTTCTTCACTCTTTTATCGATCCTTGATGTCTCCAAATTGTTTGGTTGCTTAGTTAACAGGTTGCTATCAAGAAACTATTAATCAAATTCATTGAAGCCCAATCAATTGTTATATTTTCTCTGAATAAAAATTTATTCCTTTGCTTACAGTCTTGTATGTGATTTATTGAAATTATTTTGTAAAACCTAATAGTTTTGTTTAAAAACTTTGAAATTTTTCTATTATTTTTGTAATATTTTTAATTACATTCAACAATGAACATTTACTAAAAGTTATTTTCAAATATGAATGTCAACCTTTTCATTTAATTTTCACATGCTCCTAAATAAATTAATTGCTAACAGCTCAAAACAAAAATTACTTAAATTTATTTTTACACATTTTCTATTCTTTTCACTTCAACTCTTGTTGTTTACTGAATGATAAATTAATTAGTAAGTAAAAATGTTTGTAATTAATAGTAAAAAGAAACTTGATTAGAAAAATATTCTTAAATTAATTTCACAAAACATATATTACTTTCACAGTACTTGAAATAAATTTTCATATATTTATTGAAAATTATTAGATTTTTAAGTTTCTAAACATCATTGAATAAAGTTAATAGATAACAAAAAAATATATATCATCTACCACATTACTAGAAATCAAATGATTATCGACTAACCACTAAATAAGTTGAATTTCTAACAAAGCTTAAAAAACTTCATAGAACAGGTACTTGGGTACTGATAGATACCGATAAAATCAACTAAAAATCCAAATATGTATGTTTAATTATTGTAAAATATTTGTTTTTGTAAAAATAAGACTTATCCTTAAATTATGATTAGCATGTGAATAGAATTTGATTAAAGTTGTGAGAAATTTTGTAAGATGTTAAATAAAACTGAATAATTTGTAAATAATGTTAGCACTTTGAAGAAATTTTAAAATAATACCTTCATCAAATTGGTAAAAAAATAGTAGTTATTGAGTAGTTAATGACCAAAGTTTGATAATTTTTGACAAGTTTTGATAGATCTTTAATAAATTTTGTTAGTAATTTGAATAAAACCTTAAAAAAAAGTTTCAACATAGTACCAAATTGTAAAAATAATACTTATCAATTAAAAAAAATTAATTAAATTAACTAAGTTGTAAAATAATTGAAAACATTTGTTAGATCATTTTTTAAAATTTTATAAGATTGTTAGGTAATTGTTCTAGGTACTTGTTGAACGAAAATTAATGTATTTTATCGACTGCTCATAGTATTTAATTGTACAATTTCTCTTCATTCATGGAAATAATAAAAAATACTTAAATTATTCAGACAATTGTCAATAACAACATAAGTAATGGGTAACATAATTTTTTTAAATATTAGTCAATTTTAGTTTTTAATTAAATTAAATTACAAATATACTAATAAAATCAAATAAATACTTAAATACAAATAATTACATGAGTCAAACATTTTCTTAGAACATTCATATATTTTATTCAGATTCCAATAATATTTAAAATTAACCAAAATCTTATTGATATATTTTGATAACCCTTAAATCAATGAAAATGTATCGATTTTCACTAAGTATCCATCCTTTACATCAATATTCAACCGAATAAATTCCTTTAAAAGTATTGTTTCCCCTTGTCAACCTTTCTCTTTAAATGACAATAATCCCAGCTATATTCATTATTTTTGATAAAAATCACCGACTTATTTCGATATTGAACCTTACAAAAAATAATTTTATATTTAACTAATTATTTCTTTCTTTCTCATTTCTTCTATTATTTTTTCTACTTTAGGTAAATCAAAATGTGAAACATCAAAATTATTTTCTTTCAAACTTATGTTTCGGAAGTAATATTCATGAACTAAATTCAAAATGGATTCAAGCTCTACCAAATAATTGTCCGAGTCTTTAATACTTTCTAATGCTTCTTGAGTTAGTCTTACTCTTGCATTGGAAAATCTTAAATTTCTATCATTTGTAATATCTGTAGCTTCCTTAAACACAATATAAGGAGTAACCTGAACGACCTTCTGAGACTGCTCCCAAACATCAATTCGGTCGTCAATAACGGCAACAATGTTGTCATTTCCAGAGAACTGCTTTGCTAACGTCCGAAGTTTGTAAACTCGGTTTACTATATTTTTAGTTGTTGTAATTCTATTTCCGAAATATAACATTTTGGGGTCAATTAATTTCATTACGAGATTCACGTAATTACTGTTTCCCAAGCTCATAGCATGGAGTTCGTACTTTTCAGAAATTCTTTTAAGAAAACCATCTAAATGTGGTCTTAACTTAACAAAACACCAAGGATATTCCGAACTTTTCAACTCGATAGATTCAATATCCTTCAGAGTTCTTGGGTTGATCTGATCCCTCACGAAAATTGAATGTACCAATGTTTCATCAATGTCACATACCAAAACCAGTTTTCCGGATTTCAATAAATTTTTACTGTATTCTTGAGAATATTTCATGTTAATAATGTTTTATTAAATTGTTTTATAGCTTGTGAATAATAATATTTTTAATTATTTTAATTATTTTCAATAAAAATTGATGCTTATTTCAAAATATTGTTATTTTTAACAAAATTTATTGGTGTAAAATAATTTTATTTTTTTATAAATATAATTTATAATAATTTTAACTTTTTAATTTACAGAACAATAATATCAATCTTTTTCTGGTAATGTAACTTTAGTTTTTTGACTTTTAACCTTTTACATGTTACTGCCGAGTATAAGTCATCATCTAATTTACTGAAGGTACTCGAGTGGTGACCAACAGGCGAGATTAACAGAAAGATAGAATAAAAATAAAAACAATTATACTGCTTGCACAATAAATATTCATAAACACAATCTTAATACCTACTAAGCAAGACTTTCAATCTGAAGATAAACACGATGATGATCCTAAAATGCAAAATACAAACTCAAAAACAAACTACACTATTTATATCACACAGAGCTAATTTAATCATTGATAATTTTTTATTCATTGAATTTCTACATCTCTCAATCAATTCAAAAATCCTCTTTAAAACTGGAACAAACGAAATATAACTTTCAAATTGATTATAAGAATCATAAAACATTGGTATTGAATAAATTAAAAATTAAAATTTTGTTCAAATTTCGATTTTTAAGAATTTTTATTTATAAAACAGAATTCAAAAATTTATTGATATAATATATTTAAAAAAATATAAAAGAATAATGAAAAATTGATTTCAAAAAAGCAATTTAATTCGAATTGCTTCAAGTTCGAATGTTTTTTCATTCTTATAATATTTGATAATGTTTTTAAATCATTCTAAATTCGTCTTAAAGTTTTTATATAAATATTTTTCTAGTTAAAATACAATGTCTTTTTTAAATAAAAAGAAATCAGAGGTGAAAAAAAATTTGGTTGTTTAAATTTCATATTTAGAATTTTCATAAATATTTTTAAATTAAAATATTGTGAAATAATTTTTATTTCATTCTTATTTTTAAAATAAAGTAAATTGTTTTACAGTAAAACTTTAAAATAATTTGTCAATAGTAGAATTATTTATAAAAAATTACATAATAGAATATGTTAAAAATAGTAAAATTGAAACAAAATTAAAATCTTATTTACAAAAAAACTCAAAAGATATTTTAATTTTCCAGTATTAAAATCTAAATAAAATTGAATATTTTTAAAAAAGATTTTTAATTTTGTGTTAAATATATCAAGTGAGAAAAGAAACAAGGAAGAGAAAAATGTGCTACAAAGAATAATATAAATTTTTATATAATTATTTTTAAAATCATTATAAATTCCTCTCAAAGATTTGTAGTTTATCAATTTTTATATCTAAGTTTTGTTCACTTTTCTGTGGAGCATTATATCTATTTTCTCTTCGGTTTTTTTAAAATTATTTTACAAGGTGATTTTTTACCTAGAAATTCATTCGAATTTCCTGAATCAACCGATCTAGTTGACTGATATTTCTCCTGAAATTTATAATCGGACCTTTTGAAAGTCTCAATTGCTAATCCGGAACATAATTTTGTTTCTGATACTCATTCATATCTCAAAATGTCGCATATAACAAATTCTGTTTGTTTGATAACTTGACACGGCCTGCCAAGAATTTTGATAATTTATTTCTGTTTGATGTCCAACATTAATTGAGATCCAACTTCCAGATAGGAAGCGATGGAAGCATTTAAAATTTGAAAAATATTAATACATATCTACTCATATTTAAATTCAGTAAAATAATTATTTTCATGTCTTATTTTTTGTTTAATGTAGAAATTTATCTACTTTATGAAATATGGCTTTTCATTTTTATAATTAGATTTGTTTTAAACAAATAAATCTATATTTCAATATATTTATATATTCTGACTGTAAATATAATTTTTTTATTTTAAGTTTAAGAAACCCCGTGAAAAAAATCCAATCGGGTCTCACTCTGTTGACCACTATATATTTATTCGATTCAATTGAAACCGCTTTTGTTTTAATAAACCGAATTCCAGAAAAAAACTTATCTGCCATTAAAAATACGAGAAATATGTTAAAATAAAAATATTTATTCATCATTTTTTGACAAATTGAGCGAAAAATTTATTTGGTTATCTTTACAAATACCTCTATGTTTGAAAAGCAAGAAAGATTTATGTGAATATTTAGGTTGGAAATGTCGGGTGAAGGCCAGGTCCGAAATCATAAAATATGCGAGAAACATTACTCAATGTTTTTGAATATTCTTGCACTCACAAAACATTGAACGGATAAATTACGAATGATTCTACTCAAAGATGATGAGTAGAGTTGCAATGATTGAGAGACTCTGTATAACATCAAAGGGATTTAAGTATGAAAGACCGATTAGGGAGAAACAACGATTTAGCGTTTAGAGATCAAGGACAATTGCTGTCATAATCACCTCATTTTTGGATACCTCAAAACTTCAACAATTTATTTTTTGTTTAAATGGGTGATTTGAAAAATATTTTTAAATTGAAATTTAAAATTAAAATTTTCAATTATTTAAATTAAATCTTTCCTTTTCAGAATTCCAATTACATCTTCCATTTTTGGTAAATGAATTTCCTCAATGCAATCAAACTTATTTTTCTCCCTTTCCTCGTTTAGGATTTGGAAATATTTTTCGTGTATCTGCAAAAGTGTCGACTGCAATTCAAACAAATAATTGTCGTTGTCCACAATGTTTTCTAATAAATTCTGAACTATAAATTTTCTTAAAGGATCAACTTGATATTCGCACCGATCCAAATACTCGTCCACCCTGTCAAACACGTGGAAAGGTTTGACAGCTATGACTCGGTCATTATAATCCCAAACGTCTTGCCGATCATCAATCACACAAATGGTATCATCGCATTGTTTGAATTGATCCCATAAGGTTATCAATTTGAATTTCCCGCTTCTTACTTCTTCTTTTGACGTTATTCGATTGGCAAAATGTTCTCCGTTGGGATCTATCAATTTCACTATTGCATGGACATAGTCTTTAGGTCCAAGACTCATGACATGAAGCTCGAACTTCTCACTGACCTTTGACAGAAATTCTGATAAATTCGGTCTTAACTTTGTGCAATATAGTCGACATGTTGAATTCCGTTTTATTTTCGTCACGTGTAAATTGCGGAGATCTCGCTCATTGATCGGATCCAGCAAGAGTAGTGATGTGATCAGAGTTTCATCGAGATCACAGATCAGAATCAGTTTATTTGACTTCAATAAATTTAGGCAGTACTGTTTGGAATATTGCATTTGTAATAAATGATATCTTTTATACTTGTATTTAAACAAAGTCATCCTTGATATTCATTTCCTAATTATTCAATAATTATTTCCCAATAATTCTTTCCTATTGCCCACTATTTTCATTAAAAGAATAAGTTCTACCTGGTAAAGTTTGATGAATCAATCCTCACATTTCATAATCATTGTTACATTGCAATTTCTAATATTCTTTATCATTTGGCATTGAGTTTTGCACAAATCAAACCAATATTGGTTATGGAAACTTAAAAACTTCATTTAGTAAGTAGTTGTGAGCTATGTTCTAGTGTACATCAATCGACCCCCCTTTATTTCCCTTAAACTAATTTGTATGTTTAGTTGATAGATTTTCTGTTTGGAAGGACTTCTGAGTCAAATTTTGCATCTTTTAACTTGTAAAGGTTAATGAGAAAATAGAAGAGAAAAGAACCCCTTCAACAGATGAGATTGAATTTTGTTTTCCAAATCTCATTTATGTGAATTGGAATTTCCAACCCTCAACGATATATGATCCTAAAGGAGAAGCGCCGTTGCATTAAAGTCAAAATAAGGATTTGACTTTCACAAATACGTTCAAACATTGAAAACATTACCAAATAAGAGCTCAAAGCCATTGATAAGTTTTGTGTATTTTTTGACTGAATTAAAACAAGTGTTTGCAATTATTATTTTTTATTAATTAATTTATAATTTTACAAATTTTTAAATTTTAAATTTATGATTTTTACATTGTGTTTTAAATAAAATTTATTTTCGTCCAATAATAAACGCAAAAAATAATAATAACTAGATTCATTGTTCAATTTTAAATTTTAAATAAAAATAAATTATAAGTAAAAATGAAATATTCAAATGAGTATTGTGTAAATTTATTGAAATCAAGAAAGTTGATCTTGATTTGTGATCTTGATGAAACTTTGATGTCATCAGTATGTTTAAAGGATATTTTTTTTCGTCAAAAATTAAAGAATCTTCACACTTTTGAATTACGAAAAGACTGCTATTGTACAAAATTGAGACCAAAGTTGTTTGAATTTCTGACAAAAGTCAGTGAAAAGTTCGAGCTTCACGTCATGAGCATGGGACAAAAAGAATATGTGAGATCAGTACTAGACTTGATAGATCCCAAACAACAACTTTTCGGTAATCGAATAACGTCGAGGAAAGAAATTTTTAACGAAAGGTTTAAGCTGAAAACAATGCAAAACCAATTTAAACAATGCGAAGATATCGTTTGTGTTATTGATGATCGGCTGGACGTTTGGGATTTCAATGACCGAGTCGTCCCAGTTGAACCTTTCCGCCCGTTTGATAGAGTTGAAAAAATGCTCAGTGATAAAAGTTTACAGTATGACTATTCCAAAAGAGATAAAGTTCAAAAATTATTGGAAAATATTGATGATAATGATAATTATTTGAATAAATTGCAGAATATTCTATTTTCGATACATAATTATTACTTTAATTTAATACATCCAGAAATAATAAGAAATAATTTTACTTATTTTTCATCGAATTATTTGCCTGAAATGGACGACATGATGCGGATTATGAAAATAGAACGAATTTATTAAAACTATGTATATGGAATTATTATCATTATTATTATTATTATTATTATTATTATTATTATTATTATTATTATTATTATTATTATTATTATTATTATTATTATTATTATTATTATTATATTATTATTATTATTATTATTATTATTATTATTATTATTATTATTATTATTATTATTATTATTATTATTATTATTATTATTATTATTATTATTATTATTATTATTATCATTAATATTATTATTATTATTATTATTATTATTATTATTATTATTATTATTATTATTATTATTATTATTATTATTTAAACTAAGTTTACAAATTTAATCTTAAAAGTAAACTTCTCGTTTTATTAAAAATTGTTTTTTTATAATTTTAAGCTGTTTACCGACTTATAAATATTCGAATTCGGAATTATTTATATATTATTTTATTTATCATCTCTTTGTACACTTAAAATACATTTTTTATATCAATTAAGTTTCGTATTTTACACTAAAAATATCAACTAAAACACTCAACGTGAAAACATGTAAAAATATTTCAAATTTTAATTTTTAAAATATTGCGATGTCGATAGCTAATAGTGTTAGTAAGACTTCCTTTCTTCTTTCGAGCTTTGCAAAACTTGTGAACCTAAAAGAAGTCGAGTTCGTTGAAAGAGAGCTTCAGTTACTTTATTTTGACCAATTTAACCCTCTGTCACCTTTTTGATTTCACTAAATTGCAACTTTGGATGTCGTCTTTGGATGGGGTAGTCTCATACGTTTATTTTGAAAATCAAATTTAATCAAGAAAGCTTCTCTTACCTTATTGCGAGATTACTGAATACGATACTGGATTTTGTACTTGTTTGCCGTTTTAAAATTGCATCAAATTTCACATTATAAATTTAATTTAACCAAAATTAACTACTGAATAATTATAAGTAGTTTTCAACAAAATTCAATTTTTATTAACTTTCATATATATATGATTTCATTTAAATAAAATTTTTCAAAAGCCATTGAATAAAACTAGAATTTTGATAAAAAGTTGTAACATTTCTGGCTGAATGCTCAACACAAAAATGTTTAAAATAACTTTAATTTGAATAATTGTTTAAATACACTACTGAATTTGACCTAATACATGTCGGCTTTATTCAACAGTTAATAAATAATCCGATACGTTTAAACAAAAGAGCCACTATCTTATTTTTGCTATTTTTTCAATATAATTTTTAATGTGAAAGACGAAAAGTTGCCGAAATTTCTTATAATAACTATTTAGGGATCGTGGAGACCTTCATTCTAAAGTACTTGCGTATTCAAAACGCATCCACTGACTGTCATTCAAAACCAAGTTATTAATCTTTATATTATTAGCTACTTGTAATTCATTCATCAAACAATATTTATAATTAAATTGATTCAAATTCAAAGATTCTGTTTGAATTATAAACTTACTTAGACCAAATTTAGGACTCCTAACACTTCCCCAGAAACTAGAATCTCCCCTTTTACGGTTCGTAATCATTTTGCTTCTCGGCATGCCCAATATTTTTCAATTCAAAACTGTCTTTATCCATTTCTTTTATAGTCATATTATGAGTTTCGGGTATAATTTCGTGTACTTAAAACTGGTCTGGGTTTTTAAATCAAATTTATTTGAGACTTTTTAACCATTTCAGCATATAACTTCCTTTCGTGTAGCAAAACCAATGATTGCTCACTTGATAATTCTTTATGGATCTCCTCCATCAGTTTCTTCAGTTGACTTAACTTCTCTCAATTTAAATTCTATATTTGTTTTTAAATATTCAATTCGATGTTGTATTAGAAACATCAAAACTTTAACCACAGACTTGTGCCACAGAATATTGTTCACAGGTTTCTCTATCATTCCAAAATATTCAGTGAACCCGTAATTTCTTTCATTCTGTATCGTAACTCAGAAAATTGATGACTAAATTTCTCTTTGTTTAAATGCTTTACGAATACTACTTTCTTACCAAAATATGGTCTGACTGAATCTCTTCATATATCTGAATGATTTTCTTCGACAAAAAAGCTTTTGTTTATATAAATAGCTCAATCCATTATGTTATTTCAAAGAATCTTTTAAACGCAAGAATAAATAATTCCAAAACTCCTTCGAATTGGTTGCAGTTTTAATTGGCTTGACGGTTTGAAAAAATTCTGAAGTCCCTGCGCGGTCAGGATTTTTAAAAGATAAAGATGTAAATTATTTATTCAAACCGAAAATCTCATACACACCCTTATATAGTTATATCTCTCGTAACATATAAAAGAGAGTTTTTTGGTTTATTAATTATTGATACAGAATACCTTTAAACACACAAACGTACCAAAATTTAAACACTATCATCAAACATCACAAATAACCTCTGATCTTGAAACTGAAATTTGGCTTATTGTTATGTAGTAGGTTAGTTTACCAATATTCATTAATTATCCTTCTATACAAATATATTTATTTTTGAAAAATTTAATTTAGTTTAAATTTTGTCTTGAATTAAACTGTAACTTGCATATGGTATTATAAAAAAATTTTTGATTTTCAAAGATTATTAACATTGGTTTTTTTAATCATTAAATTCACACTTAAATCTTTATTCATTTAAAATATTCTCGTATATTCGCTGGTATTCAAACAAATCAATGTAAAGTAATGTATAAATAAGAAATTGAATAAACATTATCAATATACAATATATAATTATAAAATTATTTATTAAATCTTTGGTTAATTATTAAAAATAATTATAATTATAAGACAGATAGAATTATTTCAGAAATTAATTAGATTATTTTAAGAGGGTGTTAAAATTAATTACCCATTTTAAAAACATTTCTCACCTCATAGTTGTTAAATGTCAATTTTTTTAATAAATGATATCAACAAATCGATGGAGTCACTATGGGCTCCCCTATAGCATCCACGATGGCATAAATTTGTGGCTAGATTAGAAAAATATTGCATCTTTCTAATTTAAAAAGTCAGTTTTTGTAAACGATACGTAAATGAGAATTTTATTGTATTTTAAAATTACTGGCACGAAGAGCCGTTTTTGCTTTTGTTGAGGATACTTGAATAATAAAATTAAATAATTATTAAAGTAAATATAATTAATTAGGGGAAGCTGTAAAATATAGAGAATCCTGTTTTAGGCCTCTTGTTGGTTTGATAGATAATGATTTGTGCATTTGAATAGACATTTATTTGGTTGTTACTAATGTTCGTTGAAGTTTTCAAAACATCGGAATAATTCGGAAGTAGTGGAAGAATAAAATATTTATTTTCAGAATTTATAGCATTAAACGATTGGTGGTGGAGAATTTGGCAAAGATGGAGGAGACATTGACATGATGTGTGCTATATTTCCAGTTATGGAATTGAGAGATTTTTGGAAACTTCCCCTAAGGCTTGAAAGAACAGTTGATTAAGCAGTTTTGATAATATTGTGTAATTATTAATAAAATGAATTTTTATTAGATTGAAAAGGCAGAGGTTTGAATATGTCCGATTGCAATCGATTAAAGTTAATATTTTCACCACGCTTTCCTTGAAATCTTTGGTTTCCATCATTATTGCGGTGTAAATTAGGCCTTTGATTCTGATTATAATATTCTTGAGGTTGTTAATTAAATGAATTTGATTGATCATCATTCATATTGGATTGTTTTGAAGTACTTCGCTTTATTTATGAGACCCCATGCGTCCGTCTAGTAACAAATAATTAATTATTTGAATTTAATTATAACGGTGTCTGAACATCTCTGAAAAACAGATTTGTGAAAGAAATTGAAAATGAAAAAGAAATAACTAAAATCAATAAAGTAAAACAATGAAATATAACAGGGTGGTTCTTAATTAACAAGTGTAAATTATAAATGGAAAACAAATAAAAAATAAATTGAATATAAAATTCTTGATCTCAATGATTTAACCCATAGATAAGGAAGATTAAAAAAATTATAATAAGTGTTTATCTTGAAAACTACTGGAGAAAGAGGCGGAATTTTGAATAGCCAAAAGCAAACTGTTGTGCGGTGATGACGAAAAGTTTCTCTAACGTATGTAGCAATGCACATATTACATGAAAACCAATACTATTTTAAATGCAATACATTATAATTTTGTGACAAACACAGAATATTTAAAACCTTTCGAGTGTGAAAAAAATAAAACATGATTTTTTTAATAGGTTTATCATTATTACTTGAATTATAATTTCTTAAAGAAAAATATTTCTGATTTCTCCCTTTTTAAGACTAAGATGTATAAATGTAATGGTGATGATGCGTTTTTAGTATTTTCTAGTTCTAATGATGTTGTTCCGTTTTAAAATTGTATGATGGGTTTCATTACAATATTAAGTTTACAGTCGAAGAGGTTAATACTTTTCTTTCACTTTTATATTTGTTATAAATAAAACGAAGTCCAACAGATAGAGGCATATACACTATTTTAATAGTTTTGTGACTTTAAATATAGTAGAAATATGATAAAGACTTGATTTTTAGATCTTGTTCATCATCTTTTACGTTTGAAAAATCTTACAAAAGTATTCCCGTTTGAATAAAAATTGATATTTAAAGACTTTTGTAGGAAGCCTGACTAATAAAATCTTTGATCGCCTTTTGGTTGCACCAAATAAAACAATGAAATTATAATCCCCTAAATGATGATGAACCTATATTTAATGTCACGTAAATTCAAGAGGCGTGAGTAATATTACTGAACATAGAAAAATGTGCAAAGGAACAACTGAATTAAAATATTGTTAAATAATATATAAAAACAGCTATTAACATTCAATCAGCAACAAATTTATTGAAATGATTTAATTAGATCATCAAATCATAATTATTACATCATTATTGTATTCATAAACACACCGATAAAAGTATTGTATACTTCAGAAAAGTGTTTTAAGAAATCCCTCCATTTTATTAATTATTTTGAGAGGAACAATTTGTTTTTTCCAAATTGTCAAAATTTTAAAAAATATTTCAAGTTTCATGAATTCTAAAATGTTAATTTTGAATTTAACTAATTATTTTATTAATTCTCATTTCCTTCATTATTTCTTCCATTTTCGGTAAATCAAAATGTGAAACATCAAAATTATTTTCTTTAATTTCACTACTTATTGATTGAAAGTAATATTCATGAATCGAATTCAGAATGGATTCAAGCTCTACCAAATAGTTGTCCGAGTCTTTAATACTTTCTAATGCTTCTTGAGTTAGTCCTACTCTTGCATTGGAAAATCTTAAATTTCTATCATTTGTAATATCTGAAACTTCCTTAAACACAATATAAGGAGTAACCTGAACGACCTTCTGAGACTGCTCCCAAACATCAATTCGGTCGTCAATAACTGCAACAATATTGTCATTTCCGGAGAACTGATCTGTTAACGTCCGAGATTTGTAAACTCGGTTTACTATATTTTTAGTTGTTGTAATTCTATTTCCGAAATATAACATTTTGGGGTCAATTAATTTCATTACGAGATTCACGTAATTACTGTTTCCCAAGCTCATAGCATGAAGTTCGTACTTTTCAGAAATTCTTTTAAGAAAACCATCTAAATGTGGTCTTAACTTAACAAAACACCAAGGATATTCCGAACTTTTCAACTCGATAGATTCAATATCCTTCAGAGTTCTTGGGTTGATCTGATCTCTCACGAAAATTGAATGAACCAATGTTTCATCAATGTCACATATCAAAACAAGTTTTCCGGATTTTAATAGATTTTTACTGTATTCTTGAGAATATTTCATGAAAATAATGATTTACAAAAGTATGTATTAAAACAAATAAATAAAATTTTCATAATTCATATAAAAATTGTAATATTAAAAGCGGAAATTTTTAAATCAATTTTAATAAAAATTAATGAATAGAAATTAATGCTCCCTCTTTTTCATAATAAGTGAACCATTTTGTTTTGAAATAAAATGAGAAATTCTATGCTCATGTGTTTACTACACAATCAAAGTTTCATCTTAATCTTGAACTTTTCATGAAATTGACTTTTTGTATAGATATTAAAATAATTGTCTCTCTTTAATATTTACAATCATTGAAAAGTGATATATTAATGAAATTGGTGATGCTTCAGTATGTATACATGTGTAATGCAACGATTCTCAACTGCTGTGTCGCACAAAGGTTTGTAGTTTGCCGCCAGCTTTTGCAAATGAATGTCTAATCAGTGATTATCGCACAGTTTGCAATATAGAATGCTTCCATCAGTTTCAGAAATATGGCTTCCATACTCGATTACAAATTTTTGATAAGAAATCTTTTGTTTTTGACATTTATATGGATTAAACTACATATTGATCAGAGGAATAACTAAAAAATTTGGAGATATACTACAAATAATATTCGTGAATTTGATCCTTTAGCAGGAGTTTATTAATGGCTCAAATTTTACTCCTGGGTAAAAATTTAGCCAAAATTATGTAACATTTAATTTCATGGGCTCAGTATTTGTTATTAATATACATTGAAGTAAACAGTAAACATCTAACTTATTTTTAAAAGACTTAATTTCCATTATAATTTTTATTTCAGTTTCATAAAATTTACCCAATGTTGGCCATCACAGAGTGACCTAGTAGTCTATTTTATCAAATCGACAAATTAGCATTCGAACACGCACCAAGATAACTCCACTCAGAGATAAAAACATCAAATAAACACCTTAAAATATGAGAGAACACAAATAAATATATAGTCAACTCTCTGTTTTATGAACACGTGCGTAAGCTGCAATGATTATATTTATTTTAAACAAAATATGAACACACCAAAATAAAATGAAAAACAGTGAGTAATTATGTTTTATTTATTTTTATGAAAAGATAATCGGTAAGTTTTAATTCTTTTTTCTTCTTAAATCTCTGTAGTTCATCTTTAATAGTCAAAATTGTTTTCATAAATCGTTGCATATTTTCAAAATAATATTTCTCCAGGTCTCTGATCATATCTCCTGCTTCTTACAATGAAATAGATCTTTCAAATTTCTATATTATTTGATTCTTCATCATCCACGTTTTCCACATCTCTCATATCACTTGAATTAGTAAAAACATTTTCAATAAATTGTTGATAGTCATCAAAACCTACATTAGTATTGTATGGTGTTGATGCAAAGTCATCACTACAATTCAAAACATCAACTTTGTATTGTTTCTTTGGGAATACAATCCCAAACTCTAATAGTGAAACACTTGGAGTCGTAAATTGTGATTTTCTTTTTCAGATCCCAATAATTCAAATTGATAATTTTTGTATCATCCATCTTTTATAGTGATATTTGAACGGTTTTATAATCCCCCTATCTAGTGGTTGAAGCAAAATTGTGTGTTGGCGGGAAAAAAAATAACCCGAAGAGATATATTAAAAAAAATCACTTTCACTGTTAATTATTTTTATTGAAAGACATTTTCCTTAAATATTAAAATATATATCTTATAAATATATTTATTTTTCATCTAGTTTAAATTTTGTCTTGGATTGACCAATAATTTGTATATTATAATTCTTTATAATTTTTGATTTTTAAATTACAAAAAATAAATTCACAATTTAATCTTATATTCATTTAAAATATTCTCGTATATTCGCTAATATTCAAACAAGTCAACAAAATATTTCCAATGTAGAGTAATGTACAAATAAGAAATTCAATAAACATCAACAATATATAATTATACAATCATTTAGTAAATGGATAGTTAATTATTATTACTAGTTATATATTATCAGCCAGAAAAAATTATTTTGAAAAATATTTAGAATTATTTAAAAGTGTGTAAAACTGAAATCGCAATTTTTAAATTTATAAAAAAGCAAAGAACGAATACATTATAGGAACAATATTATTTATATGCAAATAACAAAGCATCAAAATGCAAGGAATATAATTTCTCAATCCAAAACAATCTCATGCTTACTGACTGATAGACAAATTTCGACATATCTAAAATATCCCAAATCTCTTCATGTCAAATATAATTGTATTTTGTCTGAATTTAAATTTTCTCATTATTTCTTATAATTCTATATAAACTATTATGATATTTATAAACTCAAATTTTCAAAGAAAATCTATTCTTTGCTAAAAAGTAAAATATAAAAACATTTCCAACTAATATATTTAAGTTGAGTTTGCTATATATATATATATATATGCTGGGGTATTGAAGATTTGTCGATAGTAATTAGTTCTCGATCTGGTTCCTCGTGTTTTCTCACAACTGATAATATAGAGTCCCAAAAACTTTTATCTAAATCACAATTTAATACACTTGATTTCGTTCACTTTTAAGGAACAAAGGAAAACATTCACAGGATTAAATTACACAATCACTCTTTTAAAACTACACAATCGCCTTTGAATGAGAGTAATTTATTTTTTTACATTTTAATATCAAATATTCAAATCCTCTCTCTGTCGACTATCTGGAGTTTTGCTCTGTTCCATTCCGACTTTGAGCTATTTTCCTCTTTGTATTAATTTCTTTTCTGATTCTATGTTAGAATGAAACGAACACTTTACTGCCTCATTAAACCGCTATACGGCAATTTGCTAATTTTATGTGTCCATTAAGCTGACACTCAGCTAGAATACCTATGATTTATGAATTCGCTTTAAAATAAATTAATTAATTTGTATTAAGGCTCCTGACCCTTCTATGAGGCGTATCAATTTCGAAAATACTTGAGATGTAATTGTATAAAGATATTTGATTACACTGACCGCTATAACCTGTTATAATTATTGTGTATAAATGCTTGTATGTTTGAATACTTTTGATAAATGATCTGGATAAATAATGACAGGCTGCCATTATCACAACATCCCATCTCTTAAGAGTGAGTAGATGGCAACGGATAAGAATACCGCGCTTAATCGAAAATTCTTTAAATGTATTTTTGAAGCGTTTTTATTTCAGAAATAAATGACAATTTGCATTTATATTAGTTAATTTTTTATAATTTTTATTTATTAATATTTACTACGGATTCAAATTCAAGGAATTTCTTAAAATTTTCATTTTATCATTTTTTTTTATTTTAATATATTTATTATTAAAGTTTATTAAGACGTATCTATAATAAATCAATATTTCCTAAACTAATGACTACTACTAAATTATAATTAATTTTAAATAAATATAAAACATTTAAAATTAACTCTTAAAGTATTATTTAAATAAATAATACTTAATTATTAATTTTAATTTAAATTTTCGCAAAAAAAATATGAAAAATAAATATTGCTCCATAATTCATTTTAATTTAAATTTTTTTTAAATAAAGCTTTTGAAAAAATATTTTATAATTTGATTTTGCTGTTTTTGTGTTGATAATCTTTGATGTGGAAATATTTTAATTGCTTTCTATAATTAAACATTCATTTGGCGATTTTGTCATTTTATTAGTAATAAATATTCATAATTCAGAAATTGCCTAAATCCTTGCAAAATAATGAACTTGAATTTGATTCTTTTTTCACTGAATTTTCGCTTGACTTTGATAAGTTGACTTGAAACAAAATCCACAAGCTCCCGAGAAACAGTAAAAGTCTAGAGAATATCTTTCAAGTACTTTCCTGTGTCAAGAGGGAAAATTAATATTGAGATTAATGCATTTTCCATTTTCTCATGATTAATAATTAGATTATCATTTGGGATTTTCGTCTTGTAAGTCAAATTCAAATTCAGAATTTTAATTGGAGATTTTTTTATTAAATTCACAACGAACTCACATTCTCAATTTTAACGGGTGATATAAACAGCAGAGTGCTGGAACGGGCTTGGCCCCAGCTCGCGCGATCTGTTTGTTGAATTATCGCATTGCCAAACACAAATTAACCAAATAAAAAATATTAGTTTTAATTCTTTGATATATATCTCTGTGGCAATTTTCATGATCTTTCAATATTATGCTATCGTGGGTAGAATAGACAAACAGTTTTAGATGTACATATTTATAGACTTATTATAAGCGAGCCAGTTGTTACTGATATACTAGCGGATGACTGAGTATAACGTTTTGTGTACTAGAAATTAGGAGAACTTGATTACAAAATTCTATTATAATCAAATTACATGGAAGACATCTCTTTGACTGAAAATCCTTTTCAAAAATCTAGAATACTTCCTAAGAGAGAAAGGTTATGACAACCAAAAAAGAGCTTAATAATTAGAAAGGACTCAGTTATCAAATACCTTCAACATCACTAAACTCTTCAGATGAAAAAATATCTTGGTAAATTTTTTTGTCAATGACAACAATTTAAAACTTTTCTCAATTTTACAGAGGCAATCCTTATCAACAACAAAAAACTCCAATAAAATCCAAATAGGAATCAAGTGAAACTTTTGAACTAATCGTATATTTATTTATTTTCTTTAGGACTTGATCTTTGGTTTGCTGATCATGATTAAAAAAGGCTTATTTGTATCAACTAAAATCATTAAAGCTTAACAACGTTATAACCCAAAACACCCACAAAAATAATTCGGCTCCGTGTGTTCTGTAAAAAATTCGAAGAAGACACCCAACAAAATAGATTTTATTTATTGATTATTGAGAACACATTTCGTTCACAACACTTACCAATTTACAATTCTCGTTGTTTTTTTACCAAAATGTAACTAATTTCCATAGTTACTATTTCTATTTATATGACCTGATTGCAATCAATCATTATGGTTAATTAACTGTGTCACGAGAAGTCTTCTGAATAATTGATAAATCAGCTGCAATTTGTGTTGGAAAATTTTTCATAAATCAATAAAATAAAAAATGATGTAATCTTAAAAATTACTAAAATTATAACTATTTTGTTTAAATATCATCTGAAAAGAAAGATTTATTTTCAAAATGAATGAAGATTGTCTAATTTGCTTTGAATATTTAAAGGAATTTCCACAAATTGTTAAATTCAATTGCAATCATTTAATGTGCGAGAATTGCGTTTCGGAAATTATTTTTTTCGATAAGTTCAAATCTTTCAAATGTCCTTTGGATCAAAGAACATTTTCAACAGTTTCGTTACTCAATGAAGACTCCACAGAAGTCATAGATCTAAATAATCCATCAAGTATTTTAACTGAAAGATTCATAAATGACATTCAAAATATTATTAAAAATATTTTTACAACTTTAAAATCAATCAAAAAGAGTTATTTGGAATTTAAATGTGCGCTTGAAATCACCGAATTTGATCCGGATCAAAGCACTAAAGAAAATGAAGATAAACCAACATCAGTGAAAAACGATTTGAATGAAAATACAAAAGATTTAATTATGAAAACTCTTCATCAAGATTTACTAATTTCACCTCTTAAATCTGCAATTTTAAAACGCGTTTTACCCTTCATTAACTTCCCAATTGGTTTGCTATTAGAAAATTGGGAAGGAATGAAATTCTATGAAACATTTCAAAATTCCATGATTAATTTTATCAAAACGAATCGGAAAGATTTTATTTCCAAAACTCAATTTATAAAATACATGGAAAAGGAACTAAAATCTTTGGAAAATATTCAACAATTTTTAATTTCAATTGCCGTGGTTTATTTTCCGAAAAATAGGGAAATTTATTTACAACTTTGTAAAACAAATCCCATTAACGATTTAAACAAATGCATAATTTGTTTTTTAGATATAGATGAGAATTTCTGTGGAGAATTTCAAAATTGTCAGCATAAAGTTTGCAAAATTTGTTTAAATCAACACTTGATAATCCAAGGCTTTTGTCCGATTGATGGGAGAGAAAAATCGGAAATCAAACTTTCTGGAAATCTTTCATGGAATATTTTCCATAAGGAAAACTTAAAATTTATTGAAATGTTAAATTATGTTTCAAATAATTTTTTTGTTTTAAAAACTTATTTAAATTTCATTGATAAAATTGTCGAAGAGTTAAAAAGTCTGACAGTTGAAAATCAAAACAAGACTTTTGAAAGCATTCAAAATCTTTTTCAAGATCAGTTAAGTTGTTCGGATTTCACCAGCTTTGTTCCGTCGATTGTTTTAAATAATTACGTACAAGTTTTACAGTCAAATGACAAGTTCCAGTTTAATTACAAGAGATGTTTAAAAGATATTTCCAAAATCAATTTGGTTTATCGTAATTTTTCGAAGTCTTTGAAAAAACTTGAACTGACCTTGAAAGAACTTTTATTGAAACTCGAGAACTATTCAAATTGTCCTTTGAACCGGTATCAACAACTCATGAAATGGTTTACAAAATTCATATGTTCCATTGTGATTGTATTGAAAGAATTTTACTTTGAAAGTTTTGAATTTAACACTTGTGATTATTCAAGACAAGAAATTATTTTTGTTTTACTGGAGGAGGAAGTCGAATGTTTGTTAAAGAAAGTCTCAACAAATTTATCAAATTTTAATCAAAATTAAAGAATTTCATTCAGATTTTTATTATGTCTTTTTTATTATGTTTCAATAAAGAGATTTTGAATTCCTTAGTTTCATTTTTATCTTAGATATATAGATATAGAGATATAGATTTTACATTTGCTTTTTGTATAAAATAGTGCAGCTAGGACGAGGTTAACATTTTTTGGCCCCATCAAATTTGACTACCATTAGTTTATCAAATTAAGTAAAAGTCACCCGGTGTATTATCTCGGTTAATAAAGAAAAAATGGTTGTTAGGGTTAGGGTGCAGTCTCATCAAGTGATATTGGTAAAGCAATATAATAATTAGCATATACGATGTGATGTCCATACTTACAATTAATTTTCACTTTTTCATTTCGTTCATTACTGAGAAGTACAAGATCACCAAAACAATCTTACTTCAAAACCAGCTGCAAATTGTTCAACGTTAACTAATATCAAATAAAACTGACAACACTCTTAAAATATGCAATTTGAAAATATTTCAAGTGTTTTATCACATTTCACCTTTCAGAGATAAACAGTGCAATTTATGCTCTATTTAATAAAATTCTAATCATCAAAAGTTATGGAAAATTAAAGGAAAATATTGAAAAACGTAATTTATAATTTTAATAAATTTTAAGATTAAAGTCACGGAATGGGCAGACAAAAACTGAATAAAAACATATTCCTAAAAATTATTAGTTAACGAATAAATTGTAGAGGAGCTTTAAAATATATAGATATTTAATATAAATTTAATAATGTGATTTTTTGTATGCATAATAAACTAATAATTTTGTATTTAAATAAATTTGGTAATAGGCATTAGAAATTTCCATCTATTTAACAACTCGTGAATAATTGTATTTGTTCTGAAGTTGGTTCAAATTTGTTAACTTTGAAATTCTTAAGTTAAGCAAAATCATTTTTCGAATATCTTTTTTGAAATTTTAAAACTTTCTTCTATTTTTTATGTCATTCATGATTTTTAATTCCAACTATTTTTATTTTCTGTTTTAACAATGATTTCAACTAATGTAACAGAATTTCTTAGCATTTTCACTTTTTAATTTAACGAACAAAGCCATTTTTTAAACAATTTATACCAAATGAAAATTTTTAGAAATTATGTAATTACAGAATTGATCAATATTTACTTGTTACATCCAGTTTTGTTCTATTGCATTTTTGTAGTGTGTGTTGAATTGTCAAACAAGCTAGTAGAATTAAATTATTACACCTGATTCAATTCATTAAAAACTCCTATAATAAAATAAAAAATCAATAAAGTTATATTATAGGGACATACATACTTACCCGTGTCTGCATGTAATTTTTTCAATTGAATAAAAAATTATAATATAGGAAGGAAGGAGTTAGAAGAAAATTTTTTTTTAACATAAAAACATAATACATAGTAAATAATGCATGCAAACTTTCAAAATGTAGAGATGTTTAATTCATTAAAAACTCTATAAAACTATTTTTAGTAACTTTTTAGACAATTTATTTTAAATTAAAGCCGAAAATTTTTGAAAAAATACCAAAAACTCTACTTTGAGTTATAGAGAAAATTAAGAAATAATTTCGTAAGATTTTTCATGAAATTCAATCAATTTAATATTTTTACAACTTTTCAGATATTTCAAAAATATCCATTGAAACTCTAGGTTTTGAGCTTTTACCTCTTTTGCAATTTACCAGAAGCAGTGGAGACAGAACCTTCAAATGAGGAGTTTAAAAAATACGGAAAACATAAGTTTACCGATAACTTAAGTTAAAAAAATTTTTTTATAAAGTATAAAAAATCCAAATCATTAATACCATTGAAAATGAGGAAGATTTTTATAAATTTGGGAAATTAACAGAAATTTCCAAAGCCTCATAAAATCAATAATTATCAAAATTTGGATTTGTCAAAAGGTAAAAAAGATGGCCGCCAAAACAAATTTCCAAGGAACGGAAGAATAGTTTATTCGAATATAGAAACTTTTTAATAATAAATTTTAGTTTTCAATTAATCGGACTTACATTTATTAGAAAATAATTCCATTAATTTACATAAATTGGCATAAATTCCTAAAAATCCTAAAAAAACTAATTAAAACTAAATTTATAATAAATGATGATGAAAAGTATTATCTCATAAATATACGAGATCACAATCCAAGCCCTAAAATATACTTTATTAAAAAAATTACCTGCCAGCCATTTTAAAAATGGCTAATTCATAAACAACCATAATTGTAATTGGTTGTTCATTAAAACTTCTATTATAGAAGATTTTAATGAATTGAATCTGGTGTATTTGACAAAAGTGTTGTTATAATTTTAAGTCTAATTTTAAAGTATTTATTTGAATCTAATTTAATGTGGTTCTAGCAAATTGTTTTATAATTATTAGACGTTCATTTTAGTCATGAAATTATAAAAAGCTTGAATTAAGTAAGTAAAATATTTTTAGTAAATAATAATTTCCCGATTAATTATATACAAATAAATATTTTTAGGTGCTAACGAAATCAATGATTAATTTGTTCATATGAAGGCAAGTTGGTGTGTTAACTATATTATAAAATTAATTAATTTGTTTTTAATTTTAGAAAAGTATTTTCAGAGGAACAGGGTGTAACTGATTATTTTTTGTTAGTTCGTTGCAATGTGCTTAATTAATCTACACTATAACTTCACGTTATCTAAATATTTAAATGACATTTGTTTTGAATCAACATGAAGCATATACGAGACATTATATTGTGATAATAATCAGATAGAAAAATATTTATTTCTCACTTAAAAAAAATGTAAAGAAGTTTAATAAAGTTAAAATAATAAATTTAATAAGTAACATAAATAAGATTAAATATAAATGTTAGAATAATGAAATGACTTGAGTGTAATAGACCTTTAATAAAAGTTTTTTAACAAATTTTTTGTAGAATAATTACTTGATTTGATTTATTTACCTTACAAAATATAACAATTCCCTTTATTAAGTGAAGTGATAACAAAATGTAAAATATAAATAAATGAAAAAATGATTATAATTATTAATAATATTAATATAATTATTATGATTAAACAATAATTTCATGTATTATTTCTATATGTCCACTGTTTTTCAATTATGAAATTAAAAAAAATTCATTTATTTGCTTAATTTTAATTGGTTTATTTATGACCAATTAAAATAATAATCTTTCTCAGTTTGATAAATAAATAATAAATAATTAGTTGTCTAAATGCAAAACAAAACTATATTGAAAGGTAAGAATTATTTCAATTTCTTTTAGGCATTTACGTTGTCAGGTGAATATATTAAAATATTTAAAATTTACTGAAACTTTAATGAATATATTGTTGTTATACCTAATAAAAAAATTGGGATTTTTTATGTTAAAATAAAAAATTCGATGTTAATTTAATAAAATGAAATATGTTATTAGAAAGTTTTGTTTCCTGAAATAAATCTTTAATTATCAAATTGAAAAGTTTTATTGTTCAAGTCTTTAAATTCAGAAAAACCTTTCTGCCAGTAAATTGAAATAAAATAAAAAAGAAATAATTGTCTTTATTATATTAAAATAAAATTATAAAATGATGTATGATATTAAGAAAGTACATTTTTTATTCATTATTCTTTTACAAGAATATATTTATTAATTTCAGCTATAGAAATGTCTGTTATTTATCTATAGAATTAATTAAATTGAATTATACGTAGTTTTTATACGTAGAAAGTATGGTTTTAGTTACATTTAAAAATGTTAGGGACCGTTAAAATTTATTTTTATTTTAAATGCTTCGTTATAATTGCCGTGTTAGTGTCAATGCAACAAGATAAAACAAATCGTCATGAAAATAAAATAAAATATATTAGTATAGGTTTTAAAAATGAAAGAAAATCACAATGAAAAAAAACAATTCGGTGGAAAAACAAACCAAAATGTAGCCCAATAATATTATGCAAAATAAAATTGAATGGAAAAGCCAAATTATTTATTAAATTTTTCATCATTAAAACAAAATTTATATAAATTATTGTCATAGATCCAATAAAATTATGTCTATTTAAATTAAAAAACGTAAATTTAAAAACACAGATCACTAAAGGGTGACTGAACATTTTATTGCTTGTTTTAAATAACTAGAACTAATACCATATTAAAATTTACTGATAAGTTATCATAGATAACCCAAAAAAATAATATTATACATAATATTAACAAAAAAATATTTTTATTTTTTTTACCATTAATAGCACAGAAACTATGAAAAATATAAAAGTTTATTTGTTAAATAACGATTTTGTTAATAAAAGTTTACATTAAAAATTTAACATCAAAATGGTTTGTGTCGCTTTTTTTGAAAATGTTGCTAACTATTTAAGTTGATAAGTGAATAACAATATAATTATTACTTCGCAGCAAGGGCTTTTTTTGTTATTCACATATCTGATATATTCATTTATGCTGCTACCAAGGAATCATCGTTTTATTCTTATTATTTCAGTTTATTAAGAAGTGCCCAAGAAGTGACCAAACCTAAATTAATGAATTTATTATACCATTTATTATACTCACCAAACTCTTTTAAACATTTATACCTTGATACTTATTTTTAAAGGCCACTCTTATGGAATCATTGATCAATTGTCCTGGACACTTACCTTTATAAAATCTCATTGTAAATAATAATTAGTTCAACATCTTTTTTTTCTCAAAAGATTAATCTATATCTCTCAATTTAAACAAATATTTTAATTTAAAAGTTTCTTTTTATATGGAATACATAAATAATTAGACATATAATAGTTTATATAAAAATCATTATTTATTCTTTTTACATAATTTCTTGAACTATTTTCTCAAAATCAAAATTCCATTTAGTTTCTAAGAAAATAAAAAATTTAGTTCCATTAAAATGATTAAATATTCCACCAAAATTGTGTCTGTTTTTATTTGCATTTCAAATGAAAATTAATTTACTCGTCCAACAAAGAAAAATATATATTTCACGTCAACATTTACCAATTGCGATTAAAATTTCGTTTTTTTGGTGTTTATATTTGTCGTTCGTCTCCATCTTTTATAAAGACATTAGCAAATTATGACCAATATGGTATGTTTATGCCAATTGAATTTTCTCTTGAATATTGTTTTAATTTATAGAAAAATATGTTAAAAATACAGAATTATATAATGCTAATTTTTACATTTTACGGCTTAGTCAATTTTACTTGTTTTATATTTTAAAATCATAATAATTATAAATATTTGAAAATTTATATATAAATTTATATCAGTAAATAAAAAGCGTTTTATTGATAGTATCTATAGGATCTAAATACTTTATAAGCTTTTAAAAACTTCCATTTTCACTTTAAATTTGATGCTTATTTATTTTATTTGACATACATCTGAACATATTCTTTTGCCGAGCCACAAAATAATAATGTTTTTTTAAGAGTTAAGATAAACATGATATATTTCTTATGCAATATAATGATGATGATGATAATAATAATAATAAAATAATAATAATAATAATAATAATAATAATAATAATAATAATAATAATAATAATAATAATAGTAGTAGTAGAAATAATAATAATAATTATAATAGTAATAATAATAATAATAGTAGAAATATTAAAAGATTAAATGATAAGAAAACATTTTCTTCTGCATTCCAGACTAATATATATATATATATATATATATATATATATATATATATGTATAAGCCCTGTAAGAGGGGGGGGGGTCAAGAAGGTTGTTTGCCATGGGTCTCTTAATTCAGGGGCCTCCAAACAGCACTACATATTTGAAACTACACAAAACGATTAAAAAGTTTAATTTACACTTTTACGTACAAAAATTTCTTAAAATTCAGATTTGTACAGTAAAAGTTTATTAAGTATTGAGTGGTCTGTTTTTGAGGTGTTTAAAACTGAAAATTATTGTTAAAGTGGATTTTTCTATATATTTTTAAAGTGTTATTGAATTACATAACTGAATTGTTTGAACTTCATAAAATTTAAAATAACTGGTAATTTCTTTGAGTTTTTGATCATTGTTAATAAATAAAAATATATATACTAGGTAGGTAATAAAATCATAAAGAAGACATTTGAAAGTGGCGCCAGCAAAAGGCAAAAGAAAAACTTTAAGAAGTCAGTTATAAAAAGTTTAAAACAGATTTCACATTTATTTAATAAGAATTCATCAAATCATTCAGAAAGACATTCAACATTTTATACAGGAAAATCCACAGTTGAAACTGCAGTAAATGATACGGTTATCGAAATAGAGGAACTAAATGAAAATAATGTTGAGACTGTGAGCATTAAGCCAGTTGCCCTTCATTTAAAATCCTTGTTATAACCCTTCAACTAACTTGAGCTATGTATTTGCCCGACCAATTTTTTATTAAAAACCTTTTTTAAATTATTATTTTGCATTGCACATACTCTTATTTGAATAGGATTAGTGTGATAACCACTAGTTAAAAATTTGAGTGCAATACTGTAATATGAATTGGTCTCCCACAGGCTCTCAAGTTCTCTTCATTGCTGGCGAAAGTAAGTGAGTAGCCGCACTAATGCATAATAATGTTCAAATTAATACTATATTTTAACATACATACATTATGTTTATTTACTTAGTTGTAACATTTGATGCAATGTTGAGTGATAATAATAGGGATTACAGCAGTTGTGTGCTCAAGTTGGCTCATTAATTACGATTTTGAAGTTTTAGCCACTGCCAAATCATAAGATATTAAATTTAAATATTATTTTTAAAATTTAGATTTAGAATTTAAATGTAAATATTTATAAATTTAATAAATAAATAATATTTCAATAGCCAAATTAAATAGCAATTATAATTTTGATTGTTTCATCTCTGTTATAGTTCAGACAGAAATATAATATTTGTTTGAAACTATTGAATTTTATATTTAACTTTGTTAATATTGTTCCATTCTAGAATTAGTTTTCACGTGTTCAATTTAATAAATTCAGCTGTTCCTCATTCTTGATGCATTCACTCTATTTATGTAATTACTTCCAATTCAATTTTTTTTTCAATTTTTAACTTTTTTTCAAACACTTCTTAAATCATTATTTCCTTTTTTTAAATACAGCATTAAAGGTTTTTCTTTGTAATATTTTAAAAAACCGTATCAGATTTTTAAATACAGATTTTCAAACTTGTTTTGTATAACATAACAATTATATTCCATATGCATAAAATGCTTGTTTCTTGATTGCAACATAAATTAAATGTTAAACAAGTAAAATATAAGACAAGCCTTTGCTGTATAATATGGATTGAATGAAATAAATTCTGATTATAAGCCAAACCCTTTCAAACAGAGATCAGTGACTGTATTTTCAAATTTCAAATTATTAAACATACGTAAAATTCTTAAATACACGTAATTAAATAAATCCTTAAAAAATATGTTTGATTAATTAAAAATATGTAAATTTTTTAAATTTATTTAGACACCTTTCATTATTTTTTTTAATTTAAAATATTAGAAATGTTTTTGCAAATGAATTAATATATTTTTAAGGAAATTTTAAATTGACACTAAAAGCAATTATGCAATATTTTAATTAAATGTGTATTTTTTAATTAATTTTCTAAGATATGTTAGAATGATGTTGACTTCCTAAAAAGACCATATTAATAAATTTGAGCTCTGTGACTTAAAATACATGGTTAATTAATAAAATTAAATAACAATTACATCAAAAATTACTAAAATTACTAATAAACACTAATTTTTGAGTTATTGAATTATAAATGTAAATTTCAATATTATAATTCTACAACTTCTAATGTGATATAAGTTTTGTTAATAACCAAAGTTAATATGAAGTTAAAAATAATAATAATAATAATAATAATAATAATAATAATAATAATAATAATAATAATAATAACAACAATAACAATAATAATAATAATAATAATAATAATAATAATAATTATTATTATTATTATTATTAAACAATTTTATTGATCTATATATAAGAAAACCCTATCCAGCATTTATTAAACAACAATATATTTCGACAGACTTAATGCCACTATCAGGTATAAAATGGAATCAAATTGCTTTATTCAAACAAATTAATTCATCATTCTGGAAAAAATTACAAATCCTGTTTTCAAAAAACTCAAATTTTAAAAATTTAGATAATATATCGAAAATAAAACCAACAAAATGGTAAAAAAATTTAATAATAATTTTTTACATTCATACATAAAACTAAATACATTTATTTTCATCAAGTCTCACTTCAGAAACAACAAATAAAATAGCACAACATTGTGTTCACTAATATTAATCAATTTTTTTACTTGATAGCGGTCAAAAACTTTAAAACGAAGATGATGAGTAGTCATTTCGAAGTATATGACATTGCACAATTGACACACATATTCATAACCAAGATTCGGACACAATGTAATTAGTGCTTAGATTGAACAAAGGAGATATATTTGTTTCTAAAAGATGCTGTTTTTTGATTTCTTAGTGTCTTTTTCTAATGTCCTCTTTAATTTTGGAATTCAGGCAAAGGTCTATAATGTAAACTTTTTAATGTTTTTTAAAAAATTTTGCAAAATATTTTTAATAAATTTTTTTTATTATTTTATATACTCATACAAGACAATTAGAGAAAAAATTTTGAATAAAAATAAAATCTTAGATTAATTTACAGATATGAAAATTGTGAGCGCTGAGCTCGGAAAACCCGGAAATATTTGTAAAAATACACCGCAAATGCTTTTGGTCATTATTAAAAACTTTTTATCGTTTTGAAAATTAACAGATTTTTTAATTCATTTAAAATGCTTTTTATTTGTGCTATACATTCGAAATTAGAAAAATTAGACACTAATTACATTTTAATTTAAATGTTATAAAATTAAATTTTATTTAATTTAAATTTATTTTTAATTTTAAAATAAATTATAACCATAAAACCGTGATTCCTAGGTAATAAATAATTCTCGTCAGTTTAATAATCAGTTTAATAATTATTTAATAATCGAAACTTTTTTCATAAATATAATTATTACTTCGAAGCAAGGGCTTATTTTGTTAATCACTTGTCTGATATATAAAAAGTGAATTACTGTAAAAATTATTTTTTATACTTCAAAATGTCTAATTTTGATGAGAAAATAAATAAATTGGACGACAATTTAAAATAATAATAGGAAACAGAACATATTAAAATTTTATTTTTTTATTTTCATACAATTTAAGGCTTTTTCCTGTAATCTGATAAATCTTTTTTTTGTTCAATTTCTAATTTTGTTGCCGATTCAATTAAATCAGTTTTTACTACACTTGCATCATGTATATCACTTTTTTATTAAGAAAAATATTTCAAAACCTTGGCGCTTTATTTATTTATAATTGTTAAAAATACAATTGATAATAAAAACTTTATTTAACCCTCATATACCCACGATTTTTTGCCTACATTTGTAACCACCGGGGGGTAAATTTACCCACTCCCCATTGGATATCAAGCATTTCATGCTAGATATCGGGAAATACAAAATACCATTTGAAAGTAGGGCTTTCAAAGCTTGGTAAATGCAGATGACTTTGACAGTAAACTACGTACAACTAATGTTCAATGCTGTTGAACTAACACAAACCAGACACATATTGTACAATATAACATGAAAACTGGTAACAGGTTTTTTTCAATAAGGTTATCAGTTCAGCCAAATGTCAGTCAATGTCATCTGCATTACATGTTAGCGGACACTTCAGACAAGTATATGTCAATTCCTTTCTACCGTGCTTTCCGCAAACGAACTGACTGCACTTTGTACATCTGTGTTTGACTTTCTGTTCCTGTTTACGTGAGCATGACTGACATCTTCCTCTTTTCTTTGCCACTTGGCCTGGCAATGTTGATGGTGTTGGTTTCACACCAACTGCCAGGATTGCACGTGCAACAGATGGCTTGTGCGAGATGCTCTTGTTATCAGCTCTGGCAATTATCATTGGCTTCATAAGACTGTGCGCTGCTTTTGTCAGAAACAGACGACGTTTGTCCAACCGCCTTGAACCCTCGTGGTCTTTCCAGGTCGGATTGTTCATGTTCAACAAGACAAATGCATTGAGACATGATGCATCAATAATGAAGTAAAATAACCTCATTGGCCATTGACGAGTCTTGTGTGCAAACGAGTAGAAGCTAACTTCTTGATCAAATGCATCCACTGCTCCTTTGGTCATGTTGTAATCCAAAACCATGTATGGCTTGCGACCCCGTCCGTCATCAAAAACGACTGGCCTGTTGTGCATAGTTGACAGCAACACAACTGTCCTGTTCTTAGGTGGGGCATATGACACGAGAGCTGTGTCCTTTGTAAACGCAAACTTTGATTCGAATTCCTCACGACTCTTTGAAAGAAATTCAGGTGGTATTTCCGTGCGACTCTTCCTCATTGTTCCCAGTAGCGTGATGTTTTGTGACAACAGAAACTGACCAAGATCATAAGATGTAAAGAAATTATCGGTTGTGACATTACGCCCGCTGTTGTAGAGAGGCAGCATTAGTTGTTTGACGACCCTGGTACCTTGCTGATGTTTTGGAGACTGGCCTTTTTTGCCAAGGTAAACTTGCAAGTTTGTCACATAGTGTGTGCCATTGTCACACAAGGACCATACCTTTATGCCATAACGGTCGGGCTTTGACGGAATATATACACGGAACGGACAACCACCTCTGAATTCCACCTGTGTTTCGTCGACACACAAGTATGGAGATGGTGTGTACAATTCTTGACGATTGTCTACAAAGTGATCAAACAATTCACGAATTGCCGCAAATTTGTCAGTTTTCTGGCGGTCATTTCGGGTTGTCTTGTCATCAAATCTAGCACTGCTCAGGAATATTCTGAAACGGTTTAGTGGTATTGTGGTTCGTAGTAACGGTCTGCCATATACCTCAAACCATAGCTGATTCAGTGACTCCTTCTTTGAGCACATCACGCCAACTAGTATCATGATACCAACTGCTGCTTTCATTTCAACAATGGTAAAGTCATCAAGATATTTCGGATCTTTCTCAGCTGTTGACTGCCCGCGTCTCCCCAATTCCTCATTGGTATGCTTCAAAAGCTTGTCAAAAAACATTCATCCAGGAAAAGTTGAACACTTTCACAAGGATCATTCATACTCTTGCCACCAAGAACAACAGCTCGTGTGACCTTTACAATATTGTGTTTTGAACATCTTTTGATAATGGATTCTGTGACCACTGGAATTTTCCATCCTTTGAGAGGTAGTCTGCTGCAAATGGCTGCTCAATTTCTGATTCATAACCGCTAAACTCGGATTGATGGTCGCTTTCATTCTCAATGATGTCTTCTACTACGAAACTTGTATCCAAACTTTCCCCTCCGGATGCATCAGCTTCACTCTCGTCATCGTCGTCGTTATCAAGCCACCTTTGTATTTCTTCTGTTGCTTGTCTTAGTGATAATCGTCTCGATGACGCCATCTAAAAGCGACAAACGTTACAAATATTGCTGTAAAATAAGTTGAATGGCCTTTTTTTATGCATAAATAGTTGTTGTTGTGATGATAACTGTACTTTTTATACTAAAAAGATAAAATGGAGTTGCATCCATGAATAATTTACAGTTTGTATCTTTTATTTTGCCTATCATTATTAGTGATATACTGGGCACTGGGGTAGGAAGAAAAGGGACAGTTATACTGCGTGTGCGTGCATTATTCCAACAGCATAAAAATCAAAAGACAGCATTTATTACAGATCAAAAATCATAATTTTACCTGCAGGATGGATGTATATCTGTTTTACAATGAAATAATTACAACAATTTTGTTGTTTATAAATGGTGGCAATGACGTCATACAAAGAATAAATAAACAAAGAAATAAGTAAAAAAAGTAAGTAAATAAGAGTATAAGTTGCAGTTAGTAAAAATAGAACTGAAAATTACTTGAATACTTAGCACATACATCAGTAAATTACCAGTAACATTTCTAGATACATACTTTCCGGTTACCATGACATGATTACACTGGGGTTACTCAACAAACGCATCCATGTATATATATAAATTTTGCATCCCCTTGTAGCCCAGGCAAACACAGGAAAAGTCATAAGAGCATTTAAGAAAAATCCAATTGGTTTTCACACAAACCTAAAACGATTAACCCGGGGGGTAAAAATACTCCCCCGGTGGTTATATACCTATTAAATTACTGGATTATAGCAATATAAGATTTTATTTAATTTTTACCACTGATTACTTTTCATTATCAAATGACATTTATTAAAAAACATTTGACTATGAATCAGTAAATATATCGATGTTTTTTGTTATTCGCGAATTTTAGTCTAGGTTTATAAATTTAAAAGCATAACAAATATTTTTTATTATAATAATTAAAAGTTAAAATTCTTATTTTAACAAATTTATAATGTTCATATTATTATTTACTATCTTGTTGTCTTATTGCGATAAAAAATATTAGACTTCACGGAAAATGAAAATAAAATCTTTATACTAAAATATTTAATTTTAAAAAAAACCAAAATTAATGAGAGTAGTGGATTACAAAACTTTAATTATAAATGAAATTTTATATATTAAGAAAATATGAATGCGTCCTTATGGATTTATACTTACTGCTTTTAAATTGAAAGTAATTATATTTTTGTTTTTAATAAACTTTAGTAGATAATTTATTTTTATTTTTATTAGAAACATTATGCATACAATTACATACAAGTACTGCAGATGACCTGAGACAGATTTTACTGGTGACTCAGTTGGGCTCAACAGTTTATTCAACACAATTAGCGGAAATATAATAATATCGCTAAAATTTCATAAAAATAAATTAAATTATAATAAAAAACCCCGAAAAAAGTACTTTGCAAAAAATAAAATGTATAAAAATTTTTTATTTTTTACAAGTTGTGACATTTTAATTGACTGTAAATCAATATTTCGTGTTAAATAAAAAACAAAATATTGATTGACAACGGATATAAAGAAATAAAGGTGAATAAAATTTATGAAAAAAGATAACTATGGACGATAATGAATTTATTTTATCGAATTATACCATAAAACAACTTATTAATCGTAAAATTCAACAAAAGTTTTATTGTTTCTTGGTAGCAGCATATTATAAATGAAATATTAAAAACAGTAATGATTGAAACGTTTCTTGTAAGTTTTATTTGACTAAACTAATATAAACTTTGTAATACCTATTTTAAACAATAAATTTATATACAACAAAACTAAATCATAAAAAGTTTTATTAATCGAATTATTAAAATAAAGCAATTATGTAAACATATTTCATTCTAATCTATTTCTACGCGGAAATCAGTGTCATCACAATTCCGTAGTCTATTTTGTAATTTGTTTGCAATTTTAAATATAAATAATTTATATAATCAAAATTTCAAAAATTTTTTTGAATTATTTTAATTAATTATTATTTAATTAGTTGAATTTTCTTGCAGTACTTTTAACAAATATTAAAAGCCATTAAAACACTAATGCAGAAAATGCAGTGCTAAAACACCAAATATCACCAGAATCACCAAAATCAATTAAAATAATTAATTAAAACAAAAGAAATATAAAAGTGATAATAATCATTAGTAAATACATAAGAGGAATCAAGAAAATATAATATAAATTTTCAAAAAAAACAAAAAAATGATAAAAAAATCTTTAATTAATAATAAATAACACATCAAAATCAATTGGAGAAAATAGGAAAAGATTGGGAAAGATTGATAAAAATAGGACTTTCAAAGATAAGGCAAAACAATTAATTAATAAGAATTTGTGAAAAAGAAAAAATTACAATTGTCAAAAAATAGGAATAGATATAATTTTAAATTGTGCCATGATTTTGCTTTTATCACATTACCATTCAAATTCTAGTATAAACTAAAGTATTGTTTTAAGTTAAAATTTTAATCTAAATTTAAATTATACAGCAATACCTCGCTTAGTGCGGTTTCGATTAGTGCGGTTTCACTATAGTGGGTTTTTTTTGGGAGGGAAAAAATTAAAATTTATAATATTTTATCAATAAAATGCGCAAAAACGTATCAACAAGCCATTTAAAATATAAATTTCTTAATAATACAAATAGGCTTACTATTCACGAAACATAATAAAATCACAAAAAGTGTAAGTTTATAATATTAGTAAACCAAAGAAGATAAGAAAACAAACATCGATCCTAAAATTATAAATTGATCACTATGTCTGATTATATTTAAAGAATATACGATACATTAAGTGATATCCAGTATATTTCCCAATTGTATACTAGTTTCGAGCTAATGGCTCTCATCAGTACTATGCCGGGAGGCGCTCAGAGAAATCTGAGCTCCAGGTAAGTGTAAAAACAGTGTCAAATTAACACTGTTATACAAGATAAAGGTTCATCTTATTGTCTTGCCTTAAAACGAAACTTTGCAAACATTATTTGATATCCATTGCATCAGGATAAGATTTATGTGAAAAAAAATTATGAAAAAACTAAAGTAAATCAAATGTAAAACTAAAGTAACTTTAGTGATTCTACAATCATTATAGGCCAAATGATTTTGTTAACTTTTCAGGAGAAGTTGATTTGAAAATAGACAAATTCAAAATCTCATTCTGCTAAACTTCTACATTTGGAATTGGTAATTTTCCTTTTAGTTATTTATCGAAAAAGAAAGTTAATGCAAAATATGGATGCGTTTCAAAATTTTATTACGAATTTTATTTACATAAAAAGCAAAAAATCTCAAATATGTTTGTGTTTGGTAAATGTACATTAGAAAAAGGGTTTTTTATATTATTTATTCAATTGTAAAAAGACTTATAATTTGTTTAAATATTGCTAAAATATATCGTTTTCAAAGTCTAATTGAATTATTTATCTCAGTTTGGGTTGAATCAAATTAATTAAGCAACTGTTTGGTAATCGATTTTGCAAAATTTTATTTTTTTAAAATTGTAGCTTATTAAAACAGTTGAAGTTTAATTTTTAAAAAAATTTTTTATTTTCAGCTATATTTAATAATCAAAAATTAGTTTCTTTTTTATGCAAATTTCCAGTACTGCTTTTATCATTAAATTCATTTTTCATAAACATTTACATTTTTCCACAAATGTTGAAAATAGGCATTTCAGCATAATAAACGTTTAGTAAAACAAATAATTTTTGTTTATTTATTTTGAATCTTTGAAATTTAAGATTTTATTGTGGATCTTTTTTTATATGAAACTTTAAATTATGCTATTGTCAATATGCAGTTATTGTATTCTGACCAGAACTGTCTCATAATCTCGCTTTTGCATTCGCTTTAGGAAAGTGAGATATTTCCCATTGGTTTCTTCTCCATCTCTCTGTGGAAAGAAATTTTCACCAGATTGCTTATTAATCCCGTTTCATCGTCAAAATCTTTTCCGGGACTTATGGGAGCTATTTGGCTATCTGATATGAATCTGAAAGATCAAATTATAATTAAAATCCAATCTGTGTACTCAACAGCAACAGTTCTGTATCTTTTTTTCATTTAAGAAACGGTAAATGCCTGAATTTTTTAAATATAATTATTTAATAATTTAAATTTTTTAATAGAAATGCTAGGGATTTCGTGCAAAGTGAAAAATTTATCATCCATTTCTAGTTGAATTTCTTGTCCAAATTGAGGCTATTAAGGCTTGGTTATGCGAGCTCACTATTTAATAAATAACACTCATCCATATTGAAACTTTCTTTGCAATACAATTTCAATAAACACAAAAATATTAAATTCCCCTCAACCGTTTTTTATTGTTTTTAAATTTTTACGTTAAAGTAAATCTCCTTAAAATGGTTCGGTTTCACTTTAACTTCTCATTCTTTAGGGAAACCTTTCATTTAATACTTGTATAACAACTTACAAAGAGCTTGATTTTAACTGAAAATTATTACAGAGTCCTTTTATGACAAGTATTTCATGCCCCTTTCACATTTGAACCCGTCGAATTTTCATAAATTTTATAAAAGAGAGAATTGTGCTATTTTGGCTCTGTTTTGAAATGAAATTTTTTGATAATATGTATTCAGTAAAGTCCTTTATATCTGTTTTGTATTTTACCATGGAACTTATTCTGTCTTCAAAGGCAAAATAGATGTCTAGTATGAAAATACATTTATCGTCACTATTTCGTCAAGAAAAAGGGTTTTGAATATTTTGTAACTGGAGAGATAGACAAAGCCACCATAAGCTGTTAAAGTTTATTAAAAAATTACTTTGAACGTTTTAATTGAGACATTTAAAGGTTTATGTGGGTGTGTTCGTTTCAAAATCATGAAAATATTACCCCAGGAAATTTAAAGCAGTTAATTTCTTTATTGTAAGTAGATTTGTCAATATGGAATACATAATATTATAACCATAAATAAAGAAAAGAAAAGCTGAAATAAATACATACACGGTTCTAATTGCAATAAAAAATGCATGTAATTACATATATATGTATGTAAATATATATAGTAAGTTAATTTATTTTATGCATTTCATTTTATGTCTTTCTAGTTCAATTTATTTATGAAATTGGTAAAATCAAGAGTAGGATGTAAGCTCGTCGTGTATAGTTCAAACCACACCTTAGAAACAATATAAAACTAGACCTTTTTTGAAAAAAAGTTAATTTAAGGTCAAACAAAAAGTTAAAGTGGTATTAAGATCAGCTTAATGTCAGATATATATTTTAAAGTATGTAGTATTTTATATATTTTAAAGTCAAATAAGTAGGTCATATATGTGTTTTCCCCTTGGAAAAAATTCCATATATAAATATCAATATCAAATATATGTATTTGATCCAATAGGTTTCTATTATCCCCCTTTATTGATATCAAAACTAGAATCAATGTTGATGGCAATTGAATATAATCGAATTCGATATCAAAATTTATTGACAAAAACTTGTGGTCAGCATTGTTTAGCTTGACTAAAATCAATGAAAAATTGATTGTTCTCTGAATAAATCTTTGTTCTATCATTGTGTCTTGTTGTGATTTTGTTGATTGATAATCTATGTTAATTGATATAGGTGTGTGTGCATGTTGTTGGTATGTTTATTTTGATTCGCCGAAAAAAATAAATACACCAATTTGAATATGATGATAAACATTTTAAGAATTTGTCATAATTTATCAAAAAGTTTAATTTGTAAGTGTACTTTTTTAAACTTAGTATTTTTATGTAATATTATGTAATATTATTATGTGGTATTATTATTTATTCAGATATCAAGAATGAATAATATCAACAATAACCTTAGTTACGGATATGGAACAAGTAATTTAAATTTTATATTAATTCAAATTTACTTTATAATTTAGTAAATCAGCAAAATGAAGGAATTTATCCACAAAGTTACAGATGATATACAATTTAAGTAAAATTTTAATTTTTTAATAATTTGATTAAATTTTATTTTTATGTTACATGAATTATCCTCAATTTGTAGGTGGATATCAAAATAACGATTTAAGTAAAATTGTAATTTTGATTAAATTGATTTAATTTTACTTTTATCTATTAATAATATCTATCCACAATTAAATGAAGGAAATTATCCTCAATATATTGTTGGAGTAAATCAATATGGGAATAATTTAAGTAAGATTTTCATTTTCATTAAACTGATTTACTATACTTTTAGATTATCCCAATAATTCTCAATTTATTGATGGTACTGTCCAAAATGTTTGAGGATATCAATTTCAAAATAACAATTTAAGTAAGATTTTCATTTTTTATCAAATCAATTTTAATTTAAAATTTGGTTATATTCAAAATAATTATCAAAATTATCAACCAAGTACTATACCAGTAAATAAAGAATCAAGTATTAATTTTAATTTGTCATTAAATTAAATAAAATGTTTTTTAGATTTTGAAAGCAATTCTTCAAATTTAGTGAAATCAGATTGTAAAGAGACTGACGATGAATTTACAATTAATGATCGGAAATGTTAGTTTTTATTGTTTTTATTATTATTTTTTCAAATATATATATATATATATTTTTTAATAATTAATGTATTTTTTTTATATTAAAATTCGGCAAACCCCTGCTCAAAATTATCTTTATGTTATATATATATATATATATATATATATATATATATATATATATATATATATATATATATATATATATATATGAAAATAAGGGCAGACCCCTTGATATATTTTTTAATATTTTATTATATTATTTTTTATATAAAAATATAGCAGATCCCTGCTCAAATTTTTTATAATAATTTGTCAATAAGGGCAGATCTATGGTTAAAAATCTTTTTAAAATTATTGATACTCTGGGTCAACTCATTGATTAAATTTTTAATGATATTTTATTGAAAATATGGTAAAGATATAGTTTACTGTTTTCATATAAAAAATAATAATAGATTCAAATTATTATACAACTCGACAAAATACATAAAACAAATCTTATAAAAACTATACAAAAGATAATTATAAAAAATTTATTCAACAACATTTTTGATTTTCCAAATAGGTTTGATAATATAATTGTTAATCTTGACTCCTTGAATAATTATGTGGATTTTATATTTTTTATTATATTGTACTTGTTCCTTCAATTTACTTTCACAATTAATAAATGAAAATCTCTCATTAAAAACCATGTCATTGTTCATCAAATGAAGGAAATCTGCGATATTTTTTCTATCTTAATCTTCGATATTTCCAATCTGAATATTGTAATCATAAGCTTTTAAATTAACTGATTCCTAAAAAATAATGAATCAAGTTAAATTAAAATAAATATTACCTTGAATGTCTATGTGATAGGAAAATTTAAATAGTTCATATTTTATTGAAGGTATTAAACAGGAGGCTTACATGTCATCCCAATAACAGCTGTACTATTTTCTTCTAGAAGTAGTTCATATATTTTCAACATTCTTGCTTTTTAATACAAAAATTTATTTTTCATTTATAGTTAATAATCAATTTTGATTGGATGAACACTTATCAACTGATATCGTTCATTTATTTTTAATAAATAATTTAATAAAAAATTAAATAATTTTTATTATTAGGTAAATTATTCCCAAGATACTGTACATCAAAAGTACACAATGAAAAATGTTATAACAAAATGAGAGCATATTATGTTAAAAATTACTATAACATCGAACATTTTATATGCCCCGTATGCAAAACTACCAAACCCTATAGCGATATTTTTAACCCAACATAAGGATCATTTAGGACAATTTTTTATTAGAAAAGAGGATGTTTTTAAATGTCCTTTAATTAATGAAATAAAATCAAATAATAAAAGAAAAAATTAAGCAGCCCCCGAATTGTCTCAATAAATAATATAAGTGTCCAATTAGTGAACATACAACAGATCCTATAAATAGTATTAGGGATGATTTAAATAAAGATATTGGATCAATGGATTCATGTGATGGAACAATGGAAGCGGTGGAAGTTGATGAAGTTGATGAAGCAAATAATTAAGTTCGGAAAATTTATTTATCTTTTAAAAAAATACATAATTTTATTTATCTTTTAATAACATTTATTTTAAAATTAATAAACTATTAATTATTTTTAATAAATATAAATATATTTATTAAAATTTAAAATAGTATTATTTATGTTAAAATTAATAAATCATTTTTCAAAAAATATATAATTACATGAGATTTATAAAAAATACTACTATAGGTACTTAAACTTTTAAATACTACTATTTATGTTAAAATTATTAAATTATATTTACCTTTTAATAAAATTAATTTAAAATTAATAACTATTTATTAAAATTTTAAATAATAATATTTAAGTTTAAATTAATACTTTAAATAAAGAGTGGAAAACTTTCATATTAATCTTAAATAAAATTCAAATTATATTTAAAAATTATTTTAATGATTATTTAAAATTTACTAAAAATTAAAATACATTAAAATATACATAAAATTTAAAATCATTTCAAAAAATTTAAAACGCCAAAATCAATTCAAAATTTATCAAAAAAAAGATTCACACACAAAAATTAATTATCTTGATTGCGTAATTATGTAATCAAGATAATCAGAGATTAATTATGTAATTATGTAATTAATTCGTCGCCAAAAGGAGAGGGGTATGGTGCAGTGTCCTGCTACCTACCTACTTTTGTTATCCACTTATCTGATATATTATTACTATTATTATTTAAACTTATAAATACTTTTATTGTTGATAACGAAATCATTTATATAAACATAAATTTAATAAATAACTATGTAAGACAAATTCCTCAATGTTTATTCAAAAAAATATGAAATATTTTGATCTTAGCAAGCTCCAAATTACTCATAAAACTCTTCTTTCTCTTTCTGTTTCACTTTCAGATCTTTCTTTCCCGCGAATGTCTTAAATAAATGACACAAGTTAAACAAATATTTTTTTTAAACATTTTAAAATTTAATTTGCAAATATTTAAACATAAATAAATCCAAATAAAACAATTTTATACATACTTAAACATAATTAAAAATATTTTAAAATCAAATCTTTAATGTGACAAAATATTTTCTACAAAATTTGACTATGAATCAGATTTATTTAAGGCATTCACGAATTTTCGGCACAGCGTTTTTCAAGTGATTTGAATAAAATCAGTCATTTAAATTTTGATTTTTAATTTTTCGACATATGCATGCTTGACTGATTTAGATAAACTTAAAAATACTTTTTTTTCAATTACAGAATCATTTATATAAACATAAATTTAATAAATAACTGTGTAAGCCAACTCATATGATTTTATATTTTAAAGTTAATTTAAGTGAATTTTAAGCCAATGAAATTAAGAATTAATGAAAAGAAAATTCCAAAAATCTCTATATTAAACAGCAATATCAGAATATTTATCAAAATGAATTCCCAACAAAATGAAGAATGTACGATATGCTGCTACCCTTTCAATGATGAATCAAAAGTTAGTATAGGAAATTGCAACCATTCCGTATGCAAAGAATGCATTTGCCAATATTTATTAAGCTACACGGTTTGCCCTCTGGATAGACTGGAAATCACATCCCTAAAATATTATAACGCCGACACCAAAATGTACGTCACTGGTTCAATTGACGAATTTCTGTCAAAAAAAGGGACATTTAGCTTATGGGATGAAGTCATTGAATCATATTGTGAAATATTTACCAAAAATATAAAAACATTTTTCTTTTATGATACCAATCATAAATTATTTTGGAAATCAGTTTTTCAAGATTTCAATTTAATGAATCTCGGAAACTCCGAAAATAATTCTGATGACAATGTCAAGAAAATCCAATATTTCTGCTTAAATGTGCTAGAATCAGTAAATTCTTTCAACAAATCTGTAGAAAATTCAATAAATATGACAAAAATCAGTGAAAATTCAGTCAGAAATTCGACAATAATTTCAAGAAGAGAATTATTTTTAGAAATTTGTCGCTCATCATTAATAATTACGCAAAATATTTGTGGATTTTTGTATTTTTATAAATTGATTGCAGAAAAATTTGTTTTAATGAATCAGCTCATTAATGAATATTTTGAATGCAGAATTGACAAAGAAAAATTAAAAAAGCATTTTGAAACAATTGAAAATTTTTTTAAAGTAGAAAATGATGGCTATCAAAAAAATATCACCTATTTTGAAATTAAAATTAAAAGATATTACGATAAATTAGAAAAAATTAAATTAAAAACAATGTGAGTTTGTAATAAAATTGTTTATATATATATATATATATATTTATTTATTTTATTTTATTTTTATTTATGATTAAAAAATTTTTAAATAATTTGTTGTAATAGATAAAAATTAAATAAAAAAAACTTTAAATATCTTTAAAAATGTACAATTAAAATATATGTATAAATTTTATACTATTTAAAAATTTCCATGAGTTTTAAAGCTTGCTACTAAATTTTGCATTCTTCTATATTTTTCAATCAACAAACCCAAATTTTTATTTGGGTTATAAACTAATTAAACTAAAAAATAAAAAAAATTTAAAAATTAAAAATTAAACTAATAATAATTTGGAATTAAAATTAAAGATATTACTATAAAATAGAAAAGATCAAATTAGTAGCAATGTAAATAATTTATTTTAAAATTTAAAATTTTTTTTAATAATTTTGAGCTAAATAATAAAACCACCAAATGTCAAAAATTATTTACCATATGTACTCCTATATAGGCCGAGTAATTTAGGATTTTTTCCAGTTTGATGGATTGGCTTATACGAGAACCTAATTTTAATTAAAATAATTAATTTATATTAAATGTAATTTGTTAATACCTAATTATTGTTTTGTAAATTAATATATAGAAATAATATGGACTCAGAAATATACATTTACGATAACATTTTACCAATTATAAACTGGTGAAAAAATGTGTTTTTATCAAATAAAACAATTTGCTATTTATTCTCTTCTGAAAATAATTTTTGCCATTGTTGGACGTATGGGAATTTTCATTTTTAACTAATTACTTATCCTATTCGTGTGACTTTCACGTTTAACTGCTAGGGATACCTTCCCGATACGCCACACGATTTGGAATAACCATTGCGTACCCATGACCGAAATCATGTTGGTACTGTACGCAATAGCCGAATGCCGTTCGAGCAGGTGAGCGCTATTACTAACACTACTTCTCGAAGGACCTTCGCTTTTCCCGGATTATTCGCTGCCAATGGAAGGACTTACGCTTCTTGCCTACTAATTTACTTATAACCCCTTTGTATTTGTATTAACTACGTTGAGAAAATCGTGGGGAATTATTCGCATCCCACCACCCATTACGAACTCTATCTGACAGTTAACCGTTATCTATTACTGTTACGTCGTCTCTCTTAACTTGAGGTGATCAATTCCGACCCAACAGAAAGAAAAAGAGCACAAATAAGCTATATTAAAATATTGTACATTGACAGTCATATTTACAACGTAATAGGTAATAATTGATGGTTCGTGAGAATAAGCGCCGGATATAGGTTATGATAACCCGAGTTTGATTCAATCTTCCTCGGCGTCGATATCAGTAGGCAAACACCTACGCTTTGCCGGCCGATATGGCCGGGGATTAACGCTGTGGTTGCCCTCAATGCGAGTAGAGGGTCCGGTGACTTCTGCTTGAGGAGAGATTTGGGGCACATTACCCGTGAGGACGGCGATGTCGTTGAGATTCAATCCCAAACGATCGAGAGTTTGGGAGGCGACCGGGGAGTCGGAGTCCTTATCCACCAGATTTATGTGGATTTGATGAGCTAGCGATGGGAAGTTTGCGGTAGGAGCATACAGGATGTCCGGATCGAGCCCCGGAATCTCGAATTCCTGGTATGGGGGCGGCAAATCATCGATCCGGTACGGGCCTTCGAGTGGCTCCGTTTTCCGAAGGAGCTCCACTTCCCTACGACGACGGTCGCGACGTCCCCGATTTCGATTAGGCCTCCGGTGGGCCGGATTTACACCAGTTTCAGTCACTGTTGCTTGTGATAGGTCGATTCGTGAAGGAACGGAAGTTGATGGGGAGGTGATGCTCGGGTATTATATTCAGCTGTCGAGCCCAAACACTTCTTGGGACGTGGGTTCTAAGCTCCTTGTCCGTAAACGCCTGGCGGAGAGCCGTTGACTGCGCGACTCCGCGATCAGTTCGTCTCGGGCCCGAGTTAATCTCTCTATCTTTCAATGCAGGCTCTGGGAGACTTCCGGAGAGGACCAGGTGCCCTTGATCCGTTCATATTTCGTCCGTAACGAGTTATGTTTCGCCTCCAATTCCTCGAGTCTCTGCCGGAGCGCAATAACCGACGAAGAAAGTCGGGGAATCCTTGAAAGATTATTCAATGATGAGCCGGTTCCAGAGTTCATATCCTAAAAGGGGAGAGAAGGAATTCAGGAAATGGAGATTAATCGAGAGATAAAAAGAATTGGTGGGAAGTAGCGGAAGGACATTACGAATTTCTCAGATGGTTAATTGATCCCCAAATTTATTTTATGCCCCGTTATGCCTTATCAACGTTTGAATTCCTACCATCAGTCAAATTATCGACTAAACAGGGTTATGATTAATTGTCATTCGATTAGGAATTTCGCACGAAATTGTGAAATAACATTATTACTATTGCTCGGTACCTTCGACAAATTTAAATCGTCATAAATTATACCATTGCTACTATTACAGTTACGTTTTACGTAATTAAAATTAGTGATTCGTTATGGGGCGATATTACTATTATTATGATTTAACATTATAACAAATAGTATCGATATTACTATCATTTAATAATTTTTACCGAATTAAAATTAATGAAACTCGCTATACAATCATCCTATTATTATTACGATTTAACATTATAAATTACATTAATGTTTTCATTATTAATGGTTCCTATTGAGATGAAATTGATATAATTCGTCAAAAAACGGTACTACTGTTATCAAGGACTATTACCCATAAACCCTAATTATTATTATGAATGATCCATCACTAAGGTCTCCAGTATTGCTAGGGATCGTAGTGAGGGAATTTGATTAAAAAACAAAAACTATCTATTGCGAAGAATTATGCAGGTTACTATGGCTGGCTAAAATTTAAGCTAATGTTAATAATATACTCACTAATATTAGATTTCTTCGGTGTTATATTTCTTCAGTTTTATGCGAATTAGGTCCTAATGTCTTTAATATTTTGAAGCTTTGATTGAGGACTAATAAATCCACGGTACTAGAATATGCGTATTATCGTTAGGGTAGTGATTATCGGTCGATATTTGATGCTCACAATGAACTCATTAGAAGTGATGAGATAAAAATTTTCAATGGCAGTTGTACGCGTAGGTGAACTTGATCTATTGATTTTTAAAGAATGATTATTGCTATTTAGTAAGCTGAGTTGTTCATCGGATTTCTCAGCTTGCAGGCTATGTGAAAAGGCAGATACTTATCGTGGTGGACATTACGACCAAAGGAGGGTCTCGCCAATCTAATGGCTTCGGCAGCTCATTCCTGATGCGTCAATCTCATGTCAGAAACAGTTGGGTTCGACAAATGTAGTGAGTTTTTCCTTATTCTAATCACAGTGCTTGTCTGTTTCCTTGTTAGTTTTAAGATAATTGGAGAAAGATATGCAGCGTGGACTTATCATTATCCTGGAATTATACCTACGACGTCGCAGCGTCTGTGAAATGGATTTATTTTCTTTTCTGCCGTGCTAATCGTTCATATCGGTTCCCGTGCGACTCATATGCGACGGAATTTTCCTGCTAGTCCAAAGAATAGTTTCGTTGTGTCTGTCTATATTGCGGAATTCATATCGAATCGGTGAAAACTCAACTATTGTTGTACATGAGTTTGCGTCGCAGAACGAATAAAATTTTTGCGTCTTCATTTTTCATCTTCAATTTCATTTTCATGCGATAGTTTGGCCAGTTAGTTGTCAATGTCTATGCCTATCCCTACTACCCGATCTCCGTTTACTAGTTGGTTCGAAATTTTCTTTAAAAAAAAACGTTTTCTAGATCATTCCATGATCTTACCTAATATCCCCCTAACTGAAATAACGCTCTTCCCGTGATTTTATTCCTACTCGCTTCGGCCACTTTCCAGCAGTCGCTTCGAGTTATACGACGATGCCCTGCGTGGAGGTCCTGTGCGTATTGCCAGACCCTACTGCGGACTACCGAAGTGTTCACGAGGCATGACCCGCGAGCTCAACTAGGGGTCTTCACCCACCAGCCGGCACGAGATCCGTCCCATGAACTTCTATTCAAATACATATGATATAATATTTTAAGGGGCTCGAACCAATAGATTATATTTACATATATAGTAATTATTGAATGAAAACATCAAAGTGGAGACATTATGACACATCGAAAAAAATTTAATTATGAAAAATGGTTACATTAACATAAAAACAATTAAAAACTACAACATTCCTTACTTTTGATCAATTAGTTGAATTATTGCAAATTTGAAAGTTAAGCATAAGATATATATAATGAAATTTGTCACTGTATATATACTATTTTTGTGCGTGTGTGCGACCAATGAGCGATTTTTCGCCATTTTTAAGGCTTTTTAATCATTTTATTAATTTTAAGTTATTTTTATTATTTTTCTTCTATTTTTCTTGATTTTTTGATATATAATTACTTTATGGTTGAGTTTTTATTTTTATTATTATTTTCTTATGACATTATTTTTAGCCCTTCTTATTTGTTTTCTGGTCGCCACTTCTGCCTGTGTTTTTTCTAAACCTTATTTTGCAAGGTTTTGGCAGTTTATTTTCTTTTTCATATGTTTCTATATGCGGCTGTATGCTCTTTTTATCATTTTATTTAATTACTTGTTTTTATTTAATTTTGATATATTTTTAATTTGTTTTAATTAATATGTTTTCCATTGATTTTTAGTATCTTCTTGCGGTGCGTGCTTATGTACAGTGACTTATTCATTACCTTCATTCTTTGTTTTAATTTTTATTACTGATTTTTTTGTTTAAATTGTGGCTCTGAGCCCAACACCATGTTAAATTGTTATGGTTCTTAGTTAATTGCATAATTTAAAATAAATTATATTTATTATTATTACCCAAAAATTAATTTTTAATAGGTCGGCTTATACGCGGGTCATCTATTTTGGACATTTTTTTCAACCAAATCTGGTTAGTCAGCTTATATGCGAGTATATACGGTAAATAAAATCTAATTTTCTTAAAAAACATTTTAAATTTGTCTTCTCTTATAATCAAATTATTAATAATTATGTGTGTTATTAACGCGGTGCTAAAAAGTTCGTGTTGCTGATACACATGTGTATTTGATACACATTCAAAAATAGAAATATAATCATTTTACAAATTTTATAAACTATAATGACAAAATTTAACTATTTAATTGAACTATTTGCAATTAGAACAATAATAGTATATCTACTTATTTCAGTAGATTTACTGTTCTAATGAAAGCTTATTATTAATACTATTACTGTTTTATTCAATGCGCAAATGTAATACAATGAAATAACTTATTATAAAAAGTATTGAATAATTTAAAATGAAATATAAAATATTAATTATAAAATAACAATAAAATTAATTTAAATTTAAATAAATTTACTGACTTTTAGTTATGAATAAATAAATAAATTCACAACATATAATAGATTATGGAATTGTTTCTAATAGTTGTATTGTTTCTCTAAATATTAAAATTATAAGAAACAATTATTATACATATGTTGCTGTCTTAGTGTTTATTCGAAATGTTATAAACTGACTGTACTAATAATGCTTTGGTGTTATTTAATGAATTTAAAAATTTTTAGAACCAGGTAGAGTTTTCTTGAATAAAAAACAAGTGAAGAGACAATTGGGGTGAATGTTATGTCGTAGCGTTTAAGTATTTAATGAACAGACGAAAAAAATTAAACTTCGTGAAGTTTTCAAACAATAAAATCTATTAATCAAACGTTAATAATGTAAAAAATAAATAATTAGTTTCACTTGGAAGATTTCTTTCAATCCACTAATAGCAGTGTTCGGAAAATTTTGGGTTAGGTGTATTTCCTTTAGTTTGATGGAATTGCTGAAGTTTTATATTTTCCTAGAGTACTTTTGTTTCTTTATCAGTTTGCTGGATAATTGTCAGTTATTTAATTATAAATTGCTTTTTTAAATTTCTTTTTTAACTTTTCCCAACCAATTCTTTTTATCTCTTTTTTATTTCAAATTTGTAATTTTTTGTATTTCTACTATAGTTAGTAGTTAACCTATTCAAATCAAATTGATTTCTGATTTGAAATTTCATAAAATATAAAAAATAAAAATAAAAAAAATGAGTCGCAAACATAATACACAATTACAAAAAGTAACCAATAAATTGAACCATTACAACATATATTTATTTATAACTACTATTTAGTAAATTTATTTAAATTTAAATTTATTCTATTGTTATTTTATAATTAATAATTTATATTTCATTATAAATTTTTTAATATTTTGTAATTATTTTTAGATAAATGAATAATGAAACTAATCCTGATCCGTTTATGGCATTGCCATTTTATCAGATTCTGATCTATTCTTTGATTGCAACTATTCTTAGTTTGGCCACAGCTTGTGGCAATCTTCTTGTTCTCATTTCTTTTTGTATTGAAGGTCAGCTAAGGACAATTAGTAATTATTATCTTCTTTCTTTGGCCGTTTCAGACTTTCTTATTGGAATTATTTCAATGCCACTTTATTCCACATTTCTTATTATGCAGTTCTGGCCATTTAATTCTACAACTTGTGATTTGTGGTTATCACTTGACTATACAGTATCGAATGCTTCATCGGCAAATCTAGTTCTTATATCTTATGACCGATATAAAACCCTTACTTGTCCATTGACGTATAGATGCAAAAGATCACCAAGAAAAACTATAATTATTATTCTATTAACATGGATAATTTGTGCACTATTATGGACTCCCTTGATTTATATCTGGCCAATTATTGATGGAAAAAGAACAGTGCCACAAGGTAAATGTTATGTGCAATTTATGGAATCCAGCACACTGTTAACTCTGCTCACCTGTGCAATTGGATATTTAATACCTCTCTTTATCATCATTGTTTTCGCAATACAAATATATCGCGTAACTCGGCATCGAAATAAAAATCTTCAAACTTTAGGTTACGCGACTCCGGTTTATGGAGGAGCAGCTTTGAAATACAATCATCGAGACAATTATAAGAACATGGATTCTTCGACCGACACTGAAATCAGTAATAGAAATCCAAAAGAAAAATGTATTAAAAAAGTTCACAAATTTCAACCGAATTCTCTTATTCTCACTCCACAAAATTTAAATTATTCGAGTGTCACTTCAAGCAATTCAACAATACCAAATTGTCAAGGTAATTTGATGAGCCATGGACTAAGACAGTCAGTGCGAAAAAAGCCTTCCTCTAGCAAAGCCGCCAAAACTCTTGCAGCAATAATCATTGCATTTTTCGTCACGTGGTTTCCATATAATCTTTTTACACTTATAAATTTATATTCTCGGTCAAAGTCCAATCCCACCATAGGGACACTTCTTTATGGTTTTGGTAAGGATTGACCTAACTTTTGAAAAATTTATTTATTATTATTACTTTTATTATCATTATTATTATTATTATTATTATTATTATTATTATTATTATTATTATTATTATTATTATTATTATTATTATTATTATTGTTATTGTTATTATTATTATTATTATTATTATTATTATTATTATTATTATTATTATTATTATTATTATTATTATTATTATTATTATTATTATTATTATTATTATTATTATTATTATCTAATAACATTGTGATATGTTATATTTAAATACATTTTACATGATAAAATAAAAAAATATTAAAATTAAAAAATGAGAAACTTAAGTTCAAATCCGCTATTGAGAAATTAGTTTATGAAGTTAAAAAAACAAAAGTACATTATACATTAAAAAGATATTAAGACGAAGGTTCCAAGTTTCATTAAGATAAATATAGTAAGGCCAAAAGTTTTTCTGAAAATTTGTACCGATCTATTGAAAGTTGTATAAAAAATTGTTATTATGTGCGTGACTTTAAAAGATTACAAGCTTATAAAGAACTAAGAACAATGACTGATAAGCTTGATGGACTTTCGTTTGAGCATTTTGGAATCAAGGCAATTTGGAATCTATGAAAAAGTGCCACATTGATTATCTATGTAACATATCGAATTTCAAAAAATCTTTTACAAGTTTACGAGAAATATTATTTGTTTGTTTCAAGAAGAGATATAAGACCTGCATTTATTAAATTGTGGATAAAAGATAATTTATACTAGGTGTTAGAATGGATTTATGTAAAAACGAACGAGTGCAAAACCAAAAAGACGTTTTATCGAAAAATGACAAGAAAAAACAAAAATAATTTATATTGAACCAGAAATAAAAATAAATATATCATATTTTTCACCATTGATCAATTCTCAATTTTATTTATTTTAATTCTTTTAGTCTGCGAATCAAAATTAAGCAAAATATTGATTTGTTGTCTGAAAAAAAATTAGATATTTAATAAATATATTTTTTAATATAAACTTTATTTAAAATCAGTCAATATTTGTAGGATTTATTTCATCGATTACTTTAATTAAATTAATATTAGTAATTTATTTGAATGATTATATTGCATTAAACAAAATTTTAATAAAATAAAATATTGTTTTAAAAATTTTATTTTAAAACTTCACTGTTTAAAATTTATAATTTATCACGTATTACAGTCAAGTTATTTATTTTTCAAAGAAAATAAGTGAAAGAAAAATACAAACAAATCATTTGTTATTTTTAAAGTATTTTTACATAAATGCTATTTTATTAGAAGTTGATTTTCCCGGAAATTTTCTCATAGAAACGAATAGATTTGGAAAATAAAGTTGTATTTAAACGAAATGAGAATTTATATTTTTATTATATTTTTTATCAAAAATAAAATAATTAAATTTCATTTATTGTAAGCTTACATAAATGAATCGGCAAATATTTTTCTGAACTGTAGAAAATCATAATTTTTACGCATGATATGATAGAAATCCTTTGATTCGTAACTCATTGTTGAACTTTTTTTGTATTATAGAAGAATCAAACTTTAATTATTGTTTGTTGTGATGTTTATTTATAAAGAGGTATTTATTACAAATTTATTTTATTTGGTTTTTCAAATTGATTTTAATAAAAAATACAGTTCAAAGATTTTTACATTTGTATATATCGCCAGAAGAGGAAATAAAACGAATAGCGTAATTTAATTTACTAGATTATATCCAATTACAATTACAGAAATCCGCACTTTTTCTTTTCTTTCCAAAATTTCTAAATGTGATAAGAATTCATAAAAAAATTTGAATCAAACAATTTATGAAACCAAATACAAAAATACTTATATCCATAAAAATATAAAAATGGTTTATTTAATAAATTTTTCGTTACAGCTTTCACACACTTTGTGAAGTCAAGTATTACAGTACTCATTATGTATAATATGACTCGTCATAATAGTGTAGGACAAATTAGCAAATTTTTCCCATATTTTTCGTTGTGTTGAAATATTTTCTTCATTTATTTGTGTAGGTACTAAAAACACAGATAGAATCACCTTGGTCATAATATCTTGATTTCAAGCCGTTGCTGAATGATTTCAAAAAACACATTCAATTGAAAAATTAAAAGTTCTTGCATTTCCATTATTTTATTTTTTGACTTTTTAAACCTTTGACGTTTTGATTAGGTAGAACACGATATTTTATGAAAATAATTATGTATTAAATTTTAAATACAAAAATATTATTTATATTGTTTAAATTATGCATAAATAGCATTATTATTAAATATCTTTATATTTTGGATATTTGAAAATAGTAAAGAATTTATACAAAGAAAAGAATAAACTTTAAAGAAATACAAAAAAATATTAAGAAACCTTACAAGTTTAAACCAAATTTAAGGATACTATGGGATTTTTAAAAAATTCCCAAATGTTGTCTAAAAGAGTTCAGAAACGTTATTCAGTTTGAGCTCGATCGCAGCTCTCTTAGGGTCTGATTATTATTATTATAATTATTATTATTATTATTTTTATTATTATTATTATTATTATTATTATTATTATATTATTATTATTATTATTTTTATTATATTTATTATTATTATTATTATTATTATTATTATTATTAATATTATTATTATTATTATATTATTATTATTATTATTATTATTATTATTATTATTATTATTATTATTATTAATATATTATTGTTATTATTATTTTTATAAATTTTTATATTTACTATTTATTAACATTCAGTAAAATATATAATAATAATAACATTTTCAATTTAAAACTGGTTAAAAACAGTTGACAAACAAAAAATTAACGATTTATAACAAAGTTTCTGAGAAATAATTTCTAAATTTGATTTCTTTTATCAAATTAATTATTTTATTGAAAACTTAGCATTTCATTTAATAGAATTTGTTAATTTATCAATGTATATCAAATGAAATTATTTACATATTTCTACTGCATTTTATTTAAATTTTACTGTTGAATTCTACAGATTTATTTCGAATTGAATATTCTAGGAAAAATGCATTTCAATAATTTAATAATAATTTTGATTTAGTTTTAATTATTCTTTTTTTCGATTTGATTAAATAAATTATTAATTGTTAGTATTAATTGCAGAATATATTTATTCACATTGAATTAATTTTAATTTTAATATTTTGTTTTATTTATATTAGGCTATTATTTATGTTATTTGAATTCCACAATCAATCCAATATTGTATGCTTATTGCAATATTATGTTTCGTAGAACATTTTGGAGAATTCTAATATGCGGCCGGTCTAAGAGCAACACAAGTCGTTTCTCTTCAATGCCATCGAATGCTTCTTCTAGTTGAATATAGATCATCTCGTTGATATGATTCTAGTTCTATAAATCTTCATCTAAATGTCGTTATTTTGTGAAAACCTTTGCAAAGATTTTAATATTTTTAATTATTTCAGAAATAAAAGTTTCAAATGATTAATCATATAATAAAACACTCAGTAGAGTATTTATCATGAATATCAAATTCTCTTACTTGCATGTCATATTATATTTATTTACTATATGAAATCATAAAATCATTAAATGTTTAACAATAAATCTAAACTCTCAATAGGTTTCGTTTCTAGTCCAGTGTAAAGGTTTTCATGTAAAGGATACATATATACTTCTCGTCTTCTCCCACGCGAGATCATAAACATTGTCGATTTAGAAGCGTGAGCATAAAAAATGTTTAATAGAACAATTGATTTTAAAGATTTTAAAAACTTATGTATAAACTTTCAAAATAAGTATGAAAGATATATTGGTGATAGTAGGTAGATGTGAGCCATCCAGATTGGCTGACGGAAAACGGTAAATCATTGTGTAGAAGGTGAGTCAAGAGACACGTTGGTGTGTTGCGTGATGATGTATGACTCATAGTCTTTGTTCTACAGCGGTTCAAAGAGGTCATGTCAGTGTAAAAGCATGAGTCATATATATTTTCAAAATTTCTCAAAGTCAAAACAAAGACATACCCTCCCCAAGGTAAAAGTTTTGTGACTCATACTTTTTTCGAAAATTATTCTAAGTCCGAGAAATTCCTCTTAGCTAAATAACTTTCTAGACTTTTTTTATGACTAATACTTTTGGTCAAAGATTTTTCTATCCCTTGTGTATGTGTGTGCAAAGGACATTTAAAATAAACTTTTACTAAAAACTTTGAAAATACAAAATCGATAAATTATTTTTATTATTATTTTATTATTAATTATTACTATTATTTTTATTATTTACATTATTAATATAATTATTAGTATTATTATTTTTATTATTATTATTTAAAAATAATATTACTATTATTTTAAATATTTTTATTTTTATTTTTATTTTCAAAAATTATTAATTTTATTATTATTTTCAAAAACTTGCATTGGAACCTATAAAATTATTTAGTTATTTTTGCTCATATCTTTATTAAACTTGTATTTGAAATGCATCGTTCTTTATTAAAATTGTAATTTCCTTTGTATATAATATATTTTCTACTCCACATGTATATGTATAAGTTATTTCATAGTTTTTGTAACAAAATATTATTATTTTAAATATTATTATTAATTATTATTAAATTTATTATTTCAAAAATTATTATTATTGTTTATATTATTATTATTATTTTCAAAAACTTGCATTGGAATCTATTAAATGTTTTATAATATTTAAAAAATAATTTTCAAAAATTTACACAATCGTCTATAAAATGTATTGGTATTGCAATTTCCTTTGTACATCATGGAAACTTTCTTTGTGTCATTTTTTCAGACTATGAAACTTCCTGAAATAAATTTTCAAATATGTTTACTGGAAATTATTTGCAAAATATTTATTTTGTGAGACTGAAATAATAAAATGAAATATGAATGAAATATAAATATAGATTTACACTGAAAATAAAAAATATTTCGTAACATTTATCAACATTTCCCTTTATCGAGAAAATTATTCATTGCACTAACTGTTAAGCAACGAATTTTTTGAGATTATTTAGTTAATTCATAGCAGTCACCTCATTATTGTTTCCGTTTATAGCATTTGACACAGACTATGATGACAGACTAATGATGAGGATAATTTTCTTAAAATATATTTCGTTCATTTGGCATTCTAGAGTTTTTATTACAAAGGAACCATTGTTTCTTCGATTTATATACATATATTTAAAAAAATATATTGATGTATACTCAGAAATGAAAATATTGGAAAAATTGATAAAGAATGGGAAATCACCGAAAAAAGTAAATATAATTTCAATTTATTAATGGTTACCGTTGAGTTTTATCAGAATTTCGCATATTAGTATTATAAAAAAATGCATTAAATCGAAACATTTAACCAATACACTTTTTTGATAAATTTCTATTTTTAATAAAACTAGAATTTTGTTGAGAAGTTTTAATAGTTATTGGGAACGAGTGATATGTGAAGCATTGTTGATAAGGTCATTGGATCCAAAGATTAATGTGCAGAGTGCTGTGACTACGAATGTTTTGAATATTTTTAAATAGTTTACGTATGTTAAATCATGTTTGTTTTTTTAATATTATTAAAATAATTGAAAATTTTAAATTACATTAATTTTTAAAAATTAGAATATAAGTAAAAAAATTTAAAATTAATTTAAAATATATTTTTAAAAATATTTATTTATTAAAAAATTAAATTAATAAAAAATAATTTGTTTAAATTAAATGTTAATTCATAATATTTTTAGTTGGTTTTGAGTACCTGAAGATGATAGCTGTGCTATCGAAATATATCGTACGAAAGGTTTTTTATTGGCGTTATCTTTTAATTAAATCGTTGCCAAATTTATTTAATTATTTATTTTAATAAAACGTTGTTTTGTTTAAAACCCGATTAAAAATTTTTTTAAATAACTTTTTTGAATTAATTATTTTATTAATAAAACATTGTATAGCATCTATCTTGTTTTCAATAATTTTACAAAGATTTAGCTATAAAAAATATTAATTAAACTTTACCCCTGTGTCATTCAATTGAAATTTTTCGGACAATGTTAACACCTCGAGAATGTCAGTTCTTGTCACTGGCATTGCGCTGACTTAAGTTGAGCAAACCCAATTTCTCAAACAGCTCTAGGTTTTTTTTTCGGACTTAATTTTCTTCTTAATAATTATAGAAAATCTAAACAATATTAATAATACTAATATTAAAATAACTAAAATTAAAATCATGGATCTCAGACATTCATTAACCACAATGATAAAGCACTGAAAATGGAATGTTAGAAATATTTGGCGAAGTTTCCGAGTGATAAACTCTGATTTAAACAAAATGGTTAATGTTTTAGTAAAATTTGATATTAATTAATTAACGTCCACAAGTTTTTTAAGTTTCTATTTCCCAGAGAGATTGTAATTGTGTTTTAGAGGTTGCAAAAACAACTGATTCTCAGATCAAAAGTCGTGACGGACAGATCGTCATATCTGGTAAAAAAATATTATTATTTATTTACGTGTACTTTGAAATAATACTTTTAAGTAATTTTTTAATTCTAAAAGTATTCAGTATGATTTAAACAAATATTTTCTAAAATAATATACTTTTTTTATTTGAAAATGATAAATACTAGCAGTTAGGATAAGCAAATGTAATTTTAAATATTATAAATATATGATAAATTTATTACTTATTTATCAGGTTTTTGGCAAATAAAGACAGGATATTTTTTTTAATTAAATAAAACAATGATTAAATGATTCTACTATTTTGTGCAAATAAATTCCAAATCCTATTTTGAATATACAGTGTCCGTGAAGTCCGTGTGCAATTCAAATATTTGTGACTTTGTAAGGTGTCAGATGAATCTAACAATTTATTTATCAATAATATAAATAAATATACTTAATATGTAGTATTATATATTATATTTGGGGAAAAGTAATCCATTATTTGGTCGATAGATGAAATTACCGGTATATATCTTGTTTGTATTTATCATATCGAGTCAAGGTTATTCTCGTTGAAGAGAGGGATTTCATATACAAAACAAGTACATTTTGCCATAAATGTGATTGAGAGTTAGAGTGTTAAAAATGGAAGTGAACAAATAAACCATTCGGTATGTTTAAAAATTTTATTTCGATAAAAGTGAAAACGCAAGCCATGTGGCTAAAATTGTAAATGATGTTTATGGTCCCAATACTGCAACAGCCAATCAAGCGCAATTTTGGTTTCATCCATTCGTTCCTATAATTTTGATGTGAAAGATGCGCCACGCACTGGAAGGCCTATCACCTAAAATGCCGATAAAATCTTGCAAATGGTTGCAGTAAACAAGTATAAAAGCTGCCGGCATGAAATAAGCTTGATGTTTGGGCACAGCACTAGTTGGAGTCAAAACACTTAAGCAACCGTGTTTCCACCTGTGAATCATTGACCAAACAAAACAAAATAGAGCCATATCAGAAGAGGTTGGTGCCTGGCGAAGAGAAATGGGTCATATACCAAAACATCAAACGACAAGGTTCATTATTGAAAAATGATGAAGCAGCCCAAACGTTGGCTAAACAAGGATTGACAAGGTCTTTATATATCTACAATGTAACCTTTTGTGAATTTAAGTACAAGAGAAATATGGTGAAAGGATTGATTTATCGTTCATGGTCTTTATCTTCTACTTTTTCTAATTCGGTAAAAAGTGTTGATAAATTGATTGAGTTGTTGATTAACAATTGGTATTCAAAATCAATTTTATTATTGATGTTAAAGATACTATTGACAAATCCAAAAGATTTGTGAGAATTTATTAGTGTAATTTAACTAATAAATGTAAATCTATTGTTGATGTAAATACAATTTATATATAATGGATGTAATGCCACATACATCGGAAGACTTCGCGTTACCTCTGTGCTGAAGTTTTGTACATTGTTGATTGGAAGGTTGAAACAATATCAATGAACTCAATATGGACTGTAAGTGTAAAATAAACATGTCTGATTTTAAAGTTTTATTAAAAAGTTTAATAATTATTGGGAGCGTGTTATATGTGAATCATTGTTGGTAAGGTCATTGAATCCAAAGGTTAATGTGCAAAATGCTATGAGTACGAATGTTCGAATGTTTTTTTAATAGTTTTATTATGTAAAACTGTGATAAATTGAATTTTTTTGCTTTAAAAGATTTCTAATATAACTTTTATTAAAAATTGTTAATAGTAATTTGAGATTTTTATTAGTGATTTATATGGATTTTGAAAATTTTTGTAAAAATTTTGTTAAAACAAAAAATATATTGAAATATTTAAAAAAAATTTGCTTCATAAATTAATCTATAATATTTTGTTTGATTTGACAATGAATCTGTCGAAATATATTGTAAAACGAATGTTTCAAATGCACTTTCTTTTAATTTTAAATGCATTGATATATTTAAATTCACTAGAATATGTCAAATCGAAAAATTATTTCAAGAATAAATATATAGTAAAAACTTATTAAAATAAATGAATTCAACAAAAATGAAATATTATATTCTAAGAAAACTTGAAAATTTTTATGCAATTTGATCAAGATGAAATTTCGGAGCCGAATAATTTCCTTTACCGCTTAAGCAATCGTAGAAGTTATCTGGTTCATATCTAACAAAATTACATTTTTCACCTTGTTTATTATTATCAGAATCAAAAATTTTGGTAGCTTCTAAAACTTTATCGAGCATGAATTCTTCTTTTTCGTCCTTCCAATTTTCTTGTTGAAATTTCGATTTCATTAAATGCATATCTTTATAGGATCTTTTGAAATTCATTAAATTCTTAGACTTATGATCATTAGATTGAATTTTTCCATTTGAATTCGACTCTAATATACTTGAAGTTTTAAATCTTTGTCGCCGATTGCTTCTTACTCTCTAAATCAATTTCATAAAATTAGAAACTTTAACAAATGACTAACCTTTCTTGGTGAATTCCGATTGATTTTATTTTCGTTAAACGAGTCAATGATTGAATCACTGAAGGAACTTTTCACATCACACTTTACCTAATTGAAAAATAAATAGATTTTTTCAAAAATAATAAAACCGATTTTATCTTCTCTGTATTCACTAAAGTTTCTGCTATATGCGTTGGTATCAAAATTGATTCACCTTTTTTCAAATCCAAATCTTTCATGAGTAGGTATTTTGAATCTACTACATTTAGCAATTGACCCTGAAACACATTGCCAGAAATTGTCGTAATTTCAATAGTCGGTTTAAGTATTGCAGCCAATTGAGATAGCAATGTATTTAAAATAATCTGGGACATTAGAATATTAGAGCAATTAAAAAAATGTGAAATATATCTTTTTCAGATAATTTATAATATGAAAGATTAGGATAATGCTTTGATCAAAATTCTAATCCAAAAAATCGACTATAAATATTGAATTTTAAAAATTCAAATAACATGCGATTGGAGAAATGTTAAATGACAAATGACAGCTTCGATTTGATTGGTTATTAACTAAACAAACATGCATGCTAAAGAAAGTAGTTTTTGATAGGTTTAAAAATGACTCATGCAATTGTTTTAAAGTGATTTCAGTTCATTAATTAAATGCAAACTGTGATTTGAATTATTTTTGATAATTAACCCTGTCAACCATTGATAGATGAAACTATTTAACAAAAATAAAATATTTTCTATGAGAATAATGATAAAATTACTGTATATTTTGTATTATTTGATTAAATCATTTGCTTTCTACGTTTTTCTTCAATTTTCTTGGATAAATTTTGAAAATTTTTATTAATCTTTTCTCACAACAACAATTTTGTCATATCTCAAAAGTTAATATTTTTCAATATAATCCCATAATAAGTCTGACATTGTAGTTTAACAACATTAAAGGAAAATAATTAATTACATTTTAATTTACTTGAATTTTCAAGATAAACTTTTCATTGTAAGGAGGTATTCTGATAAACAAAATCCAGTTTTTTACAGAGACTTAACCAGATTTTGCCTTGGAGGGGAGTGAAAAATATAAATAATTGTATTTCATTGAGTAAATATTAAAAGTTCACACTGATAAATTAAAGAATTTCTATACAAAAAAATTTAACAAATAAATAAACTCTAATCTATATCGTGAAGTCAAATATCCCTAAACCCCTTACTGAGTTCGTGATTAATAACAAAATTCGTGAAACTGAAAACAAATTGAAAATATTATAAACTTGTTTGGATTGTTAGCGGTTTGTCAATAGGAATTGGCTCTTCGTGTTCTCACAAAATTAATAATATCATGTCCAACAAAACAAATTTTATTTCTAATACAATAGAAACACTTGATTTGACAATAAGGGTAAATATCCAAATGATATCACCTTCAATCAATAAACAATCACTTCTTAAAAGTCACAAAAAACTTTCTTGGGATACGAATATATTTAATTTTCTTTTTCTAATATCGATTTCTTTTATTCTCACCAACTGACGATTTGTTTTGTAAAACTTCGCTTTTATTTTCCTTCCACCATTAATTTTCTTTTCTATACTTTTAAATCTGCTGAAAAATTTATCGCCTATAATGTTAATTCCCAGTAACCCAATAAACTGACATTCAGTTTAGGTTCACCCTGATTTATGGACTTGCCAAAAGCAATTTAATTAATTAATTAATTAATTTTAGGTTCTCAACTTTTCTTCAAACCTCTAATCAATTTACAACTATTTTATTCACCTTCAAAATCTCATTTATCACCGGTACCACTTTCCTACCCCCCCCCCCACTTAAAAATATAGATTTTTACTTTTTTAAAAATTTTGATATTAATAATTTGAAATTTTTATCTTTTATTTAATGTATTCTGTATAACCCCAGGAAACTCTAATCTCACTCTGGGTAAGTCAAATGTCTCTAAATCTTCCTTACTAAGTTCATGGTTCTTTACCATTACGATTATTAATAAGGAAATGAAAGAAACTAAAAAAAATAAAAAATATAGCAAAAAGTTATTCAACTTCCAAAGATAGTTATGAAAATTGAAACTCAAAAACAAAAGTTAGTTAAATTCGAAATATTTTTATAAAACTTTTTTTGAAACATTTGCACTCCATCAGATTTTCACAAATGTTGGAATGTTTCCGAGTCATTCTTAGTTAATTTGTTAAACAATGAAGTCTATGTAAAAAATATGGGCTATAATAAATAAAAATTATTGTTTTGTTATTTAGTTTTTTAAACCAATGTTCAGGACGAAGATCCGGTTTCCTTTGACAAGTTTCAAGGAAAAACTTACTTGTTCTTCATTCTCCAAATTTCACGACTCAAAAAGCCTTACAATTGTTGGGTTATAAACCATAATTTAAACAAAAATGACAAAATTATGTAAATTAAAACAAAATAATTAATGTCGTTTGGAAATTATCAATATGGCTGCTGTAACATAAGCACACACCACAAGCAGAAATCAAAAATAAAATAAGACATATTAAATAAAACAAAATAAAAACATAACAAAATTAAATAAAACAAATATTAATTAAAATCATTGAAAAGCCTACAGATGCAGAAATAAACGCAAAACGAAAACATAAAACAGCCAAAACAGCGCAAAAGAAGGTTTAGAATATACATAGGCGGAAGTGGCAACTAAAAATTTAAATATCAAAGGGTAAAAAGAGAAACAAACAATCAAAGCGAATGGTTAAATAATAAAAAATAAAAATTTCCAAAAAATTGAAAAAATAATATCAAAAAATAGAAAAAATAAGGAAAAAAATAAAATATTTTTAAAAAAATAAAAGCAATAAAACCCCACTAAAAATAACCGAAAAAGGCTCAAAATTCTGTGATTGGTCAAACCCAGGCATGAAAACACTAAATATACAGAAGTCATTTTCATAATTTTAGACATATGTTTAGACAATTTTTTAGACCTTTTTTGACTTATTCCAACTTATGCTAATTTTCAAAAATTTTGTTGATTCAACATTATCCGGTTGGTAAGTTATTTGTTAATGATGTAAATATACTTTCGTTATATGTCAATGTCTTTTATTATTCTGAATGGCCGCGATGCCTTTTGGCATCACTCGGCAGGTCTCCTCAACTTATATCTATTCATTTTATATATATTAAGTCAGTGGAAAATGGTGAATCGATATTCGATTTTCTCAGTTAAGTTTGAGGGATGTCCTATGTGTCGATTTATCGTTTTACACCCCTCGATATCTGCTGGGACAGGTCAGCTTTGCACTGATCTTGAAAGTAGGACTTCGTTGTATGTCACCAAGACGTTCATGAAAAATGAACGGAGCAGTAAAAGGGTAAAATGCGTGAATATCGTCAGAGTTAAGGTAACAACATTATTATGTGTTTAAGTAAGAAAATTGAATTTGTATTTAACTCCTTATTATATCATCAATGGTATGACAAGGGATAGAAATTTAGGTCAATGAAAGTATTATGTAGGGTTAGATCATGTACATTGTTTGATAATCATCACGATGGAAATCAAAATAAAATGATACATTTTTGCAAGATCAGTGAGATGATAATATCAAGATGTACGAACGGTGGTATCTGTGGAGTCCATAGGAAAGTAAATATGAGTTGTTGGACTAAAATAAGTACATTATAATAATGCATTTATTACACTTAACCGTAGGCTAATATTTGTATGAAATAAAGAATTTTTCATAAAATAAGGGCGGAAAGCTGCCAAAATTTTTAAAAAAATACCTTAATAAATAAAGAGTAACGATGATAAATTCTTATAGGAGTTGTAGAAACAAATGAGTATGGACAAGGGTATAGAAAGAATGAGACGTAAGACCTTCTATCGGCAGTCAAGAACCCGAAAGTGAAAATATCATGGGGAGTAGTTCTAGAAATGGAGCACACCTGCTGATAAATTTTCAGCTTCTAAATACAGTACCAACATGAGCTTGCTTATGTGTATATAGTGGGGCGCTGGGTGAGGCAGCATAAACCTTAGGAAAAGAAAGTATTTTGATCGAGGGTAATAAGTTTGAATAAACTTTGCATAGATTTAAACAAATTAACCAAACCCAGTACACCTACACAATCTTTATATTTGGCTTTTTAAATAATCCTTATAAAATCGCAATAATTTGTCGACAATTTCCCCAATTTTAGATTCTTGGTTGATCTAAAGCTTCCAATCAGCTGCATTCTCAAAACTTGACGAAATTTTTAAAATTTCATAATATATACCTTTACAATAAAGTTGGAGATTTAATAAAAATGCGTTAATTTTTTTAAAGCTTTTAAATTACAATGATTTTTATTATTTTTATTTTGACAGAAAAATTCGCATATAATCATTTGGATATAAACAAATAAATTATATAATACATTTTTAAAAAATAATATTTATGTCTAAATATTTCTAAGCATGGAAATGTTCACTAGCCATCTTTCCAAGGATCGCTTTGAGGTCCCGTTGACTATATTTTTTGAAATGAATGAAAATATAATTAATTTATTTACTTTTTACTATTATTGCTATCATTAGTTATATTATCCGGAGCCTTATTACCAAAATAGGAACTTGAAAAATTAACGCCAATCTTCTATTTTTGATACACAGGGATGATAAAATTATTACTTTAGAGAAATCATGTTACAGTTTCAAATATCGATTTAAAAATAATAAATTACAAGTACACTTAAAATTAGAGCTAACTTCATAGGCTTTTCATATTTTCAAAATATTATATAAAATTTTAGCTAACCTACGTTTTGGGATAGAAAGAAGTAAGAAGATAACCAACAAGGTTTAGCAAAAAAATCTTAAATGAATTCACAAAAAGATTAAATAAACTTATTTTTAAACTCGAAATTGTAATTACAGATAAAAAATTTGTAAAAATTTTTGACGGAAGACAAACTTTTGATTGTTGCGTTGGAGCTTATAACAATTTTGACAGGAATTTAACAACAGCCAGACTCCAGATGTTCTTATCCAAAACAAAAAAGTCAAACGCAATTGCTTTATTTTTAAAACAACAGCTTTAAACAGTTCAAATTCATTTTTAAAATTAAACAATCATCACAAAGAGCACCACCACAAACTATTTTTCAATATAAAACACTTAGCAAATTAGATATGAATCACTCAACGTTCCCTCTAAATGGTCATTTAAGAATTTACTTTTTGGCTAATTTCAACAAATCTTGTCAAATTTGCCTACTGCGACATTAATCATATCCATTTGTGATAAGTAATTTAATTTCTAATTTTAATTAATTTTTTAATTAAATTTTAATCTACTCAATATTATTATATTGAGTAGATTGATATTAATAATAATTTTTCATTTTTCAAATACTTTTTGAATTTAATTTAAGTGATAAGCATTTCCATTTATTTGTAGTTATTTACATAACCCCAATTTTAAAAAAAATTAATAATTTACTTTCAAATTAAATTCACGTACAATAAAAATATCTAATAACTCATTAAAATTAATTAATTTGTTCTAACAGATTCAATATCATTAATAAATAGTTAACAATTGCAACAAATAAATTTAATAACAGCAGGTAATGAATTTTGAATAATGATTATCGAACAATGAAATTTATCCTAATCAGTAAGAACCAATACAATTTGCATGCTTACAAGGTTACACAAATGCACACACACATCAGGTAAACCTGAGAGTACGTATTTGTAATCGTATGTGTGTAACCAATTACATTTTGGAATAGTTAGGATTTGATTATGATTAGATACAGGCTGTAATACAGATACCTTTGTACAAAGAATTGATTTTACAAAATTGATTACTTGAATTATACAAAATTCGTATTAACAATATTCGATTATATCTTTTTAAAAATTTTAGATTTGTTAACAATAATTCATAATGGTTACAATTAAACATAAAGATCCGGAATTTATGAATAATCGAGCCAGAGCAGCTATTTCACTTTATCTAATGGATCACTTTGTTGAATCGAAAAGAATTGAATTTTTAGAAAATATTTATGGTGGAAAAGTTGCCGCTCATAGATCAGCCAAAATTATTCAACGATATTTTCGCAACTATAAAGCTGGGAAATTAATAAAACCGTCTACTTCAGATCTGCCACCACTTTCACCTAATTTATCAATAGATACCTCAATAACCAGTGATAGTTTATCCGAAATTTCTCTTGATTCTGTGGATATGATACATAGTGATTTAGATGATCCGTTTGATGTTTTAAATAACCCGGAAAGAAGGCGTTTGCTTACTCTGGGGAAAAATATTTTTAATAGGTAATTTTTTTCAAAATAAAATAAGTATAATCTCTTTTCATGTAGGAGTTTAATTTGTATTCATTAACTTTTATTAATAAGGGTTAAAAACATAAAATTAAACTCTATTTACTTCGTTAAATAGTATTTTCAAAATTATATCAAATATTTACGATTTAATTATTTTATCAAGAAATTTGTATATTGTAGAATGTTTAAAATGAAAAAATATTTAGTTTTTTATTATACATATAAAATGAGTATTTTTTAATTTAAGATCAATACTTTAATTTTATTTCGTACACTTTTAGATTTAAAAAAGTCATTTTAAATTACATTTTAAAATTTGAAAATGTAAGTGATGCTTGTTAGAACTCAAATACCCAATAGAAACTTTATAATTTAAAAATTTGAAATCTGTAAAAATTGTATATTTAAACAATCATGTTTTCATGATTTAGATAGTTTCTTAAACCTTGTTAAATTGATATAAATATTATAAATATATAAGATTTTATTAACAAATTAAATTACAAATAATAATTGATTTTAAATATTACAAATAATTCAATGAGAATTAATTTAAATTCGTTTATTTAATATTAACCCTTTACTTTACCATGCTGTCTTGAGGCGGCACCGTATATAGTTTCTTATAAAATTACATACGAATAAATTTCCAATCTTTATTCCAGTATTTTGATGATAATAACGTAACTGTGCTGAGCGAAAGCCTTTAAAACATTCTAGGATGTCTTCGATTTTTAATTGCTCAGTCCAGGAAAATTTTTTATACTTATTTTCAACAATCATCGTCAATGGTCTTTCATCACCTTAACCTTCATTATGCTTATGAAACTGAAGCACTTCGTAGAAAGTTCACCATCTAAAGCTCGACACACAATCACTAGTTATATTAATGATAAGAAAAATTTTGCATTATCATTTTAATATTTTAATACTCTTTTATGGTGTTAGAATGAACAAGGGAAATGTGGATTAAATTACACTTCAATCTACTGGTAAATTTCCAGTGAATTGTCGCTAATCCACTGGGTTATATTTATGTAATAATAAGATGAATAAGTCCAGAAACGTCATGACAATAAACAAGAACAATTTCTTGATTGAAATATTGTAGAAACTTAAGTTATCTGTTTCAATAATCTGTTATCTTAACTTCAGTCATGAGGTAGTTCTTCTCATTTAATGTAGACGTTAAAAGTACAGAAGTCTCCTTTGGTAGAATAAGGTCTAGTATTAACTCACTAAGTTCACGTTGAGAGAATGGATGGGCAAAGAACTAATTCCGCATCTTTAAATTATGCAATGAAATACATATTAGGATGGTGATATCTCCACTGTTTAGAATTGGCCACCTTGCTAACATCACGTTAGGATACTCCATCTAGGCTTTGTATTATATTCCTTAACATCCACCAAACAAAAATAGCAACCATCATCAATATTTCCACACAAATGCCAAGTCAAAATTTAAACTGTTTATACATGACTCGCATAAAGATAAATAATTCTCTTATTAACAACTTTATTTTAAATTAGTAATTTATTTTATTTTATTAAACTTGTTTTTTATCATTTTAAAATTCTAAATCTGTTCCTCGATTCGAAAAATACCCGTTGCTTTATTGATAAAACATTGTAGTACGTTTTTTATTATAAAATTATGTAAAATTTTCAAAAAACTTAAAACAAACAATAGTATACGTTATAAGTAACATAAAATTATCAGTAAAGAATATATATATTAATTTTACATTGAATTTTCAATTCAGAAATTGCAACAAAGGTATTAGTTTTCTCATTCAACACAACATTATAGAAGAAGATCCAGAATTTATTGTACGTCTTTTGAATAGTGAAGGTATAAGTGTATTCGTCAAGGGTGAATATTTGAGTCAGCCTAATAATAGCTTAGCAAAAGCAACTAAAAAGTATTTATAATAATTTTTGAAAATTATTTATTAGTTTTTATTAATGTATAAATAATTTGTTACCAACCTCAAATATGTTAACCAAGGTTTTTAAATTGTATTGTGTACCATTTTAAAGAACCGGAAAATTTATTTAAATATAAAATCATGATTTAAGACCAATTAAACTTTACAATGGCATTCGGGTTGACTAAAAACTAATTTTTCAATTTATGATCTGACAATGCAAAATTCTTATTTACAAAAATAATGATAAACATTTTTCATAGTAATGTTGGACAATAACTAAATACTAACAAATTTTGTTTATTCGGTACGGTAACACATTGTAGCATGTAGCGGAAAAACCAAATAAAAAATAAAAGATGAATCTTCAAAAATAACAAATGGACATCATAAATAACAGAAAACTAATAAATAATAACATCAAAACGACAAAAACTAAACAAAAATAAAAAAATATCAAAATGTAATCAAATTTGATGAAAAATGAAATTTAACAACAGAAAAATGAAAGATTTAAATATTAAAATCGTTAGAAAGTTAAATTTATGAAATATATTTTCATAATCAGTCTGCCACCATGATCGTTGTCAAATCTATATACGGAAACTATAATGTAATATCTATGATTTAATGATTTAATTAAATAATCTCAATACATTTGTTGCTTATTGAATGTTTATTGTTTGGAATTCTGATTTATTCACCAATGCCTCACATAAAATTCTTTTCCACTTATTATTAGAGTTTTTATATAAAATTTTGAAATCTTTAAAACAATTCTTCTTTCCCGATTTTTCTATGCTCAGTAATATTACTCACATTTCTCAATCGTTAATATTACTAAGCCCGTATCTGGAGATGACGGAAGTCTCTCCAATGTGTGTACGCTAGATTAGAAATTAAACCTGGGGTTTGAGATTTATTACTAAAAATATTTTAAATACATTTGAATTGCTTACTAATTTCGTGACAGTAAACTTAAATTTTTTTAAAAACTTCCGAATATGGAATAACTGAAACATGAATTTCATAGGTTAGCCATCTTTAAGTCGATTATAAATTCCATTGTTGTAATCAGAACCAATCGAAAGGCGATCAATGGTTTCCTTAGTCAGTCTTTCTACAATATCCTAGAATATCAATTTTTATTCAAAACAGAAAAGAACAAATAATACATTTGTTAGATTTTTTTAAGGTAGAAAAAATTATCAAGATCTAAAAATCAAACTCATATAATTATATTTTTACTATATTTAAAGCCATAAAAGCTATTAGAAGCAAAGTATAGGACTCTTTTTCTCCTTAATTCTTTCGCACAAATTTGCAATTTTTGATCATCACTAATCAAAATTATTTTTACTCTTGTTGTCATGTTTTGAACCTTTCAACTGATGATACTCACTGCCGTTATTTTGACTTTTTCTATTAACTCCAAAACTTTTAATACTTTTTGACTTACGTAGCTAACTGAGCCGGAATTATCAAATAATGCATTTATTTTAACTTGTTTTCATTCTCGAAAAAATTGGAATTTTCCTCAAACTAAGGTGATTCTTTTTATTCATTTCTCATTCTCATTTTTTATTATCATTGGATCTTTTGTAGTTTTTCCTGATTTTTATGTAGAAAACTACCATTCTTCCTCCAACAGCCCGTAACTCTATAAATTTGACTATATTATTTTGTGATTTCATAAATGCTAGTCAAAGGATTAATTATGAAAATAAGTATTTTATATCATTAAATTTAATTGTGTTTGCAGCAAATATTTAAAGAAAATATCCTTTCAAGATTGTTCAATTGAAAAAGGCTTACGACGATTATTTTCTCAAGTCCGAATTCCGGTAAATATTTAGCTATTTTCATAAATAAACTTGCTTTAAAAATAAAATCAAAAAAGTATAAAAATTGCAAGATTTTGCATTGTAATGTTTACATCCTAAAGTAAATCAAAGGTTTTTGATATACAAATGCTGTTTAAACTAATATTTAGTTTAAATTTTGGAAAAACAAATTTAATATTTTCAGTATCTAGTCTATTGTACTTTTCAACCATTTGAGATTCAAGGGTGATTGTCCAGAAAAATTGTCACAAAATACTTAAATGGATACAATTAAAATATTTAAGATATATACTATAATTATGCACTGCATAAATCTATTTATAAGAATAGTTATTCTGTGATTCATATTTTTTACTTTCGCTGATTCAAGTTTTTGGCTTGAATTATCTTTTTTCTTAATTTCGTTTCAATATAGCTCAAAGAAATCAAAACTCAAGATTTAGAATAAAAATTAGATTTATTTCAATCAATAACAATATTGTTTTTATTTCTCATTTTTGTAGTGTTTATTCATTTAAACAATTATGTAATCTTGCAAATAAAATAAACCTGTAAAGACAATTTTCAATTTTTAAACTATGAAATTATTTGAAATGACCACTTTAGGTATTTATAATTTTCAATGTAAAAAGAGGAATGTGAGAATTTTTAAAAATCAAGAATTATCTTAATTTCCTCCTTACGTAAGATATAAAACCAAGATAAAAGAAAAATGAAGATTTAATAATGACTTTAGAGAATTTGGATTGTCGCATGAGCTAGCATAAGTTTAGCACCATATTAAAATGATTTTTAATTTGTTATTAATTCTCAGATTTTTAGCATTTACCACAATATTTATTTACATTAATATTCAATTGTATAAATTTATTTTTAACAGGGAGAATCTCAGAATTTAGTAAGCATCCTAGAAGGTTTTTCTGATGAATATTTATTTCAAAATCCTCATATAAGTTCAAAATTAAAAAATGAAAACACAATTGTAATACTTGCATATGGTATATTAATGCTCCACACTGGTGTTCACAATAAATGTGCTGCAAAAAAAGATAAACTTACAAAAGAAAGTTTTTTGCACCTTTTCAAATGCATATATGAAGGTAATTAGTTTATTTATAAAATGTTTAAGTTATGTAGAATGAACTGGTTATAATAAGTTATGTAGAATGCAAGTTAATGGATGTGGCTTAGCCATATATTTAAACGCTAACCAGACTATGAAAATAGTTTGGATGTTTGAATCATTTTTAATTATTTACGTGTTGGCATTAAATCGTTTGTAGACGATTTACTTTACGGCCGGGGAATTCAAGCAGTTTATACTGCGAGGTTTTGAACTTCATCCCCATGGTTAAGCTGTCAAAGATGACTGGTAACGAGATCTAGAAATATTTCTTGCCGATTTGCAGTTTATATTTTTATATTAAAACGATTTCTTGGTAGCAGCATAAATTAAAAATTTTTAAACAAGTAAATAACAAGACAAGCCCTTTCTACAATATATATGTTAAGTGAATGAAAAAAATTTCGATAAAATAATCATTTTCAAGAAATTGTATAAGATTATTTTCTAATCAAAATCAAATTTACGTGAGACGTTGGATATTTTGTATAAGGTATTAATTTATATTCAAATAGAAAGATTTTCCATCTCAGCCTGTAAAATATATTTTACATTCTTTTTCAAAACGTTGAAAATATGAATTGAAAATTGAAAGAGATTTTTTGTTTAAAATTAATTGTAAAATCAATAAATTAATTTTATTGACATTAAATAAATAATGAGAATAAAATAAACTCAATTTTAAGTAGAAACTAATGTAATTTATTGCAGAACAATTGAATAAAAATGAATAAAATATGTATTCAAGGCATAATTTCCATTAATATTGATTTATATTAATAATATTTATTAATAATTTCCAATTTTATTATTAATTACGTTTATTAAAATGATCTGTTCTATAGAACGTTCAGCTATTCGAAATTCGAACATTTTATTTGTAAGAAACCTTAGCTTATAGCGGATTTTATAAAACATGTAAAAAATGCAAAAACTTTTGTATTTTTTCATTATCTTGAAATATAAATGCTAATAAGAAATACTATTTAAACTTGAGTTAAACTTAAATCCTCATCAAAGTAAGACAGTTTGGACATAAATTATTGACTATTATAAATTTCTATAATGAAGAAATTAACCCTTTAAGTGCCAACATGATTTTAAGAGGATTAGCTAAAAATGCCACTCAGCTAGAGGAAAATAGAAATTTAAAAATATATTTCTCTGTAACTTTCTAAGCATTTTATTTGCGAAAAGTATTCATAATATTTCTATTTCTTATAAATACACATTCGGAATAAAAAACCATAAATAAAAATCGATAAGTATGAAATAGAGATCGAATTTGTCCATGCTGGAGCAAGAGCGCGATAGCGCTCCTGGCATTTTCGGCCAGTGTATTGAGGAGCGCGATTATAGCCAATGCATTAACTTACATGTGAGTTGAAAATCTTGCTGCGCTCAATGAAGTTTTAAATTTAAAATTCTAACTATATTAGAAAAATAAATAAAGACAGAATTAAATTGCGTTAATTGCGTTAAATTGAGTTAAATTGCGTTGTTTTAAAGTATTTTTCATAGAACAATGTATTTAAATATTTTGATAATTTCTACTTTAATACAATTCTTTACGAATATATAATAAATATCGTAAATCGGAAGTTTTAAATATACAAATTTATCATCATTATATAACTATTGATATTCAGAAGAAAAAGAACTTTAAAAAGCTTCGTTAAACGAATTTTAAAAGAAGAAATGTTTGAGGATTTATTTCACAATCTGTAAAATATATACAATTCCTTCATTATTATTCATATTAAATTCCTTCATTATCCGAATTAATTCACAATCCGAAAGGAAATCGATTTCTAATTTTTCGGATTAATGAGTGTTGACTGTATAGTAAGAAATCTATAAATATTCACGTTTTAGGAGCAGAAAAAGATGGTTTTAATTACAAACCTTTTACAAAATTAAACTGAGTATGTTTTAGACAGATAAATTCAAACAAACTTTTAATTTTTCAATAGCTGTACTATTATTTAAAATGTTAATATTCAAATTTTAAAAAATCTCGAAATAAACAGCTGACAATTCACCGGCTGATATAATTTAAATAATCTTAAAACGATTTGTGGTGCTTTTGAAAAGTGCTTATCAAGTTTCATCAAGAGTCCGTTAAAAATTAAACAAATATAAAAAACCTTTATTACGTTTTTAGTGAAAATAATATTTTAATTTTAACCAAATAATAAGTTAGAAAGTTAATAAATGGGAAAACTCTTTAATTTTAGGCCGAAATATTGGCCTGTTTCTTTGAACAGTATAATTAAAATAAATAATTAATAATTAAAATAAACTTCTGTTAAAAATATCAAAAATTCCAAGTTTTCAACAAAATAAGCATTTAAATTTAGCTAACTGCATATATAATTAGAACATGTCGCGTACTTTTCGAAAAGATGTGAAAAGTTTTACAACAGAGAATTCCTACTATGTTTTATTTGTAAATCGTATTTGGGAGCTAATTATTAATCTTATTACCTTAAATATTTTTATACCAAATTTTATTTAGAAGAAATTATCAATAACGATTTTCTTGGTGAACTATATGAAAATGTAAAGAGAAAAAAAATGTCAGTAATTTCTGATATTACGGATCAGGTTCGCAATATATTCATGTCACTAACTGGCCGTTTTCCAAAAGATCTAATACAAAAATACCGAAAATTTATATGCGTATATTCTTGCAATGAAGTACGTTTAATAACTTTTATAAAATCAAGTTTTTAAATTTATTTACTTTGATTAATGAAATAATTAATACGGTTATAAATTCCACACTTTAACTTTTGTGTTACTAATTAAATTTATCTTAACATTTTACTTAAAATATGTTATCTAAATCTATTCACAGAAATTTTAAGGCATATAAAATATAATTATGCATAATTTCATTCAAAAGTCAATATAAATTGATAAAAGAAGTGTTTATTCTAAAATCCAAAGAGAAATTTATAGTGAATATTTCTATAAACTGTTTTTTTTATTGTAAAATCTTGCCACAACTATTTTCTAGAGGAGTAGAATTATTATGAAATTTAAAAATAAAACAAAACAAAATTAGCGACTAGTTGTTATTTAAATCAGAAGTAAATTGAACCGAAAAATCTTTCTAAAAAAAAATCTTTCTCTTTACCAAATGAGAATTTACGAAATGATAATAGTAATTGACAACTGTAAACCTTGGAGCCCTGGAGAAATATTATGCGTTTCCTTAAGCATGCACAGCCATCACATGGAAGTAATATGTAAAAAATGGAATCTTTTTAATAAAATTAGTTAAAAATATTTTGGTGTGTAGTGAAAATTCTCGTATATTTTAAGTGTCGTGACCGAAAAATGGTTGAAAAGCACTGATTTAGATTATATAACTTTCAATCTTTTTCCATTAATTTTAATATTGTATGTGCAAAACTAAAACAGTAATAGCAAGATGAAAGTTGCACTAAATTTATTATATACAACAAGCTTTATATATTTAAAGAAAGTGCTTATTCAATTTTTGTCATAAATGGCCAAGAAGTTAATTTATTCGATTTCCTATGCGTAAATACGCAGGAAGATCCGTTACGTAATTTTCGTCGTGCAAAATAGCTGATCAATCTTTGATGTTGACGATACACGGGAAGCTACATGCTATCTACATCAAATCGGTTCATTATTTACTTTCATTTTCGTGGGTCAAAATAAAATTGTACTAATTATGTTGATTTATGAATGTCTTATTTTATTTGGAATGTTATATATTATATATAGATACATTAATAAACCCGGAGTGTTTCAATTATTAATACAATTGTAATTTTATAAAGTATTATAATTAATATTTCTACATTGGATTCAAATTAGATAGGTATTAATAAAACATTAACAAATTATACGCCCTTTTCCTGAATTTACTTGATAGACTAGAAATTCTACTCATAAATAAATGAAATAATTATAAATGAATAAATTCCACACATTTAATATTGAAATGGTGCTTATACAATATAAATATTTCATATAAGCTCTGGAGGCTGGCAAAGTTTGACCCGCGAGACATTCGAAAAAATTAATAAAATTCATATTCATGAATTCTGGAAAACTAAAATCTTTCAACATCATAAACTTTTTTTTAATTTTCGAATCATTAAACCTCGAATTTTATATTATAAAATATAATAATTATACCAAACCATGCGTTGTATTATTTAAATTTTAAACTTTAAAATATGCTTGGCCCCCAAAATCGTACAAATTTCTTGGATTGATCCGCTATCAAAAAAGTTTGCCCACCCCTGCTCTATACCAATATTCATATAGTATTCAACGAAGCCTGCATGTCATTTTTATTGTTGGTCAGTAGAATTCAATAAGGATTTTCAAATAATGTAATTTTTAATTTAATTTTTATATTAATTAATTGGATACTTGAAAATTACGGATTGAAAAATTCAATGGATAAATTAATAATTTAATATTTAAATAATAATGATTTTTGTAATTGCTGTCTGTAGTTTAATTGAAGAATATTTAATGAAATGTAATAGAAATTTGCAGCTTCCGAAACTTGAATAACTTATTAAACTATATCTGGGACGGATCCAGGAATTTTCCATTAGGGGTAATAAAAAAAAGCAGTGTAGCAATATTTTTATTTTAGTAGGAAAAATTAACTCTCATTTTAAAAAAAATGTGACTAACATAACAAAAAATCACATTTATAATATTTATATTATATATACATACATACTTAAACAAACATAAAATTACTTTAATATGAAATCTAGTTTCCTATTACCATTATTTGCAAACGAATTTATAACATCAATTTTTACATCAATATATCTGTGAATATTTAATAACGCTAAACCTAATAATCTATCTTGACCTATTCTATTTCTATTGTACGTTTTCAATCTCTTTAAACACGAGAAACTTCTCTCTGAGAGAGCCTCGCTCACAAGTAACGAAAAATTAAACGATAATAATGAAAATATTATTGGATAAATATCCTCGTCAAGATATAAAAGTGTACCTTCTAATGTAGAGGATAGTTGCGATATTTCAGAATGGATGGACTGCTTCAATAACATCGATAATTGAAATTTAATTTTTCTATATATAATACATTGGCGAAATTATTGCATATATCATCAATTTTCATTTTCATTTTTTATGATCTATAGCTATCAAGTTACTTGGTATTAAAACGTTTAAATCTATTATATTAATCAATTTATTTGAGAACCGGTGAATTAAATCTAATATAACGTTATCTAACATAAGAATATATATATAGTCTTTTTATAAAAGTCTTCTGGGCCTGAATTCACAATATTGTCTCAATTTAATAGACGTTTTGTTTGTTTCGGAACTTGAATATCTATATTGAGTGATTTAGCTATAGTTGAAACATTTTTGAAAATTGCAGAAAACTCGGAATAAACATGTGTACTTATCTGCTTTAACGTTTCAAGCAGATTATTGATAAAATTTTTAGCGTATAAATTTTGCTCAAAGATAAAAATAAAGGAAGAGTGGAGACTTGGCAATGTAATGAAATTAAAAAATCGAATTTAAATAGGCTATTCATCAAAGTTCTATCTTTGTTAGAAACATTTATGTTCACCCATTCTGAAATTTCATTTAAAACGTCTATTATATTTTCAAAACCGCTTGAAAAATGAGCAAGTGACTCGATCCGTTCGATATATCTCGTTTCGCAAATTGTTAAAACTCAACTATCACTCTTCGTTTGGAAGAAGAGGTTAGAAAAGAAATTGTTTCTTTGATCACCTCAATACAATTTCGAACGCTAGTAACATTTGGTTAAATTGATATCGTTAAATTTAAGCTACGATTGTAACAAGGACAATGGATTGCGTTTACAGCTTTTTTAAAATTCCTTTCATGGCGCTAATTTTTTCAGATGTCATTATCGAGCATCCATCAGTTCCAATACCAACACAAAAATCAAGATTTAAACCAAAATCTTGCATTTTTTTAACGACTAATTTCCCAAGAATTTCTCCCGTTGACTTTTGGTTCCTGCCCAATTTCTCGGTTTACAAATATTTACTCATGAACATCAAAAAATTCTAAAGAAATTCATATCGTTTCTTATTATAAACATATGTCAACAGTATTGAAAGTTGTGAAACTATACTAACGTCTGTTGTTTCATCAAAAACGGCGGAAAAATATTTTGCTTTTTTAACGCGGCTTAAAATGGTTTGTTTAATGACATATACACAAGACTCAACTAATTTCTTACTAATGTATGAGACATTCGAATGTAAATTTGTTAAATGGGATTCAAGAACAGTGTCCCCAGCATCAACCCTATATTTCAAAAGTTCTAGAAAATTTCCTTTATTTCGCAACGGATTTTCGTCAAATTCTAAATCAATTCTTCCATCACGTCTACCACGAAAAGCTATAACAAAAAATGAATTTTAAAATAATAAAGAATAATTTCATAAGTAAAACCCTTTAGATAATTGAATAAATTAAATACAAAATTAAAATCCAAAAATAATATATTATATTATATTTAAATTCTGTAATTCAGATGCACTTTTTATTTGTAAATAAGAATGTATTATCGGCGAAATACCATTTATGTACCTGGTATTTTACACTGTGGGCTTGCCATTCCAGATGCTCATATAGCGTTTCACAAGAGACAATACATTCGAAAATGAGAAAATTCGGAAATACTGCTATGGGAAGGGAGTAATCACCCATTATCCCCCCTCTGGATCCGTCCCTGAATTACATTTATTTATTTGTATTTATATTTATATTCCTAATTCATTTTATTAATATTAAAATGAAAATTTACTTTTTAATTTTTCATAATAATCCGCTCATTTACTCACTAAATTAATAAACTTTGAACTGAGCCAACGATAATTTATAAGTTAATTTATGTTTAATATGTGTAAAATATATAATCATGACACATGATATCACTGGTAGTCACAAATTTGACCTTGTATGATGAATATTGTAAATCAGTTATATGAAAAATATAAACTCAAAAGAAATTATTGATGATTATAATAAATGTGTTTAGATTCATTTATTAGGATAATATTTTCTTTCATAATATTGGATAAACAAACTATTTAAATCATTAATTTTTATTATTTATTAATATTACTAGATTTATCAAATTAATAAAAAACCGGATTCCCATTCGCATAGTCGAGTATTATACCTTTTTAATGACTTACTTCTAGTTACTAAAGAGAAATCTAAAGGAATATATAGATTCAAACGGGTTATTTCTCTATCTGGTCTACGGGTTGAATTATTCTCAGCAGAATGTATTTTTTGTTGCAGTAAGAAATAAAATTAATTATTTATACTTCAGATTACGGGCATGGATTGAGACTTATTGAAACCCTTCAAGGAAACAATACCATACATTTTAATTTTAAAGATGAATGGGTCAAAGTTAAAATGCAATCGGATCTGTCAATTTATATAGATGAAATTTTTCAACTTGAAGCATATTTCGCTCAAGAGAATACCTAAGAAAAGCAAGGTAATAGCGTAACTTTACAAATAACTGGATTTTCTTTATCTTTATCAATGTGATATTCTTATATATAATGGTTATTATTATGATTATTATTATTATTATTATTATTATTATTATTATTATTATTATTATTATTATTATTATTATTATTATTATTATTATTATTATTATTATTATTATTATTATTATTATTATTATTATTATTATTATTTTTATTTTTATTAATTATAAATTATTTTAAATATTACAATACCAAAGTTGGGGCTTTGGATACGTTCCTAAACAGGAAAATGCCAATCACATTAAATGGGGTCATTTTAATTAAGATAAAATTAAGATAAGGAAACCTTCGAACAATAGTTTATATTTAAAATTTCCAGTTTGAAGCCATTTTATTTCGCGTTTTATTTTTAATAACATTTCCTGAAAAGTACCAGGATATTTTTATTATTACTTAAAGTTATCGAAATTCAGAAATAATTAATAGTTATTCGTATAATTTTTATTTATACATTATATATATATTTTTTATTTGAAAGTTTATTTAAATAATTAATTTTAGAATGAATTCAGTGTTGCTGACATTGGCTTGTCTCTTTGCTTATCTCATAATATTTTGTGCAATTTGATATTTTTGTTATTTTGCTTATAAATGAAACAAGATAATTATTGAAAATCTTTGATAATTGGAATAATTTAGTAAAAAATTTCAATTTATACTTTTTATCAATTACTTATTGATGCTATACGAAATTATTATTATTTTATTTAAAATTCTATATTTTTACAATTCTGTATCATAAATTATTTGATCATTATTATCAGTAAAATTATTTCTTTTAGAATTTCAATAATATTCATTTTTAAATGTCATTATTTTTATGAAAAAATATATTTGACTATAAATCAGTAAAGATATAGATGTTTTTTGATATTCAATATTGAATTCTAGGTTGAAGAAAATGCAAATTAAAGTCATTATTGAACGTTTTCCTGTATATCCAATCGTTAACATATAGTTGCTTATCATTTTTACACTGTTCAAGATAGAGATTATACATTTTTCGAATATTGAGATTTGGACTTGAATATTTTCTATGAGGATTATGACTCCTTGTGTAGTGGCTACTAAAGGCAGGAAAGCTTTGAATGTGCTGTTCCCCAAGAACATCTTTGTTAAGAGCACGATCCATCGTCTTTCTGAAATGTTGAAGGCATCCAGAAAGAATTTTTTACAAACTAGCATACTAATATCTTAATTTATCAAATAATTTTTAAATTGGATGTGTCTTGGTTTTGATTTTTAGTTTCTTGGTCTTCTCTTTTTGGGGCATTCTCGTTTAGCTACAGTATGTAAAAACAAATTTTGTTTCTTAAAGTCTGCTAACTTTCAAAAGTTATCAAAGATACGTTGTCGATCAAAAGAGCTTATTTTATCTCCACAATTTTTTAAACAAGATTTAACTGCAATTTCTTTGGGACACCGAATTTTAGAGTTTGCTGTTACATATTTTTCACCACTATTTTTTTTGTCCTTATTAAGGTTTTGAGTATAATTGTTTTCGTTGCTATTCCTTTTGTTATGTTGTTTTCTTTTCTAATGACTCCATAGAAGTTGCTTCTTCATCTGATGAAATCACTTTCATGTCTTTTTGCGATTAATGGTTTTTCACATTACAGGAGCTATTTCTATAAAATAATAACGCACATTTGATTCCATAACTAAAATAAGTATGTTTTACCTGATTCACTGTCTCATAACATCTTACAAAAGCAACTGAACTTAAACTGAACAAAAAAATCTTTCTCACTAAATGAGAAATATATATTTTTATTCTGTGCGTTTTAGTCATCTCAATAGTTTTCAACACAATCGTTACAATGTAATCATCGTTATCAATAACTTGATTTTTTTGAAAAAGTGACTTATGTCACTTTCAAATAGAGAAATATCAATTTTTTGAAAACAAATAAACAATTTTCTGATAATTATGAAATAAAATTTATTTAACATTGATAAACGTTCGAAATTGTTTAAAACTGTAATATATTTTTATTTTTTAAATAAATATTTTCAATCATATGAATTCTATACTAATTAATATTATAATGTTAATATTATTTTATAAGCTACACATGCATTTGTTTTCATAAAAACTTTTATTTGAAGTATTTTAGTACAATTTTTTTCACATAAAATGTCCAAATAATCTAAGGTCACATTGATGTTAACATAGTAAAGAAATAACAGATGGTAAGGGATGAACTTATTTGAAATGTACTCAAACCAGAAAGAACAAATTTATGATGAAGTAGAAGATATTTTAGCAATACAGACCAGAAAAGTTAATTTTCATGTGACCACTGGTGTACGAAATGGCAAAATATTAATTTAAATAAATTAAGTAAAATTTTTGAAAATGTCTGATATTGTTAAAAACTTTTTTGGCTTATTCGAAATGTTCTCCCAAAATGGATGCCTTGCATATTTTGGAATATATCAACACATGCATATATCATGTATTATTTTTCATTAGAAATTGTGAAATTCTCAACCTTTACCCATCAACTTACATATAGATAGAAATTCATAAGAAATACGAATTTTTAATTAATTATTATTATGTTAACAATTCACACAAACACAATTATATATATACAGTGAAACCTGTTCAATATGAACACTAGCGTTCCGATTTTTTCAAATGTTCCTATTAAAAAATAATTTGAACAGTTAATAACATTACAATATAAAAGATTTCACAAAAAATGTATTTATTTCACCTATTTATCACAATTTTTATTTCTTTGACGCATAATATAGTCTGTGATTTTCAATTATCTAGAATTATCATATTTTCAGTTATTTTTTGACGACTTACTAATAAATATGATAGTAACTGAAACTAAAAGATATGCCCAACAACAGTCTCAATCAACCTCAAGAAAGCAATGGTCACTAGTAACTGTGGCGGAAATGCAAATTTTTTTAGCAATAAAAATTCTCCAAGGTATCATACAAAAACCAGTGGAAAGGTTGTATTGGACATCATCAAAAATATTTGAAATTCCAATCTTTCCAAAACTTATTTCCTATAGAAGATATTGTGAAAAAAAAATTCAAAAAAAAACGCATCCAAATCCAAAACTGAAAAAGATTTGGCCCGTTTTCGATAATATAAATAAAAAGTGATCGAGTTTATACATCCCGGAAAGAGATATCACTATCGATGAAAGTCTCATGCTTTATAAAGGTCGTCTAAGCTGGATCCAATATATACCGTTAAAAAGAGCTCGTTTTGGAATAAAGATCTCAACATCTCCACGACTATCCAATAACTAGAAAGAGGGGTAAAAAATACTATAAGAAAATATTTTTCCATTTACTGGACATTTCTGTGTGGGATGCCTTTATTTTGTATCAGAAAAACGGTGGTACAAAGAAAAATTTAGATTTCCGAAAAACTCTGATAGAGAAATAGAGAAAATATTATACGACTAAAAAAATTGGTCGTCCAAGTTATCAACCAGGACCGTTACGACTAACTGAGAGGCACTTTCCTGAATATGTACCAGCTACACCAAAAAAAGCTGCTCCATATAGAAAATGTACTGTATGTTGCAGTAAAAAAGATCCCAACGGAAAAAATATTAGTAAAGAGACTAGATTTTATCGTAGCAACTGTAATGTAGGACTAAGCGTTGTACCTAGTTTCATGGTTTACCATACTAAATTGAATTTTTAATTTTTTTTATAAATTTTGTATTGTTATTATATGTGTAGATGTATAACTACAAAATGTTTTTCAATATAATTATAAGTACGAAAAAATGTAAATTTTTTAAAAATTATAATCCGCCCAAATTTTTCCTTTCTATGGCACTGATACTTAACGATACGATAAAAAACCCCGAAAAATAATTATACCTATTTTACCAATATACATGTATATGTATAAGTGCAGTAAGTGCTTACAAAATTACATACAATACTTATTAGATATTAGATTTATACCTTAATTAAGTCGTTTTAAATTAAGGTATAAAAGTTTTATGAGAAAAGCACTACCTACGCTACTGAACATATCAATTACATTTTTAACTATATTCTAGTGATCAGAGTGATCATATAATAACAAAAAAAGGTGATGATTTTTTGTTAGAAAATCGAAAAATAAGTCGTGCCTTAAGTGGTTAATGAACATTTCCAGAACAGTCCAGTTTCGTCACAATTATAAACGTTTCTATCTTCATATTCTTTTAACTTTACCACATACAATTCCTTAAAATTAAGAACATATCTTTCATCTCCAATTTTAGATTCTCCAATAATTCTTTTCAATGATATCAATATGCCTGGAAAGAAAAGAATTAAGCCAATCATTGGATGCCTTAAAATCATGATTTACTAAGTGATGTGCTAATTTTAATGCTTTTTGCTATATATCACCACTGACACTGATATTTCTTGTTCTCTGGATCTGAACCATTCATAAAAGATCTCATCAAATTGATATTTCATTTTTGTTTGGTGTTCAAGTTTGAATTTAAAATCAGTCTCTGGATTTCTTAAGATTATTTATACAACCTAATGAAAGATTGTATTTTGATGAAAGAAAACGTTGATAACAACATTTTTCTTCATCGAATAATTTTAACAATTCCTGTTTCTCTTCCATACTTAAATCATTTTTCTTTCGTTTTAAATTTGTGTTTTTCATGTTCATAAAAGACAGTTAAAAATTAAATATTTAAACAAAAATTGTATAAATTATTGATTTATTTTACACTATTTTTTGTTCATTGTTCAAAATAAACAGTGTTAGTATTATAAAACATAATTTATCATGCAAACCAAATGATTTCTAATAATGTTTGACTTGAATGTTCATATTAAACTCCTTTCATATTAAGTAGGGTTCATATTGAACAGGGTTGACTGTATTTATATATAAATTTGTTTTATAATAATAAATTTATGTTCTTTTTCAAAAATGAATCTTATAATATAAACAAACAAATACATAATCTAGAAAGTATATACATATCCATATGCATTTCCTAACATTGTGCACAAAAACACACACCATTTACCATTAATCGAGGTCATAGTGAACTGGTTTGATAAATGACTTAGAATCCCGGCAAAATCAAGCGATATAGTTTGCTTATGGCTATTAAAGATAAAAGAAATAGCTATTTATGACAATGTAGTAGTTCAGAAATTTACTTTTTCAAAATGAATATTTAATAAGTAAATCCTGATATAAAAATTCATACATAGTAAAACATCCGTTTTATGTTCCATATATTTATTCGGAAAGGGTGTTATTATTAAACTACATGTTAGGCGGTTATAATTCTTTTGTCAATTTCGACTCTCTGTTTATTATCATATGTTGAAAATAACTAAAGGTTATTCCTAATTTATCATGGTCCAATCAAAGTAGAAACTTAAGAACTCCCAAACGAAAAACTCACAGAATCGGTAACCCAGAAACACTAATACAGCTCTCTTGTGCTAATGTCATTTTTATAATCAGAATGAGACAATTTATTAAAAAACAGTTATAAAATTTCAGTTAAAATTGTAAAACCATGATTTAAACTAACTGTTTTTATTATTTGGCAATAAAAATAAATAATAAAGAAAACATAAACTCTTTATTTATAATCAATTATAAACAATGTGCAAATAACAGAACCTCAGTGTAAAATTTATCTTAGTCAAGATTCACTAATGGTATCATCACAATTTTTGATCACTTTTCTTTTCACTAAATAATAAACGGAAAATTCTATACACAAAATAATAGTTCCCAAGCCAAATAGAATAGCAGTTAAAATAAATGCTCCCCCTATATCGGCCAATCCGAGAATTGAAGAAACCAAATCAGTGTTACATGGTTTGTCAAATGGATCTCCAGTCTGCCAATATTGGGTGTTCCATTTGTCTAATAATCCTATTTCTATTAGCATTTTGATCCTAGAAAAATTATTTTCAAAAATACATGTTTTTTTTAGTGTAGTCGCATTTTATTACAAAACCCTTTCAACTTTCAAGGGATGCAAACATTTTGATATTTTATTTGTTTTAATTTTAATTCTCTATGCCATTAAGTCTGTGGTATAAAATATACATGTACACATATGCACTCAGTTCGTCCTAAAATATTTTTTTTATCTGACCTACCTATTTAATTTTACTCCTTTACACCTGTTTCAGTTCATTAAAAACTTCTATAATAGAAGTTATAATGAACATCCAACTACAATTATAATTAAGTTTATGAATTAGCCATTTTTAAAATGGCTAACAAATAAATTTTTTAATAAAGTATATTTTAAGGCTTGGATTGTGATCTCGTAAAGTTATGAGATCATTATTCAAGCTCTTAAAATATACTTTTCATCAACATGCATTTTAAATTTACTTTAATTAATTTTCTTTGGGTGGAATTATTTTTCGAATAAATATAAATCCGATTAATTGAAAACTAAAATTTATTAAAATAATATTTATTATTAAAAAGTTTCTATATTCTAATTAATTATTTATCTGTCCCTTGGAAATTCGTTTTAGCTGCCATCATTTTTACTTTTTGACAGAAATCCAAAATTTTGATATTTATTGATTTTTAATTATTGATTTTATTGAGGCTTTGAAAATTTCCATTAATTTCCCAAATTTATAAAAATCTTCGCCATTTTCAATAGTATTCAGATTTTTTATATTTCTTTAAAAATATTATTTTTAAACTTAAGTTATCGGAAAACTTACGTTTTCCGATTTTTAAACTCTTCATTTGAAGGTTCTGGTTCCACTGCTCCTGGCAAATTGCAAATGAGGTAAAAAATGAATTTATTTTAACTACATGGTAAGTCTAACATTTTTATTTCTTCACCTCTGCAAAAATCTAGAGTTTCGATGGGTATTTCTGAAATATCTGTAATACTGTAAAAATATTAAATTGATTTAATTTTATGAAAAATCTTACAAAATTATTTCATAATTTTCTCTACAACTCAAAGTAGAATTATTGGTTTTTTTTCAAAAATTTTCGGCTCTAATTTTTAAAAAATATTGTTTAAAAATTGTCTTAAAAAGTTCAAAATAGTAATACTAGGTTGTGTAAAAAGTTCCCGGGCAGTTTTGGATTACAATTTCAACATATAGAATGACAATAAAAGCGAGCATGATTAATTAACCGTTTTATTCGTCCAAGTAAAGTCCTCCATTTTCTCTAACAAGCTGCCATCTCTCCACAAGCAATCGAATCTGATTAAAATACCAATTTTGATCTTTACTGGCAAAGAATTGCTGACTAGCCTGTTCAACCTCAGATAAAGTTGTAAACTTTCGACCTGGTAAGAAATGTTGCATTGAACGGAACAATCCGTAATCAGATGGAGCAACATCTGGGCTGTATGGAGGATTGGGTAAAACTTCAACACCAGACAATTCATCAATCTTCTGCTGAGTTAAAGGAGCGCGATGGTAGGGGGCATTGTCAAATTGCATGAAAACTCGATTTCGATTGACTAATGCTGGGTATTTAACTTTTAAAATGTTGTATACACAATCCAGCTGTTCGCAGTAAGGCTCCACATTGACAGTATGACCGTCAGGAATAAACTCGTAATGCAAAACACCTTGGTAGTTCCACCAAGCATCACTTTCTTACCAAAACGGTCTTGGCGGATCACTGGTTCAGGTTCCTCTCCATGTTTAACTCATTGTTTTAATCGATTGTTATTAACAAAATAAATCCATTTATCATCGCAGGTAACAATGCGTCGCCAAAAACGATCATCTGTAGGATTTTTAAGCAGCTGCTGACATATCTCAACTCGTTTTTTAGCTTGTGCATCAGTGAGATCATATGGATCTTGACTAGACCGTTTCAGCGTGTAATGAAGGTGCTGCAGACGATTGTGGACAGTTTTGTTGCAAACCCCAAGACTCGTGGCTAAAGAACGCGTGCTTGCATTTTTATCTTCATTCAGTGCAGCAACCAGAGCATTTTCATTCAATACTGATGGTCTCTCACATCGTGGTTTATCATCCAGGCTAAGATCCCCATCATTAAAACGTTTGAACCATTCCGCAGCTGCGGACTTTTTAACCGTACCCTCACTTTCAACTGCACAAATTTCATCAACTGCTGCTCATGTGGATAATCCTTTTTTCCAGTAATGACGAAACAAAGATCGAATAACGATTTTTTCATCTGACATTTCAACGATTTCCGACAGAATTTAAATTTAAATATAGAGTAAAATTTAAATTTAAACACCAGTACAAAATTAAATGAATTCAAGCAATGGTAATATACTAGGTCGTGTAAAAAGAGTTTATTAAATTATAACTTCCATGTATGCAATGTGCTTTTTAAATTCACTTGCTGCTGCTGCCCGGGAACTTTTTACACGACCTAATATAAAGAGATTTTATTCATCCGAACATTTTATACATTCTGTAAGTTTTAAAAATTTGCATGCTATATTTACTATGTATTATGTTAAAAAATTTTTTCATTATATTCTTTCTTTCCTATAATATAAGATTGTTTTCAGTTGGACAAATTACATCCAGACACGGGTAAGTATGTATGTTCCCAAATAAGTTAAATGTTGACTTCCAAAGTATAACATTTTTAAAAAATTAAAAATTTAAGGATTTACTAACTGTCTTTCGAATTGGATAGAAATTATAAACTATAAAAGTTTTTTTTATTTAGATAAAAATGCATTTGTTGATTTGTTTACAGTTGACAAATGATAAAACTGTAAAAATCTTAAATTTTAATGAAAGATTTTAAAATATCTTACTCATTATTTAATATGATTTTCATTGAAGTATTCGTTGCAAACATGAATGAAAGAGGTTGCCAATCTATATATTCATCTATCATATAAACAATAGAACAATTTCTGGTGGCAGATCTGATGAGAGGACTCGCATCTCCAATGCAAGCAGAATTTGTTGAATTTAGAACCTGTAACAATTTCATCCATCAAATATATATATATATATATATATATATATAAATGTGTGTGTGTGTGCTTCAGTTAAAGTCTTAACTTAGTGAGTGTAACATTAGACAGTAGACGCACAAATTGATTTTAAAATTAAATTAAAGTAGTTTAATATATTAAAACAAAAATATAAAATTATTTATCAATTCATGGCACATTAAAACAGTGAATGTGTGCTTTCAGTTTTTACTATTTTTCTCAAAAAAAGCAATTTATTTATGGAAATTCTCCGGTATCAAAATTGGAAAATAATATCAATATTATTTAAGACCTAAATAAAATTAAATAAATTAGTGAAAAATAAATAATTGTTGGTAGTCTCATGATATAGACTGTCTGGTTTGTTTCATTTTATATGTCAAAATATTTTTTTACTCTTCAACAAATATATGTTTTAATAATCAAAATTTTGAAAATACAATAATCTGTAATGAAAATTTTTTAAATTCTTGTCAAAATTCGACAGTTAATATAAAATTGAAGAATTGCAAAAAAAATGCTATCCACAGTTAAATGTTATTGAGAATGTGGATTAAATACAATACATTCAAACTCAAACGTGGCGCACTGTAAACTAACTGAGAACATCTTTTATCAGTATAACATCACAACTTCTCAAATCAATTACCATTGGAATTCAAACATTTCTCTCAACGAACATGTAAGGAAAAATGCACCATGGAAAAAGTGATAGTGGGAAACCTCTTAAAATGTTTTCGATGGCCTCTTGTAAACTGCCCGCATCCATGAAATGTTGTCTTCTGAACCTTTTTTCAATTTACTAAGAGGCAATAATCTGAATGTACCAAATCCTGGTGATGTGGTAGGAATAACCTCAAATCCAGCACAAATTTCCTACTGATTGTTTTCTCAACAAAGTCCATAAGAAGCACTTTATTATAACTCCAAAATACGGCCAACATGAGCTCATTGACCTTTTCCATTGATTTTCACTTTATCGACAATTTCCAATTGCATTTACAAATTTTGGAGTTAAAATAAAAGGTAATAATAAATAATATATTATCAGCCAAACAGAAAGCAATTTTGAAAGCAATGTTAACCGCAGGATGTTAATTCCCAAGATGATGGGCATAGAAAACTAGATAAAACCAAAATATTTCTCATACAAATCAGACCAGTTCCAAACATAATTCAACCAAACAGTTTAATTAACTGAACCAGAAATTGACAATTTTTAGTTAAAATATATAGTAAAATTAAATAAATTATTATTCTAACTTTATTAATGCAACCTTCCATGTTTTGTTCCAATATTATTCTAGACATCATATTTTTGAATTTCGTTTCATTTGATGTCTACAATTATTGACTTAATAACTTTAATTAAAATTTATAATTATTATAATTAATAATTTATTATTATTATTATTATTATTATTATTATTATTATTATTATTATTATTATTATTATTATTATTATTATTATTATTATTATTATTATTATTATTATTATTATTATTATTATTATTATTATTATTATTATTATTATTATTATTATTATTATTATTATTATTATTATTATTATTATTATTATTATTATTATTTAAACATAAATTTAATAAAAAGTAAAAGATTTCGGTGATCTATTTTTCTGATTTCATAGATCTAAAAATAATATTACATAGATATCCAAATAATTTTTTATAATTATCTATGAAATACAAATAATTATCTATTTTCGATTAAATTTATATCTATAATTAATTAAAAAACAATAACTCCTAGAATAAGTTTTAATTCGAATTATGAACAATATTCACGTTTTAATTGAAATGGTATAACTAACTTTTCAATTTAACTTAATTAAATTTATTAATCCCTGACCATGATATAAAAGTTAGATGAAGAAGTTGTTATGATTACCGTAAACCCACAAGAACTGAGCCCAGTAAGAGACGAAGATAAAAAGATAAGGATGATAATGAAGAAGTTGAAGACGAAGATGAGGATGAGGAAGAAGACGAGGATGAAGATAATGATAATGAAGAAGATGAGGAAGTTAAAGATAGGGACGGATGGAAGTTCTTCAAAACGTTTTCAGAGAAAAATACCTGGACGACTTTTTTCAACACAACTACAAGTACAAAAAGTTTATTCTAATGGAAAAACAGAAGGCTATTGTACTGTCAACTACCACAACAAGCTTCACAAAATGGACAGCAGGCTTCAAATTTGCGCATCAGACAAATCCAACACAAAACATGAAACATGCCTCTTTCAATTCAGTCCAATTTTGCCATCAAGTACAAGCTTTCTATCAACATCGCGGTGAAGATCCACAAAAAAAGAGTTCTTAAGAGGCATTCATGAAATATATCAAAACGAGATAAGGAGAATCTAAATTGAATCTTTCAGACAAATCAAGCCAATGAAAATACTACGCACTCTAATTTCAAACAAAGAAAAATATCCAGCAGATATTATTATGCCCGATAAGTCCCAAATCAGTACATTTTTAAATAGACTTCGTAAAGAGTCTTATGCAGGCAATGATGAATTGCAAAGACTTTTAATTGCAAAGAATTTTAACTAAACAACATAATGCAAGATGCATCTGGGGCAATAGCGAATGCAGCAGAAGCGTGTTTTGAGAATGTCAACATCAATATGTGCTTCTACCACGTCAAGTACAATGTGTTTAAAAAATTCAAGGAGGAATTCAGAACTTGTAAACAATATGAAGACATGGTACTGGCTGATATATCAATACTTCTAGTTCAACAAAAACGAATATATTCAAAAACAGCAGAAAGTGTTTGCTAAATGGGCAATATACTAAGCATGAGCTATTAACAGTACAAGGAGCAACTATTGTCATTTGTGAATCAATTATTCCATATTGGAGCAAACCAGTTAAATTTCAGTTATATCGTGAGCCTGGTGCAGCAGTGAAAAGACAAAAAAATGAGTTATCAGAATATCGATTCAAAGAACTACATGAAAACAAAATGTTATATTTCGGCTTGAATTATATTCAAATAATTACTTTTGGGGAAAGTCAATGTGAGAGTTGTACTTGTCGTTGGTTCAAAGCATACAAAGTGTGCAGTCATTATTACAAAACAGCTGAGACATCAATCTACGTCGCTTTGCAATAGAACGCAATTATGTTTATAGAAATAGAAGGGGCGCCAAATATAAACATAAAAAGCTCCATTGAACGACGCAGAAGAGTTAGATGGTCAAAATAAATCAAAACAATTCGATGAGCTAGTTGAGTAAATCAAATCAAATGAAGTTATACGCAATTATAAAATTCCGATTTAGTACTCTCAAATTGATTTAGTTTGTGGGGAAATGGCTTCAACTAGTAATGTAACAAAAAAGCGAAAGAAGCGAGTAGCCGAAGAGTTAACTTTGACTCAACCACAACCATCCAAAAAAGTAAAGACAACTTCAAAAAACGCAGCAAGACTGTCCTCAATATCATCATCATCAACTCAAGCTGTTAAATGACCCGTTGGTCGTCCAAAAAACGCCTCAAGAAATCCATTGAGCACAAAATAGATTTATATTTTTTATAAAATTATGTTTATTGTGTCTTTTTATTGATATTTTTAGAATTATCTATGGAATTTTTTTTTATCTTTGAAATATCAATTTATTATCTTTATTCTCTTAAAAAATTATCTAATAAGCAATTCAATAATAAAAGTGTGAAAATCTATGTAACTTAATTTTTAGATCTATGAAATTCTAAAAATATATCGACGAAATACTGCTCCCTTTAATAAATGACTGTGTGGGCCAATTTCCTCAATGTTTATTCATAAAATATGAAATATTTCGATCTTATTTATTTATAGCAACAGTTATTTAGTAAATTTATATTTATATAAATGATTTCGCTATTGATGAAAAAAGAAGTATTTTTAAAGTTTATATTATTATAGTTATTATTATTATTATAATAAAACATTTACTTTCAGTAATTCATGAACTCTTGAATTTTCTACAGCAATTAATTGGTATTGAGGATTAATTAATAATTCATCCAAAGTTGATAATTTTTTCATGCCACTAGAAATGGTTAGAAATGAAGTTAAATCAGCTGCATGAAAATAATATTATTCACACTCGGTTAAAGGTATAATTCCTTACCTGAATACACATTTGACATAACTAAAATAAAAAGCCACCATATTGCTAATACAACTCTCGATGAAATTGAGTATGGATAAAAATCTTGACCTAAAATAAATATTTATAATTAAAAAATATTATTTAATTTATGATTTAAATCAATTTGTGACTTAGTTGAAATGCTAACTTTATCCAGTTTTACATAAAAAATACAATTATTACACATTTAGATTTGACATAGAATTTTTAAAATTTTAAACACAACAAAATATAATTTATTGTTTGATCACACGAAATCATAATCTTTTTACAACGATTGTAATAATAATAATAATAATAATAATAATAATAATAATAATAATAATAATAATAATAATAATAATAATAATAATAATAATAATAATAATAATAATAATAATAATAATAATAATAAAAATAATAATAATAATAATAATAATAATAATAATAATAATAATAATAATAATAATAATAATAATAATAATAATAATAATAATAATAATAATAATAATAATAATAATAATAATAATAATAATAATAATAATAATAATAATAATGATAATAATAATAATAATAATAATAATAATAATAATAATAATAATAATAATAATAATAATAATAATAATAATAATAATAATAATAATAATAATAATAATAATAATAATAATAATAATAATAATAATAATAATAATAATAATAATTTGTAACCAAGTAAACACATTTTATCAATCAATAGTGTATTTTTTATTCGCTTCTTCGACATCGAGAAAATACAGGAAATAGTTTGCAAATTTAGAGAAATTCTCGATGTTTCATTTCATTTTATCAGCAATGAATTATTAGTAGAGATTATAAAAAAATGTTAAATATTTTCTTGCATTATGGTAAGTACAAATTTCTTTTTTCAAAAAATTACATATCTAGTGTGAGTTTTATTGAAGTTAAATAAAAAGTTCCCTGAGTTTCATTATAAATTTTGTTAACTAATCTTGTTTTAATTTTATTTTTCATTCTTCAGATCGTTATTATTATATTCTTTCTCATTGTCAATTGAACAAATAGCAGTATTTTAAATTTTTTATAAATAATTAATTTTTAATTACTTTGATTATGATCAAGCAAATAAATAAAATTACTGTTTTCCATGCATAGCATATCATACAATATGTCAAATATAAATTCTATTTATATAAACAATTAATATCTTTTTTAAAATTAACATGGCAATTTCTGGGATGTAACAACTGTGGAAAAAGTACAAAATCTGTCACAAATAATTTTCGATAGAATTAAATGTAATTTTTTTCGGTATGTAATATAAATAACGATTAAATTCTCAAAACTAATTGAATATTTTAAATACGATTAAAAATTTATTTTAAATAATGAAATTCCCTCACCAAACTTACAAGAGCAATTTAGATTATTAAGTAATTAAAACAATCGCAGTTATTATCTCTAAAATTCATTTTCATATATGTGAAACAATATTGCTTTTTATGAAGGGTTTTTTGTTAATTTAGCCTGTCTCTGGGTAAACGCTTGATTGAATGATGGAATGAAAGCAAAATTTGTTTAGTTTTATAATGCATTTCATTCATTTTGAAATATGCGCTGCTTTTAAAAATTCATTTAATTTGAAATTAAAGGAAAATCTAATTTTGCATGGTTAAAAATCTCTTTGGTGTTGAATATAGTTTTTAAATTTGCCTAAATTACAATTTTTAAGTCTGACTATGTTTATATTAAAACAAATAATGCAATTGACACAATGAATTTCCAAAATTAATTTTCTTTAACATTTTTTTAGTAACAAGACCAAGTATTTAACATTTTTTGTTTTAGTTTTGTGCTGAAAATTTGTCTTTTAAACAAAAAGTCACCATTCAATCTCAAAGTTTTTGCAATGTAATAAATAGTAAAAATCTTTATTTTTTAATGACTGAAAAATAGAAGAATAATTTTACTATTTTCTTGAAATGGTTAATAATTTAAATAAAAATATTGATTAAAGATTAGAAATTACTAAGAAACATTAAATCAAAATATAAATGAAATCAGTCTTTAAAAGAGAAATTGTAAAACAAATAGTATGATATTATTAATAAAATTCATCGTGGCATTTTTACTTAGGATGAAGTGAGATGGACGTTTTAAAAAGTTAATAAAAAAAAGTTAATAAAAATAAATCATAAACATATTTGTAGTAAAAAAAACTTTTTAAATTAAAAATAAGTGTTAGAATATTTAATGAATTTTTTGCTGAATTAAATTTGGTCGAATATTTAGGTTATGAAGTTTTATTTTAAAACTTATAAAACCTTAAATTATTTATTAACATTAAAATTAGTGATAAAAATAAAAACTCTAACATAGATAATATAATAAACATGTGCAATAAAATAAGTATTTATTGTCAATAAAACAAATTAAAAAAGTTTTATTAGTTTTTTCACATTTAACAATTTTACACATTTTCACATTTTACATACTTAATCTCAACCAATAGAAAATTATTAAAATTATTAATGATACATTGCTACTTAAAATTTAATATAAATAAAACGAACATTTCATTAACTTAAAAACTTCGTCTTTTCAACATAATTGATTTCAAACATTATTTGGGAAAATTATTAGGAAAAACATTAATATGGAAACATTTTTTCCCATTTAAAGTATAAAAACCATTCTAGTTAAAAGTTTTTTTAGGTCTTCTTCAAGCTAGAAATCACATTAATAAAAACTCAATGAAAATAAATGATTTTTAAACAAATAACTAACAATAATCGCAATAAAATTGTATTAAAAATAAAAACCATTTTTAATTATTTTTTAAAATAAGCATTTTAAATTATTTTTCATAAAAGAAAAATTTATTAACATTCTTTGATATAAATTTTATAGAATCATAAAAATTCGAATTGAAATTAAAATTGATTTTTAGAAAAATTTTAACAAACAAAATTATACCAAACTTTTAATACTTACACAACATTCAATTATTTAAATACATTCAAAGTCCATGAAGACTGAGTACTTTGCACATTAATTATTGGATTTAAAGATCTTATCACCACCGTCTCACAAGTTTCTCTTTTTTAATAATTACTCAATGTTTTTTAAAAAAGAAATACATATTTTCTTACCATTACACTTCCTAAAACGATTACTAATGTCAGTCAATCCATTCAGTCAACAATGCTCAAGAACTCGAGTGCAGAGATTACGGGCAGTCTCTCCAATGCATTTACTGTTTTTATTAAGTATTTTACTTGATCTACAATTAGTCGTTTAAACATAATTTTGATTAACTTAATTTGAAAAACGCTGAAATTAAAACTCGGACTGGGTCGGGCAACGCTAGAGAATTTAATATTTTTTGCGGATACAAATTGAATACGGCTTCGCAGCCCCATCCCTGATCAAGCGTTGATATGCAATTCTAAATCTGTGAAAATTTGAACGGTTGAAAACTTCTCAAAAAACATTTTCATTTACAAAAGGTCTCTGAAGTAATCTTTCTGTGACAAATAGGTCATTTATCAAAATTTTTTTGAATGTATGTTTCTTTAATTTATAAATGCAGAATCTTTTTAAAATTGTAAAAATAATAATAAATGAAATATTGAAAATATTTTAAAATGACGAATAATAAAATTTTATATTTATTGATTTTGCAATCTAATTCTAATCTAAATAAATAATAAATTTATCGATTTTCACCCTAGAAAAACTCAGTAATTTTTTATTTGACTTTACTAACAAAACTATTATTATTATTATTATTATTATTTGAACTTAAAAATACTTTTTGTAGATAGCGGAATCATTTATATAAACATAAATTTAATAAATAACAGTGTAAGTCAATTTTCGCAATGTTTATTCATAAAATATGAAATATTTTGATCTTGACAAGATTCTGATCACTCATAAAACAAAATCCACAAAGTCTTTTTCTTTCTACTCCTTCTCTGATTAACATTTCTGATCTTCTTCTTCCTCTTCTTCTTCTTCTTCCCTAATTCTGATAATGAAATTATGAAAATAAATAATCATAAACATAAATATAAATTAAAAATTATTTCAAAATTTATAAACTACAATTTTTTCAAATGCTCTTTTATTAAATATAAACAAAAAAATAACAATATATATTATTATCAAATTTTAAAGAACGTAATTTTGCAAATCATATACATAACTCATAAATATAAACAAATTAATCAAAGACAAAAATAAAACAAAAAGCAATTACATTTAATTAATCTTTATATTCGAGAAATTAGTTAGATAAAAAAATATTATCAAAGAAATAAAATATATCTAAAATGTTTAATCTCATTTATTTTGTTTAGACAATAATTTATCGGTCACATTAACTTTTATCCAAGAAATTTGACCTATTCTAAAAAAATTTTCTTTGCTCATTGAAACTGTTTTTATCTAAAGATTATTCAAGTGGAAAGTAAAATAAAAATTTCCTACAAATAAACTCTCGACATTTTTCCCTAATGGGAAAGAAATAGCGTTTCTTAGAAATAAATATATTTTAAAAAAACATTACAATTTAAGTTTCTACCTTTGAAAATTTTGTTTCGAGAAAGAAAGAGAGAGAAACGAAAACTGAAAGAAAACTAAATTAACAATTGATAAATTACGAGTAATTATCGCACGAAATAAATTTAATGAAATTAACTACAAAAAAGTTAAGATTTATTTATTAAAATTACATTCATGAGATATGGTAATTTTATAATTTTATTTATTTGTTTATTCAGATCAATTTTCAAGTTAAAAAATTCTATTTGTTATCAAATGTTGCTGTAAAGTTATTCATATATTTTTCTAGTTAAATTTTTTTTGAAATATTTTAATTTTATGTATTAATAAAAATTCATAGGAATTGTTATCCCCCCAATTGATTTTTGTGAAAGTAATATGATGAATATTATAAATATTATAATTTAATCAATACTTGTATGATTAAAACAATTAGATAAATAGGTTTTTATAAAACTGCTAGGTTCAGAGATTTTTCCAATCAAAATTATTTTTATTTTTTTTCAAATCTATTATCTAACTTTCAAACAATTTATAAACATATAATTATTAATTATAAATGCATTTTATTACTTTCAAAAAATCTAAATTTATGATTTAATAATAAACTAAGCCCGTCAAAGACGATCAAATTATACTTATAAAATTAAAAATATAGATTTTGCATGGTTTATGCTTTATCGAAATTATTAGATTTTAACTATAAAAAATACACTTGACAATTAATTGGGATATGCAAAATAATATTTTTATATATCACTCGGCGATTAATATGCCTAACAATAATTCGTCTGTCTGTTTATGTTAGGGTACAAAACTTTTATGGTTAAATATATTACTGACTACAGAGAGTAGTTTAAGTTTTTTTCAATTAGGCAATTTAAATTATTATATATTTTACCTGTAAATGTTATAACATGTAAAACAACGTGGACAAAATTGAGAAATAGAAGAATTCCATAAAAATGTTTATAAAGTTAAAGTTCAAGCAAAATAACTTTCACAAACCACTGAAAAATCAGTGTTCTATTGCCATTACTCCAATTCATTTTAACTATTATTACTCAAATAAACTAACCTTGCATCAAAGAGGCGCCAATGTAACTCCAAAGATTCTCCACAAACGACACCTCATCAACTATCGAAATATCCAAACCTAAATTCCAAGCAGATAAAGGACTGTATTTTGATAACATTACACCTGTGAAGGCCGAAATCAAGCAGCTCAAAATGCACAACAACCAAACATGATAATGCAAAGGTCTTAAATGAATTCAATTAATATCTAAAGTTTACAATCTAGACGTAACCTAAGGATGTTCCATAATTTGGAATCGTTTTCTGGTTTATGAGCAAATATCTGAATAGATTCCCAGTAAATTGTTTCAGAGCGGTAGAAACTTTGCAGATTATATTGTACACCAAAATCTCTTCCTATTGCAACGAGAGATTTCTTAAGGTTTGATTATTTAATAATTAAAACAACAAAATAACACTTGATTCTCAATATCATAAACACAAGAGGAAAAGTTTTGCCGAACATACACCTGGAATCTAAACAAGAAAAAGAATTAAAATAAAGAATATAATGACATTTTAGAGGATACTTTATTGGTTGTCGAGACTCAATGTATTTCAGAACTTCAATTATGTATCCTCCGAGTTGGGATGTTTCTGAATCAGTACTAGTAACATTGTAAATGAATGGCTCTTCCTTTATATTTTAATAAACATTCTTTTAATTTATAATTTCATGAATTATGATAAAATTACTTACAATAAATTTATAATCACAGTTTTACACAAAAATTAATTAATTAATTAATGAAAATGAAATTAAAGTAAAATTGCAAAACTTTTAAACAAATATAAAATTACTTTAATATGAATCGAGGCAATTTATAAAAGAAATAATTTTGAAATAATTCATTTAATTAAATTAAATAATAATAATAATAATAATAATAATAATAATAATAATAATAATAATAATAATAATAATAATAATTAATTAATTAAGACAACGAATTAATTAAAATTTAAATAATTAAAACAAAGAATTTCTTTTAATTTAATTTAATTTTGATGACTTTGAGTTTTACAAAGGGTACTCGAGTGATCTTTCAATATCAAACTTCGAACTATTTTATTTACTACAGAAATATTTAGATGTAAAGAATCACTTAAATCTTGATGGAATCTTAAATCAAATAAATGAACCTTTTACAACCACAAGCGGATTCTTTTTCACCAGAAGAAAAGATGAACTTTGCAAAATATATATTTCATATTAAACGTTTAAAATGTTTAAAAAAAAGAAATAAATTTCTGTCACATCCAGGAAATAATTTTGCATCAGTTTAGCAAAAAGGTTAAGTGAAGATGTTTATTTATTAAACTGAAAACTTAATAACTTATTTAAAGATTTGCATTATCAATATACAAAAAAGTTATAATAAAAATATTACAACTATTTATGAGGTCAAGAAACTAGCAATAAAGTAATGGGGAACATTCTTACTAAGATTCTCTATCAGAAATAAAATTTATAATTAATTCATTTAATTGCAAAAAATTTTAAAAATTATAAAAGATTCTTTTGACAATTATGATAAAAATATTAAAATCAAAAATGTTATTTTGATTACGATAAATTCTTCATATTATATATAAATAAATAATTCTTATTTTACAAAATCGATAACAGAAAATTGTTTTAATAAAGATAAAAATGAAAATTTTGTTACAAAGAAGCAATAATGAAAATGCATTAGGAAATATTAGAAAACTTTTATTAATGGTATTTTTCATTTTGTTAATCATAAAATCGTTTTAAATAATTTAAAATAATAAAAGCAACTCATAAAGTTGGATGAGTATTTGTCGAAATTACCATATGTTATTGAGATATCAATTTTAATAGTATTTTGTCAATTAAATAATTAAAATTTTAATTACTAACAATTTCTACTTGCCATTTCTATTGCATTATTATTATTATTATTATGGTTCTAGGACAAAGTGGTACTGACAAAATGGTACTACTTAACTGAATAATTTTTATGGAATTAACTATTTAAATAGTATAGTTATTTATATAGAAAAACAATTTATATTTTTCAGTTATAAAAGCTGTAATGGGTGATTATTCTAATACATACAGCATTAATATATTACTGATAAAAAAAAAGTTAGCAAGTAAGTAGGCTATGTTGCCTATATTTAACATAAATGTCTGACGCATTCACTTGACAGTAATGAAAATTATAAACATTAGTGACAGAAATCTAAGACTAATGGTTTATACAGTTTTAAGCTTTCGTATATACTTATGAGTAGTTACAAAAAGTCACTATCAGACAACATTTATATTGAGCACTCGTGCCTTGCACCTTCTTCTTTCACAACGCCATAGCTCCTTGCCAAATTATAATAATAATAAATATAATAGTAAATATAATTAATTAATAAACTTCTAAAAATAATATTCCATAAAAATTATTGAGTTAAGTAGTACAATTTTGTCCGTACCATTTTGTCTTATACCATTTTGTCCGGTCCCCATTATTATTTTATTATTATTATTATTATTATTATTATTATTATTATTATTATTATTATTATTATTATTATTGAATTTTAAAAGAATAAGTAAAACAAAATTTTATAGTTTATCAAACGAATAAATGTGAATTTAAAAATTAGAAGATTTAGAAGTGTGAAAATTTTAATTAGAGTATTTATGAATATTTTAATTTTTATTTGTGCTTAAAATTTGAATTTTTATGGCATCTAGATTGAGTTTTTGAATTTGTTTAAATGATAGTGAATTAAAAAAACAATATTATTATTGTATAAAACACATTTTGGGATTATTTAAAATTCTTGAATGTTTTGAAAATACTAATAATACAGAAACCTTTGACTTCTGGGAGCAAAAGCAATAAGTCTGAAACACATGGTGGTATTAATGAGTAATATGATGTATGAGACAGATCCGTTTTAAGCGGCCTCAATGTCTACAATACTTCAGAGACTTGGTATGCCTCTTACGATTCTTAACGCTTTAATTTTAGAAGTTAATTATTTATCATAATTGTTCTATTAAACAAATCATACCAATGAAATACATAATCTAATAGTTGTCATATCTACGATTGCTTGGCAGGATGCATTTGTTACTGGAAGCCATGCATTGTTATTGAAGACTTTTGAGAGATAAAACGAGGACTGATTAAAACATTTTCCATATTGCAATAATACTAATGAACTCGTTGATATAAATTCGAAGTTGGCGTCCATATTTTGCAGATACCTTTGTGTATTTTGAAAAATATCGTTGGCTAAACTTAATTCGGAAATCTGAAAGTATTAAAAACAATAAAAAGTAGTAAAGATTAAACTGAAAGCAAATATGAAATTAAAATCTCAGTATTTGATAGGATAATCAAAAACTTCACAATTATTTGACTTATACTTCTTAAAAATTTCCTTCAAAAGTCGAAGAAAAAAAACACAATTCTTACAAGGACTAAAACTCATTAAAACAAAGTCAGCATGTTTTTATACTTATTATTAGATTATTGTTATTTTTCTTTTGTTGATTGAAAAATATAGAAAAATGCAATATTTAGTATTGAAACAAATTATTTAGAAATACAAACTCAAAATAAAATAAATAAATAAGAAAAAATAAAATATAAATAGTTTTAATTGCGATAAAAAATATATGTATATGTCATCAAAGCTTTGGATTTATTTATAAAATTTTCAATATGTTGTTTATTAAAATTATTTTTAACGCTTTTTATATTTTTTAGAATTTAATTCCATCTATTATTACTTGTTGGGTATAGAAAAAACACAAATTTAAATTTGGATATATTAAAAGTTATTTATGGAAAGATAAATTTAATATATATAATTTTCGTCATTTTCAAAAAAGGTTTGGTTTTATTATTTATATATTAAACTAAATTATTTAGAAATTATGTAATCATAAACATGAGATAAAAATAATAAAATAAATATATTAAAAATATTTAATGGCAAATTTACATTGCTGTTAATTTGATATTTTCTATTTTATTGTAATATCTTTAATATTTGTTTCGAAATTATTATTATTATTATTATTATTATTATTATTATTATTATTATTATTATTATTATTATTATTATTATTATTATTATATTATTATTATTATTATTATTATTATTATTATTATTATTATTATTATTATTATTATTATTATTATTATTATTATTATTATTATTATTATTATTATTATTATTATTATTATTATTATTATTATTATTATTATTATTATTATTATTATTATTATTATTATTATTATTATTATTATTATTATTATTATTATTATTATTATTATTATTATTTTAATATATGGTCGTTTTTCTATTTCATTAATTTTCTTTTACACTTAAGAATAAATAGTTTATAATTTTACTTAATATCAGGCATATTTAATAGTAATTAATACAAAATATTGAAAACTCGAGACTGTTTAGTACAAAACGTCACGAATGCTTTGATGAGTAAATAATATTAAAAGAATTTATGAGAAATATTATAAATTTTGATCTATAATTATAAAAAATTGACAATAATTATTGTTTTTAAGTCGAATTTTATTAGGAATTTCATAATAAATTTTATCAGTTTTTCCGCTTTCAAGTCGCAATAGCTTTAAACAAAAAGCTAATTAATCACTTTGTTTCAATTAATAGGAATTCTAAGGAACTTTCTTTATGAGTGGAAGTTTGAAATTAAATAGTTTTATAAAATGTTTTCTGACTTTATTTGCTAAATTCTCAAACAATTTAACAATTAATTTGACAAAAAGTTCCATTTTTCAAGAAACATTGCTAGTTTTTATATTGAAATGTGAATTTGATTTTACAGAATTTGTCTTATAATTTAGTTTATAAATGTTACAAAATGTAACAATGTAATAACTGTGTATTTGCTAATAAAGGAAAGTGAGGGAAAATATTCGTATTATAATTAAAAATAGTTAAAATATTTTGGATAATAATCATGGGCCTCCCACCATTATGATAATGTCAAGCTCAATATTTATTTCTCCTTCCTCTCTTCTCCCGACCATTATATATTAAATACTTTTGTAATTTTTGTTAAATGCCAGAAAAAGATATAGTTTTATTTTACAAATAGCTATTATACAATAAAATAATCCAAATTATAAATCTTTATAGTAGTTGTAGAAATGCAATTAAACATCTGTTTATTGGATAAGTAAAACTGTCAAACATTTAAACAAATTACAAATAAACCCAATTTAGAATTACTCATTTAAAGACATCTCCAAAAATATTTTTAAGTAGAAAAATACATAGAGTAAAGAATTTTATTGATATTGACTTCATAAAAAATTTCCCTAATTGGATAAATGAAGAAAAACTAAGAATCGCAGCTATATAAGAAGAGAAATTTACATATAAATGGTAACCATACAATAATTAATGTAACATAATAATTACAAAAATTAAACTAAAACTTGATTTCATTTTAAAAAATGACTTCTTCTGGCCATTTTTCTCAATGTAACTTAATCATTCTACACAAAGGTTCAAGCTTGTTCTGCTCATCTTGCTATCCATTTGCTCATAGAAAAGCTCATACCTTTTTTCCCACTGGTTGGTATATTTATGGTTTTACCAGTTTAAGCCTGTGACAATAAATGTCCCTTTGAAAGCCATCCAGTAAATAATAAACAATGGGATGGCTGAAATGAAAATTGAGTTCATTAAAATGTAAAATCTTTCAAAGCAATTAATTATTCATTACCTTTAACTGTTAAAACAATTCCAATAAAACTTTATTTTATGATAACTCATTTCATTTATAACTAATCTGTAAATTAAATTAATTTTTTGAGATGTCATGTTTTTTGATTGGTCATTTTTATGAGTTGCCTTATGTTGAGTTGTCTTGTTTTGAGTTGTCATAGAATCCATGCATATTTATATTACAAAAATACTAGCAACAACTAATTAAATATAGAAAAATACAAAAAGGAATAAAATATGAAATTGGTAATTAATCCATAGCCTTAATATTACATAAAAATATACAAATATGTATTATATTATATTAGCGATGATCCATCATCTTGTTTAAATATATATTTTCATCTAAAAAAAATCTTTATAAATAAAACTCAAAAATTAAAAGTTAAGACAAGAATAAATCGGAAAGTTAAATATATATATATATATATATGTGTGTGTGTGTGTAATTTAAACATCGGTTTTGATGAAAGAGGAAGAAGAAAGATTTCTGTCTTGAAACTGCGAATTAGTTGGAAAACTTTCTGAGTTTCTTACCCGGTTAAAATGTATATTTTTATGGAATGATATTAGACGCTCCATTTTTAAAGAAAATTTTAAAAAAAGTATGTAAGATTTAAAAAGATTTCAATAAGATCATCCAGTAGTTCAACACAAATAACGTTTTGACTTTGGATATATATTTTACTGACAACAATGTTTACTATTAATTCTTTATAACCATTCAATTTTGGATACTTTCGTAACTGCTTCAAAATTCCAGGGACATCTTGTATCATAGACTTTCTTTATATTCAAGACTGACCACCGACACTTGAAGTAGTCTGTCGAGTCTTGTTGTCCTTTAAGTTTCTTGGGTTTTATTTATTTAATTTCAAAAATGGCGCAACTTATATACCGAAAATCTGACATTATTTGGTTCAAACAACACGTAAATGTCATGAAGTTTGCTATAAGTCAACCTAAGATTAAAAACTAATTATTTATTTTAAAAGAACAAGAATAAGCCTAAACCTTTAGTAGAGAGAAAGGACTAAGTATTCTTCCTTGAAATAATAAAGAAATTTATCATTGATATTTATTAAGTATATTAATTAATATTTACTTTATTTATTTAAATATCCAATCTACACTTGGGGGTATTTGTTTTAATTCTTCCCATGAGACACAGTGCAACTATTCTGATTAAAACAAAACACTTTATATACATTAGAAATAATACGGAATTAGCTTGATTTTCAAGAAAATTTCATAAATAAAAAGATTTTTCTACTAATCGATCTAAATAAATTCAACTTAAATGTAAAACTTAAATTTTCAATTAAATTAATTGACAACTCTCGCTAATTTGAATAAAAATTAATAAAACATCCATGCAGCTGTGATAGAAATCCATTGAGAAAATGTTCCACTGGATAAATTGAATTTTCCATTGTTTTAATGCGATGAAAATATTTATATCTCGTGGTTAACTGTGTCGATTATCTGTTTCCTGTGTCGTACATCGTTTAAAGTTTAATTAAATTAAAATTAATTAATTAATTAAAATCATTAATTAAATATTTCATATCCTAGTGCACCAAATAATCAAATAATTATTTTTTTGTTTGACTAGACTGGCAATAATATTTTCTCCATCTTTTTGATATTGTAGTTTTGTGAATTAATTTATATTTATGAATAGTCATAATAAAATTATCTTTTTCTATAAATAATTTTCAAATTGAAAATATAATAAAATTCAATTTTGACAACAAGATTAAAAAGTTTAAAAAATGATTTTTATAAATGAGTAGGTAGTTAGTAACACACTGCACCCACACATAAAATTGCCAGTAGCCCCCTCTCCCTCCCCGACGATAGATTAAATTACATAATGACGTAATAAATCTCGAATTATCTTGATTAAATAATTATGGAATCAAGATAATTGATTTTGTGTGTATGTTTATTTTTTTAATTTATTTTAGAATTTTTTGACGCAAATTGTTTTGAAATTTTTTTAATGCATATTTTTTATTGATATTATTTTTCACCCACTAATTTTTTTCGGTCACACTTTAGTCAGGGGATATTTTTAACTCTCAAAAGAAAAACTTAAAATAAAATTAGCCTAAATCGCCTAACAAATAAATAACCTAAGATAAAACTGGTTTGAATCGCCTATCAATAAAAAAGCCTAAAAAATATTTCTTTGATTATAAAGCCTAAAATTAAATTCTCGAATAAAAAGCCTAAAAATATTTTATCGATTAAAATGCCTAAAAATATTTTATCGATTAAAAACCCTAAGTAAATTTTCTTGATAAAAAAGCCTAAAACAAAAATTGGCTCAAATCGTCTACGATTTTACATTATAGTCAGGGGATATTTTTAACTCTCAAAAGAAAAACTTAAAATAAAATTAGCCTAAATCGCCTAACAAATAAATAACCTAAGATAAAACTGGTTTGAATCGCCTATCAATAAAAAAGCCTAAAAAATATTTCTTTGATTATAAAGCCTAAAATTAAATTCTCGAATAAAAAGCCTAAAAATATTTTATCGATTAAAAACCCTAAGTAAATTTTCTTGATAAAAAAGCCTAAAACAAAAATTGGCTCAAATCGCCTACGATTTTACATTATAGTCAGGGATATTTTTAACTCTTAATAAAATACAATGTAATATTTGGTCTCAGTATTTTCTATATGTATATATAGGCATAAAATAAAAATGCCTTGAATCGCCTACAATGGTCACACTATAGTAATTGGGTATTTTTGGATATCGATAAAAAAGACTAAAAATATTTTATCGATTAACACTATAGAAATAATTTCTCAATTAAAAAGACTAAAAATAATTCCTCGAATGAAAAACCTAAAAATATTTTCTCAATTAAAAACCCTACGATGGTCCCACTATAGTCAGAGATATTTTTTATTCACGATAAGGGTAAATTTAAGTACTTAAAGTAAATTAAGTAAGCTTAAGGGGGTTGTATCTGACAGGTTCCCATCCTAATACTCTAAAATAATATAAAATTTACTCTCGTCCAATCATTTCTCTTTAAATAACAATATTTCCCCTCTCCAAGATATATTCATTATTTTTCATAAAAATCATCGTCTTATATCAATATTCAACCGAATAAATTTCTTGAAATCCCCTTAAAATAAAATTCCTCTATTGATCAATCATTTCCCTTTAAAATAAAATAAAATTTACTCTCATCCAATAATTTCTATTTAAATGACAATATTTCCACTTTCCCAGCTATATTCATTATTTTTCATAAAAATCATAGACATTTCGATATTCAACCGAATAAATTTCTTGAAATCCCTTTAAAATAAAATTCATTTCTTGACCAATCATTTAACTTTAAAATAAAATTTACTCTCAACCAATCATTTCTCTTTAAATGATAATATTTTCATTCTCCTTCATAAAATTTACCCACATATTGATATCTATCCGAACAAATCACCTAAAAATATTATAAATTCCTCCTCTATATTTTCCATTTTAGAAAATATTTATTCTTTGAACACAGATATTCAACCGATTAAAACCCCTTAAAAATGACAAATTTGTTTTTAATCGATTATTTCCCCTAAAATAAAATTTACTCTCAAACAATCATTGTTCTTCAAATGATAATATTCCCAGCTATATTCATAATTTTCATAAAAATCTATCACAGACAATATTTACTCCTTTAAAAATCTATATTCAACCAATTAGATCTCCTTAAAAAAATATTATAAAATTTACTTCACTGAAAATTTTCTTTTTAGAATATAATCTCTACTAATTAAAATTCCATTTGTTGACTTGTTATTGACTTGTCATTTTCAATAAAAATTTCATTAACTTTTAATAAATTTAATTACAACCTTCAATATATTAGGTTGTAATGGGCAAAAATAAGATAATTTTAGGCTATGTAAATCAATTAGAGCTTTTAGGGAAATTTTATGTTAATTTTTAATAATTAAATATCAAGTTTTAGATTATAATTAACATTTACTATTAAATTTTGAATCATTTTATGAAATGAGAATGAAAATATTATCATTTAAAGAGAAATGATGGGTTGAGAGTAAATTTTATTTTAAAGTTAAATGATTGGTCAAGAAATGAATTTTATTTTAAAGGGATTTCAAGAAATTTATTCGGTTGAATATAAATGTCGGTGATTTTTATGAAAATAATGAATATAGTTGGGATTATTGTCATTTAAAGAGAAATGATTGGTTAAGAGAGAATTTATGATATTTTTAAAGGAATTTGATTGGTCAAGAGATGAATTTTATTTTAAGAGGATTTCAAGAAATTTATTCGGTTCAATATCGAAATAAGTCGGTGATTTTTATCAAAATACTAAATATAGCTGGGATTATTGTCATTTAAAGAGAAATGATTGATTGAGAGTAAATTTTATTTTAGGGGGAAACAATTGGCTAAGAAGAGAAATTATGATCTTTTAAGTAGAAATAATCGATTAAAAACAGATTTTTAAATATTTTTAAGGGGTTGTCGGTTAAGTATCGTTATTTAATAGGTGATTTTTATAAAAAATAATGAATATAGTTGGTAAAGTAGGGGAAAGTGTTATTTGATGGGAAATGATTGGTCAAGAGTGGAATTTATTTTAGTGAAAAATAGTCGATTAAGAACACGTTTGTTGTCATTTTTAAGAGGGTGAGTTGGTTAAATATTGTTATTTAAAGGGTAAATATTATCTAAATGAGTAATTTTATAATTTTTTTGAAAATATTGAATATGGCTGGAAATATTGTTATTTGATGGAAAATGATTGGTCAAGAGAGGAATTTATAATATTTTTAAAGGAATTTACTAGGATGAATATTATCTACTTGATAGGTTTTTATGAAAATTATGAATATGGCATAATGGAGTGAAAAATGACATTTGAAGAGAAATGATTGGTTGAGGCGAATTTATAGTATTTTTAAGAGGATTGAGTTGGTTGAATTTATAAAATACTTAGGAAAATTATTACTTTTTTCATTGATTTAAGGTTAATCAGAATATATCAATAAGATTTCAGTTCTAAGAAATTGATTGATTCATGTAACTGTTTGTATTCAAGTAAGTATTTATTTAATTTGTTAACTATTATTTATATTTTTATTGGCAATTTTCTGAATAATTTAAATATTTAAGATTTTTCCCAGGAATCAAGAATTTAATAATTATTTATCCGGAAATTGTACAATTAAATACTGTGAGCAGTCGATAACATACACTAATTTTCATTCAACAAGTACCTAGAACAATTACCTAACAATCTTATAAAATTTTAAAAAATGACCTAATAAATTATTCAATTATTTTACAACTTAGTTAATTTAATGAATTATTTAATTGATAAGTACTATTTTCTTTACAATTTGCTACCATGTTGAAGCTTTCTTCAAAAATTTTATTTAGAGAACTAACAAATTTAATCAAATTGATTTAAAATTTACATCTTTCCCACTACTTTAATCAAATTCTATTCACCAGCTAACCACAATTTAATAAAAATAATTTCTACAAAAACTATGTGAAAGAGGCAAATCTTTGAAAATAACTTTTAGTAATTGTTAATTGTTGGCCGCAATCAAAAATATTACAAAAATAGTAGAAAAATTTCAAAGTTTTTAAACAAAACTATTAAGTTTTACAAAATAATTTCAATAAATCACATACAAACTGTAAAGAAATCAATAAATTTTTATTCAGAGAAAATACAACAATTGATTGGGCTTCAATGATTAATAGTTTCTTGATAGCAATCAGGTAACTAAGCAACCAAACAAATTAACAATTTGGAGACATCAATGATCGATAAAAGAGTGTAAAAGTTAATAAAATTTGTAATTGAAATTGTATTTCTTTTGATTGTTCAAATTTTTATGTGCTTTTATTTAAAGATTTCTTGGTCAGTAAACAACTTTTGATATTGATTTGTTCATATTGATTTGATAACATATTGTGAGTGTGTGAAATGATTGAGAAAAATTTTTATTTTATTTCTAAGTGGGTTAAGTTGGTTGAATATCGGTGTTCAAAGGGTAAATATTATTTAAATTGAGAATTTTAATGAATACTCAATTATTCAATTCCTAGTATGTATATAGTGAGTTGTACAGTACTCAGTCATCTGTATGCAATACCTAGTGATTGTTGTTCAGTTATTAATCAATTGATTGTTCAGTGTGTATGGGTTATCAGTATTCAGAAGTTGTTACCAAGTAATTTAACTTTTTCTTTGATAAATTTATTATTATTTTTATTATTATTATTATAATTATTATTTTGAAAATTTCATATTAATTTTTGTTTTTTTTCACATCTTACTTTAAACATTTTTTATCGTTATTAACATGTATAAAAAACTCATTGTAAAAATTATACTAAAAAATTTCATTGTAAGATTACATTAAAAATTTTTTCAATTAAAAACATGTATAAAAATTTCGTTGTAAAATAATACTAAAAATTTCATCTTTAAAAATCATATATAAAAAATTCATCGATAAAATTATATTAAAAATTCTATTTAAAAATCGTGTATAAAAATTTTCATTGTAAAATTATGTTAAAAATTTTATCATTTAAAAATATGTATAAAAATTGATCGAGAAAAATATACTAAAATTTTTATTTAAAAAATTTTATCATGCAATATTGTCGACTCTTTAACTTTAAAATTTCTTACCTTATGTAATTTGCCTACTATAACTGCTTTTAAAATTTTCAGCTTTAAAAATTACCCTTATGTAACTTAACTGTTGACCCTCTATTTAATTTTAAAAAATTCTTACCTAACTTACCAAACTTTACTCTAGGCACCTTAATTTACTTTAGGAACCTTAATTTACTTATATGTACTCTAAATACTAAATGTACAATTTTTTATCGGTAGGCGATTTGAGCCAATATTTGTTTTAGGCTTTTTTATCGAGAGTCAAAAAATACCCCTTGACTATAGTGTGGTTGAGAAAAAATATTTTGTGGATGAAAAATACCCTCTGTGACCATCGTAGGTGATTTGAGCCAATTTTAATTTTATGCTTTTTTATTGAGAGTCAAAAATACCCCCTGACTATAGTGTGATTGAAAAAATTTTGTGGATGAAAAAAATTTCTTCAAAAAAATATTTCTAACAATTTTAATTCAAAAAAATGCACCAAAATTCAAATTTAAAAAAATGTGCCAAAAAACGAAAAAAAATTGTGCGCACACAAAAATTAATCATCTTGATTACATAATTATGTAATCAAGGTAATCAGTGATTAATTACATAATTACGCAATTAATCCGTCGCAAAGTGGGGGGTGAGGGGTTTGGTCCCAGAAAGTCCCTAACTACCTACTGTTGATGATCATGTTAGAATATCTAAAATATCAGCATCACCATTCATTAAGAATTTTGATAACAATTGGAGTGGTGAAGTTTTTCAAATTTCAAAGATCAATACAGCTCAAAATCCGATCATGTATGTTATAAAAGATGGAGAAAATAATGAGGTATCTGGTAAATTTTACGAACAAGTTATTCCTCCACCAACAGTATTTAGAATCGAAAAGATTTTGAAAACTAAAATGGTGAATAAAGATAAACAATATTATATCAAGTAGCATGGATATCAAATCCCATCATGGATATCCTCAAAAGATCTAGTATAATGAATTTCTACATGATTTTGCCTAGCAATTGTTGTCCAACAATTCATTCAGACAATCAAGCCAGTAAATTTGTATACAGTACCTAGTGATTTTTGTTCAGTTATTAAACAGTGGATTGTTCAGTGTGAATTGGTTATCAGTATTCAGAAGTTGATACCAAGTAAGTTAACTTTTTCGTTGATTGTTGATGAATTTATTATTATTATTATTATTTGGAAAATTTCATATTAATTTATTTTTTCACATCTTACTTTGAAAATTTTATCATTATCAACATATATAAAAAAACTCATTGCAAAAATTATACTAAAAATGTCTTTTTTTAAAAACCTTTAAACAATTTCATTGTAAAATTATACTAAAAATTTCATCTTTAAAAATCATAAATAAAAAATTCATTGAAAAAATTATACTAAAAATTCTATTTAAAAATCGTGTTTAAAATTTTCATTGTAAAATTATACTAAAAATTTTATCATTTAAAAACATGTATAAAAATTGATCGATAAAATTATACTAAAAATATTTAAAAAATTGATCGATAAAACATTACTAAAAATGTTATTTAAAAAATTCTATCATGTAATTTTGTCGACTCTTTAATTTTAAAAATTCTTACCTTATGTAATTTGCCAACTATGACTGCTTTTAAAATTTTCAAATTTGATAGGCGATTCAAGCCAATTTTATCTTAGGTTATTTAATCGTTAGGTGATTTAGGCTAATTTTATTTTAGGTTTTTCTTTCGAGAGTTATAAATATCCCCTGACTATATGTGACCGAAAAAATTTAGTGGGTGAAAAAAAATATCAATAAAAAATATACATTAAAAAAAATATTTCAAAAAAATTTGCTCCAAAAAATTCTAAAATAAATTAAAAAAATAAAAATACACACAAAGTCAATTATCTTGATTACATAATTATTTAATCAAGATAATTCGAGATTAATTACGTCATTATGTAATTTTATCTATCGTCGGGGGAGGGGGGAGGGGCTGCTGGGACTTTTATGTGTGGATGCAGTGTGCTACTAACTACCTACTTACATGGAAAATGATTAAAAATAAAGTTGCTAATAAAAATTGGATCAATTACCCTAAACTACTTAAAATTCCAAAAATTTTGATTTCTAAATATTATATAAATTATTTTTAATTATTTCTTGTTATATAATTATTATGTTATTACATACTTATTTCCGATTAAATCTTTATTTCGAAATATTTCGAAATATAAATATTGAAAATATTATGACCCATTATTAGTAAAAATACGAGAAATTTCGTTTGGAGAAATTATCCTCATAATCAGTGATGCCATCATAATATTTGTCGAATGTTATTTGTGGAAATATAATAGTTACGATTTAATGATTTAATTAATTTCAATCAATTTGTTGCTGATCGAACGTTTATTTTAGGAGATTGTGATTTAATCATTAAAGCCTCACATAAAATTCTTTCCCAGTTATTATTGAAGTTTTTATATAAAATTTAAAAATTTTTTTAAATCAGTTGTTCCTTTGCACATTTTTCTATGCTCAATAATATTACTCACGCCTGTCAGTCGGCTATGTTCCTGAAAATTTATACAATAGATCAGAAACTAAACCTATTGGGATTTGAGATTTATTACTAAACATATTTATTAATTTTAACAATTTTAATACTATTTTAAATAAATTTGAATTGCCTAATGATTTAGTGATAGACTATTTAAAATTTCTAAAACTTTTCGAATATGGAATTACAAAACATGAGATTTTATGGGTTTACTATCATTAGGTGGACTATAATTATTTTCATCAGGTGCAATCAAAAGGCGATCAATAGTTTCATTAGTCAATCTTTCTACAAACGCCTTAGAATATCTATTTTTATTCAAATAAGATACCAGGTTTTGTATACTTGTGTTAAATTTTTCAAACATAGAAGATAATGACCAAGATCTAAAAATCAAACCTTTAAAATTTCTAATATATTTAAAGTGCCCAAAGCTATTAATTTATTCTTAATTTATAATTTATTAATTTTAAATAGTCTTTAAAATTTCATTAAATACTTTAAAAGTTATTTTTCGAATAAAATTTTATAATCATTCACAAAATTATATTTTTTCCCTGAAAACAGTGCACTTTTAAAAATGATAATAATTATTATTATTTAAATTCATAAATAGTATAACATATTTTAAAATTTATGAAATATTTAATAATATCAATTATTATATATTATTAATTACTACTTTAAATATTTTATTATTTATGTTATTGGTACGAGTACAACAAATCCCGTTATATATCAAAATTGTTAAAGTTTATGCGACTATAAATATTACTTTAGTACATGGAGAAACGAGTATAATCTAAAGGAAAATGTTTCAAGGATGCTTTGAATATTGAAAGCATCGAGAAAATACAAAGGAAAAATCATATAACGATACTCATAAACGTGAAATTCAATTTCAAAGTGAGACTAACAATGGTAAAAGACACAATCATAACAAGAAAAGGTCATATATAGATGCTACTCAAAGTACCATTATATGAAACAGCTTCAAGAAGTGTATATAAAGAATACAATGCCTTACCGTAATATTATTTCAAAGTATCGTCATTTATTGTCTTCAGGATTAATTGTCTCGGGATCAAGTTCCACAGGAATGAACTACTTCAGGAATAAATGTCCTCGGGATCAAGTGTTACGGATTCATTTCAGTGGTGGCATTATTAATATTATGAAATTTCAAAGTGAAAGTAAATGTATTAACATAAAAGATTTAATTTCATATGAAAATGTAATTGATATTTACATTTGAGAGACTATTTTAAACCTTTTTATGTACAATAAATTAATGTAATTATTCTTACTAGATTTTCAGCATTGCAGATAACTGAGAGATTCATAGACTGTTGGTGATTCCAAACATCACAAGATTTTCCTATCAAAATCCACTGATACAATGAAGTCATGAGATCGTTTTTCTTAGCCTAAATTAAAATTTTGTTTTAATCAAATTTAACGTTTTCAGAATAAAGTTTGGCGTTAAATTATATATATATATATATATATATATATATATATATATATATATACTCGGGCCTCATATAACACGGTTATATGGTTCCACAAAAACATCGTGTAATACAAATCCGTGTGAAGTTCATACAAAATTAGGGGTTGTATTCCAAAAAAAGATAACGAAGATAATTTATATTAAATATATACTTTACTTTACTTTTTTAAATAAACAAATATACATTTACATATTCATGAAAGATACTTTAATAACATAATATGGCATTTATTCATCATCACTTTCACTTATAATTCTATATGTTTTACTCTTTTTTGAAATCGGTTGTACGTTCTCATCATCGGTGGACTCTGGATTTATTGTGGTTTTAGCCTTCAAAAATTCGGTAATAAGCTATTGTCTGCCTTTAGCGTATAAATTCTTACGTATTTCCATATAAGGTTCCAAAATCGGTTGCAATTCCCTCTTAAATTTTGGAACTTCTTTTCATTATTGGATCCTTTTCAATAAAAAAGTTTTCTAATTTTATAGCCAATTTCAAACCATTATTTATCGTTTTTATTGTGAAACATGTAGCTGTGGGAAATCTTCGTCGCACTGATAGACGATCCTGCTAAAGCTATAGATCTAATTTTGTTTTCAGTTTTTTGTATCATCTTAATTGTTGCTTCATTTAAATTAAAAATTGCAGAAAGTGATGAAGTTTCTCTATTTTTAATTTTATCCAGAACTGTCCACATTTTGGGGTTTAAATATTTTTTATTTAAATAAATAATAAATTGATACGATTAAATCTATAAAATTTGTATAAAGTATCAAACGTTAATTTATATATGTAAAGTGTATACTTACAAACATTAAGCCAGAATAATCTACGGATTACAAAAAATATACGCTGCACCATTGACTACCAGAGCGCAACTGAAATGTATCGAAACAAACAAAATTGACAAGTCTCGACACGTTCAGTAAGATTTGTCATGTGCACATTACAGGGACGTACAAATTAAACATGTAAATTATTTAATTATTTTTTTGAAACCGTGTTATATAAAAAAAGCGTGTTGTATAAAAAATATGTCACAATTTATACAACCTTGTTGTATAAAGCCGTGTTACATAAAATTGTGTTATACGAGTCTCAAGTATATATATATATATATATCTATAATTTAATTAGTAAAATATTTTATTTTCTAATCCAATGGTATTTTTTTATCAATTTTTCTCTATTTTAGACTACTATCACAGAGCTTTCCAAGAAATTATAATTTTGAAATTTTATTAATATACGTGGTACGCGCATTAAGTCCCGGGACTAAGCAAGAAATAATGAGTTTAAGTTAATGAGATTTTATATTTAATATATTATGTACATATAGGTTAATAATATAACATTTGTTTTAATATTTCATTGTTTGTATTGTTTCAGCTCACGCCTATTCAAAATTTAATACAAGCCAGTTATTAAACTTTTGTTATCACTTTTATTTTTAGTTAATATCACATTTTTATGTCAATGTTATTTTACAGTCAAATTTTCTTAATTTATTTTTTGAAAATTTAATATTTTACAAATACGTTTATTTAAATAATTTAGTTTTACACAATTTAATTTAGAAATTAATTTGAATTTTAATAAATACTTTGATGAAAAATCAAAACTCATTATACGGCCGTTCTTTATACGGCTTTTTGCTATAATCGCTGTCTTTAATTATGGTACTGTTTTGATTTACTGATAAAATGTTTCATTATACGACAATAACAAAAATATTGCACCTAGCAAATGACCTTGGTTTTGATGATTTGGAAGAAGATGTGTGTTTGATTTACTAAATGCGGATAACAGATTCCTTTCACACGAAGAAGTGATCCAATGAGCACATAGTGGGCAGCGAGATCCAGAGTTACGCCAACAGCTAAAATACAAAAACTTTCTTTTTTCAAAAAAGGGATAAACATCCTTCTTCAAAATGATCCAGACGTAGAACGCAGTACTTAAGTTTCTCGAGGAATTAACTGAACCAATATCTGTTTTAAATAACTGCAAAAAGAAGCAGGAAACTGTATAGATTTGTAAATAAAACAAATTTGAAACTGCATTTCAAAAACCTATTTTGATTTTTAAAACCAAAAATATCTAATTCTTATTTATTCTTAATATATTTTATAATTTCACCACAAACATTAAGACATATTTCGTCAGTTTTGCTGTCATAATCAAGTATAATTGTGCCAAAAAAATATTGTTGGTCCCACATGACATAGTTTTATATGGTATATAAAGTGCCAGCACAAACTTGCAAACAAATATTTTGAAATTTTTATTCTTCATTTTTATTAAACTCAGTTATATGTATATTTATCAGTTATATCAGGGCTTCTTAAACTATGGGTCGCGACCCCATTTGCGAGAGATAAAAATACAATTTAACAGAAAATGTTTTTTAACTTGTAAAATTATTGTTATAAAGATAAAATAACAATTATCGTAGATAAATATATCATAAAATCTTCTAGTTCGGAAAGATTGTTTGTACCTGCATTTCTATTAAGAGTATTGTAATAACTTGAATAACATTTACTATGAATTAGAATTAGAAGATGTTATAGGAATTTTAAAAAAATATAAATTTATTTTTCTTTTATATTTGTATTGGGTCGTCAAGAAACTCGCAATCATAAATGGGGTCGTGAATTACAAAAGTTTAAGAAGCTCTGAGTTATATGTATATTTATTAAACTCAGTTATATGTATATTTATCAAATAACGACAACAATATACAATCTTTTTATTAAATTTTTTCATATTATAAACATCCGAAGAATACAACAGATATTTTGGTGAGACGAGAAAATAGCAGATTACAATTCTTTCACTCATCTCAAATCTCCTTTTAAACTTCGACTAATCTGGCGAAGTTTTTTATTTTTCAATCTTTTTTTGCTTTCTAATTCCTTTTAAATCGACTCACTTAAATGCTTCATAAACAATTTTGATTTAGCAATAAATATATATTTTGTACAGTAACCTTTTTTTAAATGTTATTATTGTTTTTAAAATAACATTTATAATATTCTATATCCCTAGCTATCTGATGAGATGTTTGTTTAATTGTTTAAAAAATAATTTTTATTTTTAATTTAATAAAATAATATACAATTTAATTTTTACAAGATCCATTAAAAAAGGCTGTGCCAAAAATTCGTGAATACCTTAAATAAATCTGATTCATAATCAAATTTTGTAGAAAATATTAATTCAGTTAAAATAATTGATGTTTATATATATATATATATATATATATATATATATATTTAAACATAAAATAAATTATATTTAAATTTATTTTTTTAATTTAATAAAATTATATTCAATCTCAATTTTATAAGAGCTATAAAATAATTTACCGACAAAAACAACTGAGTGGAGACATTTTTGGAATCGGTTACCAACATAATTTTGTACAATTTCCCCTTCACGGTCTGCATCATAAATTCATCTATTTTGTCGAAATTTGATGAGATTTCTGTCACATCAACGCAGAGAATTTTCAAAATAATTCTGTGTAAATCAAGGCAAAATGACAGTGCTAAATTGAAAAAAATTCCAATAAAAATCTTTAAATTTATCGATTTTCGATACTTTGATTGGTCACTAATATGATCCAATCATTATTTGAGAGAATCAGCTGGGATACGCTCATGAGCAATTGTTGGTTTATGAACCCTGAATTTTAAATCGAAAAATGGACAGAATTTCTGCAAACTTTACCCTTTGAACTGACATTGATTGGAATTATCAACGGTTGGTTTTGTTTTAAATTACTGACATATATGGAAAGTTTCATGTCAGATACGATTGCAAAAATGAGAGAATTGTTGAAAAGACCATTACCAACTGAAATATGTAAATATATTTTCAAAATAATTTTAATATCACAAAAGTAAACAAAATCTAGAGAAATAACATAATTTTTGAAAAATTATTTGTTATTATACAGTTTATTTAATTGTTTTATTGTAATTATAATCTATTCTATAAATTTACAAAATCTTATTTTTAATAATAAATCTTTTTATAAAATCCGACATTTAACTATTGAATAATACATAATTTATTCAATTGTTTTGCATATATTAATTTTTATTAACTTTACTATTATGTAATGTACATTGTACACTTAGCAATTTAAACTTTATATATAAAATTTCTTAAACATTTCAACTTTTTGAGTATCATTGAAACAATATTAACCACGATTAGATTAAAAATACCAGCAATTCAGATTTTGTTAATATTAAAAAAAAAACAAAAAAAACTAAGTAACGTTTATTTATGCTTGTCTGCATTTATTAGATGTTGTATAAAAATTTCATAGATAAGACGGTGAAAGTTTGCAACAAGTAATAACATTCAAAACGAAAGCTATTCTTTTCAATCATCGTTTTTTCATGACAAAATACGTAATAATTACAACTTTTGTTACAATTTTTGGAATGATATTTAAGAGGAAATATATAGTTTTACAAATGTTTAAAAAACATTTTATAAATACCATTTTCAAAACCTTGAGAGCGATTATACTAATGTCAGAGACCAAAACATGAAAAACAAAAAATAAAATTTCAAATTTATTACAATTTTTGTTAGAATTATGCTTCTTAGTCTACCCTAAAGTTTTGAGATGAATGGTTAAAAAATATTAATTGAAGACTTCCTGATTTTTAGGACTGACTTGTTTTACAAGTTCTGTCTAAAATAAAATATACAGGAAATGTAAATTTTGTTTAGCAAATGAAAACTAAAATTTTTTAATGCTCTTGTTTATAATATTAAAATATATTGGAGAATATTTCGTAACACTAATTGGAATAATATTTCAAAAGATAAGAAAATAATATCAAAAATATCCCAGTTTCTAAAAGTTAAGAAAAACAAAAAATAGCCGTTTCTAAACAGTTTCAACAAGGTTTTGTTTAAACGAATGAATATGGAAAATCTTTGTTATAGTTAAAAAATTTACTAGATAAAAAATTAATTTTAATTTTAATTTTAACTTTAACTCCATACTTTTACAATTATTATTATTATTATTATTATTATTATTATTATTATTATTATTATTATTATTATTATTATTTATCATTATTATTATTATTATTATTATTTATCATTATTATTATTATTATTATTATTATTATTATTATTATTATTATTATTATTATTATTATTATTATTAATCATTATTATTATTAAGTATAAATTAGCATTAATAACTTAAAAAGTCTTACTTGTCAAGCGCAACGAACAATCGCAACCCAATTTATTCACTGCATAAATTTGAGCAGAAATTTGATCTGTGAGATTTGCTTCTTTGAATTGGTATTGTAACCTTTCTTCGATAAGAGCAGAATTGAACTTAGCCTCATTGACCAAAACCCCTAAATAAAATTATACTGTTGAAATGTAAGCTCTAAAATTTTACCGATATTTATTGCTGAGCATCGGAAACTGGAAATTATCCATAGAATAAAGCCACATTTTGCAAACATAATTTAATGAATTAATTTCTTGCATTTTCTTCTTATGTACTTTTTAACCAATCAGAATGAATATTTTATTGAATCCTAAATTAATTACAGAAACTTTTGTTTCATCCACTTAAATTATTATAAATGCAGTATTATTATTATTATTATTATTATTATTATTATTATTATTATTATTATTGTATAGAGAATTTTTTTGATAAAAGTTTTATAATTTATTTTATTATATTTATATTTTACAAATGAATTAGAAAAATCATTCAAGTAATATTTTCTAAATTCATCATATTGTAAAAATTTAAACAAATATAAAATATTCTTCTCTCTTACTTTTTGCACATCGAACCTTTAATATATTAATAAAATTAAAAGATTTTTGCTAATTTTAACTTTAAAATCAAAAAGACAAAATATTTTTATATAAGTAAATATTAAGAAATTTTTGTGAAAGAATTCTGAAATTTTCTCATTTAAGAAATTATTTTTAGAAAAAATTGCAGCACTATAAAAACAAGAATTTATGAAAATTTTTTAAAACTGAAGATTTTTTATTAATAATATAGTGACTATATTATTGATTACAGCAGTGGCTGGCAACCTATGACCCGAGGATCACCTAGTGACACAATGAGAACATTTTAGTAACCAAGTAAACAATTCTTTTCGGTATTCAGTTAAGATCTGAAACGTTAACAGTTGTGTTAGTCCATGAAAAATAATTAGGACCGATATTTATTTGAATGCATACAAAGTAGAGCTTATAGAAAAAAATAAATTAGAAAATATTTGCTAGAAATTTTCTAGAAATTTTTATGTTAAATAAATTTAAAACTTAACTTTCTTAGTTAGAATTAAATATTCTAAAAAATAAGATATAATCAAATATTATTTAACCATTTGATTCCTGAATTATTTTTATTTTCAAATCGAGTTATTTTACTAACCAGATACTTTATAAGCAATACAGATTACAGAAAAATTCATGAAAAAAATCTCACATATTTTTGGAATCAATCTAAAAAATTTTGAAAATACAATCTCGTTAGTATTTTATTGTTGAATCATATTTCGGAATTGAACATTTTAAATTAATGACAAATTAAAAAACTCAAATTCATTAGCAAAACATTTATTATAAAAATATAAGGTAATTCAAAAGTAAAACAAGAAAATATATATTTTAATTAATTGTGAAATGGAGTAAAGCATGATTGGCAGGGAGGCGTTTGGCAAGCAGAACTAGCATAGCATGCATATGTCACTATTCACACAAAAACTGGCTACTTGTACGAACTTAGAGACATATATCCGACTCTAACGAAAATCTGAATTGCTGGTGTTTTTTAATCTAATCGTGGTTAATATTGTTTCAATGATACTCAAAAAGTTGAAATGTTTAAGAAATTTTATATATAAAGTTTAAATTGCTAAGTGTACAATGTACATTACATAATAGTAAAGTTAATAAAAATTAATATATGCAAAACAATTGAATAAATTATGTATTATTCAATAGTTAAATGTCGGATTTTATAAAAAGATTTATTATTAAAAATAAGATTTTGTAAATTTATAGAATAGATTATAATTACAATAAAACAATTAAATAAACTGTATAATAACAAATAATTTTTCAAAAATTATGTTATTTCTCTAGATTTTGTTTACTTTTGTGATATTAAAATTATTTTGAAAATATATTTACATATTTCAGTTGGTAATGGTCTTTTCAACAATTCTCTCATTTTTGCAATCGTATCTGACATGAAACTTTCCATATATGTCAGTAATTTAAAACAAAACCAACCGTTGATAATTCCAATCAATGTCAGTTCAAAGGGTAAAGTTTGCAGAAATTCTGTCCATTTTTCGATTTAAAATTCAGGGTTCATAAACCAACAATTGCTCATGAGCGTATCCCAGCTGATTCTCTCAAATAATGATTGGATCATATTAGTGACCAATCAAAGTATCGAAAATCGATAAATTTAAAGATTTTTATTGGAATTTTTTTCAATTTAGCACTGTCATTTTGCCTTGATTTACACAGAATTATTTTGAAAATTCTCTGCGTTGATGTGACAGAAATCTCATCAAATTTCGACAAAATAGATGAATTTATGATGCAGACCGTGAAGGGGAAATTGTACAAAATTATGTTGGTAACCGATTCCAAAAATGTCTCCACTCAGTTGTTTTTGTCGGTAAATTATTTTATAGCTCTTATAAAATTGAGATTGAATATAATTTTATTAAATTAAAAAAATAAATTTAAATATAATTTATTTTATGTTTAAATATATATATATATATAAACATCAATTATTTTAACTGAATTAATATTTTCTACAAAATTTGATTATGAATCAGATTTATTTAAGGTATTCACGAATTTTTGGCACAGCCTTTTTTAATGGATCTTGTAAAAATTAAATTGTATATTATTTTATTAAATTAAAAATAAAAATTATTTTTAAACAATTAAACAAACATCTCATCAGATAGCTAGGGATATAGAATATTAAAAATGTTATTTTAAAAACAATAATAACATTTAAAAAAAGATTACTGTACAAAATATATATTTATTTCTAAATCAAAATTGTTTATGAAGCATTTAAGTGAGTCGATTTAAAAGGAATTAGAAAGCAAAAAAAAGATGAAAAATAAAAAACTTCGCCAGATTAGTCGAAGTTTAAAAAGAGATATTACTGGGTTTAATAAATATCCATATAACTGAGTTTAATAAAAATGAAGAATATAAATTTCAAAATATTTGTATGCAAGTTTGTGTAGGCACTTTAAACAGTGAAACAGTGACAAAGAATTACTTTCAAGGTTTTAAGATTATTGTGCTACAACCATTTTTGAAGTTATGATAAATATATATCTTTTTGAATCTCATTTCCATGAAAATGGAGACCTCTTATAAAGTCACATAATTTTTTTAAAAATATTTTTTATTAGAATGTATAAGCAAATAAATATGCCACTGACTTAATTACAAGAAAGTGCTATTTAAACAAACGTATTACGATATAATTCGACAGTTTTTCTCATATCATCAGATTGAATAGTATAAACTATGTATCTTGAAAACTATTTAAACCAATTATAAAGTTTTATTAAGTTTAAAATCAATATTTTCTATTAATTTAATTTAAATAATAAATCATTTTTCAATTCTTTGACAATATTTTGGTATTTTGTAACAAAATCTATTCTTCGACTATCGGATATCCATATCTTATTATCATTGGTTAGAAATACCTAATCTTTTATTTTGAGTTTGGTTTTGTCTTTCAAATTTAAGTTTTGTATAATCTCTTGAATTTCTGTCGAATTATTTTGCCATTCATTTTCAGGGTTTTCAGTCACAATCGCTAACAATTAAGTCTTTAATCTTCAAATTTTTGGATCATTATGAATCGGTTGACATTGAATGCATTTAGCACATTAGTTCGTTGATATTGCATCTGCATTTGAATGATCTTTTCCTTTTCTATATTGAAAATCTATCTCCAGACTGCTTAAGTAGTTGATCCATGTCTGGAATTGTGTGGCAATGGCTTTAGTTGTCTTCATGATATAAGTTAATGCTTTATGTTCCGTACGAAGTGTGAACTTTTTACCATATAAATATTGCTTAAAGTGCCCTGTAAAAAATATATTGACAAATGTTCTTTCCTTGTTATGAAGTAGTAAACTTCGTGTTTAGACATGGCGTGTGATCCATATGCAATAACATTTTCTCACCCAAAATCGTCAATTTGAGATAAAACCGCACCAATACGATAAAAATTAACGTCGGTATCTAAAATGAATGGCCTTGAGAAATGTGGAAACTTCAAAATATGTGCGTTTATTAATTTATCTTTAAGTTCAATAAATGCTTTCTCGCAGTCTTAGTTTATTTTAAATTAGTTTATTTTCTTTGCTTCCACATAATTTTTATAAGTTTTTGGAATTCTTTGTATAATCTTTTATGAATTTCCTATAATAGTTAGTTAGTCCTAAAAACCTCCTTAATTGCTTTATACACTTAGGTCTTTCAAATTGTTTAATTGCTTGTATTTTATTTTCATCTGTCTTTACACAACTTTTATTTATTGTGTGTATCAAAAACTTTACTTAATGTTTTAAAATTTGGCATTTTGATGGACTAATTTTTAATCTAGCAAGTCTTATTTTCTCTAGTACACTTCCTATATTTTTGTAATGTTCATTTAATTCCTTCGAAAATATTAAAATATCATCCAAGTATACAATTACAAACTTCCAATTAAGTTCTCCTTTTCATTAATTTTTGGAAAGTCTCTGGAGCTGCTGCTATTCCAAATGGTATTCGGTTAAAACAATATTGCTTAGTCTTAGTGGAAAATGCAGTTTTCAATTTTGATGTTGCTTCTAGCTCAACTTGGAAATATGCTTTCTCCAGGTAATCGTACTAAAATATTTTGCTCCATTTAATGTATCCAATAATTCATTAATGTTCGGGATTTGAAATATTGGTCTTTCTGTTATATTATTCAGCGCCCGAAAATCTAGACATTAAATTCTTTTATTATACCAAAGCTTTCCATTTCATTAATCTGTTTATCAATTTTTCCTATCAAATGAGCGGGCTGTCGCCTAGGGTTTACCCGAAGTCAAAATTTCAAGTCCCATTTGTGTTTCATAAATATGCAATCATATTTATCCAATAATTTTTTAATATTATTATCTTTCAGTTGATCGTTTTTATTTCGATCTACACTTTTTATCATCGCAATATCTATCAATTTATTTATTTCACTTTTATTATTACTAGTAGTGCTTCCAATTTTTAACATAATATCAAACGTTTTCAAAAAATCTATTCCTCCAAAAACTTCAGGAGATATCTCTTTAGCTACAATAAATTCGACAACTTTCCTTTTCGATATTCCAATAATTTGCACTTCCACGTTAATTTTCCCCAATATTTCAATAGGTGATTCACATTTACACATCTTAATTTCACATAACATTTCTCTAAATTTCTAATTCCAAAGTTTTGTATCAAACTTTTATCAATCACACTTATTTTTGCCCTGTGTCTAATAAACACAAAAACTCATTATTAATAATAAAAATAAAAACACTAGGTCTACCATTTAATTTATCGTATTTAATTATTTAATTATTTAAATTATACAGAAATTAATTATACAGAAATATTCATTGAAATTTAATTTTTCCTCATTACATCCTAAATCATTCATTATCCATTTATCAACTCACCAATCACTATACGCGTTCGAGTCTAACCAAAAAAATACAATTATTATTTAAAGGTTTAAGTTTTTTATCATTCACAGCATACAAGCAATCATCAATCATCCAATTCATACATTCCTAATGCAATACATTACTTACATTTACTGTAGATCTCTGATCACCTCTTCTTGTATGGAGCATATCCGTTTGGGCATTGACTTCCATTTTCGTCATCAGCTTGCTTGATTGTTGCCACTTTTTCTCGATATTGTCGTTCTTTGTTTGATCGAAGTTCAAAATACTGGTGATTAGCAATGATCGCATTTACATTTGAACATTCAGATCTTTTATGCCCTTCTTCTTGACAAACCCAACATTTTAAAATTCTTCTATTATTTTCCTGAAATTATTAAATCTTGGTAGAGATCTTTGAAAAAATTATTGGATTTTAGATCATTGATTTCTCTAAACTGGTTTCATCTGAAAGCTCCTCAAATTTTTTACCACATTGTGGTCGCCATGTTAGATGCGTTACTTTTAGTGTTAATAACGTCCATAATAAATATTCATAAAATTCAAAATCCCAAAATTTTCGTAATATTTAAACACAATGGTTGGGGAATTATATTAAACGCAAAGTAATGTAAGCCCAAGGAATTTACATACCACATCAATACACAACATACATTCATTTATTTAATTAATATTTGTTTAGTTATTTATTTTATGAATTAACTTAATTAGATTCTCAGTTATTATTAATAAGCCACTCGTTAAGTTGCTCGTTAAACTCACAAATGACTAATATTTGAGATTATCCGTTAGTTCGAAATGACATAAGAATAAATAATTATTATCTTATATAATAATTATTATCTTATTATAATTATTATAATAATGAAATTATTTTGCAATGAAATAGTGATTACAAGAAATATCGAAATACTTGATTTCATTACCACCATTATTTATGCATAGAAATACTACTTGATTTCCAATCATTGTTATTACAAAGGAGACGACTATTTAAACAAATTTATTAAAAATAATTTATCATATAAACTCTAAATTTAATTAAAATGATTTAGGTTTAACTAAAATATTGGTAAGACTTCGTGCAAATCTTTCAATAACGTTTGTCGATTGCATTTTGGCAAATTCTTCGTGAAAAGGACCGTAGAAATTAATCAAACAAATCAATTTTTCATTGTGGTGAAACAATTTGAATTTAACATCCAAAACATCGAATTCAGCATTAAAATCGAAATCAAGAAAGACATTTTGTAAGGGTTTTTGAAATGGTAACAAATTATAATGTTTGTGAGTGACAGTGAAATCTTTACCAACTTTAACGCATTCTCGAAATGGAGTATTGCGGACTTTGATCTGTAAGATATATGGTTTAGCAAAGTATTTCTTTATAAATAATGAACTAATTCCTAGAATCTTTTCCTTTTCCATATAAAAATGAAAAATAAAAACACCACTTTCTCTTTGCAAAGGCTTTACTTTAACTCTGGACTTTTCCACAAAAAACTCCACATAGCTATAATATTCGCAACATTTCGGACAATTTTCGTTAAGAAAGTCAATCATTGTCATCATCATACATACATAATGAAAAGTATGAGAACATGAATTAACTTTTACGAGAATATATGTGTCAAACTTTTCCTTGCAAATCCAGCATTTATCAAGTTGATGTTGGGTCATTTCTTGTTGTAGTGACATTAGATAAAAAAACGACCTTTTAATTATAATATGCCTTATATAATAATATATTATGTAATACTCAACCATGACGTAAATAAGAGGAAAGATTCTGTAAACTTGTGCTATGAAGTCCATCTTCAAACTCTAAAATATTGTTTAATTTAGGGGGCATTACAATTTTTTGACCACGCAAATGAAAAATTTTGAAATTATGCCTGTCCATCTAAGGCAAGTGGTACAATGATGAGACTAATTTACAAAGATCTCCAAATCATTTGAAAACCAAGAACAAAATGCAACGTTCATCACATATATTTTCCATTCATTCTACGTTTGGTTAATATTGGGTTCGGTTTGAAAAGAATAAAGTTCAAATATAAAGTCTTGAAAAAATCTTCCTTTTCAATTACATTTCTGAAATATTTACCTAAAACAAATTAAGTGCTTAATTTAATATATCAAAATTGCATATTTAAACTGTTAATTAAAGCAAAATGAGCAAATATTCCATAGTAAAGGATTTTCGAATAAATATAATATGGAAATGTTCAGTATTTTCGGGACGACCTAATGTACAAATAATTGAATATTTTCTAAAATTACTTATAAAAAAATATAAATTATATTCATCATCAATAATACAAAAAATTATGAAAAATTGAGTTTCTTAAATAAATACGATAAAAATGCATTTTGCTTTATTGGCATAATTATAAATTTTGTTTTAATTTTACTATAAATAGTATATTATTTAATATAACAATAAAGAAGCATTTCATATATTTACACTCAAAGCCAATGAAGATTAAAAAAAATTATAATATTGAGAAATATATGAAAAAATAATAAAATATAATTTTTCTTAAAGTCTGATCTATTCATCTGAATCCACTAAATATCTGTCTCCGTGTCTTCCAACATCTACAAAATATTTAATATTTATTATAAGATCAACATATATTATTATAAAAGCAGTTACTTAATTTAATTTTTATTTATTGATATACTACTTATATGTTACCAGTAATCTATTTTAAAATAAATTTTAAATATTAAAATTACGGAAAAAATCACTACTTATTAAAAAATCATACATGAACGGTCAAAATTTTTGTGCTGCAACCTCTAAAGGACCCTTAATACAAAATGCACAGTCAAACGAAGTGACAAATTTTTGAGCTATTTATCCTATTAAACAGTCAACCGCAATTTTAAATTGATGAGTTTACCACATTTAAAGGAACAAATAGAACGCAAAGGTTTTGCACGTAAACAAGAATAACAATTAGATTTTGAAGGAAAACAAAATGTTATAAATATAGTTATGAGCCAATCTCAGAAAGATATTGTTACCTAATTACATTTGAAATATAAATTTATTCTTAAAATTCATATTGTTGCAGAAATACAACGAATATATTTTTATTCTTTTTATACTATTATAATATTTTTAACGACTATATATATGCTCTCTGCAACAGTAGGTTTATGATTCTTATGATTAAAAAAACTTTCCTATAGTCCAATAAATTATTTCTCTGTTCTTTGGAAATTCGTTTATGCTGATACTTCGTTTTTCTTTTGACAGAAATACAAATTTTTGATATTTATAAATTATTGATATTACTTAGGCTTTGGAAATTTCCAATAATTTTCCAAATTTAAATAAATCTTCTTCACTTTCAATGGCATTGATGAGTCTGGTTTTATCTTGTTTTGAATTTCATAAAAATATTATATTTAAACGTATGGCAATAAAACTTAAGATTTCTGTATTTTTCGTCAATTACGCATTTGAAGGAGCTGTTGAGGGTCCAGGATTCATTGGCAGATAAATTAAATTAATTTTTATTTTAACTCCAAGCTAAGTATTACATTTTTATTTCTTAACTTTCGCAAAAAGGGAGTGTTTTGATAGATATTTATCAAATATATGAGATGCAGAAAAATACTAAACTGGTAGAATTTCATAAAAAATATTACGAAATTATTTCATCAATTTCTCGAAAACAAAAAGCAGAGTTATAAGAATTTTCTTCCAAAATTTTCACCGGCGTTTTTTTCAAAACATTGTGTAATTAAATTATAAAATGATAATATATATTATTCATCTGAACATTTCTGAATATTTTGAAAGTTTATGCATAATTTACAATGTATTAAGTTTGTGTATTAAAATATACAAAATCATTTTTTTACTTATTTAAAATAAGATGAATTAAACGGTTATGATAAATTATTGTTATTCATTAATAATGGAATAGTGTAAAACCTGTCATTTTTAGGTCAAAACATGTTCTTCCGTTACATTTTCTGAAGCAGAACAATTTTTCCAAATACAAAATGGCAATCGCCAATAGTATAAAAATAACACCGACTGTTCCAAGAAAAAACCAAGTGCCACGGGGAACTGAAATTAATAAAGTAAATGAACTAATAAAGTTTATAGCTAAAAATATTTTTCATTTTAAAATTTGCTTTCTGAAATTTTAAATTTAGGTAAAAATATAGATTCATATTTTGTTTATTACTTTAATTCTTTTTTATATATGTTTACTTTTTTAATTATCTTACTTTTATAATTTAAATTAATATTTACAATATTACTGACAATTAATTTTTATTTTTAATTATTTTATTTGTTTTTTCATTTGCTTTATTTTAATTGGTTTTAATTAAATTCATTTTTTATTAAATATTAGTATTTACTTTATTTTTATTGTTTTTTAACCCTTTCTAAGGTAGTGGCAATATACTCTACACCATTTTAAACTAATAAAATTATCTAAGTGTAACGATGTCGGTAATCATTTTTTTTGGTACAACTACTGACATATTGAGACACAAGAGAACAAATTTCTATGTTTTTATTTTTTTATGATCATTTGTAACTATATAATTGTTATCAATAAACTTTGAGTTTTGCATCACTTTTAGTTTCCTTTGAATTAGAAAGGGTTAATAATTTTTTATTATCATTATATCTAAGAAAAATATGAATAACTACAAGATATAGTTTTTATTCAATAAACGTTTACGCACGTACAATATGAATGACCATCGAAATAAAATCTAGTTAATTTGATTTATTTAAAGTGGAAACCCTTCCCTAATTTATTTTATCCTATGCATTAGTCAAAGAACTAATTATTTTTTACTATAAATCTCTGATGGTTTTTGTTGGTTATTCTAAATTAGCGTACATTAAAAATGGTTGTTTTTTTTTAACAATTCAAGTACAACTTATGACTTATTTCAGTACTTTTCAATGCTACATCAATAGTCTTTCTGCTTTCTTTACCAGCAGTATATAATGTAGCAAAAGCCCAGGAGGCCTTGTGTATTATTTATTCATCGGGCTAGTAATGGTAACATTATCGCACACGTTATTACATAACCAGCGGATTTTCATAGTATACATGATTACTTCACCATTATATAACTTTTGGTTTTAAATACCATAAATGATTATCTTACCAATACATAAAATCGGGTTTTACATGGCATATATGATAACACTACCATTACGTAAACCGTGGGTTTTACATATTATGTGCGATTATGTAATAATACATGCCATTCCGTGATAGGATAAGTCCATATTATGTAATCGCCATTTTAAGTTAAGTTTAAATTTTTATCATTATTACTATTATTATTAAAACTCCCATGAAGAAAAGATGAGACAAGATGAATAATGCATTTATTTTATTAACAGACACAATAAGCGATGAACTGAGCTTGCGTTTATTTGTATGATATAAAGACCATGTCACCCTTAAAGTGAGGTAAAAGTGTCTGATATAATCATAGTTTTCATTATAACATCACAATAGTTACATCATCGAAGCATGATGTCATTTAAACGATGTGATATTACCTGAATAAATATACCTGGGGCGTCTTGACCATACTTCAAAAAAGAGCCATTACCGGTATTAACCATAAAAGCACAACTATTTTACAAGCGTTAGTGAACAACAGTGCCTCTGAGTCTTTATGACATATTTCATTGTATTTTGATAATAATTAGGCTCAAATAATTTATTATAGAGCAAAAATTACTTTATTTACATAAAAATAAAAAACATAATTTAAAAAAATATATACACATATGTATACATAATTAGATATATAATTTAACAAAATAATACCTAGTTGTAATTTATAAACTTGATTGCAATATTTTATAACTTTGTTGCAACTTAATGAAATAATTTATTAATTTGTTGTAATATTTAAGTACTTTGATAATTTTGATAACTTTGATGCAATTCACTGTCATATTCTTTTACTAATTGATGAAATAATTTATTAAATGAAATGAGTTATTAATTTATCTTAAGATCTAGGTACTTTGTGGCAATTTTCTGTTATATTTTATAATTTTGATACAACTTGATGAAATAATTAATCAATGTGGAAAGCTTTGTTGAAATATATTATAACTTGGATGCAATTTGATGAAATAAGTTATTAATTTATATTAATATTTAAGTACTTTGTTTCAATTTGCTGTTATGTTTTAAAATTTGGATGCAATTCACTGCAGGATTTCCTTACTTTGTTGTCATTAAAATTTAGCATGATAATTTGTCTTAATTATTCAGAGTAATTTCTACCCCTTTCTCTAATCTTATTGGTTGATTCAAAATATTTCCCACCGCTTACTAAATTTTGAATGGATAGAAGCTCGATGTGTGTAATCATTTGGTATATAATTAAAATGCTTGCATAATTTATTCAATATTATCAACAACCTTACTTTTATAATGAGCTCAATCAAAAATGTTGTGAATACTGGTCAACTTATTCAGAAACTTGGTAAATTTATTTTTATTTTATGCCTAATAATATTAATTTAGATAATTTAAATACAATAAATTCAATTACAAGAACATACATTGGTGGGATTGTAGATATAAATGGTAATATATTTTGCATTTAATGTATTAATTATCACAAATTTAGATGATTTGAGTGTCGAATATTCTGTTGATGAATCCATTTATGAAATTAATGACTGTGGAAAAATATTTTGTGGTGATGCTGAAATAGTTTATGATAATTGGTCATCTGCGATGATAAATGATCGATGTAAGTATAATTTTTTATAACATGTAATTATAAAAATTACTTAATTTTTTTGTAAATGAATAGATTGTAGTAAATATATAAAGTTACAATTTTTAAATTAAAAAATTTAAATTTATTTGCGTTGCTAATTTAAATAATTTATTAATTATTTTGAATATGTTTAAAGATTTAGAATTCTTTTTACGGGTAACAATTAACTTAAGCAAATTTTATTTGTGATGATAATAATAATACTAAAAATTTTAATAAAAATTTAAAAATTGTTTTCAAATTAAAAAATCATGAATATCAATAAAACATCTGATTCATAGTCAAACAATATAAAAAATCTTTGTCATTGATTAATAATAATAAAATATAAAATTAAAATAATAATAAAAACAATAATAATCAAAATTTTAACAAAAATTCAAAATATCGGTTACATAATACGACCTTGACCTGTTATGTAATAATTACGTTACCATTACTAGCTCGATGAGTACGTATTACATACGGGGTCCCTCTGCGATAGTGCTGACATTAAATACTACTTAAACAACATATCATTTACACATAAAACCTCTAATTTCTTATATTTAAGGCCATTTTTCTCGTTTTCGAACTTTTCATTGACCGGCTCAAAATTCCTTGAATATAAAATGATGTTTTGCATCACAAGTGGAAGTGTTCAATAAATTACACCTAATAATTGCAAACAAGAATGATAAATTGCCGACAAAAAACGAATATTTATCGGTTATTATTTAAAGCTATGTTCGTTTTCGACATGTTTCATTGAATATTAGGTATATTTTATTGAAAAACAATAAGGTTTCTGGATATTGTCGATAAATATTCAGATACCACACTGAGAAACTAGTAGGTCGAGTAAAATTTAATTCGATCAGTAGATTGTTACAGACAAGAAATACATGAAAATAAGTAGAAAATGCCTATTTTTTAAAGATGAAAGCAATATTGCAAAAATCATAGAGGGCTCGTCAAACACAAGTCATTCTGGACGCTAATTTTTTAATCTTTATAGGCTTGAATCTTTGACAATTTTTATTTGATTTAATAATCTTTGATATATTTCTGGATAACTTTTGATTTTCTACATGCTAGCATTTTAAAAATTGCAAAAATCATAACGGGCTCGTTAAACACAAGTCATTCTGGACGCTAATTTTTTAATTTTTATAGGCTTGAATCTTTGACAGTTTTATATACTCAGAAAATGTATTAAAATATTACAATTACTCCGTCACAATGGTTAGTGTAATAAATTTACTATCGGATTCTACTACCAAAACGGAAAATTATGCCAAATCTGTTTCTATTTGACATTGTAGTCTAGAATGTTAGATGACTGACATTAAAATAAAATCAATACAAACTTTGTGATAATCAGTGTAAATATCAGTAGTAGACGAGCTTTTAGCTCTAATCTCAAAATCATATGTAAATTCATTTTATATTAAAAATGGTATGAATTTTATATTTCAATTTTATCATTATAACTTTTGATTTTCTACATGCTAGCATTTTAAAAATTGCAAAAATCATAACGGGCTCGTCAAACACAAGTCATTCTGGACGCTAATTTTTTAATCTTTATAGGCTTGAATCTTTGACAGTTTTATATACCCAGAAAATGTATTAAAATATTACAATTACTCCGTCACAATGGTTAGTGTAATAAATTTACTATCGGATTCTACTACCAAAACGGAAAATTATACCAAATCTGTCTCTATTTGACATTGTAGTCTAAAATGTTAGATGACTGACATTAAAATAAAATAAATACAAACTGTGATAATCAGTGTAAATATCAGTAGTAGACGAGCTTTTAGCTCTAATTAGTACTATGCAGAAAACCTGAAGATTTCTAAGGAAAATAAAATAAACTCAAAAAGAACTTTTTTTCATCTCATTTATATTTTAGCTTGATTCATATGGGATTGAATTTGTTCTAGGTGGCAATGAATATTTTATTTTATGTTTTGCAATGTCTCAAATTATAATCCTTGTTATCAATTCTTGACTGTTTACATAAAAAAATGATAATATCTGACAAGATTCAATTTTATTTATATTTCAAATTAATATTTATTGTGAGAGTAAACTTATAATTTTCATTTAATTTCATTAGATAAATGCATTTCCTTAAATCTCAAAATCATATAATGTAAATTCATTTTATATTAAAAATGGTATGAATTTTATATTTCAATTTTATCATTAATAACTAAAACCCATTTGTTTATTTTCATAACTTGTTACTTCATATTGTGAATGTAATTTGAAAAACAAGGTCAGATAATAAAATACAATAAAATAAAAATATTTTTTAAAATTTAATTTTTAAAAGTCCAAAAGAAGAAAAACTGAGATGATTAATGTTAAATTCATTTTTTGTTTCCAAAACTTTATTTTAGACTCCAAAATTTAAAACAAAATTTAAATGAAGAGTTAAAGAAATTATAAAATTTATACTATTATCTTTGGTTAATGTAAAGAAAATCTAAAAATTGGACTTACTAGAATCGATCAATAATTCTAAGTTTGACTTTGTTGAAGAATCTATCAGACTTTCATGTGTTGCTTCTGAGACCATTTGTGAATGAAGATAAATTGCCACTATTCCATTGTGCATTGTACAATGAGAAGCAATTATTCTCTCACCCGAAACATTCCTGTCATTTGATTGGTTGATTAAATCAGTTTCATTTTGCACATCTACAATTTCAGTTGAGGAAATTTTTAATTTTCTCAATTAATTGAAGTACAATAAAATTATTTAGGTTTTCCTAAAAATTCATAATTTATTTAATAAAATGCAATTTAGGGCACCTTTGTATTATTTTCTAAACCCGGACCTAACTATTTTATTAAATAATAATAAAATATAATTTCACTTTAAAATATTTTTAAAAAATTAATTAGAAATTTGCTTAATTTGTTTTATTTCCCAATCGCGGAAGATCTTTTATAGAAGAACTTTACATCTTCTGGGAGTAGATAAAGCAACACACACACACATATATATATATATACATAGTATTTCACATGATTGTTTTATTTTTTAAAAAAAAATTACACTACACAATTTAATTTGAGTTATTCAAATCAGTGGTGTTGTCGAGCCGGAACGTCGTTCCGGTACTTCCTTTTTGGACAGGAACGCGTTCCGGAACTAAAGAGGATTTCTAATAACGAGAATTGGCTGACGTATTGATTTCATGTATTGTTAAAAATATTTATGCAATATTGTTTGAGTTTCTAATATGCGTATTTTATAATTTGTTAACTAATTTTTATTAAACGTTCCTATTATTGTAATAAACATATATATATATATATATATATATATATATATATATACACAAAATGGGTTTCGTAATGATTTTCGTTTCCTTTCCTTTTTATACTATATACAGGCTGATCCTGGCGACAGGTGAAAATTGGGGAAAATCACCCCCGTCGTTAAATTTAGGACATGAGACCGCACAGACCGGCCGCCTACCCAGGATCGGCCCTGTCTATATAATTATATATACGAGTTCCGATAAAAAAATTAGCACAACACCACTGATTCAAATCCATAACCAACAATACAGTTTGTTAAGTGTGGAACATCCGAATGAAGTCCAAAACAAAATATTCTATTATGTTAAAAAATACTTAGAATCTGATTAATGATTTCCCAGTAGAAATTTCCAATATCCTACAACTGTTAGTTGAAATACTTTTACAATTAATAAAATCCAAATTTTAAATCTAAAACAATACTATTTCTTGACAATATTTAAACAACTCAATGAGTATTTTTATTGAACGAATAGTAATTTTAGAATAAAGAATTTGCATACAACATTAATCAACAAGTTGTGGATCACACCATACATTCATATAATCATTTATTTAATTTACTTATAATTTTCTTTATTTATTATTTATTTAATTAATTAATTTTATTACATTCTCACACCAACTAAACTTCATAAATGTTAACTTGTAATATAGTAAGTTATTATTATTATTATTATTATTATTATTATTATTATTATTATTATTATTATTATTATTATTATTATTATTATTATTATTATTATTATTATTATTATTATTATTATTATTATTATTATTATTGCTTCTGTTATTATTTTTACTTTAGATACCTCAAATATTCATATTTTTTCGATTCTTTCTAATTATTTTATTTCTAATTAATTTTCTAAAATTTAATCGAATAAAATTATATATAAATATTTTTATTGTTGCAATTTCTCCAATTTACTTTTCTATATTAAAACTAGATCACAAACAAAAACCAATGAATTGTAAATTAATATTTTTTTTATTTTTTGCATTTATATTTACATATAATATTGAAGAAAGTCCATCTAAGTTTATCAATTATAGAGACTCTTCAAATCAGATAAAAATATATATTAACCAAATACAGCAAATTTATTTTTATCATCATTTTGATTATTATTATTATTATTATTACTATTATTATTTTTGTTATTATTATTTTTATTATTATTATTACTATTATTTTTATTATTGTTATCAGTATCAGTATCAAAATCTTTATCATTATCAGAATTCTTATTCTTATTTTTACTTTTATAATTATTATTCTTATTATTATTCTTATTATTATTCTTATTATTATTCTATATTATTTGATTATTATTATTGTTAATCTTATATCGTGTTGTTAATTCGTTGTAATTTTTATTTTGTTTGAGAAATTGATGAGTTCAGTCTTAAAATCTGTTTTGGGATTATTAGATCGAGTTAAAACATTCATTTTTATAAAATATTTGTTGATATTACAAATTTAAGTTCCTTCGAATTTCTGCCTTTCTGAGGATATTTAAGCAATTCTATTTTGAGAATTCTGTATTATTATTAGATAATTTAAAATTTATTATTTATAAATTTTATTTTTTTATATTTATCCTTACATCTCCCTCCTTTAAAATGTTTGAGCCATTCTATATTTCTAACTAAAATAAAGCCATCATTTAATTTTATTTTATAACTTCTTTCGTTGTTCTTATCGACAATTGTAACAGGAACTTCATATCTGTTCTCTGATTTATTTATATTATTTTTCTTTATCAAAACTACCCGAATAATTTATTAGGTATGTAAAAAGCCCGAGGCATGTGTAGAGCCCGAGTAATGTGAGAAACCCGAGGAGATAGTTAAATCAATTCTTTCTATAATTAATAAACCAAAATTATATTTTGAGGTAATTAGAGAGGCTACAAGTCGCTTGGTCAAATAAGATAGCTATAAACAAAATAATTATTGAGTTAAGACTAAATATGATTAATTTGTCTACTAAAAACAAGTATAAAAAGGACCAGAGAGTCGAAGTTGAAGTTCATCAATGAGTCAAAGCATGCAAAAGAGTACCTACATTTGAATTACAAAGAAGAGTCAGAAAGCGAGAGAAACCTAAAATTTTAGCCAATTTAAATTAACCTGCGTACTAGAAAGAGTGATCTACCGTGGGTGAATGAAGCCCTATCGCAAAGGTGTGATAAAGCGATATCGTATTAACGATTGGGTTTATTATGATTCAAAAAATACAAATAAAAGTTTCTTGTGTTGGGTTCTCTTAATTTTCTTTTAATTGAGAACAAGACGAGTCAGAGAGTGAGCCCAACAAAGATATATCTGAAAGATGGTTTTCAGTGGAAATGTTTAACAAGATCCTGCTTAAAACCGAGTTCTGTTGCTACCAACTCTTTATTTTCCAAATCAAAACTATCTCTTGCGACCAAGCAATCTTATCTCGTTTAAAGTTAGTTAAGACCTGGCAAGACATATAGAAATTTAGTGGATTAAGCGTGCTACTAAACATCGATGACCAAAATCTCTTCTTGGTCATATTGTAAATGAGCAGTGAATATTTGGAAACGTAGAACATAACATTCGTAAATTAGTTTTCATTCAAGTGCAGAATTGTTCATGACAGACTCTTCCATGAGCTATTATCAACCTTATTCTTTTAGAGAATATAAAATATCTTCTCGGTCATAGTTATAGAGAAACAGAGAAATTAAAACAAGAAATACAGACTATTATTATTTTATTTATTACAATCCAGCACTTTAGAATCACAGTATATTAAATAAATAAATTTACTGTCATTTCTTTTTAGAGTATCAATCAATATTAATTTAGATAATTGTTGAGTTATAATTCTACTTTGGTTCGGTAGAAAATGTTTTCTCTGACTCCACATGCTCTTTAAAGGATACTGGAATAACTCAACACTGGAAAACTTTTTTCGATACCAACAATTTCACAACCATTCAAAGGTTATTTTTACAATATTGGCAGGAATCCCCACGGGAAGCCGCCTTTTCAATTAACTACTAAAATATCCTTGACAAGTCTGATTAGTTTTCTTTTTCAACTTTTCTTTTGCTCGCATTTTTTTCTAAACTATCTGTTTCCCTGTTGGTGATTTGAGATTCCCTTATATAAGGAATCTCTCCTCAAACAACTGATCCGATTGATGGAAATTTACAGTGGACTCCCGGAGAACTAGTTAAACAATTTACTTTAATCTTTTGGTCGCTTCGGCCGTTCCCCGGGAGAAAACTGCGAAATAAATCACATTAGGGAATAATTAGTTCCTTTCGTAATTAAATTTATTGAAATCGGAGAATTTCTCCATTATTTAATTTATTTGTTTTCGTCATTTTAATTTATTAATTAATTTGTATTTTCTTAAGTACTTTTTCTAAGTGCCCCAAATTAATTTTATATTATTATTTTCGTACTCGTCTCGTCAATTGGTATCGGCACATACCCATTTCCCCCGGGAAATATTGATTTTAATTTTTTGATAATTTTTATTAATTATTTGATATTTTAAAATTTTTATTTATTATAATTTTTTGAAAATAACCTAATCCCAAGATAATATATAATTGGTATATTTAATTAATTGAAATAAATAATTTAAACAAATATTACATTTTACCAAATTACAAATTACTATATTATTAATTGTAACTTTCCACAACCTAAAAAGCTAAAAATATAAAAATTTATTAAAAATTTATAAACATTTTTATATTTTCAGAATGACTAAGGGAAATCGATATAATTCCAATTAACAGCACATATTCAATCAATGAGCACATATGCCGTGCTCCACATTATCGATCTCTGAAATTCAACTAAAAAAAATTGAGAATGTTACAAATATTGGAAAACGGAAAATAAAACGTTTTGATAATTTCATTGTTTATCATTGACAAAATTCACTTGAAAACGAGATTTTCTTTCTAAAAGAGAATATAAAATAGACAATAAAATAATCTCGTGCAATAAAACAAGACATTTCAAATTTATAATAATAAATAATTAATAAATGCTAATTCATCCATTCTGAAAAAAAAGATTGAAATTTCCAAGCAATTTGATTCGGCAGTAATTCAACACAAAATATTTAAATTAATTAAATTTATTTTTCGACGTCAAAATTATTTAAAAGTCGCTTTTGTCAAAAAACTTATATATTTAACCGTTTTATACCTCAGATATGTCAACTTGTTTTGCTTCCCTAGCGGTTTATGTTAATAAAATGAATTTTAATAAATGTTTCTCTAAATGTTTTCCTCAGATAAGTGAAAATCCCTGAAGGTAAAGGCGTCCATTTTTACACGTTACCTTTTGTTTCAGTGCACGTAATGATAATGGCGAAAAGGAAATATTTATTAAGTTTGTTGAGAAAATCAACTATGATTTAAGTTTGGAAACAAACAAGTAGCCAGCGAACCACTATGATATTAAGAAAAAATCTTCAAATATTGTTCATCTAGATCAGAGGTTCTCAAGCTTAGTCAGTCCATCGTCTCCACTGAACGAAGCAACGAAATATTTTCATTATTTTATGCTTCGGCTAATAAAGCAGACTATTGTTGAAAATAAAGAACACAAGCTTGAATTTGCAAAATTAATTAACGTAATCAACTATAGTAACGTTCAGATTACATAACAGATATGACTTATTTTTACTGTTCTTTATGCTTACCATATATTTACCTCCAACATCAGCATGAAAAGGTAAGTGAAAGAAAAGTTAAACAAAGATCTTACTGATGAAATATTTTTCTATTGTTTAATGGATTATTATCATTATATAATTATATAATTATGTGTTAAACTGTTCTATTGTTAATCTATGAATGATAATGGAAAACCATAATAATGATTTATAGTGTTTTAAATGTTTAATTATAATTATCAAAATCATTTTCCAAAATGGCTATTTAATATATTAAAAATATTGCGTTCTTAGAGGTCATCCGGAAGGAAATGTTTATCTGGATGAAAGTATAGGGAAAAAAAGGAAATAAAAGAGAAAAGTAATATTGACCTAAAAACGGAATAAGTAGATAAACAGAAAAAAAGAAAAAGTGGAAAGAATATAAAGATATAAATACACAAATGAATAAGAAAATACAAAATAATCGAAACAAAGAATCAAAATGAATGAAAAAACAGCATATAGAAAAGAGAAAACGATTCAGGATTAAAAAACAGGCGAGCCAGAAAATCAAAAACAATTAGAACGAAAAGAAGATGTTGGAAAGAAAGAATAAAAAAGAAAAGTTTAGTTTATAGAAAGGGATTTATGATCAATTTAATATCTAATTAACTTTGCAGGAATAAATAATATAGTATAATAAATTTTTCCAGTTTACCTTCTTTTGACCATTTATACTTGAATTGCAGTCTTTTTATAATTATAATTCATATAAATTGTAATTATAAATTCAGTGAAAAGTTAATAATAATTATTGAAGTCAATTAGCTAATAACTTGACAAATGATCTTCACATAGATATTTAAACGTACTTATTTAGGTGATTCTTCACAATGTTATAATAATAATTATTATTTAACATAAACAGACGCAAATCAGTCAGACCACTAGACTTGATCCACTATGCCAAATACTTACGCAGGTCACGCTGTGAGCAGTTGATTAACAATATACTTTATAATCTAATCATACCACTAATTCGCAATTCTCAGTTGTTATATATTGTTTTATTATATACTGTATACACTGAATTTATGGACATAATTTCATACATATTTAACTTATTATTCCTGTTATATTTATGAATGCGATTTTTTTGCAAAATTAATAGAAAAAAATTTTTATTTGATAAATTTTCAAAAACTTATTTATTTCAACTTAAATGTCATGAGAATAACTACCTCATTACTCAAGTTCTTCATCACTGTTCACTGAAGTAACGATTAATATTTAACCAGAGTTTCTGTTTGTGTTGTCGTAATTGGAGTAATAAATAGTTTGTGCAATTATGTTGCTGAATAAGCGGTTGTTATTCTAGATTTTTGAATATTGTATCCGAGTCTTGTTGTTTTTGCATTGCGTTTATTAGTGGATTCTAAATCTTTCTTAGAATGTGTTACGATCTTTGCAATTAATAAAAATGTCATGGATACAACTCAACATATATAGAAATAATTACTTTTGATTACTATCGATAGAAAGGATTTATAAATATTATTGAGCAAAATAAAGAGTTTAAGAGTAGTATGTATGCAAAGAATGATGTGTCTGTGTTTCTACTGTCGTATTGGAAGTGGTACGTGAGAAATTAATTAATATTATTTATTATTGTTGGGTATTTATTTCAAAGTCAGTATTAATTGCTGATTCATCAATGTCCATTTTCAAATAAACCAAACCACCCTATACAATAACGCTGATTCAAAGTTACCACAAATTCTACATGATTTTCAATAGAATCTTTAATTTTTCTTTCTCGTGTTTCTCTACCCAGGAGATCTCTATTTTGGTTAGTAGGTAGTTAGTGGCTATCTACGGTACAAAAAAACCATAGGGGGAGGGGGGGGGTATGTAATAGCGGATTAAATTTCGGATTATCTTGATTACATAATGATGTAATCAACTTAATTAATTTTGTGTGTATTTTTTTTAATTAAATTTTTGGCGCGATTTTTTTTTTCGAGTTTTTGGCGCGATTTTTTTTTTGAATTCAAATTTTTGGAACATTTTTTTAAATTCAAATTTTGGCGAATTTTTGAAATAAAATTGAAATATTTTTTTGAATAAATTTTTTTTTTAATCACACTATAGTCAGGGGGTATTTTTGAAAAAGACTAAAATAAATTGGCTTGAATTGCCTAACGATAAAAAAAAAGCATAAAATTAAAATTGGCTCAAATCGCCTAAAATGGTCAGAGAGGGTATTTTCATTCACAAATTTTTTTTAATCACACTATAGTCAGGGGGTATTTTTGAAAAAGACTAAAATAAATTGGCTTGAATTGCCTAACGATAAAAAAAAAGCATAAAATTAAAATTGGCTCAAATCGCCTAAAATGGTCAGAGAGGGTATTTTCATTCACAAATTTTTTTTAATCACACTATAGTCAGGGGGTATTTTTGAAAAAGACTAAAATAAATTAGCTTGAATTGTCTAACGATAAAAAAAAAGCATAAAATTAAAATTGGCTCAAATCGCCTAAGATGTGATATAGTCAGGGATGTTTTTAATTCGTAATAAAAACTAATGCAATATTTGGTCTCAATACTTTCTATAGGTAAATATTGACATAAAATAAAAATGGCTTGAAACGCCTACTGATAAAAAAAATTGACAGGGGTATTTTATAGGCTTGTTAAAAAAAACACTTGAAATATTTGTTCACACAATTTTCATAGACAAATTTAAGCTCTAGATAAAAATAATTTAAAATACCTAAAGTAAATTAAAGTACATTAGAATACATTAAAGTATATTAAAGTAAATTTAGATAAATTAAAGTACATTAGAATACATTTAAGTATATTAGAGTAAATTTAGGTTCCTCTAGTAAATTAAGATACATTAGAGTACATTAAGGTAAATTAAAGTAAATTAAAGGGTCGAAAGTCAATTTAAGTACATTGGGGTACATTTAAGTAAATTATGGTTCATAAAGTAAATTAAGGTACATCAGAGTAATTTAAAGTACGTTAGAATAAATTTAAGTAAATTAAGGTTCTTAAAGTAATCTAAGGTACCTAGAGTAAAGTATGGTAGGTTAGGTAAGAATTTTTTAAAATTAAATAGAGAGTCAACAGTTAAGTTACATAAGGGTAATTTTTAAAGCTGAAAATTTTAAAAGCAGTTATAGTAGGCAAATTACATAAGGTAAGAATTTTTTAAAAGTAAATAGAGGGTCAAAAGGTAAATTACATAAGGTAAGAATTTTTAAAGTTAAAGAGTCGACAATATTGCATGATAAAATTTATTAAATAAAATTTTTAGTATAGTTTTATCGATCAATTTTTATACATATTTTTAAATGATAAAATTTTTAACATAATTTTACAATGGAATTTTTTACATGATTTTTAAAGATGAAATTTTAGAATAATTTTACAATGAAATTTTTATACATATTTTTAAATAATAAAACTTTTAACATAATTTTACAATGAATTTTTTTATACATGATTTTAAGTAGAATTTTTAGTATAATTATATCGATGAATTTTTTATATATAATTTTTAAAGATGAAATTTTTAGGATAATTTTACAATGAAATTTTTATACATGTTTTTAATTGAAAAAATTTTGAATGTAATCTTACAATGAAATTTTTTAGTATAATTGGTACAATGACTTTTTTATACATATTGATAACGATCAAATTTTCAAAGAAATTTTTCAAAAACTTTTTTCAAAGAATTTTATTAAATTAAATTTTTGAGTTTCAGTGTTACATAGTATTGCCTAAGGTAGGTAGTAGTCATTCGCAAGAGCAACCCATCTCCTCCACTCTGCAGCAACCCATCCTTAATAAAAAAAAATAATAAAATAATAATAATAATAATAATAATAATAATAATAATAATAATAATAATAATAATAATAATAATACTTTCAGAAAATATAAAAAGTTAACTTACTTGGTATCAATTTCTGAACACTGATAACCCATACACAGTGAATAATTCATTAATAACTGAACAACAATCACTAGGTACTGTATACAAATAACCGAGTACTGTACAGCTCTCTATATACATATTATGCATTGAATAATTTACTTATTTATTAAAATGACATATTTAAATAATATTTACTCTTTCAACACCGATATTCAACCAACTCAACCCACTTAAAAAATAAAATTTTCTCTCAATCATTTCCCTTTAAAATACTTAGTTATTTACACACTCAATAACTAGTTACTGAACAAATCAATATCAAAAACTAATTACTGAACCAATAAATATTAATGATGGGTTACTGACCAACTAATTTTGAAATAAATCACATAAAAGGTTAACAAAAAGAAATACAAGTTGAAACTTTATTAACTTTTTCACTATTTTATCGATCATTGATGTGTCCAAATTGGTAAAATTTTTGGTTGCTTAGTTACCTTGTTGTTATCAAGCGATAATTAATCAAATTCATTGAAACCATATCCATTGTTATATTTACTTGGTATCAACTTCTGAATACTGATAACCCATCACACTGAATAATTCATTAATAACTGAACAACAATCACTAGGTACTGTATACAAATAACCGAGTACTGTACAACTCTCTATATACATACTAGGCATTGAATAATTTACTTATTCATTAAAATGACATATTTAAATAATATTTACTCTTTGAACACCGATATTCAACCAACTTAACCCATTTAAAAAATAAAATTTTCTCTCAATCATTTCCCCTTAAAATACATGGTTATTCACAATATGTTATCAATAACTAGTTACTGAACAAATCAATATCAAAAAATTTTTACTGACCAAGAAATCTTTAAATAAAAGCACATATAAATTTGAACAATCAAAAGAAATACAATTTTATTAACTTCTCGACTTTTTTATCGATTATTGATGTCTCCAAATTTTGTTTTGTTGTTTAGTTACCTGATTGCTATCAAGAAACTATTAATCATTGAAGCTCAATCAATTGTTGTATTTTCTCTGAATAAAAATTTATTTCTTTACAGTCTTGTATGTGATTTATTGAAATTATTTTGTAAAACATTGAAATTTTTCTACCATTTTTGTAATATTTTTAATTGCGTCCAACAATGAACAATTACTAAACGTTATTTTCAAAGATGAATGCCAACTTTTTCATTTATTTTTCACACGTCCCTAAATAAATTAATTGCTAACTCATCAAATAATTACTTAAATTTATTTTTATAGATTTTCTATTCACCCCCAACTCTTATTGTTTACTGAATGATAAATTAATTAGTAAGTACAAGTAGTGGTTAATCTAATTACTAGTGAAAAGAAACTTGATTAGAAAAAGATACTTAAATTAATTTCACAAAACATACATTACTTTCACAGTACTTGAAATAAATTTTCATATATTTATTGTAAATTATTAGATTTTTAAGTTTCTAAACATTAAATAAAGTTAATAGATAAAATAATTATCATCTACCACATTACTAAAAATTAAATGGTTATCGACCAACCACTAAATAAGTTGAATTTCTAACAAAGCTTAAAAAACCACATGGAACAGGTACTTGTGTACTGATAGATACCGATAAAATCTACTAAAAATCCAAATATGTATGTTTAATTTTTGTAAAGTTTTTTATTTTGTAAAAATAAGACTTATCCTTAAATTATGATTAGCATGTGAATAGAATTTGATTAAATTTAAATATTTTAAGATGTTAAATAAAACTGATTAATTTGTAAATAATGTTAGTACTTTGAAATTTTAAAATAAGACCTTCGGCAAATTGGTAAGAAAATAGTTGTTATTGAGTAATACATATTAAAATTACCAAAGTTTTATAATTTTTGTCAAGTTTTGATAGATCTTTAATAAAATTTGTTAGTACTTTGAATAAAAATTTTAAAAAAGTTTCAACATACTAGCAAATTGTAAAGAAATAGTACTTATCAATTAAAAAGTTAAATAAACTAAGTTGTAAAATAATTGAAAAAATTTGCTAGATCATTTTTTAAAATTTTATTCAAGGTACTTGTTGAATAAAAATTAGTGTATATTATCGACTTCTTATAGTATTTAATCGTACAATTTCTCTTCATTCCTGGAAATAATCATAAATATTTAAATTATTCAGAAAATTGTCAATAACAACATAAGTAATGAGTAATAAAAAGTTTTTAAATACTAGTTAATTTAGTTTTTAATTAAATTAAATTACAAATTTATAATAAAATCAAATAAATACTTACTTGTATACAAATAGTTACATGAATCAAACTATTTCTTAGAACCGAACACGTATCGTATATTTTATTCAGATTCCAATAATATCATTAAAATTAACCAAAATCTTATTGATATATTTTGATAACCCTTAAACCAATGAAAATGTATCGATTTCACTAAGTATCCATCCTTTAACATAGATATTTAAACGAATAAATCCCATAAAAATATCATAAATTACCCTCTTATCTTATCGTTTCCCCTTAAAATATTATAAAATTTACTGTCAACCAATCATTTCCCTTTAAAATATCAACAAGCCTGTTCTTAATCGATCATTTCCTATTAAAAAATCATAAATTCTCTTCTTAGCCAATTGTTTTCCCCTAAAATAAAATTTACTCTCAACCAATCATTTCTCTTTAAATGAGATTAATCCCAGTTTTATTCATTATTTTCATAAAAAAATCACCGACATATTGATATTCAACCGAATAAATCTCTTGAAATCATCTTAAAATAAAATTCCTCTCTTGACCAATCAAATCCCTTAAAAATATTATAAATTCATCTCTCAACCAATCATTTCTCTTTAAATTACAATAATCCCCGCTATATTCATTATTTCATAAAAATCACCAACATATCGATATTCAACAGAATAAATTTCTTGAAATCCATCTCGTGACCAATTATTTCCCCTTAAAAGATCATAAATTCTCTTCTTAAACAATCATTTCTCTTTTAAATGACAATATTTCCACTCTCTCAAAAGATTTACACACATCTTGATATCTATCTGAACAAAGCCCCTTAAAAATATTATAAATTCCTCCTCTATATTCTCCATTTATGAAATATTTATTCTTTGAACACAGATATTCAACCAACTCAACTCCCTTAAAAATGACAACAAACTTGTTCTTAATAGATTATTTCCCCTTAAAATATCACAAAATTTCCTCTTAACCAATCATTTCCCTTGAAATCACATTTTCCCCCACTGCACCAACAATACACATATTTTTGGTAATAACCTACAAGGTAAAATTTATTTAGAAATCTATATTTAACCGAATAAGATCTTTAAAAATTCATCATTTGGATCATATTTACTATATGTATTCAACCAATCAAATTCCCTTAAAATAAAAATCTGAATTTTACCAATAAAAATAAATTTTCTTTAAAGTATTACAAAATTGTTATCGATACCCAACATTTTCCGTCGAAAATCACCACAATTTGATTCTGGCAACAAATTCAATCAAATAAAAAATTCATCAAAAATGACTAAAATCGAATAAAGTCTATGTTTCCCACATAAATTTAATTTCACTAAATTAATGTAAAATCATAAAATATATATCATGTTGCTCAAATAATTAAAATTAATCAGTAAATCAAGTATAAATTCAATAAAAATTACCAGTCAACCCATAGATATAATTCAACGATTTTCATATGTATATTGTTAACCACACTGAGCATCCTCTTAAAAATCTCTACAATATACTACTTTTGTGATTGATATCCATGAAATCAATAAATGGAAAAATGATAATAATTAATTGATCATCCTTTTTTTTTACTGTAAAATCAATTAAAATTTTCGGTTTCACTAAAATATTTTTAAAATCAACTGATTTAATCAACTTTTTAAATATATCATAAAATTATAATTTAAATATCATTTACTATTCAAAATCTATCAGTCAAATTGGAATCTAATTGGTAAATAATTATCATAAATATGTTTCATAAACATTTTGTTCCTAAAATAAACTTTTATTTAAAATAATCCTAAAATCAAGTAAAGTTTATTAAATTATCAAGAAATTAAGTGCTTCTAAAATTATAGATTTACCCTCATTTCTTCAATATTTTCTACAAAAACATAATAGTCCCCAAATCCATTAACATTCAAATGAAAACCATAAAATTCACATAGATGATTAAAATTTACTAAAATAAATACCTCGTAAAACTAGATATCACTTAAATTATCATAAAATTTCCCTAAAATCTCTAATTAATTTACATAGCCTAAAAATATTTTATTTTTGTCGATTACAACCTAATCTATTTAAGTGTGTAATTAAATTTATTAAAAGTTAATTAAATTTTCAGTGAAAATGACAAGTAAATAACAAGTCAACAAATGGAATTTTAATTAGTAGAGATTATATTCTATAAAGAAAATTTCCAGTGAAGAAGTAATATTGGTGGGAGAGTACATTAAGTGTCTAAAATCGTTGAAATTACTGGAAAAAGTGTGATAGCTAAAGATATCTACTAAATAGATGAAATATCAATTGATATATTAAAACCTTACAAGGGTAATATACTTTGAATGAAGAAAATATACATCGAAGAAGAAAAATATTCATTAAAGTGAGAAAATATTAATTAAAGTGAGAAATTATTCATTGAAGAGGAAAATATTCATTAAGAGAAATTATTCATTGGTGAGAAAAAATATTTATTGAAGAGGGAAAACAATCATTGAATAACGTAAAATATTGATTGAAGCTAAGAAATATTCAGTGAATCGAGAATTGCATATAATAAATTAGACGGTAAAATTTCTCAATGATGAGATGAAATATCAATTAAATATTGGAAATACTTGAAATGGAGTCTGTATTATTCACTGCTCAACAAATATACTTAAAAGATGAAAATATTCACTGAAAATGAATTGTACTTTAACAGTGGATGAATTACTATTATATTCAATTAAAAATTATTAACAATTGAGTAGATTTTGTCGGTTAATTATATTTAAATAGGGATATATATTGTTGATGGGTGCGCGGATGAATAGTTATTAAAAAAACGCGCGCGCGTATATTAATCCAACGAATATTCATCAAATCCGGCGACTATACCAATCCGGCGAATATACCAATCCGGCGAATATTCCAATCCTGCGAATATACCAATCCGGCGACTATACCAATCCGGCGACTATACCAATCCGGCGAATATACCAATCCGGCGAATATTCCAATCCGGCGAATATTCCAATCCGGCGAATATACCAATCCGGCACTATACCATCCGGCGAATATACCAATCCGGCGAATATATTCAAATCCGGCGTATACTAATCCAATGAATATTCAACAAATTCGGCGAATATATTCAAATCCGGCGTATACTAATCCAATGAATATTCAACAAATACGGCGAATATTCAACAAATCCGGCGAATATACCAATCCGGCGAATATTCAACAAATCCGAGAAATATTTTTTAAAGAATGAGATTGTAGAAATCAAATATAAGTCTCTTACATTCAAAGCACATTGAATGATATATTTTAAATGAACGTTATGGAATTTATTGTTATTAAGAATTATTATCTACATGTAATAAATTTTTGAAAATCTTATATTTTAATACTATTTTAGTTGTAACTATTGACAATATATTATTTAAATTAACTTTACATTTGGATAATATTTATTTATAACCATCAATTTATAAATATATTATTGAAATTATATTTGAAATTTGGTTAAAAAAAAAAATTTTTTTTTTTATAATGATAAGTAAATAGAATATTTGATTTAGTTTTATACTCAAATAAAACCTTTTGACAAATTAAAAATATTTTCAATAATATATTTATAAATTGATGGTTATAAATAAATATTATCCAAATGTAAAGTTAATTTAAATAATTTATTCAATTGTAACTAATAACAACATAATAATTTAAATTCAAAAATAATAATAACATCAAAAAATGATTAGTATTTCTAAAAGTAAATTTATAACATTTTATAAAAAGCAATAATTAATATAAAACATACATCAATTTTCTGAATTTATTTAATATTAAAAAAAAAAACTAAATTTTTCTTATAATCATAATACCAAATTATTCATCTATTCATTGTATTGTTTACTACATTCCATTATTTGTTGGACTTTCTGCTTCGTTCTTTCTACTTATTACATTGTATCTGATCCACCCGTATTTATAGTATTAAATATGCAGGATTTGTTGAATATTCGCCGTATTTGTTGAATATTCATTGGATTAGTATACGCTGGTTTTGAATATATTCGCCGGATTGGTATATTCGCCGGATTGGAATATTCGCCGGATTGGTATATTCGCCGGATTGGAATATATTCGCCGGATTTGATGAATATTCGTTGGATTAATATACGCGCGCGCGTTTTTTTAATAACTATTCATCCGTGCACCCATCAACAATATATATCCCTATTTAAATATAATTAACCGACAAAATCTACTCAATTGTTAATAATTTTTAATTGAATATAATAGTAATTCATCCACTGTTAAAGTACAATTCATTTTCAGTGAATATTTTCATCTTTTAAGTATATTTGTTGAGCAGTGAATAATACAGACTCCATTTCAAGTATTTCCAATATTTAATTGATATTTCATCTCATCATTGAGAAATTTTACCGTCTAATTTATTATATGCAATTCTCGATTCACTGAATATTTCTTAGCTTCAATCAATATTTTACGTTATTCAATGATTGTTTTCCCTCTTCAATAAATATTTTTTCTCACCAATGAATAATTTCTCTTAATGAATATTTTCCTCTTCAATGAATAATTTCTCACTTTAATTAATATTTTCTCACTTTAATGAATATTTTTCTTCTTCGATGTATATTTTCTTCATTCAAAGTATATTACCCTTGTAAGGTTTTAATATATCAATTGATATTTCATCTATTTAGTAGATATCTTTAGCTATCCACTTTTTCCAGTAATTTCAACGATTTTAGACACTTAATGTACTCTCCCACCAATATTACTTCTTCACTGGAATTTTCTTTATAGAATATAATCTCTACTAATTAAAATTCCATTTGTTGACTTGTTATTTACTTGTCATTTTCACTGAAATTTAATTAACTTTTAATAAATTTAATTACACACTTAAATAGATTAGGTTGTAATCGACAAAAATAAAATATTTTTAGGCTATGTAAATTAATTAGAGATTTTAGGGAAATTTTATGATAATTTAAGTGATATCTAGTTTTACGAGGTATTTATTTTAGTAAATTTTAATCATCTATGTGAATTTTATGGTTTTCATTTGAATGTTAATGGATTTGGGACTATTATGTTTTTGTAGAAAATATTGAAGAAATGAGGGTAAATCTATAATTTTAGAAGCACTTAATTTCTTGATAATTTAATAAACTTTACTTGATTTTAGGATTATTTTAAATAAAAGTTTATTTTAGGAACAAAATGTTTATGAAACATATTTATGATAATTATTTACCAATTAGATTCCAATTTGACTGATAGATTTTGAATAGTAAATGATATTTAAATTATAATTTTATGATATATTTAAAAAGTTGATTAAATCAGTTGATTTTTAAAAATATTTTAGTGAAACCGAAAATTTTAATTGATTTTACAGTAAAAAAAAAGGATGATCAATTAATTATTATCATTTTTCCATTTATTGATTTCATGGATATCAATCACAAAAGTAGTATATTGTAGAGATTTTTAAGAGGATGCTCAGTGTGGTTAACAATATACATATGAAAATCGTTGAATTATATCTATGGGTTGACTGGTAATTTTTATTGAATTTATACTTGATTTACTGATTAATTTTAATTATTTGAGCAACATGATATATATTTTATGATTTTACATTAATTTAGTGAAATTAAATTTATGTGGGAAACATAGACTTTATTCGATTTTAGTCATTTTTGATGAATTTTTTATTTGATTGAATTTGTTGCCAGAATCAAATTGTGGTGATTTTCGACGGAAAATGTTGGGTATCGATAACAATTTTGTAATACTTTAAAGAAAATTTATTTTTATTGGTAAAATTCAGATTTTTATTTTAAGGGAATTTGATTGGTTGAATACATATAGTAAATATGATCCAAATGATGAATTTTTAAAGATCTTATTCGGTTAAATATAGATTTCTAAATAAATTTTACCTTGTAGGTTATTACCAAAAATATGTGTATTGTTGGTGCAGTGGGGGAAAATGTGATTTCAAGGGAAATGATTGGTTAAGAGGAAATTTTGTGATATTTTAAGGGGAAATAATCTATTAAGAACAAGTTTGTTGTCATTTTTAAGGGAGTTGAGTTGGTTGAATATCTGTGTTCAAAGAATAAATATTTCATAAATGGAGAATATAGAGGAGGAATTTATAATATTTTTAAGGGGCTTTGTTCAGATAGATATCAAGATGTGTGTAAATCTTTTGAGAGAGTGGAAATATTGTCATTTAAAAGAGAAATGATTGTTTAAGAAGAGAATTTATGATCTTTTAAGGGGAAATAATTGGTCACGAGATGGATTTCAAGAAATTTATTCTGTTGAATATCGATATGTTGGTGATTTTTATGAAAATAATGAATATAGCGGGGATTATTGTAATTTAAAGAGAAATGATTGGTTGAGAGATGAATTTATAATATTTTTAAGGGGATTTGATTGGTCAAGAGAGGAATTTTATTTTAAGATGATTTCAAGAGATTTATTCGGTTGAATATCAATATGTCGGTGATTTTTTTATGAAAATAATGAATAAAACTGGGATTAATCTCATTTAAAGAGAAATGATTGGTTGAGAGTAAATTTTATTTTAGGGGAAAACAATTGGCTAAGAAGAGAATTTATGATTTTTTAATAGGAAATGATCGATTAAGAACAGGCTTGTTGATATTTTAAAGGGAAATGATTGGTTGACAGTAAATTTTATAATATTTTAAGGGGAAACGATAAGATAAGAGGGTAATTTATGATATTTTTATGGGATTTATTCGTTTAAATATCTATGTTAAAGGATGGATACTTAGTGAAATCGATACATTTTCATTGGTTTAAGGGTTATCAAAATATATCAATAAGATTTTGGTTAATTTTAATGATATTATTGGAATCTGAATAAAATATACGATACGTGTTCGGTTCTAAGAAATAGTTTGATTCATGTAACTATTTGTATACAAGTAAGTATTTATTTGATTTTATTATAAATTTGTAATTTAATTTAATTAAAAACTAAATTAACTAGTATTTAAAAACTTTTTATTACTCATTACTTATGTTGTTATTGACAATTTTCTGAATAATTTAAATATTTATGATTATTTCCAGGAATGAAGAGAAATTGTACGATTAAATACTATAAGAAGTCGATAATATACACTAATTTTTATTCAACAAGTACCTTGAATAAAATTTTAAAAAATGATCTAGCAAATTTTTTCAATTATTTTACAACTTAGTTTATTTAACTTTTTAATTGATAAGTACTATTTTCTTTACAATTTGCTAGTATGTTGAAACTTTTTTAAAATTTTTATTCAAAGTACTAACAAATTTTATTAAAGATCTATCAAAACTTGACAAAATTATAAAACTTTGGTAATTTTAATATGTATTACTCAATAACAACTATTTTCTTACCAATTTGCCGAAGGTCTTATTTTAAAATTTCAAAGTACTAACATTATTTACAAATTAATCAGTTTTATTTAACATCTTAAAATATTTAAATTTAATCAAATTCTATTCACATGCTAATCATAATTTAAGGATAAGTCTTATTTTTACAAAATAAAAAACTTTACAAAAATTAAACATACATATTTGGATTTTTAGTAGATTTTATCGGTATCTATCAGTACACAAGTACCTGTTCCATGTGGTTTTTTAAGCTTTGTTAGAAATTCAACTTATTTAGTGGTTGGTCGATAACCATTTAATTTTTAGTAATGTGGTAGATGATAATTATTTTATCTATTAACTTTATTTAATGTTTAGAAACTTAAAAATCTAATAATTTACAATAAATATATGAAAATTTATTTCAAGTACTGTGAAAGTAATGTATGTTTTGTGAAATTAATTTAAGTATCTTTTTCTAATCAAGTTTCTTTTCACTAGTAATTAGATTAACCACTACTTGTACTTACTAATTAATTTATCATTCAGTAAACAATAAGAGTTGGGGGTGAATAGAAAATCTATAAAAATAAATTTAAGTAATTATTTGATGAGTTAGCAATTAATTTATTTAGGGACGTGTGAAAAATAAATGAAAAAGTTGGCATTCATCTTTGAAAATAACGTTTAGTAATTGTTCATTGTTGGACGCAATTAAAATATTACAAAAATGGTAGAAAAATTTCAAAGTTTTTTTAACTAAGTTTTACAAAATAATTTCAATAAATCACATACAAGACTGTAAAGAAATAAATTTTTATTCAGAGAAAATACAACAATTGATTGAGCTTCAATGATTAATAGTTTCTTGATAGCAATCAGGTAACTAAACAACAAAACAAAATTTGGAGACATCAATAATCGATAAAAAAGTCGAGAAGTTAATAAAATTGTATTTCTTTTGATTGTTCAAATTTATATGTGCTTTTATTTAAAGATTTCTTGGTCAGTAAAAATTTTTTGATATTGATTTGTTCAGTAACTAGTTATTGATAACATATTGTGAATAACCATGTATTTTAAGGGGAAATGATTGAGAGAAAATTTTATTTTTTAAATGGGTTAAGTTGGTTGAATATCGGTGTTCAAAGAGTAAATATTATTTAAATATGTCATTTTAATGAATAAGTAAATTATTCAATGCCTAGTATGTATATAGAGAGTTGTACAGTACTCGGTTATTTGTATACAGTACCTAGTGATTGTTGTTCAGTTATTAATGAATTATTCAGTGTGATGGGTTATCAGTATTCAGAAGTTGATACCAAGTAAATATAACAATGGATATGGTTTCAATGAATTTGATTAATTATCGCTTGATAACAACAAGGTAACTAAGCAACCAAAAATTTTACCAATTTGGACACATCAATGATCGATAAAATAGTGAAAAAGTTAATAAAGTTTCAACTTGTATTTCTTTTTGTTAACCTTTTATGTGATTTATTTCAAAATTAGTTGGTCAGTAACCCATCATTAATATTTATTGGTTCAGTAATTAGTTTTTGATATTGATTTGTTCAGTAACTAGTTATTGAGTGTGTAAATAACTAAGTATTTTAAAGGGAAATGATTGAGAGAAAATTTTATTTTTTAAGTGGGTTGAGTTGGTTGAATATCGGTGTTGAAAGAGTAAATATTATTTAAATATGTCATTTTAATAAATAAGTAAATTATTCAATGCATAATATGTATATAGAGAGCTGTACAGTACTCGGTTATTTGTATACAGTACCTAGTGATTGTTGTTCAGTTATTAATGAATTATTCACTGTGTATGGGTTATCAGTGTTCAGAAGTTGATACCAAGTAAGTTAACTTTTTATATTTTCTGAAAGTATTATTATTATTATTATTATTATTATTATTATTATTATTATTATTATTATTATTATTATTTTATTATTTTTTTTTATTAAGGATGGGTTGCTGCAGAGTGGAGGAGATGGGTTGCTCTTGCGAATGACTACTACCTACCTTAGGCAATACTATGTAACACTGAAACTCAAAAATTTAATTTAATAAAATTCTTTGAAAAAAGTTTTTGAAAAATTTCTTTGAAAATTTGATCGTTATCAATATGTATAAAAAAAGTCATTGTACCAATTATACTAAAAAATTTCATTGTAAGATTACATTCAAAATTTTTTCAATTAAAAACATGTATAAAAATTTCATTGTAAAATTATCCTAAAAATTTCATCTTTAAAAATTATATATAAAAAATTCATCGATATAATTATACTAAAAATTCTACTTAAAATCATGTATAAAAAAATTCATTGTAAAATTATGTTAAAAGTTTTATTATTTAAAAATATGTATAAAAAATTTCATTGTAAAATTATTCTAAAAATTTCATCTTTAAAAATCATGTAAAAAATTCCATTGTAAAATTATGTTAAAAATTTTATCATTTAAAAATATGTATAAAAATTGATCGATAAAACTATACTAAAAATTTTATTTAATAAATTTTATCATGCAATATTGTCGACTCTTTAACTTTAAAAATTCTTACCTTATGTAATTTACCTTTTGACCCTCTATTTACTTTTAAAAAATTCTTACCTTATGTAATTTGCCTACTATAACTGCTTTTAAAATTTTCAGCTTTAAAAATTACCCTTATGTAACTTAACTGTTGACTCTCTATTTAATTTTAAAAAATTCTTACCTAACCTACCATACTTTACTCTAGGTACCTTAGATTACTTTAAGAACCTTAATTTACTTAAATTTATTCTAACGTACTTTAAATTACTCTGATGTACCTTAATTTACTTTATGAACCATAATTTACTTAAATGTACCCCAATGTACTTAAATTGACTTTCGACCCTTTAATTTACTTTAATTTACCTTAATGTACTCTAATGTATCTTAATTTACTAGAGGAACCTAAATTTACTCTAATATACTTAAATGTATTCTAATGTACTTTAATTTATCTAAATTTACTTTAATATACTTTAATGTATTCTAATGTACTTTAATTTACTTTAGGTATTTTAAATTATTTTTATCTAGAGCTTAAATTTGTCTATGAAAATTGTGTGAACAAATATTTCAAGTGTTTTTTTTTAACAAGCCTATAAAATACCCCTGTCAATTTTTTTTATCAGTAGGCGTTTCAAGCCATTTTTATTTTATGTCAATATTTACCTATAGAAAGTATTGAGACCAAATATTGCATTAGTTTTTATTACGAATTAAAAACATCCCTGACTATATCACATCTTAGGCGATTTGAGCCAATTTTAATTTTATGCTTTTTTTTTATCGTTAGACAATTCAAGCTAATTTATTTTAGTCTTTTTCAAAAATACCCCCTGACTATAGTGTGATTAAAAAAAATTTGTGAATGAAAATACCCTCTCTGACCATTTTAGGCGATTTGAGCCAATTTTAATTTTATGCTTTTTTTTTATCGTTAGGCAATTCAAGCCAATTTATTTTAGTCTTTTTCAAAAATACCCCCTGACTATAGTGTGATTAAAAAAAAATTTATTCAAAAAAATATTTCAATTTTATTTCAAAAATTCGCCAAAATTTGAATTTAAAAAAATGTTCCAAAAATTTGAATTCAAAAAAAAAATCGCGCCAAAAACTCGAAAAAAAAAATCGCGCCAAAAATTTAATTAAAAAAAATACACACAAAATTAATTAAGTTGATTACATCATTATGTAATCAAGATAATCCGAAATTTAATCCGCTATTACATACCCCCCCCCTCCCCTATGGTTTTTTTGTACCGTAGATAGCCACTAACTACCTACTTTGGTTATCTAAGAATTATTTGTTAAAAATATCTGAAATTTGTATGCGAACCACTGGCAATTTTATAAACGCGTCTCTCAATTTTTCGGTGCTTATTTTTTTAAATTAAAATTGTTCTCGTGTATTTTTTTATTCACAAAATAAGCTCTCGATATCATTTTTCTAATTTAACCTACTATTTATTTTTATTTTTTTTACTGCTATAATTTTGGTTACAGCTAACCATATTCTTACACGAGTAGGTCAACTTACGTAATAACAAAAAAGAGGAGAGGGGTATAGTCGGATTAAATTAGATAATTATTCTTGATTACTTCATTAAGAAATAATTAATTAAAAAATACTTTTTTTCAAAATTATTTTTCGCGCGTATTTTTTTGAAAATAATTTTTTATCCACAAAATAAGCTCTCAATAAAAAAGCCTAAAATAAACATTGGCTTGAATCGCATAAAATAGTCAAACTATAGTGAGGTGGTATTTTTGACTCTCAATAAAAATTGGCTCAAATCCCCTACCGAATAAAGAAGCCTAAAAATATTTTCTCGATTAAAAAGCCTAAAATGGTCACACTATAGTCAATGTATGTTTGGCTCTTGGTTAAGTTAAAGCAAAATAATGAAAATTATAATTAAAGTGCCTAGAGTAAATTAAAGTATACTAGAGTAAATTAAAGTAAACTATAATAAGTTAAAGTGTCTAAAGTAAAGTTATGGTCGACTAATTACATAACATAAGAATTTTTACAAGTAAATAGTGTCTGCAGTTAGGTTGCATAAGGTAAAATTTTAAAAGTTGAAAATTTTGAAAGTAAGTTAAATGCGACAAATTGTAGAAGTTAAAATTTTTTAAATAAATCAATATGAAATTATTTTAAATTTCTAGTATTATTTTACGATGAATTTTTTTATAAATGATTTTTTTAAGATGGAATTTTTAGTGTAGTTTTTACAATGAATTTTTTATTCATGTTGAATAAAGATAAAATTTTTAATGAATTTTTTTAAAATATTTTTTCAATGATTTTTATTAAATTTAAATTTTTGACTAAAGTTTGGGCCTCGTTGTTTATAATAATTAATATTAATGATAATAATAGTAATAATAATAATTATAATACAGGTAACCCTCGATTAACACGGTACTTGAATAACACGATTTCGCTTTAACACGGTTAAAATATCGCGGCACACCCTTGTCTAGTACGATATTTTTTAGCACGGTTTTGATTTTACACGGCTTCAAAATTGATGAAAACCCTTAATTAACACGGTCTCGATTAACACGATTTTAATTAGCACGGAGTATTCTTGGAACCAAACTATCGTGTTAATCGAGGGTTACCTGTAATTAATAAATTCATCAACAACCAAATAAAAAGTTAACTAATTTGATATCAAAATCTGAATACCAATAACCCATACACACTGAACTACCTACTGATTAATAACTGGACAACAATCACTAGCTACGGTATACTAATGACTGAGTACTGTAAACCTCGCAATATACGCACTAGGCATTGAATAATTCAGTACTTTATTCATTATTATCATAAAAATTTACCATTTAAAAAACATTTACCCTTTGAACACCAATATTCAACCGACTAAACCCCCTTTAAAATAAAACTTATATAAACTTGCTCTTAATCGATTATTTCCCCTTAATATACTTTAAAAATCATGTATAAAAAATTTCATTGTAAAATTGTAATAAAAATTCGATTTAAAAATTTTACTTATGCAACCTAACTGCAGACACTCTATTTACTTTTAAAAATTAGTATGTTATGTAATTAGTCGAGCATAACTTTACTTTAGGCACTTTAACTTATTATAGTTTATTTTAATTTACTCTAGTATACTTTAATTTACTCTAGGCACTTTGAATTATTAAAATTTTCTTTAATTGGCTGTAACTTAACCAAGAGCCATTTTTTCCATTTTAGGCTTTTTAATCGAGAAAATATTTTTAGGCTTTTTTATCGAGAGCTTATATTGTGGATAAAAAAATTATTTTCAAAAAAATACGCACAAAAATATTTAAATTCAAAAAAATTAGCGCGAAAATATTTAAATTCAAAAAAATTAGCGCAAAAATATTTAAATTCAAAAAAATTAGCGCAAAAATATTTAAATTCAAAAAAATTAGCGCGAAAATATTGAACTTCAAAAAATAGCGCGAAAATATTTAACTTCAAAAAATAGCGCAAAAATATTTAAATTCAAAAAATTGCGCCAAAAAATAAGCGCGAAAATATTTAAATTCAAAAAAATTAGCGCGAAAATATTTAACTTCAAAAAATAGCGCGAAAATATTTAACTTCAAAAAATAGTGCGAAAATATTTAAATTCAAAAAAATAGCGCGAAAATATTTAAATTCAAAAAAATTAGCGCGAAAATATTTAACTTCAAAAAATAGCGAGAAAATATTTAAATTCAAAAAAATTAGCGCAAAAATATTTAAATTCAAAAAAATTAGCGCGAAAATATTTAAATTCAAAAAAATTTAAAAAGTATTTTTTAAAATTAATTATTATATAATCAAGAATTATTACCTAATTATGTAATTTAATCCGACTACACCCCCCTTTTTTTGTTATTACGTAAGTGGGCCAGTGTGCTCCTAACTACTTACACACATAAATTAATTATTTCAGAATTTCGGTTATTTCCCCTTATTTCGGAGCTTCCAATCAGTTAAATTTATTTTTGTGTTATTTTATCAATTCACTAGCAAAATTGAGTTTTTCTTTTTACCCCTTGTGTTTTCCTTGCGACTCATTTATTTTGGAATAATTACATCAATTTGTTGATAAGCCAGGTTTCTCACACTTCTCGGGGTTTCCATTAGATAATTAGCTTTAATTTAATTTTCTTTAAATATTGATAAAATATGAAATAAAAATAAGGGGGTTTGATTACCTGTAAATCAACATAACAAAGTAGAATTGCCCACAAAAATGTGAATGTAGTGATATATGCCACCCGAAACTGATGAGGTATATATTTGAAATTTATAAATTGAATCATTGGCCAAACGCTCCAGTCAAGTATGTAAACTTCCAAAAAGTGGCATTTTAAATTATCAATTCCTTCATTAATACTGAAACTTTTCAACATACCCGACACTAATTTATCCAAATATTAGTCGAATTTAATAAATTTCTCAATTACTAATAAAAAAGATTGCAATGCAACTCGGTGCAGCTATAAATTGATCCATAAGCATTTTTTTAATAATTGTCTTAAATTGCGTTCCCATCAATTTGCCATCAAGCCATCTATAATAATAATACTGAAAAGTATTCAAAACTCCTCCAATTCCAGCTTTTTGTGCTAATAAGTTATTAACCAAAATTGCGTAGATTTAAAAATGCATACCAATATCAGTTATGCTATATTTGTTATTCGAATCGTTATATTTTTTCATTTTCTGAACACAAATCTCTCCACCACCAATAAATGAACAACCCAAAATGATATTGGATCGCAATAGATTTTTTGTATAATAAAATCTAGCCATTTCTGACACATAGTTTAATTTTTGTCGAAGTTTGGAAAACATTTTATTAATAAATCTTAAAAAATATAAGAAAATAATAAAGCATATATTAAAAAAATTCTAATGTTTCATTTATGTATTTTAAATATATAAACAAATGATTTTCAAAGAATAATGATTTCACTATTATGATATTTAATAATTTTGAATATATTACGACAAAACTTTATAAAATACATGATTGTTTGATAATTAAAATTTAATATTTAATATTATTGTTAGTGCTACTAAACTCAAAAAATTCAGTACATTTGATTTTACATGTGACTTTTTAACTTTCCACATTTGAAAAATCAGTTTTAAATGAACAAGATTTAATATCTAATATATATTTATTTTTTTAATTCTTAACGGGGTGTGCAAGTGTAGTTACAAGTTGACATACAGGAGAGAAAATCGGAATAAATAAGTCGGTGTATTTTCATTTTAAAGGGTTTGTGGGTTTAAATGAAAAATCTACGTGGTATTTCCAAGACAATCCAATTCAAAATACTACTACTTATCATTCAGCACTCGTTTCTAAACAATGTTGGAAATTTTCGACAGAACAAGGTGGGCGCCATTACTAATGCTGTAATTGCCCAAACTTCTCTGTGGTTCAACGAACTAATGTTAAAAAGTTTGTGCTCGGTTTTGTAATTGATTATAACTCTATTATTAAACTTTTTAAAACCTTGATTTTAACTTGAAATTAAAGTTGATTAGGATCAATAATTATTCATCAGATTTAAAATCTAAAATCAAAGCAAACGCTGTGAGCCAATCATTCTAAAAATTATGTCGATGTTTTTACTACTTATAGTCAAGCATAGATTTACGGAGACAGAGTCTAGCA